>JBBGZY010000462.1:600000-1300000 GCA_037952925.1 Lithobates clamitans | reverse complement strand
AGTGCAACATAGATTTGCTTTAGACAAATCAACACCACAGAACATTCAAGCAAATTTTAACGAGGGTGGGGGTGGGGGGGTTGTGAAATCTAGCTAATTGCTAATTAGCAGCACACTATTTGGAGTGAGTTCAGGTGGGGGGGGGGTTGTGAAATCTAGCTAATTGCTAATTAGCAGCACACTATTTGGAGTGAGTTCAGGTGGGGGGGGGGGTTGTGAAATCTAGCTAATTGCTAATTAGCAGCACACTATTTGGAGTGAGCTCAGGTGGGGGGGGGGGTTGTGAAATCTAGATAATTGCTAATTAGCAGCACACTATTTGGAGTGAGTTCAGGTGGGGGGGGGTTGTGAAATCTAGCTAATTGCTAATTATAAGCACACTAAATACACTCCAACAAAATACATTCAAAATGAGTAGACTAGGTGGATATGTTCCCATCACTTCATGCTGGGAAGGTTATTGAAGGAAACTATACATGCATGACAAAAAATAACAGGAAAAAATCCCAGCATGTGTGAGGATAAAAAGGGGACATTCACACTATATTGCAATGATGGGAAGTAGTGTTTGAAGCAAGAAATACATTACATTATCAAAGATTACATAAAAGAACATGTGATGCTAATAAAAGAAAAATATCTTACCTTAATATAGTCCTTCTGCAGGACCTGTATGATGGCAGAACAGGTCTCTGGGATAATGATCCCCAGAGCCTGGGGGGAGATGCCTGTCGAGAACTTAAGGTCCTGCAGGCTTCTCCCTGTGGCCAAATACCGCAAGGTAGCGACCAGCCTCTGCTCCGGAGTGATGGCTTGCCTCATGCAGGTATCCTGCCTGCTGATATAGGGGGTCAGCAAAGCCACCAAACGGTCAAAAACGGGGTCCGTCATCCGGAGAAAGTTCCTGAAATCCTCAGGATTATTCTCACGGATCTCACGGAGCAAAGGCATGTGACAGAACTGGTCACGCTGAAGCAACCAATTCTTGGTCCATGAACTCCTCCTCGCCCTGTTCATGGACTGGTCTTGGGCTGAAGAATAAACTACAGCACCAAGCACATACAATGCACGAGCTCTACGACGAGTACGTACAGGTAACATGGCTTCAAAACGGTCGGCTGGTCAGAACGCACTAAACAGAACGCACTGAAGAACAGCAAGGCCTGTGAAGAACGACCTGAAAATCAGGAACGAGCGGCCAATAAAACAAAGATTTCTCAATGCCAACTGACCAAACGCACTGAAAAGCAGATACAAACCTCACAAGCACAGACTGAACAACAGTTAAAACGAACTGAAAAATACGAGTCTCACAAGCGCGAATCGTCTCTCACCAAACTTCTACTAACACGAGATAAACACGAGATTAGCAGAAGGAGCCCAAAGGGTGTCGTACGGGCTATTGAACTTCCGTTTTATAGTCTCGTCGGACTTGGTGTACGTCACAGCGTACTAAGCTGGCGTACTTTTGTGTGGTCGTGTGTGTGCAAGTCCGTTCGTAAGAAAGTCTGCCCCAAGTCCGCCGAAGGTACGCCGGAAGTATGTCGGACAGGCTGTCCGACTTTTGTAGCTGCAAAGTCCGACCGTGTGTACGCGGCATTAGATCTTTCATAAATTAGATTCAGTGCAAGAGCCTGTTTGATTTTCTACAATTAGAAAAAAAAGTAATTCTTACAGTGCATCTTCCTATTACTGCTTTAGCCTAATGCTCTGTTTCCACTATTTCAACACCAAAGTTGCGTGATTTACAATGTGCTTTTTTCGGCTTGTTTTCCACTATTGCAACTTGTCATGCCACTAGGGACTGAAAAGTTGCATCACAAGTTCTACCCCATGATTTACAATGAGTACCGTTCATATGTGTGCGACTTCAAGTCGCAGCAACTTCAAAGTAGTCCCTGCACTACTTTGGTCCCACTTTGATGCGACTTGAGGTCCATAGACCTCAAAAATACACAGGCATTGTTTCAAGTTTTGGCAAAAAGTTGCGGGAAACTCACGGAAAAAAACACGCAACTTTGGGCTTGCAATAGTGGAAACCGAGCCCTAATGCCATGTCATGCGACTAGTTCAAAACATCGGAGAAAAAGTCGCACTGAAGTTGGAACAAAGTAGTGCAAGAACTTTTTTTGGAGTTGCACCAATTAGAACGGGGAAACATTGAAATACATGTGTTTTGACTTGTCCTGCGACTTCACATGTGTCAAGTCGCACAACAACTCGCAGTAGTGGAAAGAGAGCCTAAGGTCACTTGGGACTGAAAAGTTGCATCACAAGTTCTACCCCTTGATTTACAATGAGTACCGTTCATATGCGTGCGACTTGCTTACGCACCTGCCGTATACACAGTGGGCACACATCTTTATTACAGAAATCCATATTTGGCATGGAAATTAACCACTTGCTTACTGGGCACTTAAAACCCCCTGCTGTCCAGACCAATTTTCAGCACTGATGCACTTTGAATGACAATTGCGCAGTCATACTTAGCCAAATGTTTTTTTTGGGTTTTTTTTAAGTTCCCACAAATAGAGTATTCTTTTGGTGGTATTTGATCACCTCTCTGTTTTTTTTCTTTTGTTCAATAAAAAGAAAAGACAGATTTTTATAAATAATTTTGTATATTTTTGGATATTTTGATATTGAATTTTGCAAACAGGTAATTTTTCTCCTTCATTGATGTACGCTGATGAGGCTGCACTGATAGGCTGCACTGCTTGGGACCACTGGTGGGCATTGATAGGTGGCACTGGTGGGCACAGATGAGGCAGAATTGCCTCTTCGGGACCAATGTCCCTTGCACCTAAGCCGGTGATCAGTTTTTATTTTTATCCTCATGCTGTCAGCGTGAGGAGAAAAAATAAACAATTACCAAGCTTTAGTTTACATCATGTGATCAGCTGTCGTTGGCTGACAGCTAATCGCGTGGTAAGGGGTCGGGATCGGCCCTTACTTCGATCTGTAATCACCCGAGTCTTAGTGCGCGCTGCGCGCCCTGCAGGGAGCACACAGGGAGCCCGTCCTATGACAGCCTCCCAGAAATTCAGGTCCACGCTGTGGCCATCGTTTGGCTATAGCACAGACACCAAGTGGTTAATAGAAAAACAGATGCATTAACATGCATCACAATTGAACTTAGGAATGTGTCTTTGCAAAGTTAAACTAATTACAATCCTTTCTTATTTTTGCTTGGGGATAAACTGCAGAGGGATTAGAAGTTTTGGGGGATGTCTACACCCCTAATAGGGTGAAGACAACTTCCAAATTTTGCCAATTTCTCATTCAAAATTATTCACTTCCTGTCACATAGCCAAACAGGAAGTGAAGGTAAAACCCTACCAATGTATGTCCTTGGGGACACACAGGTCAATCTAAATAGTTTACCCATTCGGGAAATTGCACTCTAGCATTTTGCCATGTGCATCCCAAATTATTATGTATCTTGGGGTTTATTTACTAAAAGGTAAATCCACTTTGCACTACAAGTGCAGTTGCTGGAGATCCGAGGGGGACAAGCAAGGAAAAGAAAAAAAAACAGCATCTTTGCCTCTAAATGATTGGATGATAAAATCACCAGTGCTACCCCTCTGATTTTCATCAACTACACTTGTATTGCAGAAAAGATTTGCCTTTAATAAACCCCAAAATACCTAATAATTTGGGGTGTACACAAAGTGCTAGAGTGCAATTTGCATAATGGAGGCACTAGTTAGATTGACCTGTGTGTCCCCAAGGAATAATGTTGTTAGGGTTTTACTCCAACTTCCTTGGCTATGTGACAGGAAGAGAAGACAATTTTAAGAAAAGGGACACAAAGCCCAACCTAAAAAAAAATAAAATAGGATTGTCTTCAGCTTGATTTTAGTTCAGTGCTTCTCAACTCTGTCCTCAAGTACCCCTTCCCCAACAGGCCATGTTTGCAGGTTTTACTTCACCTTCCACAGGTGCTTTAAATCAAAGTCAATGGCTTTGTATTTTGGACAGCTATTTTAGATAAGATAAAATTTACAAAACATGTCCTGGGAGGGGGGTGTTAGGGTATTTGAGGACTGAGGCTGAAAACCACTGCTCAAAAAGAAAATGGAATACTTACCACTCTGAAATGTTACTTTCCTGGTCACTATCCATGGCAGCATGCGCACAATCAATGCATGTGCTACCATGAAGGCACCAAGAAAGGAACTTAAAACAAAAAAATAAATAAATAAAAAAGGGATTTGTCTAAGACATGCCAATCAGCCTAGTTAAGCAGCAGCTGGGAAATGCGTTGCATGAAAAGAACACACATAAAACATAAAAAATTTGAAACTATTTTATTGGTAAAAAAATATATAAATAAATAAAAAAAAAAAAAACACACAGGACTTGGAAAAGCAGCAAGGAAAGCAAAATACACACATGTATGTTAATTTGAGACACTAACAGAATATGTTTGAGGTTTGCCCCCTTTGCAGTGTAAATTAACAGGAGTTAGAAGGAGTGCACCCACAAATGGACATCTATTAAGGATTAAAACATTAGGCACAACACCTTAAGAAAGAATTTTAAAAATAATGCAGCAGACAGTTAAATCAAAGTGAACAACGTAAAAACAACACAAATTGCCAACATAAAAAAGATTTCATGGTAAAATAACCACCACCCAAAAAAAAAACAACAAACCAAAGTAACAAATAAATTGCATAAAAACACATCTGTTTTGCAAAAACATAATAAACAAAATACAAATAGAAAATACATGTGTTAGAAACTCAATAAGGACACCCAAATGTACTCTCTTGCCGGCCACACACACACAATCTTGGCTCTTTTCAGGGCAAAGTAAAGAATGCTATCTGCAAGCTTTATATAACATAGGTTTGTGTGCTAATGAGGCAATTGCAAACACATGCACAGTCCATGAACACACACAAAATGCAAGTTCACCCAATGTAGATAGAACTTCAAAGTGGGTACACCTGTTAAGGATGTCCTTAAATTACTAACCCAAAAGACACACTCTGAGCATGCCCAGAAACATCCAAGTGCTGTTCACACACAAAAAGCACCACCAAAAAAAAAACAAAGTCCCTGAGCATGCCTAGACCAACCCAAATGCATTTCACACACCAAAAGGCACAGGAAAAAAACAAAGTCCCTAAGCATGCCCAGAACAACCCAAATGCAGCTAGCACAAAATAAGCCACCCCCCCTGTCCAAAATTAAGCACATCATCCAGCATGCACCAAAATTACAGATGGGACAAAACACCCCCCCCAGTCCAGGGGGGCAACTAAAGAGCCTAACATGTGCAAAAGTTATACAACAAATACCATTGCAGTCTAAGGGAACTGACTTGGTAATTTTACTATTCCCCACTTGGCTGGCTTATCCTCTAGTTATTGGCCTTAAAATGGGTATGGGGGCCCAGGTCCCACCCTAAGGGACATATATCAATGTCACCAATTGGACAACCCCAAAAACGAAACAAGGAGAAATGCCTTTAAATATGCCAAATTGCTTAAGGGCCAGTTCACACCAATGCAGTCCAGTGCATATTTGGGGACCCCAAAGCACCCTCCCAATGTTGGGGGCATGTGGCCTGGTATGGTTCAGGAGGGGGGGCGCTCTCTTGTCCCCCCTTTTTTCCTGCGGCCTGCCAGGTTGCGTGCTTGGATAAGGGTCTGGTATGGATTTTTAGGGGGACCCCATGCCATTTCTTTTTTAAATTTTGGCGCGGGGTTCCCCTTAAAATCCATACCAGACCTGAAGGGCCTGGTATGGATTTTGAGGGGCACCCCCACGCCATTTTTTTTATTTTTGGCGTGGGGTTCCCCTTAATATCCATACCAGACCTGAAGGCCCTGGTATTGAATTTCGGGGGAACCCCACACATTTTTTTTTCTGAATTTTGTTTTTTTTCTTAATGCTGTTTTTATCAATGAACGTTTATGTGTATTGCCGGACCAACATTTTATCATAGCCAGGAAGTGAACCAGCGTTAGAAAAAAAAAGTCTAGAAGTGCGCCCGTTCAACCTATGCAAATGCATTTACGTTGCTTGACATTTACTAAGATTTTGCCGGCGCAGTGAACCAAAGCATTTGAACAAGCGCAAATGCCGTTTTAGCATGCGTGGTGCATAAATATCACCCACATCACCTCCATAATATTGGCACTTCCAGGTTGTTTAAATTTTAAGGTAAAGATGCCGTGCGCCATGTCTATAGTGGCGTACCGATCGCCTCTTCCCATGTGCCGGGAAGAGAGTAGTAAATGGGGGATCGCGCTGTGTTACCGGCACAAATGTTTTGTAAATACGAAAATGTCATTTGTACATTGGCGTGCACCGCAACTCATGGCGCAAATGCTTCGTAAATCAGCCCAATTGTATCAAGCACTATAGGAAAGAATAACATATTTTGAGAAACAAAAGAGTCATTGCCATATATATGTGTATAAAGTACACTGACATCTAGTGAAAGTTCTTAGTATTGCAGCCAATAATCCAATCATCCCAATATGCAGTTTAGTACATCCCCCGGTAAAGGGATATCGGTGAAGGGTCACTTTTAGCAACAAAAATAGGTTAAACTTAAATTATCAAAAAATTTATGAAATGTATTGTTTACAATACTTGTTTACAAGTATAATTCATTGTATCAAAAGATTTAATGTTGAGAAAAGTGCAGTATTAAAAAGTTAACGTGCTACAATGTGGCAATGGGTACTCGCCACGATTGTTAAACATGAAAAAATAAAAAAGTGCGCTTACAATCTATACAAACGTGTAATATTACAAAATTATTGAATATGCAAAACACACAAAATATTGAGAAATAGCAAACATATAAATAAAAAGATAGCAGCAAAATAAATTGCATAAATGGAAACGTATGTGGGGTGGAAAAAATCTAGTTGTATGAGATACGACCTGTGGGATTTATGCAAACCTGATACAATTATTTAATAAAAAGTGAATCTAAACGATTATGTGGGAATTGAAACTCCAGTCCATGAAGTGAAACAAAAAGAGTTCATCAGTGAGAGGAACCTTCATCCACATTACATGAACCCATCATCCGTATGGATATACCAAAAGGAGAGAGGGAAATACAAGATGATATGACTCCACTTGCGATGACACCAAAAAGTAAAAATAAGGTAAGAGATGGACCCTTACCCTCCGTGTTGGACCCCCTAATGGCGAGGTCAAACGAGCATGCAGACTTCGCCCTCTGCAGGGACCGTGTAAAGATGATATCTGTAACAGCTGATGAAAACAGTGTCTCCGGTCCGGGCTGGTCCAAGTCGTGAGCCTGGAGGGGGGAAGAGTGTTCTCTAAGTGTAGCAGTTCGAAGCTCCTCACTGCAGCAAAAGACCTGAAATAGCAAAAATTCAATTTGCATAGAAAAGCCGCCTCGAGCTTGAACCCCCCCACCCGCCATCCTCAGCTGCTTCCGCCTGGTTGAGCTACACAGATATTGGTGTGTTATTGGTGCAGCTATCAGTCTGCTTTCTTATATATGGCTCCGCAGCGTGTTTTTTTTCTCTTTTATTTTTAACGATTGTTAAACAAACAGGACAAACATATAACATAACAGGACAACACTTAACACAGTCCGGACGTTTTGGTCTAGCTCACAGTCAGTCAACAAGTAAATAACTTCAAAATAATTTGATAGGAGGGGTCCAATGTACCCCAATGTGCCTTAATTGTGGTATCTGAAAGTGGGCTAGTCCAATGGTGGCGAAATGAGCCCTAAAAACAGATGGAAACCATGACATGTCAGTTTCCACCTCCGTTTCAAATGCTGGGGGCAATAAATGAACACTGAAATGACAGCACTATAATAACCATAATATGACTGGACCCTTTAGTTGATATAGCACTCGTGCACTCCAATATTATTTGTGCTCCATATCATCTTAAATATAAGACTACCAATATACAACTTATCAACCATGGGACCAATGTTGCCTTCTACTGTTGCTGCTTATGGACAATTCATTTTCTAAATGCACGACAGGCTCAATCACTCATCTCTCCCCATCTCCTACCATTTTACTCACTCCACCATTGGACTAGCCCACTGTCAGTCACCACAATTAAGGCACATTGGGGTACATTGGACCCCTCCTATCAAATGATTTTGAAGTTATTTACTTGTTGACTGACTGTGAGCTAGACCAAAATGTTCGGACTGTATTCAGTGTTGTCCTGTTATGTTATATGTTTGTCCTGTTTGTTGAACGATCGTGGCGAGTACCCATTGCCACATTGTAGCACATTAACTTTTTAATACTGCACTCTTCTCAACATTAAATCTTTTGATACTTAAATACTTGTAAACGATACATTTCATACATTTTTTGATAATTTAAGTTTGACCTATTTTTGTTGCTAAAAGTAACCATTCACCCGGTATCCCTTTTCTTTTTTTCTCCTCCGCAATACAGTTAGAGCAACAACACCTAAATTGGTGTATGTTCAAACTGGTCATGCCTTGCATTTGACCGTGTATCACTGGACAGCTCGCTTATCCCCATTCCCCTTCCCCCATTTACTAAATTGTATAATTGTCCTGGTAATTCTAGACTATAGTGTGCTTTATTCTTTGAGCGAAGTGGCTATGAAGTGTCACTTTTTGAGCAAAGTGGCTGCAAATATGTGGCAGGTGACAAGTGCAAGTGACCTCAGTTTTTGATAAGCAGATGGTGTGTGTGTTCTGTCTTGGTGATGCTCTGTCCTGGTGAAGTGAGTGCAAACAGCTTGCAGTGATCAAAATTTTGTTGGACTTTTTCCATGAAATGTTTGTTTAATGCACATTATTTACTGTAATAGCACTTTGGAATGTACATCTAATAATTATTCTCAGTATTACCTTGCACTTTATTGTGGTTCACGCTTATATGATTAATGTTTTTTTTCTTTGTTTGCTTATGCAAGATATTTCGTTTTATAGTGATTTTGCACATTTGAAAGCACTGTCATAGCATTGATAATTACCATATTTTTCGCTCCATAAGACGCACCTGACCATAAGACGCACCTAGGTTTTAGAGGAGGAAAATATGAAAAAAAATATTTTGAACCAAATAGTGTACTAAAATATTTATTAAAATATAAGAGAATAATATTTCTACACTGACAACCAATGTTAAGGGGGCACCCTACACTGATCCCCAATGTAACTGGGAAATTTACACTGACCTCAACACAACAGGAGTATTGACATCAACCACCAATGTATGGAGACATTTACACTGACCAGTGATGTAACAGGTGTATTTACAGTAACCCACCATCTCTCTACTAATCTCTGCATTCTTATCTCCCTCTCAGTACAACTCTGCCCCTGTAACTCATCATCTGCTAACCTCTGTCCCCCAAACCCCTCATCTACTAACCTCTGCACTCCAACCCCTCCTTCCCATTCATCTCTGCACCTCAAACCCCCCTCTTTGATTACCTCTGCATGCCCCATGCTCCCCTGTACTGTATTCTGTTTACATCTTCTAAGTGGGCGGCATGCAGAGGAGGTGGCGTGATTTGCATATGAATCGCGGCGGCCGATCTCATTTACATAACAATGTCCAAGCGATTTACATGTGAATGACGATACTGTGGGGGTTAATTAAATAACAATACCTTTTGTTTCTCTCCCTCTAGCAGCTGAAGGCAGGGGAGAAACAGGATTTAGCTGGGACAGAGAGATGCCCAGGGAGATCGTTTTGGCGGCAGAACGATGCCCTATCAACGGCTCTGGTGGTCAGTATTCGCTCTATAAGATGCACTGGCATTTGCCCCTGTTTTTTTGGGGGAAAAAAGTGCACCTTATCGAGTGAAAAATAGGGTACTTGCCACCAAGCCTCAAACATGTATGCAGTGGTGGCCGCTCCATACGGGGCACATGGGTGCCACCCCCTATTCATGCGTCCAGTCCTTTAACCACTTCAGCCCCAGAAGAATTTACCCCCTTCTTGACCAGAGCACCTTTTTGCGATTCGGCACTGCGTCGCTTTAACTGACAATTGCGCAGTTGTGCGACGTGGCTCCCAAACAAAATTTACATCCTTTTTTTCCCACAAATAGAGCTTTCTTTTGGTGGTATTTGATCACCCCTGCGCTTTTTATTTTTTGCGCTATAAACAAAAAAAGAGTGCCAATTTTGAAAAAAACGAATTATTTTTTACTTTTTGCTATAATAAATATCCCCCAAAAATATATAAAAAAACAATTTTTTTCCTCAGTTTAGGCCGATATGTATTCTTCTACATATTTTTGGTAAAAGAAAATCGCAATAAGCGATTGTTGATCGGTTTACGCAAAAGTTATAGTGTTTACAAAATAGGGGATAGTTTTATGGCATTTTTGTTAATATTTTTTTTTTTAAATGGCGGCGATCAGCGATTTTTATTGTGACTGCGACATTATGGTGGAAACATCGGATATTTTTGACACATTTTTGGGACCATTGTCATTTATACAGCAATCAGTGCTATACAAATGCACTGATTCCTGTGTAAATTACACTGGCACTGAAGGGGTTAACCACTAGGTGGCAGTGTAGGGGTTAAGTGTGTCCTAGGGGCATGTTTCTAACTGTAGGGGGATGGGCTGTGTGTGACACGTCACTGATCTCTGCTCCGATGACAGGAAGCAGAGAACAGTGACACTGTCACTAGGCAGAACGGGGAGACATTAGCATCTCCCCGTTCTTCCTCCCCGTGAGGCGATTGTGGGTATCCCCGCGGCGATCAAGTCCGCGGGACCCGTGACCCGACTCACGGCGCGCGCCCCAGCTGGCCGCCTCTTAAAGGGGAATGTACAGGCACGTGATTCTGCCTGTACGAGCCCTTCTGCCACAGTATATCTGCGTGAGGCGGTCGGCAAGCGGCTAATCTACATGTGGGGCGCCGGACGCATGGCTTTCCAATGGGTTTTGTTTTTAAGCACGTGGTTAAAGCCTGAGGCTCTATTTGGCTTCAAAAAAGGGTGGGAAAAGCACTGCGTCCTGAGCCCACCCACTTGTGTAACAATAGAAAATTAATATTGTTTGCCGTCACTCCATGTATGTATACTAAAGCATTGGCTGATTGCTCTGTCGCGGAACACACAAATTTGCAGGGTGTTGGGCATGTGTCCGCCCCGTTGAACGCCTTGTAAAACACTGTGCACAATGCATTCTGCGCTCTAATTGGGCAAAGCTTTACCTAATCAGGGCGCAGTAAAAGTGGGTTGTTTAGGAGCGGGGCCAGGAACCAACAGCATCCTTAACAACCGATGAGTTATCAGCTGTCGATGGATGTCCCCACTGACAGCTGAATAAAAAATAAATAAATAATTTCCAGTAAAAATAGTAAAAAAAAAAAAACTGCGTGGGGGTCCCCCCCAATTCCTGAACTGTGCTTGAGGGGGGTCTAGATCCTGGCCCCTCATGTGATTGAGTAGCCCTACCGATTCACCAAAAAGGTGTAAAAATAAATGAAAAACAGACAGGTTTTTGACCATTCCTTTATTTTAAAAAAAAAAAAGTGTCTCAGATGTAGATCCATCGTCAATCATGCCACCACTGCCGGCCTGAAAACAATTTGTTTTTAAAAATCGCTCTGCCCGCTGTGAAGGCAAACCGCCGAATGGCTAGCTTGCCATTTGACAGTTCTTATATAGGTAAGGGCGGGACCACCTAGCGATGTCACTTGGTGGCACCGCTCCCCATGTGATGTCCCAACCGGTGCATGCTGGGTTGGTGACATCACAAGGGGCGGTGCCACCTGTTTATGTCGCCGGGTGGCCCTGCTCTTACCTATATAAAAACTGTCAAACGGCAAGCCAGCCAGCCATTTGGCAGTTGGCCTTAAAAGCGGGCGGAGCAATTATTTTTTTTCGGGGTCGGTGGTGCAGCAGGTGTTGTGATTGAGGATGGATCCACATGGGGGGACACTTTTTTATTTTATTTTTTATTTTTAATAAAGAAATTGTCAAAAACCTATCTACTGATTTTATTTTTGTTGACACTTTTTTGGTGAATCGGTAGATCCATACTCATTTACATAGGTTGGGGGGCCAGGATCTGAGTGCCCCCTTGTTAAAGAGGGCTTCCAGATTCTGATAAGCCCCACACCCACAGACCCCCACAACCACAGCCCAGGGTTGTTGGGAAGAGACACTTGTCCCCATTAACTTGGGGACAAGGTGCTTTGGGGTGGGGGGAGATTCCTAACCCCTGCACTCTAAACATTATGTTGTATATTACATAGTCCTGAAACTCCTGGCCAAGGTGTCCATTGTCTCAACAGTAGCTGGTTTTAATGAAGTTCTACTGTAAGGTTGGCTTATGCCGCGTACACACGACTGGACTTTACGGCATACTTGGTCCGGCGAACCGGAGTCCGTCGGACAATTCGATCGTGTGTGGGCTCCAGTGGACTTTTTTTTTCTCCAAAGTTCGATGGACCTAGAAATGAAACATGTTTCAAATCTGTCCGACGGACTCGGCTTTCTAGCGCACAAACCGGTCGTCTGTGTGCTAGTCCGATGGACCAAAACTGACGCATGCTCTGAAGTAAGTACAAGACGGAAGCGCTCGGTCTGGTAAAACTAGCCTTCGTATTGAAGCTAGCACATTCCTCTTCTGTGATCTTTTAATACAGCGCATTCTTTTTTTCTTTATAATGCGAGAGGAATGAAGTTGTTTTGCTACTTATATTCACACAGAGTTCTCATAAACTACTTTCTTCATGATTTATCCTCATGCCATGACTAATATTATAGTTTTTAAAAGCCAGATCTCCAGAAATAATGTATAAAATTATTTTTTTGACTCTTCTTTATTATTTTTATATTTAATCAATATCTATTTTACAATTTGTGCTAAATTCTCAAAAATGTTAGTTTATTTTATTATTATTTTTTTTTGATTTTCAAGTTACCACAATAACCTTAATATTTTGTATTGTTTTAATGAACCTTAATGAGGTTGGTGTCCCTTGTTAATTAGACATAGGGGGTTAATTTCAAAAGGCTAATTCATTTTGCACTACAAGTGCAAAGTGTACTTTAAATTGCACAGAAAGAGCATTTGGAAGTGCATTCGCTGTGGTTCCGAGGGGCACATGCAAGGAAACCCAAAAAAAATACATTTCTCTTGCACATGATTGGATGCTAAAATCAGCAGAGCTTCCCCTCATTTCAGATCTTACCCTCAGATTTACAGCAACTGCACTTCCAACAAGTGCACTTGCATTGCAATTTCTAAAGTGCACTTTGAATTTGTACTTTGCACTTGAATTGCAAAATGATTTAGCCTTTTGTAAATAACCCACATAGTCTTTTTGACATGTACCTGCCTACTCACAAACAAAATCTCCTTTTTGAATCAAAACACATAGTCAATGATGTAAGGTAAAGAAAATATCCATTTATTTTTGGAAAAACATAAATGAGGAAGGCAACACTGGAGCCACTTTTGGAATGTGTGAAGCCTTTTGTCTCCAGGACACACATCAAGTTATTGGAAAATAAAATTGGGACCTTGTGAATAGGGAGCACAATCTGCATCTTCTGTCAGAGCAGACAGAAGCCAGGCAATCACCTTCGACTCTTCCGTGGAGCCTTCCCTGCATGCTGCCCTGCAGCCTTCCCTCCACGCTTCTCTGCAGCCTTCCTTGGAGGCTGTGCCTCTGGTGGTGTACTTGGGGCAGGAGGAGGAGGAGCAGGAGGAGGGGCTTCATCTGCAATATAGCTTGTTGGAGTAAGCTCCCCTCTCAACCCCTTCTGAAAGGCCTGAAAAATAAGCCCCTCACAGAGGAGGCGTTGCCCCTTTTCAAGTTCCAGCAACCTGGTGGCCATATAAGTTCCATAGGCCTCTTTAGCATTGGGTGGGGTACTGAGTATTTGGCTGGCTTCCTGAATGAGGGCTAGTGATTCCTCCTCTTTTCGGGTGATCTTCCTGGGCCTTTTAGTGGTAATGCGGAGGGGAGGCAACTGACATTGGGTGAGGCTTCTACTGGGCCCAGCCACCTCCTGCCTGCCACTGGGCACGGTCTGCTCCTCTCTCCCGCTGGGCAAGGCCTCCTCCTCTATACCACTGGGCACGGCCTCCTGGCTGAGCTCATCCTGGGTAAAAAAAGGGACATAGTTGTAATTTTTGCTTCCGCAATCACACACAATTTTCAGCTCATGACTTGCAAATATAATTCTAAACAAATAGAAAAGGCTATCTTTTTGACCCCACCATTATTCTAGCTGATCACCAATATTTGAAGTACATCTTTGGCCACTACTGTCTAGTGATTTGTATACATATTAATAATTGTGATGAAATCATTTTTTGGGAAACACTTAAAACATTTTAAAGTTTACATCATTAATATTTACACAATCCCAAATTCCCCAAAAAAGTATACCTGGCTGAAGCTGGGCGCATCCACTTCATCAAGGATGAAAGGGCCCTGTTCTTCCTGGGACACCTCAGCTGAGGTGGAGGGAAGGGTGGAGGTGGAGGGAAGGCTGGAGGGAAGGGTCGAAAGTGATTGCCTTGCTTCTGTCTGGACATCCAGAAATCGCAGTTTTTGGTAGTACCACAGCTTGGGGACATAAACCTGGTCTGCTGCTGCTCCTTATCTGAGGGAATCCTGGATCTTCTTGTGTTCCCGCCTGTACATATTGCGCAAGATCCCAATTTTATTGTCCACAAACTTAAGGTCTGCCTGGGGGACTCGAGTCTTGACAAATTCCAGAAGTGTCCCCAGTGTTGCCTTCCTTACATGTCTAATAAAATACAATGGGTGCTTGAATTCCCACAGGTTTATGTTCTCTTCTTACAGCTCAATAAAACGCGACAAAAATTCTTCCTCCTTAAAGGGATTCATTTTTGCTGAAAGACAAGACACAAGATAAAAACTGTAATGTCAGTCCAAACTCCCAGTATTATTTTTTGCAGAATCTAGGGTACACACACACACCAAACACACACCCACGTTTAAATCTTACCTTCGTTTCTGACGCTCGCTACTTCCGCTCGGACATACGTAGGTCAGCGTAATAGCTTTATATACACTGCGCATGTGTCATGCTACGCCTGCGTCGCCCGCCCCTGACATTCTTTAGTACGATCTGTCCCCGCCCCTTTACTCTTGGTTGCGCAGTGGCAGTATAAAGAGAAAGATGGCGGAGGGATTATCTGGAACTAGCGCAGAGGAAAGCCCGGAGCCACAACCATCCAGATCCAGGAGGAGACATAAGGCCACCAACATGGCCTTTGAAGAGATGGTGGAGATGGTGTCCATATTGAGAAGGGAGGACTATGATGCCAAAAAAGGACAGTACACCCGACTCAATATGCGGAAGGACAAAATAATGTCCTCAGTTGTCACCGCTCTTGAGCACAAATTTGGCATTAAACGGGCTAAAGAACAATTGAGGAAGCGGTGGTCTGACCTCAAAACTAGGGAGCCTGAACAATATTGGTGAATCAAGAAGCTGCTTAAAAAAAGTAAGTACTTGTTGTGTGTTCCTATTGAGATACTTAACTTGCATGTTGATCAATATGCTTTTCGTTTCTACAGCATCGCTCGTAAAGACCGTTCTTTTGAAACTACATATGACAATAAGAAAATGACGTTTGTTTTGCAAGAAATACGATGGTACAGGGTTGGACATACATTTAGGTCTTGATAATTTGTCGTATTCCAAAAATGTGGGGATGTTGTGTAGATGTGTTTGAAACTAGAATGCTTATTAAAAAATGATTCAGTGTAATGTAAGGACAGGACACAGCAGCTGTTTCCACATCTGGACTCACGAGCACTAGTGTACTTTGTGGCACCAGAGAAAATTTTTGAGGGTAATACACATAGGGGCTCCAGGGGATAATTGAGGTGTCTGCATCTGTGAAATTTGCATTAAAATGTGTATTGTTTAGCATTTTTGTTCAGAGTGAATTTGAATCCTGTATTCAAAAAGTTTTTGGGAACAAACTGACAATTGTCCACAACTTCTAAGCAAGGTTTCATATTCCTGTTTCAGGACTGAAGCAGGAATTACCCCAAGCCCCAGCCCAAGACCACGCCCACCCAACGATCTTGAGGAAGGAGAGGTGGAGGAAGTGTGCGATACTTGCATCCCACCAAGTGAGTGACTGACACCCCAGCTTAAGATAATCTATTTAGGCGTGCATATTTTTAAAAAAAAATGTATCCACAAATTTTAGGTTATGTTCTGGTTGTGGAAGGCCAAGCGGCGGAGCCATTTAGCACAGACAGTGCACAAAGACTCATTGGGCAGATAATGGTGTGGAATGGCCAAATTGATCGAATGCGTGAACAAATTGACAGCATGAGGAATCGGCTGGACAGCATGCAACAGGAAATGAAGAACATGATTGATGTTTTGGGCAGAATCTAATCACTTTTTGCCTAAAAGCATCAATCATGTTCTTCATTTCATTGTCAAGTTTTACATTTTTTAAAGTTTAGAAGTTGTCAAATAGTAATATAAAAATTTTGCAGATGCACACGGTGTGTCATCATGTGCTATCTTCCATCAGGGGATATCAATGTACTTGTTTTGTGTTGGCAACCCCTTCCTCATAATAATGTTAGTTTGTGAGAGGAAAAAAGTGATTGCACACACAAAACACGTCCATTGCTTCCCCATGATGGGAGATAGCACATGTTGACTTGAACCATTTTTACTCCCAATTTGTGTGCATCTGCTAAATTTTGGTTTTACATGGGTGACATCACCAGCACCGTTTTTGACATGTTGAACTTTGTAAGTACCTATTATTTTTTTGTATTATGTTTTTAAAAACCCTGTTGTCAAGCCTAAATTTGTAAACCAAAAATATTTTTGAGAAATCTGCATAAACTATAAAAAAAAAAAAAAAAACGTAAACACGTAAAAAAAAAATGCAGCTTTCAATGTGCGCACAGTAAAATGTTTTTACTACTACAATGTGTGTGGCTTATTTATCAATAACAGTTTATTAATTTTTTGTGTGTTTACAGTGACAAAGGGCCTTATTAACTAAAGGCCACTACAAGTGCACTAGGAGACAAAGAAGAATAAAAACAAGAGATTTAAGCCAATATAATTTGTGTTTATTTGGTAACAGATTAAAGTTGTTCTTGCATTGCAATGGCCCCCCGACCATTAAAATAATTGACATATTTGTCACGCACTTGACGGGCGGTTTGGGGGGCCAAGCCAGTACGGCCAGTATCCAGGACTGTGAGTGGATCTTCACGACTAAGTCCGGCCTCAGGCCCAACTGAGGTAATATATGTAGCAGAATGTCTTCTCAAATAATTATGGAGAATGCAGCAAGCCATTATCACATGATTTATTTTATATTCCTCCAGATTTATGGCCGAGAGGAACAAATGGAACCGGCTGGCCAGAATCCCAAAGGCATTCTCCACAACTCTTCTTGCTCTGGCCAACCGGTAATTAAATACCCTCCTCTCAGGGGTGAGGAACCTTTGGAGGAACAGCCTCATCAAGTGCTCGCCAAGAGCAAACACTTCATCAGCGATGAAAACTGAGGGGAGTCCATCAACGTTCTGGTCATCAGGTGGCAATCCCAGGCCACCAGTTTGGAGACGCTGGCACAACTCTGTCAGTGCAAAGACTCCTCCGTCTGACATCCGGCTGTTCTTCCCCACGTCCACGAACATAAAATCCAATTGTGCTGAGACCACCGCCATCAATACTACACTATGAAACCCCTTGTAGTTAAAGTAGTAAGACCCCGAATGGTGTGATGGCACAAAGCGGACATGCTTCCCATCAATCGTCCCGACAAAGTTGGGAAAGTCCCAACGGTTAGCGAACTGGGAGGCCACAGTCTGCCATTCCTGTGGGTTGGAAGGAAACTGTGGAGCCAAACAAGAAAAAAAAAATATAAGTACTTTAAACATAACTTTGCTAGCAGATTACACAAAAACATTCTTGAACAACAGCAGTCGAACATTTTTAAAATTTGTTATTTCGCCCTTCCAAATCCAGCTACCTCCATAATTTGAATGCCCTCTGAACCCTATTACAACCCCATAACTGACATACCAGAGTCCTTCCTCTCCGTTCCCCGCCAGCAGATCCCCCCTTTCCCTCCCACCCTTTTCTTTCTCTTACCTTTAATCCTACTTCTCCCCCTTTGTCTTCTCTTTTTCCATCTTACCATTTTATGGTTTGACATAATTTGTTTATATGACGTTTATTGCTTTTACAGGTACCAGCCTTGCTGTGGGCGATAGCCATTTGGCACGCTGGCTATCCTTTTACAGTACAATATTTTATGTCAACTGTATTATTTCCTTTTGTTACTTCATACCAATAAAAGCATTTTCAACTCTAAAATGTGTTATTTCAAAAATCAAAAATACATGAGGCCCACTTATAAGATTACTCACACCCTCTGATGGACCATTGATCAATTTGTATGTGGGGGGAGGGGTTCTAATTTGGGAAAAGAACACACCTGACATTTGGAAACATTTGAGGGGGTGGGGGAGGGTTCTAATTTGGGAGAAGAACACACCTGACATTTGGAAACATTTGAGGGGGTGGGAGAGGAGTTCTAATTTGGGAGAAGAACACACCTGACATTTGGAAACATTTGAGGGGGTGGGGGAGGGGTTCTAATTTGGGAGAAGAACACACCTGACATTTGGAAACATTTGAGGGGGTGGGGGAGGAGTTCTAATTTGGGAGAAGAACACACCTGACATTTGGAAACATTTGATGGGGTGGGGGAGGGTAAAGCAGTACAATGGAGCTGACAATATACATTGTTAAAGGGACTATAGGCCAGAGGTATAAATGGACCCAGGATTGCATGGTGGAGAGGTTAGTGAAGGTAATTATGCATGTAGGGCAAAAAATGATTGATTAAAAGAAACAGGCATGCATGAAGATAAAGGGGACATTCACAGCATATTCCAAGCATGGTAATTATGTACCAAGGACATTTAGACAATACATTAGCAAACATTAAATACATATCATGTAATGTTAAAGGATACAAAACTTACCTTCATATAGTCCTTCAAGTCCTGAAGACTTCTCTCAGTCGCCAAGTAACGTAACGTGGCAACTAGCCTCTGCTCCGCAGTGATGGCTTGCCTCATGCAGGTATCCTGCCTGCAGATATAAGGGGTCAGCATAGCCAGCAGATGTTCAAAAACAGGGTCCGTCATCCTGAGATATTTCCTGAAATCCTCAGGATTATTCTCATGGATCTCACGGAGCAAAGGCATGTGCGAGAATTGGTCACGCTGGCGCAACCAATTCTTCATCCATGAACTCCTCGCCCTGTTCATGGACTGGACTCAGGTCAAAGTATTAACCCCAACACCAAGTCCCCACGCAGCACGAACTCGAGAACGAGTACGTCCATGCATCATGGCTTCAAAACGGTCGGCTGGTCAAACAAACAAACTTAGAACAAACGCACTGAAGAACAGCAAGGCCTATGAAGAACGACCTGAAAATCAGGAACAAGCAGACCAGAACGGCCTGCTAGGCAGGTTACAAACTAACCAACACGCACTGAAAACCAGATACAAACCTCACAAGCACAAACTGAACCGCAGAAAACGATCGAAATAAGCTGAAGTGTGAAAAGCGCGAATCGTCTCTAACCAAACTTCTACTAACACGAGATAAACACAAGATTAGCAGGAGGAGCCCAAAGGGTGGCGTAATGGGGCTTGAACTTCCTTTTTCTAGTCCCGTCGTACAAGCTGGTGTGTGTGTGTCACCGGCGCAAAACCAATATTTCCTATTACTTTAATAGTGATTTTTTTGGCTGCTGCATCCAAAAAAAATTTTTCATAAAAAAGGATTGAAAGTGTTGTGTGTGTGGATGCGCTGCTCCCATCTATATACCCTTTTCAATATTCGTGTGCCCTATCTATTAAGTGTAAACTTATTTTATATACAACATACACCTGTATAAGATCATCACATTGGACCAAAAACATATAAAAAACTATATAAAAAATCCAATGACATATATCATATATGTAACAGAGTCCCCAAATATATGCTTGCAAATCTTCTGTCAATTGCCGTGATTGGCGTGCTCTTGTGTTAGTTCAGTATAAAGTGACTTAGTGCTCCACCACCACCTGTGAGATTGGCCACTCACCAGATATTTCTTTAAAATTGCACCTTTGGTTCATTCATAGGGATAACCACTCCACTCAAAAGGAACTTCTTCAATGGCTATAATTGGACCTTAGTGTTCCTCATATAAAATATGGATGAAACGATCATCGCACAATAACGTTTAAAACTTTTTATTGTTTAAAACAAATAAAGACTGTACACTCACATTTACATGTGCCCTCGAGCCGACACAGAGCTTTTCCAGCAGTTAGGGACGGGTAAGAGCTGCAGCCCAGTTCACCTAATGTGTGCTGTGCGACCTCCGTGTACCGCTTGTGTTCCACCCCTCGTACCCGTTCACGTCCTCACCAACCACGATCGTTCCCGGTCACGTGGGTGCAAAAACTCCCAGCAGCCTCTACGCGTTTCGCATCACAATATGCGTCATCAGGAAGCTGCCGTTTGATTGGTTCCTGTTCTATTTATGTTGAGCATGGGCGGAAGTGCCTATGCCGCCATCTTAACTATGGGTTTTCCCTTACTATCTTCTCTAGTAAGACTTCCTCCCTCTTGACGCCATTTTAACTGTGGGCGTTAGCCCATTCCGTGGTTGTCCAGTGCACATACCATTTCCCTTGCTCTACCATCTTTTATCCTTGTTCCGGTCTGACCACTAATATACTAAAAATGTATAAATCTTTTAAAGCTAACCCATCTGTATCTGCTGGAGAGGCTTTCACATGTTATTAGGTTATTTAACCCTTAGGCCCTTTGGCATTTCAAGCATCTTATACATATTTTTATTTCGCAGCAATTGCTGCACGACTTGTAATATGGAACAGCAAAACCTTTCTCACTACATCCACATACTTCATTGCAGCGGAATAGCTATACACCCCTACCTTTTAAAATTAATCTCTAGCATATGATCGGTACTAAATCAAAAGGCATTAATACAAAAAGATGAAAAATAAACAATAAAAAATAAAGATAATGCTACAGAAAAAATGATAATAAAAATAAAAAATGAAAAATAAAATTGTCAAAAAAAGGTATGTATCGGAAAAATAAATTAAAAAAATTATAATAAAAAATAAAATAAAAAAAATAATATAAAAGTAAAAATAGAGTAAAAATAGAAATAAAAATAAAAATAGAAATCAAAGTGAAAAAATAATAAAATAAAAAATATAAAATATAAAAATATATAAAAAATGAAAAATTAAGAATAGTCCAGATATGCTTAAACACTCAAAATTAAAACAATTACATTTTAGTAATCTTCCAAAAAGCAGTTGATGTCGAGTTCCACGTTCAACCCCTGTGGCCTCATCGTGTCCATTCTAAATATCCAGTGGGTTTCATTCTTTGAAACTTCCCTTTTCATGTTGGTATTCCTCCAATTACGTGCTATTCTATCTATTCCATAGAACTTTAAATGTTGGGGATTCCTACCATGTATGTCCCTAAAATGTTTTGATACGCTGTGGTGTTTGAATCCTTTTTTGATGTTTCTGACATGTTCACCTATTCTTAATGAAAGTTCTATGGAATAGATAGAATAGCACGTAATTGGAGGAATACCAACATGAAAAGGGAAGTTTCAAAGAATGAAACCCACTGGATATTTAGAATGGACACGATGAGGCCACAGGGGTTGAACGTGGAACTCGACATCAACTGCTTTTTGGAAGATTACTAAAATGTAATTGTATTAATTTTGAGTGTTTAAGCATATCTGGACTATTCTTAATTTTTCATTTTTTATATATTTTTATATTTTATATTTTTTATTTTATTATTTTTTCACTTTGATTTCTATTTTTATTTTTATTTCTATTTTTACTCTATTTTTACTTTTATATTATATTTTTTTATTTTATTTTTTATTATAATTTTTTTATTTTATTTTTCCGATACATACCTTTTTTTGACAATTTTATTTTTCATTTTTTATTTTTATTATCATTTTTTCTGTAGCATTATCTTTATTTTGTATTGTTTATTTTTCATCTTTTTGTATTAATGCCTTTTGATTTAGTACCGATCATATGCTAGAGATTAATTTTAAAAGGTAGGGGTGTATAGCTATTCCGCTGCAATGAAGTATGTGGATGTAGTGAGAAAGGTTTTGCTGTTCCATATTACAAGTCGTGCAGCAATTGCTGCGAAATAAAAATATGTTTAAGATGCTTGAAATGCCAAAGGGCCTAAGGGTTAAATAACCTAATAACATGTGAAAGCCTCTCCAGCAGATACAGATGGGTTAGCTTTAAAAGATTTATACATTTTTAGTATATTAGTGGTCAGACCGGAACAAGGATAAAAGATGGTAGAGCAAGGGAAATGGTATGTGCACTGGACAACCACGGAATGGGCTAACGCCCACAGTTAAAATGGCGTCAAGAGGGAGGAAGTCTTACCAGAGAAGATAGTAAGGGAAAACCCATAGTTAAGATGGCGGCATAGGCACTTCCGCCCATGCTCAACATAAATAGAACAGGAACCAATCAAACGGCAGCTTCCTGATGACGCATATTGTGATGCGAAACGCGTAGAGGCTGCTGGGAGTTTTTGCACCCACGTGACCGGGAACGATCATGGTTGGTGAGGACGCGAACGGGTACGAGGGGTGGAACACAAGCAGTACACGGAGGTCGCACAGCACACATTAGGTGAACTGGGCTGCAGCTCTTACCCGTCCCTAACTGCTGGAAAAGCTCTGTGCCGGCTCGAGGGCACATGTAAATGTGAGTGTACAGTCTTTATTTGTTTTAAACAATAAAAAGTTTTAAACGTTATTGTGCGATGATCGTTTCATCCATATTTTATATGAGGAACACTAAGGTCCAATTATAGCCATTGAAGAAGTTCCCTTTGAGTGGAGTGGTTATCCCTATGAATGAACCAAAGGTGCAATTTTAAAGAAATATCTGGTGAGTGTCCAATCTCACAGGTGGTGGTGGAGCACTAAGTCACTTTATACTGAACTAACACAAGAGCACGCCAATCACGACAATTGACAGAAGATTTGCAAGCATATATTTGGGGACTCTGTTACATATATGATATATGTCATTGGATTTTTTATATAGTTTTTTATATGTTTTTGGTCTAATGTGATGATCTTATACAGGTGTATGTTGTATATAAAATAAGTTTACACTTAATAGATAGGGCACACGAATATTGAAAAGGGTATATAGATGGGAGCAGCGCATCCACACACACAACACCGTCGTACAAGCTGTATGTCACCGCGTTCAAAACCATCGGACTTTTGGAGTGATAGTGTGTGTCCAAGTCCGTCAGTTTGTAAGTCCGGCGCACCTACGCTACAAAGTCCTTTGGAAAGATCGCCAGACCAAGTATGCCGTAAAGTCCGGTCGTGTGTACGTGGCATTAGACAGACAAAATGTATATTCTGTGTGCAAGAAAGCATATATATAGTTACATAGTAGGTGAGGTCGAAAAAAGACACAAGTCCATCAAGTCCAACCTATGTGTGTGATTATATGTCAGTATTACCTTGTATATCCCTGTATGTTGCGGTCGTTCAGGTGCTTATCTAATAGTTTCTTGAAACTATCGATGCTCCCCGCTGAGACCACTGCCTGTGGAAGGGAATTCCACATCCTTGCATCCCTTACAGTAAAGAACCCTCTACGTGGTTTAAGGTTAAACCTCTTTTCTTCTAATTTTAATGAGTGGCCACGAGTCTTGTGGCGAATAATGATTTTAGTGTATTTTTAGTGAAAATATTGCTTTGGTAAACATTTGCGCAAATATTGTTGGGGCCTTAAAAATCAGCACCTTCTTTTTATTCTACTAGTCCTATGCTTTCAGAAAATATATGGTTTGGGGGGTCTTTCACAAATTCTGAATACTGTAATGAAAAATTAAAAACCAGATTTTTAGAGAAATATGTATATTTACATTTTTGCGTACGTTCGATTTTAGACATTTTGCAAAAAAGGCGCAATGCAAAAATTACAAACATTTGTAATGTATTACCTCGATACAGGTTAAGCTTTTATAGTTGGTTGAATTTTGTAAAATTAGCAGTTTTTTCTGCTAATAATGGTTTTAGAAGAGCTGCACGATTAATCGTCAAGAATCGTTATCACGATTTTTTCTCCGTTGCGATCTTGATAAAAGTGTTTCATGATTCTTGCTATGCAAAAAATTCTCTCTGCTCTTCTGAAGCCACAGCCATCAAAAGAAAGGAAGAGAAAAACTCGGCAGTCTGCCAAGAATCATAACATTCTTTAGCAGTGGAACTAAGTCTAAACATTGTAACAATTTGTCAATGAAATAGACTTTGTGTGTAAGTGAGGAAAGTTTAACGACTTAAACACTAAACCTTTTTCTGACATTTGTTGGTTTCAAGTTAAAATCATTTTTTTTGCTAGAAAATTACTTAGAACCCCCAAACATTATATATATTTTTAGTAGAGACCCTAGAGAATAAAATAGTGGTTGTTGCAATATTTTATGTCACACTGTATTTGCACAGCGGTCTTTCAAATGCAATTTTTTTGGAAAAAATTACTTTCCTGACAGGCTCCACGGCAGCATACGTGTGGGTGGACCCCGCCTCCATAACTACCCAATAGGACCCCTCCCTATAAATTTCATTGTGAGCTCCCAGCCGTGTTCCTTTTTTGACCTCCATAGGACCATATGTTTTGGTTCTCCTACCTGAAGACGATGTCCTACGATCGTATCGGCTGAACGATGTGATGTCACGTCCCTCCGATAAGCCTTGACTGTTAGCAGGGTATGGAGTGTATTGCAGAGTAATCACTGAAGAGCTGGATTCATGTCTACCATTTGAAGAGACAAGTGCGTACAGGCCTGTTTGCCTAGCAGTATGCATGTGGCCATTATCTGCCTGAAAGCCCGGTGTGTGTGTATGGACGTTCCTGGCCGTAGGTGGTGGTAAGCGATCGCCTTCATGGCAGCAGTGTTTATGTTTGTGGTTTGTTTTCCTGTATTGCCTATCCTTCCTCATACATTATGCCTATGCAGCGGCTGGTTCCCTTTGCGTTCCAGCCGCCGCTCCCTCTACTTCCGGGTTCCGTCTGCGTTCTGCGCATGCGCGGTCCCGAAACAAAAGCGAGGCCTGGTTCGCGCATGCGCACGAGGATCGCAGGCCTGGCACGGCCGTGACGTCATTCGGCACGAATTTTAAAAGCCTGGGGAGGCCTGCAGATCTCAGGAATAATCGTGGGCATAGCGGCGACTTCCCTGAGCATCTGCAGAGCCTACCCCAGGTAAGTGCAATTCAGATGGGTCTGATTTTTTTGCACTTTCTCTCTTGCTGATACCTGATGTATTGTCTGTTCCACCTGCAGTAATTTCAGTATCTGTCATAGACTCTTTACTGCCTCCTGGTGGCCAGTCCTCTCGCAGCAGGTAAGACTTGGAAAAGTATTTTTTCTTTACTAGCCTGCTGGGGGGAAGAGAGTGGAGTGTAGGCATTATTCCTAACTTTGTGCCTTTCTCTCTGTTTTTCTGTCTTTCCCCTTTCCTCAGCCCTTCCAGGTCTGACCAACGACAAAGTAGTTCCTGCAGAAGGAGCGGGTCTTCTAAATCACACCACCGGCACTCCTCCTCTGGTTCTAGACATCATGGTTCATCCTCTAAGTTTAAAGATCACAGTAGAGGCTCTTCTCACCCCCCCTCATCTCATAGTAGGGGACCGGAGAAAACATGTTAGGGATGTAGGGCCCCAGTTCCTGCCAGCAAGTTTCTCTGTGACCGCTGTTTTTCTAAAGCAGCTAATGAGATAGAAGGTGCAGACCAACACCTGGAAACACTAATTAAGCGGGTCGTGAAAGAGTTGTTACAGGAGAAAGATGCTGGAAAGCCTCGTGATTCTCCTTCAGATCCACTGATTCCCCTGTCAGAAGAGGGGCCAGTCCATGAGACATGGGAGTTTTCCCAACCTAGTCACCAGTCAGCTCCCCCTTCTGATAGCGGGTCAGAAGCAGATGATCCTGGGATGGGCTTTGAATACGCCCTGGTTCCTTCTCTGGTGAAAGCTGTTAAGGACGATTTGAATTGGGAAGACCCAGTAATTTCTCCTCCTAAACAGAGAAAAATTTTCAAACAGCTCAGCAAGGAGCGTCATTATTTTCCTTTTCTCACTGAAGTAAGAGCCATAATATCTGAAGAATGGGGCAAGATGGATAGAAAAAGATCTATGCAGTCTAAAATCTCAAAACTATACCCTTTCAAGGAAGAAGAGGTTAAACATCTTGAGTCAGCTCCCTTGGTGGATGCTGCATTAATGAGACTTGTGAAGTATGTGACTCTCCATTTCGAAGATACGGTCTCATTTAAAGATCCTCTGGAGAAACAGATTGATTACGACCTAAAAAGGATTTATTTGACAGCAGGCACAGTGTGCAAACCAGCCCTGGCCTTAGCAGCAGTCTCTAAAGCTTTAGAGGCATGGTCAGACAATGTGAACGAATCTCTTAGAGGTATCTCTGAAGAAGCAGCCAAGAGCTCCTCTATTCAGGAAATCAGGCTAGCTTCTGCCTTTCTGGGGGAGGTCTCTATTGATGTTATTCGCCTAGTGGCCCGGGTGATGTCAGCGGTCACCGCCCGTCGGGCTTTGTGGCTCCGACCCTGGTTGGCGGATCCAGCTTCTAAGCAAGCTTGGTGCCGTATTCTCTTTGAGGGCTTGTCTCTCTGCGGCAACAAGCTTGATAGCGCCATAACCTGGGCCATGGGTGGTAAGTCGGGGTTCCTTCCTCAAGACCTCAAGATAGGCGTTTACAGAACCAGAAGCATACCTTTTCAAGAACGCAGAACACCGACCGTGCAAGGGAAGCACGCAGCTACAGGCCTGGTCGGAAATTTTCAAGATCTTGGAAATCCAGGCAGTCCTCTTTTAAAAAGCCCACAAAAGGGGCTTCTTCTGGTAACCAGGACTCCACTAAGTCCTTTTGAAATTGGGCCCGCTCAAACATGTCAGGTGGGGGCTTCTCCACTTTCGGCATGTTTGGGCGGCCTCAATTCGGGATTTATGGACTGTCAAGACGGTCTACTCAGGCCACACCTGGGTTTTCAACAGCACTCCCAGACTAAGATTTATGCCAACAAATCTTCCAAGTTTAGAGGAAAAGAAACAAGTTCTTTTAGCTGACGTAAGCTCTTTATTGGCTCAAGGCGCAGCCATTCCTGTTCCAGATGGCGAACGAGGCGAAGGCATCTATTCCCCTCTATTCTTGGTGCAGAAAAAGAACAGTACATGGAGGCCAGTCATAGACTTGTCTCATCTCAACCGGTTTATCTGAAAGGAAAAATTCCAAGATGGAATCACTATTAGCGATTCAACAGTCGGTTCATCAAGGGGACTGGTTCATGTCAATAGACTTGAAAGATGCCTACTTTCACGTTCCAGTGGCGGCAGACTTCCAAAAGTTCCTTCGCTTTGCAGTGGGCGATCAACACTTATGCCGCATACACACGGTCTGACTTTTTGACAAAAAAGGTCCGGCGGTCTTTCCGACGGACTTTCAACAGAGTTACGACGGACTTTCGATGGACTTTCTAACGACCGGACTTGCCTACACACGATCACACCAAAGTCTGACGGATTCGTACGTGATGACGTACGACCGGACTAAAATAAGGAAGTTGATAGCCAGTAGCCAATAGCTGCCCTAGCGTCGGTTTTTGTCCGTCGGACTAGCATACAGACGAGCGGATTTTTCGACCGGAATCGAGTCCGTCGGAAAGATTTGAAGCATGTTCCAAATCTAAAGTCCGTCAGATTTTCGACCGAAAAAGTCTGCTGCAGGTCCGATGAAGCCCACACACGGTCGAATTGTATGCTGAACTCTGTCCGTCAGACCAGTCCAGTCAAAAAGTCCGCTTTTGTGTACGCGGCTTTACAGTTTACCTGCCTTCCATTTGGTCTCACGACATCACCTCGGGTGTTCTCCAAGGTTCTGTTAGCTGTTGTTGCGCTGCTCCGAGTCAAAGGAGTCCGTCTTCACCACTATCTAGACAACCTCCTCCTTCTAGCCTAGGACAAGGGTCAACTTCTAGATCACTGGAGCCTAGTAATTGCCACTCTCCAAAAGTTTGGGTGGCTCCTGAATTTGGAGAACAGTCACCTGAATCCATCTCACATTTCTAGGTGCCCATTTCAACACACTAGAAGGCACCATCTCACTACCCGAGGAGAAGATTGTGGTGATCTGGGACAGGATCCGCTCAACCCTCGCTTCATCTCACCTGTCCGTTCTTCAATGTCTGAAGATGATTGGCACAATGGTAGCCACCATTCCCATGGTGAAGTGGGCGCAATGGCACACTCGCCCATTCCAACAATGGGATTCCCTCAGCAAGAGTCAGCGCATCCTCACTCCATCCATGAGAGTCTCTCCTTTGGTGGCTCCAAGGGAAAAATCTCCGCAACTGCCACTCCACTCTTCCCATCACATGGGTTACAATAACCTCAGATGCCAGCAATCGGGGCTGGGGCGCTCATTGCCTATCGAAAGTGGCTCAGGGCAGATGAAGCTCACCATCTCAAAGGATTGTATCCAATATACTGGAACTGCGGGCAGCCTTTCAGGCACTCAGATCCTTCCACCATCTGATAGAAAACTCCTCAGTGATGCTCCGGTTGGACAGTACAACTGCGGTGGCTTACATAAGGAAGCTAGGTGGAACTCGCAGCTGGACTCTCCTACGAGAGGTGGAGCCAACTATGAACTGGGCTCAGAAGAATCTGTCCAACATTTCGGCAGTCTACATTCCAGGGGTTCAGAATGTATAGGTGGACTTTCTATCTTGTGTTCAAATGGACAACAATGAGTGGTCCCTACACAAAGAGGTGTTCAAATGGCTCCTGACACTGGGAGTGTCTCCAGAAGTGGATCTCTTTACATCCCCGTGCAATTACAAGCTGACCAAGTACTATTCGAGGTTTCAGGATCCCCAAGCCTATGGGATAGATGCCCTCACAGACCAGTGGAGGTTCAGCAAGGCGTATGCCTTCCCTCCGGTACCTGTGATACTCCAGTTTCTCCGCAGGCTCAGAACAGAGGAGGTGGAAGTCATAGCAATAATATCGTTTTTGCCCAACAGGCCATGGTTTCCCCTCTTAACACTCCTCAATTATCGGGATTCAATTCCTCTGCCTCTCAGGCCGTATCTGCTGTCCCAAGGCACAGTCCTGCATTCATGCCCAGCTCATCTACATCTCAGGGTCTGGTTTTTGAGAGGGGAAGGCTCGAAGCCTTAGGTTGTCCAGAAGAAGCCATTCCGACTCTTCTTAATGCCAGACGGAAGAACACTAATAGAGTTTACTAGCGTATCTGGTCCAAGTTCACAGAACACATGTCCTCTAGGCCTAATCCTTGTGGTTCTCCAGAAGTCCAGGATATCCTTAGCTTTCTGCAAACAGGGTTGGATTTGCCTCTAGCAGTGAGTTCACTTTGTGTACAAATATCAGCCATCTCGGCATTTACAGGAATTTAATGGGCTAACCACGCCCCGGTTTGTCAGTTCTTCAAGGGTGCTATCGGGCTAAAACCTCAAAGAAAACCGAGGTTTCCTAAATGGGATCTTCCCCTTGTTCTAGATTTCCTTTCCACGCTTGGAACAGATCCTGATAAACCTCTATCAGTCAAAGACCTCACATTCAAGACCGTTTTCCTGGTGGCAGTAGCCTCAGCCAAAAGAGTGTCTGAAATCAGAAACTTAGGTTCAAAAGAGCCTTTCCTGACCTTTTTTCCAGATGTTAATTCCCATGCTGGACTCAAACCCTAAAGTAACATCTATTTTCCATGAAAATCAAGAAATTGTGTTGCTTAGCTTTGGGACAACAGAGGGTCAAGGTGTTCATCTACTTGATCTGGGACATACTTTGAGTCAATATTTGGAAGTTACCGAATCTTTTAGACAAACAGACTTTCTTTTCATTCTTATACATGGGAAAAATAAAGGAAAACAGGCTTCAATTAGATCCATTTCTGCTTGGATAGTACAGACCATTCAAAGGGCTTATAAAGCGAAGGGCTTGGCTCCTCCAGAGGCAGTGACTGCACACTCAACTCGGAGTATCTCAACCTCTTGGGTGGCTTCTCCTCATGTAGTCCCTGAAGTTATATGTAGAGTGGCTTCTTGGTCATCTATTAATACTTTTGTTTTCCACTATTGTGTTGAACCTGCCGCCTTGTCATCTGTTAATTTTGGTTTGAAAATGCTGTCAGTTGACAGTGTTAAAAAAAATTATTTTCTTTTCTTAGCATTGTGCCCACCCGGGTGTGTTTGGCAAGTTATTTCCCACACGTATGCTGCCATGGAGCCTGTCAGGAAAACGGAAAATTTATATCAAATACTTACCGTAATTTTCCTTTCCTGGCAGCAGGAGTCCCTCTTAATGCTTGGAGTAGGCTAGTTAAGAAACACGGCTGGGAGCTCACAGCTGAAATTTATAGGGAGGGGTCCTCTTGGGTAGTTATGGAGACGGGGTTAACCCACACGTATGCTGCCATGGAGCCTATCAGGAAAGGAAAATTACGGTAAGTATCTGATATAAATTTTCCATTTTAATGAATAAAAAAAAAAATAAAAACTAACCAGTAGTTAGCCCAATTTTTTTTGTATATTGTGAAAGATTTTACGTCGCGAGAATCATGAGAGAATCGTGATCTTTTTATTCTAAGCAAAAAAATTGTGATTCTCATTTTGGCCAGAATCGTGCAGCTCTAGGTTTTAGTGTATTTTTTGTGAATATATTGATTTAACCACTTCAGTACTGGGCGCTTATACACCTCCCTGCCCAGACCAATTTTCAGCTTTCAGCGCTGTCGCACCTTAAATGACAATTGCACGGTCATGCTACACTGTACCCAAGCAAACTTTTTATCATTTTGTTCCCACAAATTTCTTTTGGTGGTATTTGATCACCTCTGGGATTTTTATTTTCTGCTAAACAAATTAAAAAAAGACAGAAAACTTTTTTTTTTCTTTTTGTTTTTGCTACAAAACTTTGTAAATAAGTAATTTTTCTCCTTCACTGATGGGCGCTGATGGGGCTGCACTGATGGACACTGATAAGGCGGCACTGATGGGCACCGATGAGGTGGCTCTGATGAGGTGGCACTGATGGGCACTAATATGCGGCACTGATGGGGCTGTGATAGGCGGCACGAATGGGCACTGATAGGCGGCACAGATGGGCACTGATAGGCGGCACAGATGGGCACTGATAGGCGGCACAGATGGGCACTGATAGTTGCTACAGATGGGCATGGATGGGCACTGATAGCTGGCACTGTACACTAATAAATGTTACTGATGGATGCCAATAAATGCCAAACAATAATGCCTGCATTCAGTGATGCCCATTGTGGGCACTGATTGGCATCCATTGTGGGCATTGATTGGCATCCATTGTGGGCACTGATTGGCATCCCTGGTGGTCTAGGGTGGCATACATGGTGGTGACTAATGGTGGCATCCTTGGTGGTCCTAGTGGCATCCCTGGTGGTCCAGTGTGGGCATCCTGGGGGGGGGGGTGAGCTGATAATGGATCAGCACAGACCCCCCTGTCAGAGGAGCAGCCGATTGGCTCTCCTCGCGTCTGACAGATGTGAGTGAGGAAAAGCCGATCGCCGGCTCTTCCTGTTTACACTGTGATCAGCCGTGAGTCTCCGTCAGAGACTCTTTACCTAGATCGGTGTTGCGGAGTATCAGATTGACACCCCGCAACAACGATCGCCGTGATGCGCGCTCGCCCGAGGGCGTACGGCGGCTTGATATCCTGCTGGACATCATATGACGTCCGGTCAGGATATTGAAACCACTTTGCCGCCATAATTTTGCTATATGGCGGGCGGCAAGTGGTTAATAAACATTCGGGCAAATACCACAGGGCCTAAAAAAATCAGTAGCACCTTCTTTTTATTCCAGAAAATATATGGTTTAGGGGGGTCTTTTATAAACGCTGTAAGTGAAAAATAAAAACCTCCAGATTTTTAGTGAAATCTGGATATTTATATTTTTGCGTATGTTCGATTTTTTTACCATTTTGCAAGAAAGGCGCAGTGTAACAATTCAAATTTTTTGTTATTCATCAACTCCATACAGGTTAAGTTTTTATATTTAGTTGGAATTTAGCAGGAATTTTGTAAAATTAGCAGTGTTTTTATCTTGCTAATGGTTTTAGTGTATTTTTTGCGAATATATTGGTTTGATAAACATTTGCGCAAATAAAGCGGGGTCTAAAAAATCAGTAGCACCTTCTTTTTATCCTATAAAAAGAAAATATGCTTTCAGAAAATATATGGTTTTGGGTCTTTCACAAATTCTGAAAGCTCTAAGAGAAAAATGAAAACCTTCAGATTTTCACCATTTTGCAAAAAGGCTGAATTTAAAAGTTACAAATATTTGTTATTTATTAACTCAATACATTTTATGCTTTCATATTTAGTAGGAATTATGTAAAATTTGCTGTGTATTTATATGCTAATCATGATTTTGGTGGATTTTTAGCAAAAATATTGTTTTTATAAACATTTGCGCAAATATCGTGGGACCTTAGAAATTAGTAGCACCTTCTTTTTATTCTACTGTTAATGTGCTTTCAGAAAATATATGGTTTGGGGGGTCTTTTACAAACTCTGAAAGCTATAAGTGAAAAATAAAAAAGCAAAGGAAAAATTGCAAAAATGGTCTGGCCACCTGAGTGTACAAAATGGAGCACAGGGCCTGGCAGCAAAAGGATTAAAGGGTTTTGTTTAGAATAGAAAGTTGACATATGTTTCTTTGGAACATTTGAATGCGATTTAAATGGGTTGGTGGTAATCAAGCCATCTATTGATTTCAGTTTAATTCGTTTATAAATCACATTTGGCTGTCTAAGTTGTTGGTTTAACATGCTATCCGCTTTGTTCCCTTCTAGGTAGAACTTGTGTTTGGTCCGCCTTGCGTCTCAATCCATAAAACAACAGCATATTGTAATATAGAGGAGAACATATCCAAAGGGTCTATGCGTGATTGTTAGTGGGAGCAGTGACAACCCGTCAATAGAGGGAGCACGGGCTCTGCCTCCCCTATCCATGCGTCCGGCTCCCTGATCTACATATCAGTGGCACCGGACCTTGGATTCCAATGCTGGGTGGGTGTTTTTTTGAAGCACCTGATTAGAGCCAGATGCTCTAATAGGCTTCAAAAAAGGTTGGGCTCGGAGTGCAGAGCATTGCGCTCGGAGCCCACCCAGTGGGGTGGCCATAGCGAATGGATTTTCACTATTATCAGGAGACAGGTTTGTGAGACCTGTTTCCCGATTGTCCAAAGCGCCAGGCGATCCTATTGGATGCCTAGTGCTTTGGCGGAAGAGGAGACGAATGGCGTAGAAGGCTGGAGGAGCGGACACCGGAGCCGCCATGGTTTCTGTGCCATGCCACCCCGCCGCCGGGGGGGTGTTTTGTTTGCCACCCCCCCATAAGAAGAACCCACCAGCCGCCACTGAGTGGGAGTAGTGGTAGGTATCTTACAATCCATGGAAAGGACTATGTAAACTGTGGCAACAGGTATCATGAAAGCTTGTAATATAAAAACAGTCATGTCTCCAATAATGATGATAGTTGGCAGCAACTAGCTAGCAGGATTACAAGTAGGGTCAAGGAAATGACAAAAGGTAGAAGGTTAAATAAAACACGAACTAGGTGTGGATGATATGTCAGGCTACCAGTACATATTTTGAGTGGCAATAGAGCAAGCAGTGGTAGTGGAGTAGCAAATTGTCATTTTAAACCAGAACTAAAGTCCCTCTGTAAAAAACTGCAAGCAGGCTGGCTTTTATTGCAGAAGAGACATGCATTGGGGTTTATTTACTAAAGGCAAACTCACTTTGCACTACAAGTGCACTTGAAAGTGCAGTTAGTGTAGATCTGAGGGGAACATGCAAGGAAAATAAACTGGATTTTTGCTTGTGCATGATTGGATGATAAAATCAGCAGAGCTTTCCCTCATTTCAGATCTTCCCCTGAGATTTACAGCGACTGTACTTCCAAGTGCACTTGCAGTGCAAAATGGATTTGTCTTTAGTAAATCAACCATTGTCTCTTCTGCAATAAATGCCCCTGCCTGCTCGCCATCTGAGGTTTTCCAACAGGAGAACCTTGTGCTGGGTGCTATAGTAATACAGCTGTCTTTACGTCTTCAGAGGGCGTCAAGATGTAATGACAAAATACGTCAGGGCGTGACCACGCGACCCAGCAGCCAGACCCAGACTACGTCATCCTTGGACTTCTCCAGGTGGGCGGGACGTTCATTCTTCTGACCAGCGGTGAGCTGACGCCGTCTCACGGACAGGCTGTTTTTATCCTTAGAGCTTTTAAACTTTTATTATTTGGTAAGCGCAATATTGTAGCAGGGAGATTGGTTTGTTTCAATAAAGGATATAACACTATGGCAAGCATCCCCTCTGTTTCCTTGTATGACACATCCACCAACTTAATGAACAAGGATAACTGACCTCTATCAGCGGGAGCAGAGCAGATCATCCCTGAGGAGAGATGTCACAGGCATACCTCACTTCCACCGCAGAATTGACCACGATTAGCGGGAGCAGAGCAGATTGTTCCTGGGAGAGATATTACAGGCATATCTTATCTTTACCTCTGGTGAGCATATACACAAAGGGGTTTCCTACGAGGTGACATGGTGAAGGTATAGAGTCAGACAAATGATGCACTGGGGAAGAATCAAAGATTGGATCGTAACCCATCTGTTGCATGCATGATTCATTATCCAAAAGACTTTCTGCACTAGCCTGCTTATATGTGTCACAGATATTGTGGACTAGGACTTCTTGAGTTTTATGTTACATATTGACTAGTATTAATAACACTTATGGTTGGTAATCCACTCTAAAGCGCTGTTAATATTTTCTCTTATGGGAAGGTATATTTATGCATTTCATCTAGTTTATTTTTGTAATAGCAGCTAATAAGTGTAAAAAAACCTATCATATATCCATTTAGAGCGCTGGGATCAGGGATTCCCTCTTGTTCTCTGATTTTTTGTTTTTCATACAGCAGCGGCACCATTGACAGCAGCGGGAGCCAAAGTCAGTCAGCCAATCAGGAGAGAAAGGGGGAGGGGCTGAACAGCAGCTCCCATTTCTGAATGGACACACAGAGCTGATGGTTGGCTTGGGTGCCCCCATAGCAAGCTGCTCGCTGTGGGGGCACTCAACAAGAGGGAGGAGCCAGGAGCAGCGAAGAGGGACCCGAGAAGAGGAGGAAGCAGGCTGCCCTATGCAAATCCACTACACAGAAGGTAAGTATGACATGTTTGTTATTTTTATATTTTTAAAGAAGACTTTACAATCACGTTAACTTCACATATCGTCTGTGGTTTGTAGTTAAAATAGATTTTTACATTGTGTTTAAATGTTAGACATTCATTTGGGTCATGTCCTAAAAGTGTAAAGTGGCTTGCAGCTACAGATACCATGAGTACAACTTTTTTGTGTTTCTCTCTTTTTTTGTGAAATTCACAGTATAGGCATTCATATAGGCATTCCACAACTACACTTTTCATGAAATGTTTGTTTTAAATTGGACCTGAACTTAAAAAATTTAAAATTGTTAGTTTAGCATCTAGAATTGTTAACTATGCCTAAGCAGTACTATGAAAAGTCTGCCTTTTGTCTTAAATTCCTCCTGATAAATGGCAGTGCACGATAACTAGCAATGCACTTCCTGTGGCCTAAGCCTCAAGGCTGTATATCTACTATGCAAGCTCTAATGCCCTGTACACCCGACCGGTTTTGCCGTCAAAATAAACTCTTAAGGTTCTTCCAACGGAGTTCCGACAGAATTCCGCTCAAGCTGTCTTGCATACACACGGTCACACCAAATTCCGACTGTCCAGAACGCGGTGATGTACAACACATATGACAGGACTAGAAAGCAGAAGTTCAATAGCCAGTAGCCAATAACTTCCGTCTCGTACTTGCTTCAGAGCATACGTCATTTTTGGTGCTTCTGAGCAGCATACAGACGAGCGATTTTTCCGATAGTAATTTGTTCCATTGGAAAAATATAGAACATGTTCTCTATCTAAGCCCGTCTGAATTTTCGACGGAAAAAGTCCGATGGGGCATACAACCGGTCGGAATATACGATGAAAAGCTCCCATCGGACTCTTTCTGTCAGAAATTCCGCTTGTGTGTACGCGGCATTAGGCACTATGCCTCCAAGTGCTACTCGTATCAGTTTTGAAGTGATGTCACTAATGTATTGCTCACTGTGCTCCTTGATTAGCGTTGGGCAATTAATTTTCCCGAAGGGGCCACATGAGAAACTGAGACTGTTGTGGAGGGCTGAACTTAAAGCGTTTGTTACCCCAACGCTTCATATTCCTCTTTTTCTTTTTTGTGTATATTCTCTTTTTGTATTGTAAACATTCTTATGAAAACATAACTGATACATATATCTGAACTTCTACTTCAAAGCATTTCATACATATAAATTTCCATTCCCTCCACCAAAAAAAAAAAAGAGGGGGAAGGAGGAAAAAAACAGACTCTCTCCCCTAGCGATCATCTCCCATCTTCTTCCCTCCTATTGGATCGATTTTAAAAAAAATTTCCCCCGGTTCAAATCTTGATACATAAACGTATCTCTCCTCCTGATCAGCGTCCCCATAGACTTTGTCTATTGACCCCCTTAGTCCCCAGTCATGTACTCTATAGATTTTTTAAACTTGAACCATTTCCCCCATATGATATAATATACCTCTAATGCCGCATACACATGACATGAAGAACCTTGGATGTTTTTTCCGACGGAATTCCATTCAAGCTTGGCTTGCATACACATGGTCACACAAAAGTTCTCTGAACTTTCGACCGTCAAGAACGCGGTGACGTACAATACGTACGACGGCACTAGAAAAGGGAAGTTCCATACGAAGTGCGCCACCCTTTGGGCTCCTTCTGCTAATCTCGTGTTTATCTCGTGCTAGTAGAAGTTTGGTGAGAGACGTTTCACGCTTTTCAGCCTTGTGCTTTTCCGATTGTTACTGCTCTTCAGTTTGTGCTTGTGGGTTTGTATCTGTTCTTCAGTGCGTGTAGTCAGTTTGCATCTGGGTTTCGGTGCATATTATTATAGTATGTATTTGTTTTTCAGTGCGTTTTTTTCCACTCGTTTCTGTTTTTCAGCTCGCTCTTCTCAGGCCTTTCTGTTTTTCAGTGCTTTCTGTTAGTTCGTTCTGACCAGCCGACCATTTTGAAGCCATGTTGCGGTTACGTACTCGTCGTAGAGTTCCCAGAGGCATCCCAGAGGTCAGGAGCAGCCTCAGAGGACGTGTATGTACCCAGTCTATGGTACTACAACAAAATGCGTTTTCTGGAAGACCAGACTGAAGTGAGGGCATCACTTTCCACACTTCCTTCAACCCCAGCTGAGGCTTCCGAGGACCATTCTTGGCCTTCCAGCCAGGAAGAAGTGGAGGAGCCCAGCTTGAGGCAGGTATAGTATTTTTCTACAAATTTCTTGTCCTAAAATTAATGATGTTAACTAGATGTTATTATTTATAAGAAATGAATGATTGAACAAAAAGTGTTTTACATATCAATAGACAGTAGTGGCCAAAAATGATTGGGACAAGAATGAAAAATGCTGGGGTCAGAATTGTAGTCTTTTCTATTTATTAACATTCAATTTGCAACAGTCATGAGCTGAAAATAGTGTGTGATTGATGAAGCAAAAACTAAAACTATGTCCCTTTTTTATACACAGGAAAGCCTCAGCCAGGATGAGGGTCTGGAATGTGGCAGCCAGGAGGTGACAGGGGGAAGTGGCAGCCAGGAAGTGGCTGGGCCCAGTGGACTGACCCAATCCCAGGTACCTTCCCCCCGCCTTCCACCCAAAAGGCCCAGGAAGGGGAGGAACATGGAGGAGGCAGCACTTTCCCTCATTCGGGAGGCACATGAGACCATGAAAGACCCCCCCAGCGTTCAAGAGGGCTATGGCTGAATTGTAGCAGCGAAAATGCAGGAAATGGAGAAGGGACAATGTCTCTTATGTGAGAATATAATTTTACAGACCCTAATTAAGGGGTTGAGTGGGCAAATGACAGAAAATACACACCTTTCTGAGTTCGTCCATCCTCCTCCTACACCTCCTTCACCTCCTGCCACAACTCGACAAACAAAGCCACAGCGTGCAGGGAAGCATGGAAGGAAGACAAGAGAGTGATGGCCTGGGTTCAGTATGGTCTGACACAAGACACAGGTCGTTGTAGTACCACAGCCTGGGGACTTATATGTCATCTGCTGCTGTTCCTGATCTCCCGGGGCCAGGACCAGATTGTGCTCCCTATTGTATGGACTCCTCAGGCTACCAATTTTCATTTTCAAATAGTTGATGTCTGCCCTGGGGTACAAAGGCTTCGCAAATTTTTGCAGTTTCTCCAGCGTTGCCTTCCCTCTTTCTTTTGTTATGACCTAGAATAAATGGTAATTTTGTTTTGAACAAATACTTGGCTATGTGTTTTTATTAAAAAAGGACAGTTTGTTTGTGAGTAGGCAGGTACATTTCAAAAATAGACTGTCAAATTAACAAGGGGCACGAGGTTAAAAAATACAAGATAATAATGTTGTTGTGGTAACTTGACACACAAAAAAATTATGGAGATCACTAGAAAATAATTTTAAAATAATAAAAAAAAAAAGGAGATCTTGATTTAAATAAAAAAAGGAAAAAGAATCACTGAAAAAATAATTCTAAACATTATTATGGAGATCTGAAAACTAAAAATATTATTAAGGAGATCACAAAAATAATAAAGAAATAAGTTTGTCAGAACTCTGTGTGAATATCAGCAGCAAAAAAACGTCTTTCTTTTAGCATTATAAAGAACAAAAGAATGCGCTGCATTAAAAGATGCAAAAATGTACAGCGTGACGAATGTGCTATCTCCATTACGAACGCTAGTTTTACCAGACCGAGCGCTTCCGTCTTGTACTTGATTCTGAGCATGCGTGTTGTTTTGCGCGACAAAATTGCATACAGACGAACGGAATTTCCAATAGGAACTTTTTCCGATGGGAAAATAGAGAACCTGCTCTCAATCTTTTGCTGGCGGACGATGGAGCATACACACGGTCAGAATTTCAGACCAAAAGCTTACATCGGACTTTTGCTGGCGGAATTTCCGATCGTGTGTACAGGGCATAAGGAGTCCTCCACTGTATGCATTGTTTCTTCTATAGATCTCAACCACTCAACCTTTGCTACAGATTCCTTCAAGGTCGGGGCTTCTGGTGTTTGCCATAATCTCGGTATCAGGCTTTTGGCTGCATTTAGCGTGTGGTACTAAGGTTTCCTTATATTGGGCAACCGTTTTTTCCATGCCATGAAACAAACTTGAAGCAGGAAAATCGAGGAAAGCTGGAAGCCGCACACCTGTGTAATAATGAATGCTTTTATTGGTAAATAATGCTTTTATTGCTTTTATTGGTAAAAAGCTAAATCATAAAGGAACACAAAACACTACAGCAGAAGCGTACAGAAACAGCTGACGCGTTTCACACTCAAGATGATTCCAGCTTTCCTCGATTTTCCTGCTTCATCTTGCATCAGCCAGCTCCTGGGACTCTTCCCCTTTAAAGGATAAAACTACACTAGCTTTTATCTCCACTGGTTTGTGCCTACCTGAGCTGTGGGACCCTTCTCTGCTTGGTTTGCATCTCTGGATTCATGAAACAAACTTCTCCATGGCTCCACCTGGGTATGTTCACCTGTAATTTTGGTAGATTGCCCTAGTAATGTCCTCCTAGTAAGGCTGTATCTTTATACATTCCCACCACAGATGCACGAAGGTCCCCTGAGTGTCGAACCCCCTCCAGCATGTTGGGGGGACATTCGCTACAAATCTCTGCTCCCTTTGTGGCATCAGTTGATGAAAAGCAGGCTAATCTTAACACCTTCCTCCCATTTTCCTCATCTCGTATAGCTCTTATTTCCTTCTCCCATTTCGCTAAGTAGGGTGGATATTTGAATTCTGCTTCCTTTACTAATATTTTATATATTTTAGATATAGTTTGCTTTAACCACTTCCCGCCCGGCCTATGGCATATTGACGGCTGGGAAGTGGTTGCATTATCCCAACTGGATAGCAGGACAGCAGGATAACCCCCTAGTGCGCCCGGGGGGAGGGACGGTGATCGGGGATGGAGTGTGTCCCTCGGACACAGCGCTTCCCCGATCACGGTAAACAGCCAATAAATTTGGCTGTTTACCACGTGATCGGCTGTGTCAAAGTCAAAGGCGTGCAGAGTGTCTCTTGGACACAGCACTTCTCTGATCAGGGTAAATAGCCAAAGAAATTGGCTGTTTACCACGTGACCGACTGTGTCCAATCACAGCCGGTCACAAATGTAAACACTGAGGAGCAGTTACTATCTGATCTCTGCCCTCTCCTCACACACCGATCGCGTGAGGAGAGAGCAGAGATCAATAAGTAAGCTGTCAGTGTATATTGTCTACTGTATACTGTACACAACACGCCCCCCCCAATAAAGAGGACCTGTCACACAGCCCAGCCCATCAATTAGCCCATCTGTCAATCAGCCCAGCCAATCAATCAGCCCATCTGTCAATCAGCCCATCAATCAATCAGGTCATCTGTCAATCAATCAGCCCATCTGTCAATCAATCGGCCCATCTGTCAATCATCTGTCACAGGCCCACCGCCATCGGTACCGCCACACAGGCTACCAGTACCTCCATCGGTACCACCACCAGTTCCACCATCAGGCCCGCCACTAGTACCGCCATCGGTACCGCCATCAGGCCCACCATCTATACCATCACACAGGCCCGCCACACAGGCCTGCTACCAGTATCGCCATCAGTACCGCCACCAGTACCGCCATCAGGCCCGCCATCGGTACTGCCACCCATACTGCCACCATCGCCACCACCCGTACCACCATCGGTACCGCCACTACCACCCGTACCGCCACCTGCACTGCCACACAGGCCCGCCATTAATACCACATCTGTACCACCAGTACCACCAGCAGCACCATTACATAGGCCCACCAATAAGCACTACCATAATGTTGCAAAGGGTTTACACACCTGAGGAGGCATATGCCATTCTTGTCGGATGATGAGAACAGCGGGCAGCTCCTATCATCCGATTCTGGTTCGGAATATGAGCCAGAGGAGAATAGCAGATCAGAGTCCGAGTACGCGGAGGAAACCGCCCCTCGCAAAAGAATAAGATCAGGACCAAGATTAGGACCAAGATCAGGAGATCTGCACACCACCAGCAGCGCCAGACCCTAGGAAGAGGAGCCCAGTACAAGTACTGGAATCACACGCCCAACCCAAAGAACCCAGCCCCAGTCCTACCTTCCCAATGCCCTGGCAAACCCCTTATGGTTGCCTGCCAACTCAGGATCCACTATCATCCCCCCTTTCAACTGCACAGCCAGGTGTGCAGCCCGACACTACGAATTTTTCTCAATTCGATTATTTTTGTTTTTTTGAACAGCAAAGGGTCTGAATACTTAGGACCATGTGATATTTCAGTTTTTCTTTTTTAATAAATCTGCAAAGATGTCAACAATTCTGTGTTTTTCTGTCAATATGGGGTGCTGTGTGTACATTGACCACTGTGCACTTAAACCCCCTTAATAACCAGACCAATTAGCTTTCAGTGCTCTCACAATTTAAATGACAATTACTCAGTCATGCAACACTGTACCCATATGAAATTTTCGTCCTTTTTTCACACAAATAGAGCTTTCTTTTGGTGGTATTTGATCACCTCTGGGTTTTTTATTTTTTGTGCTATAAATAAAAAAAGACCGAAAATTTTGTTAAAAAACGGAAAATTTATATTAAATACTTACCGTAATTTTCCTTTCCTAATAGGCTCCATGGCAGCATACGCGTGGGTTAGCCCCGCCTCCATAACTACCCAATAGGACCCCTCTCCCATAAATCTTTGCTCTATTCATGTTCCGTAACTAGCCTACTCTAGACATTTGGGAGGGATTACTGCTGCTATGGAGCCTATCCATTTTCCTGACAGGCTCTATGACAGCATACGTGTGGGAAATAACTCGCCAAAACACACCCGGGTGGGCAAAATGTTTGAGCAAAGAAACCAAAATGTATTTAACATTGTCAACCGACAATACTTGTAAACCAAAATTGATGGATGACAGAGCAGCTGGTTCAACACAGTAGTGAGAGACAAATGTGTTAATAAAAGACCAAGAGGCCGCTCTACAAATGATTTCAGGTGCGACATGCCGAGAAGCTGCCCAAGAGGTCGAGATACTCCGGGTCGAATGAGCCGTCACTGCCTCTGGAGGAGTCAAGCCCTTTGCCTTGTATGCCCTCTGAATGGTCTGCACAATCCAGGAAGCAATTGATCTGACCGAAGCTCGCATTCCCTTGTTTTTACCATGGCGAAGGAGGAAGAGAAACTCAGTTTGTCTGAAAGGAGCCGTAACCTCCAGGTATTGTTTTAGAGTGTGGCCTACATCCAGAGGATGGACATCTTGATTATCTGTTGTTTTAAAAGTAGAAAGCACAATCTCCTGGTTTTCATGGAATACTGAGGTCACTTTAGGGTTTCACCCTAACATGGGAATCAACACTGCTCTGTCTGGGGAAAAAGGTCAGAAAAGGCTCCTCTGAACCTAAATTTCTTAATTCTGAAACTCTTTTGGCCAAAGTCACAGCTACCAAGAAAGTAGTCTTGAGCGTGAGGTCTCTTGTGGAAAGAGGTTTGTCAGGATCTGATCCGAGATTGGAGAGAAAATGCAAGACAAGAAGGAGGTCCCATTTGGGGAACCTAGGTCTTTGAGGTCTAAGCCTGATGGCTCCTTTAAAGAACTGATGGACCAAGGCATGATTTGCCGATGAAACTCCTCTGAAGGCTGAGATGGCTGACACTTGAACTCTTAGTGAACTGACTGCTAAAGGCAGGTCAAGCCCTGATTGAAGAAAACTCAGTATGTCTTGTACTGCTGAAGAGTTACAAGTATTCGACCTGGAAGACATATGATCAGTGAATCTAGACCATATACACTCATATACCCTATTAGTACTTTTCTTTCTGGCACTGAGAAGGGTTGGAATAGCTTCTTCAGGACAACCTAGAGCTTCGAGCCTTTCCCTCTCAAGAACCACACCCTGAGGTGTAGGCAGGATGGACACGGGTGTAACGTCATGCCTTGAGACAGTAGATCTGGCCTGAGAGGTAGGGGAACTGGGTCTTGATACCTGAGGAGTGATAACAGAGGGAAACAAGGCCTGCTGGGCCAGAAAGGAATCACTGCAATGATCTCAACCTTCTCTGTTCTGAGTCTCCGGAGAAATTGAAGAATCACCAGTGCCGGAGGGAAGGCATAGGCCTTCTGAAACCTCCACTGATCTGAGAGAGCATCTATCCCATATGCCTGAGGATCCCTGAACCTCAAATAATATTTGGGCATTTTGTGATTGCATGGGGAAGCAAACAGATCGACCTCTGGAGACACCCCCAGGGTCAGAAGCCGCTCGAACACCTCTCTGTGGAGAGACCACTCGTTGTTATCCATTTGAACACGAGAAAGGAAGTCCGCCTGTACATTCCAATCCCTGGAATGTAAACCACAGAGATGTTGGACAAGTTCTTCTGAGCCCAGCTCATTATTGGCTCTACTTCCTGTATCAGGGACCAACTGCAAGTTCCACCTTGCTTCTTTATGTAAGCCACCGCGGTTGTATTGTCCAACCTTAACATTACTAATGAATTCATTATTAGATGGCGAAATGATAGGGGTGCCTGAAAGGCGGCCCTCAGCTCCAGTATGTTGGAGACAATCCCTCGCGAAGGGGAATTCCATCTGCCCTGAGCCACTTAAAGGCAGTGAGCACCCCATCCCCGATTGCTGGCATCCGATGTTATTGTGACCCATGAGATGGGAATGATTGAATGGTGATTGCGCAGATTTTTCCCTTGAAGCCACCAAAGGATAGGCGTTCTCATTGTTGGAATAAGGTGTATGCGCTGGATTTGGCTGGAAGAATCCCATTGTTGAAGGAACCCTTTTTGGAGGGGCCGTGTATGCCATTGGGCCCACTTTACCATAGGAATGGTGGCTGTCATTGTGCCAATTACTTTCAGGCATTCGAGAGCGGAGAGGTGAGATGACGCAAGGGCTGTGTGTATTCTGTCTCAAATCACTCCAATCTTCTCCTCTGGAAGGGAGATGGTGCCTTCCATTGTGTTGAAGTGAGCCCCTAGAAACACAAGGGATTGTGTTGGCTCTAGATGGCTCTTCTCTAGCTTCAGGAGCCACCCAAATTCTTGGAGGGTGGAAATGACTAAGCTCTTGTGCTCTAAAAGTTGTTCTTTGTTTTGAGCTAGGAGAAGTAGGTCGTCCAGATAGTGGTGGAGACGAACCTCTTTGACACGAAAAAGAGCCACAACAGATAATAGGACCTTGGAAAAGACCCGAGGTGACGTCGTTAGACCGAAAGGTAGACATGTGAATTGCAGATGCTGATCGCCTACCGCAAAGCGGAGGAATTGTTGGAAATCTGTTGCCACTGGCACGTGAAAGTAAGCGTCTTTTAGATCGATTGTAATCAACCAGTCTCCCAGATGTACTGACTGTTGAATTGTAAGTAAGGATTCCATTTTAAACTTTTCCTTCCGGATAAAGAAATTGAGATGGGTTAAGTCTATTACTGGTCTCCATGTACCGTTTTTCTTCTGTATCATGAACAGAGGCGATTACATGCCTTTGCCTCTTTCGTCTTCTGGAACAGGGATGGCCACGCCTTGGACCAATAAACAATTCACGTAGGTTAACAGGACCTGCTTTTTCTCTTCTGAACCTGGAAGAGTTGTAGGAACAAATCTGAGTCTTGGGGCATTGTTGAAGACCCACTTGTGACCGGAGGAGACCGTCTTGATGGTCCAGTAATCCCGGATTGAGCCGCCCAGACGTGCCTGAAGTGGCGAAGACGAGCCCCCACCTGGCATGCCTGAGCGGGCCCAATCTCAAAAGGACTTAGTGGAGTCCTGGTTGCCAGAGGAACCACCTTTTGTGGGTTTTTTGAAAGTGGACTGCCTAGATTTCCAGAACCTTGAAAACTCCCGACCAGGCCTATAGCTGCGCGCTTCGCTAGTGCGATCAGAATTTTGTCTTCTACGAAAAGAGCGTTTCTGATTTTGTAGGCTCCGATCTTGAGGGAGGAAACCAGACTTACCGCCTGTGGCCCAGGTTATGGCACTATCCAGCTTGTTGCCAAATAGTGAAGTTCCTGCAAAAGGAATTTGGCATAAAGCTTGCTTGGAAGCCGGATCCGCCAACCATGGATGGAGCCATAAGGCAAGACGTGCTGAAATAGCCGCCAACATAACTCATCAGGCGGATGACATCAATAGAGGCCTCCCTAAGAAAGGCCGACGCCAGCCCGATCTCCTGGATAGGAGAATCTTTAGCTGTTTCAATAGAGATACCTCTTAGGAACTCATCCACATTATCAGACCAAGATTCTAAAGCTTTGGATACTGCAGCTATCGCAAGTACTGGCTTGCATGCCATTCCTGACGTCAGGTAAATCCTTTTTAGATCTGAATCAATTCGTCTTTCCAGAGGATCTTTAAAAGATACAGTGTCTTCTAAGGGAAGAGTTACATATCTTACTAGTCTCATCAGTGCTGCATCTACCAAAGGAGCTGACTCAAGGTGTTTTACTTACTCTTCCTTAAAAGGATACAGTTTCAAGACCTTTGATTGCATGGAACTCTTTTTGTCCATCTTGCTCCATTCATCAGATATGATGTCGCCCAGTTCAGAGAGAAACGGAAAATATTGTCACTCCTTATTGAGCTGCTTAAAAAAATTTCATCTGTTTTGGGGGGGAAGTAACAGGGTCTTCCCACTTGAAAGCCTCTCTTACTGCTTTCACCAAAGAAGGGACTGAAGCGTATTCAAACCCCACGCCAGGATCTTCCAGATCCGATTCGCTGTCTGAAATAGGAGCAGAATGGCGACTTGGCTGGGAAGACTCCCATGTCTCATGTACTGAACCTTCTCCCACTGGAGGGCATAATGAGTCTCATGGGGAATCACGGGGCTGTTGAGCCTCTCTTTCCTGTAGAGATTTTTTCACAACCCGTCTCACCATAGATTCTAAACGCAGGTGTGCACCATCCCTCTCATCTGTGGCTTTAGAGAAGCAGTGATCACAGAGAGATTTGTCTACTGGAACAGGCATCCTGCACCCCCAGCATGATTTTTCTGATCTCTTGCTAAAGTGAGATGAAGGGGGGTGAGAAGGATTTTTACTGCGCTGCAAGATCTGGAAGGAGATTTATGATGGGTAGACCTGGAGGAAGATTGCCGGTGGTGTGATTTTGATGACCCACTTCCTTTATGGGAACTACGGTGTGGATCAGACCTAGAAGGGCTGTAAGGAAAGAAGCACAGAAAAGATAGGGACAGGAATCAGCTAGTGTCCTAAAATCCTACTCTCAATCCTTGTACAGGTAGAAAAGCATAACTGCAAACATACCTGCTACAAGCGGGCTGGCCACTAGGAGGCAGTGAGGAGTCCATGGTGTCAACACAATAGGAAACTGCAGAGACAGATTCACATATCAGCTGGCTGACAAAAGACCTCAACCCCCAGACAATAGAGCTTGTCTTACCTTGAACCACCAAGATAGTTACCCCGGGAAGTCGCCGTATCACCCACGATCATTCCCCGGGGCTCTGTAAGCTTCCCACAGCTTTTAAAAGTGGGGCCCGTGACGTCATCGACGGCGTCAGATGCAAGACGCTCGCACGCATGTGCGAACCAAGCCTCGACTTCGTATCGGGTCAGCGCATGCGCAGAGCGTACGCCGGTACCCGGAAGTGATAGAGAGAGCGGCTGCTGGAAAGCAAGAAGCGTCAGCGCCAGCTAGGACACCAGTGATGAGGGAGAAACACACAGGAAAAAGGTACAAACAACACATAAACACTGCTGCCATGTGTATACGAATATAAAAACTTACCCCTCCACCTACGATCACCTGGGCCGAGGAACCGCCCCACACACACACACTGGACTTGGTAGCAGATAATGGTCGCCTGGAACATTAGGCAAACAGACCGTGCGCACATAGATGAACCAATCCCAATCTATAGTGCTACTCTGCTATACACTCCATACCCTGCATAACAGTCAGGGCCTATCGGAGGAATAAATTTGGCATTCGGCTGATTCGATCGTAGGGAGGTTATCTTCAGGTAGGAGAACCAACACCTGGTCCTACGGAGGAGGACAAAAAAGGAACATGGATAGCAGCCTAGAGCAAAGATTTATGGGAAAGGGGTCCTACTGGGTAGTTATGGAGGCGGGGCTAACCCACACGTATGCTGCCATGGAGCCTATGAGGAAAATGCATTTTTCTTCATTTCTATTAAAAATTTTTGCAAATAAGTAATTTTTCTTCATAAATTTGGCCAAAAATGTATACTGCTACATATCTTTGGTAAAAAATAAACCAAGTGCATATTATTTAGTCTGTGTGAAAGTTATAGGGTCTACAAGCTATGGTGCCACTCACTGAAAATGTATCATTTTGATCACACCTGATGTACTGACAGCCTATCTAATTTCTTGAGACCCTAACAAGCCAGTAAAGTACAAATATCCCCCAAATTACCCCTTTTTGGAAAGTAGACAGTCCAAGATAGTTAGTACAATGCACAGTTAGTTTTTTGAAGTTGTCATTTTTTCAAACAATTCTTTGCAAAATGAAGATTTTTTTTATTTTTATTTTTTTTCACACCAAATTGTCATTATAACAGGTTATTTCTCTCACTTGGCATGTACAGTCCACAAATGAAACCCCAAAATATATTCTGCTGCTCCTCCTGAGTATGGCGATACCACATGTGTTAGACATTTACACAGCCTGGCCACATTACACCTTTGAAGGCCATGGAGCACCAGGACAATGGAAATGCCCACAAAGTGACCCCATTTTGGAAAGCAAACACCCTAACGTATAATCTATGAGGCATAATGAGTCTTTTGAACGGTTCATTTTTTTCCAGAAGTTTTTAGAAAATGTGGGGGAAAAAAAATAAAAAACGCATTTTTTTTACACAAAGTTGTCCATTTATAAGATATTTCCAACAAATTGCATGTTCATAGGAAAAATGACACCCCAAAATATATTCTGATTTTCCTCCTGAGTATGGCGATACCACATGTGTGAGACTTTTACACAGCCTGGCCACATAGAGGCCCAACATCCAAGAAGCACCATCAGGTGTTCTAGGGACATAAATTACGCATTCAATTTCCTTACAATCTATCACATTTTTGAAGGCCCTTCATATTTCTAACACAGCATGTACATACCAAGAATTACACCCTAAAATACATTCTGCTGAGTAAAGGGTAAACAAAAGATTACCTGTGATTTTAGTAGTGCAATTGTCCACAGGAGGAGAGTCCTGATCCCGGCAGCAGGCAGGGACGTGGTCAGCGACAGTGAATGGAACTGTCCAGGCAGCAGGCAGGAATATTGTCCATAGTCAGTACAGGCAGGGATACTGTCCATATACAGTCCAGGGTCAGTGCAAGTAGAGACGTTGCCAGCAGTGCCAAAATATTGGTCCTGGTAGTAAGCAGGAACACGGTCCAAGTAGCAGGCCAGGAAAGAATGGACACAGGGGTAGAGGCTTCTCCCACCCAAATCTCTTTGAAGCCTCTGAGTCTCCAGACCCTAATCCGGGAATGAAAAAACTAAAAAATTAGTTTTCTTCATCCAGAAAAACATTTGTGGAGCCCCTCACATATGTGAGACCCCTGTGTTCCCACTAGCATAGCAGGGTAAAAGATCAATCCAAGAGGCAGGCAAAAAACTTGGTCAAACAGTCCAGGGTCAGTTCCAGAGCAGGCAGAGGTAGGTACAATTTAGCGTTAGGCAGAAGCGTGGTCATATAACAGGCCAGGGTCAGTTCCGGAGAAGGCAGAGGTATGTTTAGCGTTAGGCAGAAGCTTGGTCGTATAACAGGCCAGGGTCGGTTCCGGAGAAGGCAGAGGTATGTACATTTCAGTGCAGTGGCATAAGGGGTTTGGAGGAAAATGACAGGAAATGAGAATTACGTTTACCATACTTCCCTAATAATGTAGAGAAGTATGGTAACGGCGGAAACATTCACCTATACAGAGGCCTGGTTGGGAAAGACAATCGGGACAATAATACGTGGTGTCTCTTCTAATTCCTCCACTCTTTTGACGTCTGCGGCCTGTTTCACAGGGGGGGGGGATTTTGTCAGGAAAGTGGCGCTCGTGGAGTCTGCTCACAGAATCAGAGAAAATCATTTTTGGTGGGCTTTCAGGGTACAAAAGGGCGGAAGTAACTTCTTCTTGGTAGTGCAGATAGGATACGGGGTTCTCTGTAGATTTTTGGTAAATAACATAAGTGTTATACATGGCCAAACTGAAAAAATAAATGGACACTTTTTTATACCAGTGGCGGGATTTGGGGGAAGGTAGGGTTCAATCATCCGATCGTTGAAGTCCACTCCCCCCATAAACAAATTATAATCGTAAAGACAAGCTGGTTTCTGGACTGGGCCGTTTCTTCTGGGGACCTCCACGTAGGTGTCTCTATGAATTGTCGTCAGCATGTGGACGTTTCGTCTGTCCCTCCACTTGACAGCCAATAGCTCCTGGTTCTGCAAAGATGCCGTCTCCCCTCGTCGTAGCCTGTCATTGACAAGTTTTTGATGCCCAGCCTGCCTGAGAATTTTGCTCGGGGGTATATAACTGGGGACATTTTTCAAAGAAATAATTTAGGAGTGGCCGGATTTTAAATAGTTTGTCAAAAACTGGGTCATTTCGGGGAGGGCACTTGGTGTTGTCATTGTAGTGGAGGTATCTTGATCTTGGCATAAGGGATGAGAAGAGTGGCATGTGGTGGATGGGTTTGGTAGACCAATAGGGGTACAATTGTTTTTTTTTGTGATTCCCATAGTAAAAGTTAGGCCTAAGAAAATTTTGAATTCCTCTACGGTTCTCCCCACTCATAGGGACAGGCATAACTAGAGCCAGGGTTGCTTACTATGTGCTGCTGTGCATAGAGGTTGCACTGGGCCACAATGGACGATAGTAAGTCTTCAGTGAAAATCAAATGAAAAAAATCAAGCATGGCAAAATCATCGGTGTTCACCTGGACACCTGGCTGTGAGGTGAAAGGGGGGATATTTGCTGCTCTGGAATTAGGGGGAAGCCACAGGGGGTTTTGAAGGGCATAGGGAAGGCTGGCATGGCCCCTATCCCTTTGGGGCTGAGATGACACCCTACTGGTGCCTGGTCTTTGTTGTAGTGGCTCTGCTCTCGAGGTGGATGGCACTGCTCTCAAGGTGGATGGCACTGCTCGCGAGGTGGATGGCCCTGCGCTGCTGGTAGTAGGCTGCTGCTCCACGCCAGAACGCCTTCTTTTCACGGGCACACATTCCTTTTCCGGTTCTGTATCAGAACCGCTGCTTATAACGGGTTCATAGGCCGAATCAGAATCGGACTGAGACTCGGAGAGCTCCCCGCTGCTCTCATCCGTTATGCTTAGACGCTGGTAGGCCTTCTCGCTAGTAAAATATTTTTTTTGCCATACTGGTGGCTGATGAGGCTGCACTGCAGAGCACTGTGGTGGCACAGGTGGCACAGGCACTGGTGGGCACAGACGGCACTGCAGTGGCGCAGGTGGCACTGATGGGCACAGGTGGCACTGATGGGCACAGGTGGCACTGGTGTGCACTGTAGTGGCACTGGTGTGGCTGGTGGCACTGATTAGCACACAGGCGGCACTGGTGGGCACAGGCGGCACTGGTGGGCACAGGCGGCACTGATGTGGCACTGCAGTGGCGCAGATGAGCACTGATGGGCACAGGTGACACTGATGGGCACAGGTGGCACTGGTGTGCACTGTAGTGGCACTGGTGTGGCACAGAGGTGGCACAGGTGGTACAGATGGCACTGCTGGGCACTGCTAGAATAATAAAACCCACAGTTTGGCACACGATCTGCTCTCCTCTCACGCTGCATCGCAATGAACTTGTGATGACCCCGTTTGACAGTCTTTGTTGACATTTGTGATCGCTCCGTCATTGGACAGAGCGATCACGTGGTATAGGGCCGCTGTCATTGGCCCTTTACCGCTATCCATGTAGCGCCGGGGCCCGTGAACCCAGCGGGAACGATTCTCCGGGAGGACGTACACTGTACACTGTACTGTTTTTTATGTCATAATATAGAGTATAAGATTTCCTATCCTTTGAGCCCAGTCTTGCCACAAAGATTTAATCCATCTCTGAGCAATCCTCTTTTATTGTTCATTGAGATAAATCTTGACAAACAGAGAAAAACTTTGTCAAATACTCCCCCTTGCTGTGAGTGACAGGTGATTTACAGGGCCGGACTGGGAATAAAAACCAGCCCTGGAAATAATTTCATACCAGCCCCATAGTATTTTTATACCAGCCCAACCGCATAACGTCGTTATTTTTTTTGTTCACAAAAGGGAAAACCATGCATTTTAAAGCACATTTGAAGAGTGTATTATATATAGATAAGAGAGACATGGAATTTACAAACAGCAGCAATTTTTTATTTTTTTACTGGCAAAAAAATCATGGCATTTACTGGCACATTTTTTACTGATACTGCAAAAAAAAGGTGCCGTAAATGGCAGGTTTCAGTGCAAATATCAATATTTAAGCTATAAACTGCTATTAGCAATGTGTTAAGTTAAACAAAAGTCAAAAACCATATTTCTCCTCTTACATGAAGGTCAGATTAATATAACCCAACACAGAGTTCCCCCCATACATCAGGAGGATTCCCCTTTACAGTGCAAGGGAACTCTGACATAAAGGGGAACATTGCAGATCATGATCTAAGCAGAAACTCTGATATAAAAGGGGGGCACTGGTGACCAGAGACCCCACTTATATCAGAGTCCATTGCTTTCCCCTTTACATCAGAGTTCTCACTTACATCAGGGTCTGCAGCATTGCCCTTTACATCAGAGTCCCCCCTTGCACTGTAAGGTGGAATCCTGCAGACTATGATGTAAAGGGGAACTCTGGGAATGTGGGGAGGACTCTGGTGACCAGAGACCACCTTCTGCAGAAAGAAAACACTAAGGTACGGGGGTTTACTGATATAGGGGGAAACCTATATATCAGTGCCCCCTTACAATATTGTATTGACCCCCCTCCCTCTCAGGTAGGCCTGGCGGCGCTGTCACTGACCTCCTCTCAGGTGCACCGTACAGGGCTCAGTCAGTCGGCTCCAGCTCGGTGGCTCTGGTTTTATCCCATAGTTTCCTCTCCACAGTCCATACATGTCTGACTTCTCCCATGACCCCTATCCCTGAGGCACTCCCACTGTTGACTCCGCTCCAGACTGCAGACATGATATAAGACAGGAGATGGTCAGAGGCTGCGCATGGTACAGGGGAGGTCAGAGGCTGCGCATGGTACAGGAGAGGTCAGAGGCTGCGCATGGTACAGGAGAGGTCAGAGGCTGCGCATGGTACAGGAGAGGTCAGAGGCTGCGCATGGTACAGGAGAGGTCAGAGGCTGCGCATGGTACAGGAGAGGTCAGAGGCTGCGCATGGTACAGGAGAGGTCAGAGGCTGCGCATGGTACAGGAGAGGTCAGAGGCTGCGCATGGTACAGGAGAGGTCAGAGGCTGCGCATGGTACAGGAGAGGTCAGAGGCTGCGCATGGTACAGGAGAGGTCAGAGGCTGCGCATGGTACAGGAGAGGTCAGAGGCTGCGCATGGTACAGGAGAGGTCAGAGGCTGCGCATGGTACAGGAGAGGTCAGAGGCTGCGCATGGTACAGGAGAGGACAGAGGCTGCGCATGGTACAGGAGAGGTCAGAGGCTGCGCATGGTACAGGAGAGGTCAGAGGCTGCGCATGGTACAGGAGAGGTCAGAGGCTGCGCATGGTACAGGAGAGGTCAGAGGCTGCGCATGGTACAGGAGAGGTCAGAGGCTGCGCATGGTACAGGAGAGGTCAGAGGCTGCGCATGGTACAGGAGAGGTCAGAGGCTGCGCATGGTACAGGGGAGGTCAGAGGCTGCGCATGGTACAGGGGAGGTCAGAGGCTGCGCATGGTACAGGGGAGGTCAGAGGCTGCGCATGGTACAGGGGAGGTCAGAGGCTGCGCATGGTACAGGGGAGGTCAGAGGCTGCGCATGGTACAGGGGAGGTCAGAGGCTGCGCATGGTACAGGGGAGGTCAGAGGCTGCGCATGGTACAGGGGAGGTCAGAGGCTGCGCATGGTACAGGGGAGGTCAGAGGCTGCGCATGGTACAGGAGAGGTCAGAGGCTGCGCATGGTACAGGAGAGGTCAGAGGCTGCGCATGGTACAGGAGAGGTCAGAGGCTGCGCATGGTACAGGAGAGGTCAGAGGCTGCGCATGGTACAGGAGAGGTCAGAGGCTGCGCATGGTACAGGAGAGGTCAGAGGCTGCGCATGGTACAGGAGAGGTCAGAGGCTGCGCATGGTACAGGAGAGGTCAGAGGCTGCGCATGGTACAGGAGAGGTCAGAGGCTGCGCATGGTACAGGAGAGGTCAGAGGCTGCGCATGGTACAGGAGAGGTCAGAGGCTGCGGATGATGCAGGGGAGGTCAGAGGCTGCGGATGATGCAGGGGGGGTCAGAGGCTGCGGATGATGCAGGGGAGGTCAGAGGCTGCGGATGATGCAGGGGAGGTCAGAGGCTGCGGATGATGCAGGGGAGGTCAGAGGCTGCGGATGATGCAGGGGAGGTCAGAGGCTGCGGATGATGCAGGGGTGGTCAGAGGCTGCGGATGATGCAGGGGTGGTCAGAGGCTGCGGATGATGCAGGGGTGGTCAGAGGCTGCGGAGGGGACCACAGAAGAGGTCAGAGGCTGAGGAGGGGACCACAGAAGAGGTCAGAGGCTGCGGAGGGGACCACAGAAGAGGTCAGAGGCTGAGGAGGGGACCACAGAAGAGGTCAGAGGCTGAGGAGGGGACCACAGAAGAGGTCAGAGGCTGAGGAGGGGACGACAGGAGGTTAGAGGCTGAGGAGGGGACGACAGGAGGTCAGAGGCTGAGGAGGGGACGAGAAGAGGTCAGAGGCTGAGGAGGGGACGAGAAGAGGTCAGAGGCTGAGGAGGGGACGAGAAGAGGTCAGAGGCTGAGGAGGGGACGAGAAGAGGTCAGAGGCTGAGGAGGGGACGAGAAGAGGTCAGAGGCTGAGGAGGGGACGAGAAGAGGTCAGAGGCTGAGGAGGGGACGAGAAGAGGTCAGAGGCTGCAGGGGGGTGCGAACAGGAGGTCAGAGGCTGCAGGGGGGACAGGTGGTCAGAGGCTGCAGGGGAGGACAGGTGGTCAGAGGCTGCAGGGGGGACAGGTGGTCAGAGGCTGCAGGGGGGACAGGAGGTCAGAGGCTGCAGGGGGGACAGGAGGTCAGAGGCTGCAGGGGGGACAGGAGGTCAGAGGCTGCAGGGGGGACAGGAGGTCAGAGGCTGCAGGGGGGACAGGAGGTCAGAGGCTGCAGGGGGGACAGGAGGTCAGAGGCTGCAGGGGGGACAGGAGGTCAGAGGCTGCAGGGGGGACAGGAGGTCAGAGACTGCAGATGGGACAGGAGGTCAGAGACTGCAGATGATGCAGGGGAGGTCGGAGGCTGCGGATGGTGCAGGGGAGGTCAGAGGCTGCGGAGGGGACCACAGGAGAGGTCAGAGGCTGAGGAGGGGACGAGAAGAGGTCAGAGGCTGAGGAGGGGACGAGAAGAGGTCAGAGGCTGCAGGGGGGTGCGAACAGGAGGTCAGAGGCTGCAGGGGGGACAGGTGGTCAGAGGCTGCAGGGGAGGACAGGTGGTCAGAGGCTGCAGGGGGGACAGGTGGTCAGAGGCTGCAGGGGGGACAGGAGGTCAGAGGCTGCAGGGGGGACAGGAGGTCAGAGGCTGCAGGGGGGACAGGAGGTCAGAGGCTGCAGGGGGGACAGGAGGTCAGAGGCTGCAGGGGGGACAGGAGGTCAGAGGCTGCAGGGGGGACAGGAGGTCAGAGGCTGCAGGGGGGACAGGAGGTCAGAGGCTGCAGGGGGGACAGGAGGTCAGAGGCTGCAGGGGGGACAGGAGGTCAGAGACTGCAGATGGGACAGGAGGTCAGAGACTGCAGATGATGCAGGGGAGGTCGGAGGCTGCGGATGGTGCAGGGGAGGTCAGAGGCTGCGGAGGGGACCACAGGAGAGGTCAGAGGCTGAGGAGGGGACGAGAAGAGGTCAGAGGCTGAGGAGGGGACGAGAAGAGGTCAGAGGCTGAGGAGGGGACGAGAAGAGGTCAGAGGCTGAGGAGGGGACGAGAAGAGGTCAGAGGCTGAGGAGGGGACGAGAAGAGGTCAGAGGCTGAGGAGGGGACGAGAAGAGGTCAGAGGCTGAGGAGGGGACGAGAAGAGGTCAGAGGCTGAGGAGGGGACGAGAAGAGGTCAGAGGCTGAGGAGGGGACGAGAAGAGGTCAGAGGCTGAGGAGGGGACGAGAAGAGGTCAGAGACTGAGGAGGGGACGAGAAGAGGTCAGAGGCTGCAGGGGGGGACAGGTGGTCAGAGGCTGCAGGGGGGGACAGGTGGTCAGAGGCTGCAGGGGGGGACAGGTGGTCAGAGGCTGCAGGGGGGGACAGGTGGTCAGAGGCTGCAGGGGGGGACAGGTGGTCAGAGGCTGCAGGGGGGGACAGGTGGTCAGAGGCTGCAGGGGGGGACAGGTGGTCAGAGGCTGCAGGGGGGGACAGGTGGTCAGAGGCTGCAGGGGGGGACAGGTGGTCAGAGGCTGCAGGGGGGGACAGGTGGTCAGAGGCTGCAGGGGGGGGACAGGTGGTCAGAGGCTGCAGGGGGGGACAGGTGGTCAGAGGCTGCAGGGGGGGTAGGAGGTCAGAGGCTGCAGGGGGGGGCAGGAGGTCAGAGGCTGCAGGGGGGGGCAGGAGGTCAGAGGCTGCAGGGGGGAGACAGGAGGTCAGAGGCTGCAGGGGGGGACAGGTGGTCAGAGGCTGAAGGGGGGGTAGGAGGTCAGAGGCTTGCGGGGGGGGCAGGAGGTCAGAGGCTTGCGGGGGGGGGGGGGGACAGGAGGTCAGAGGCTGGGGGGGGACAATGAGGTCAGAGGCTGCAGGGGGGGGACAGGTGGTCAGAGGCTGCAGGGGGGGGGACAGGTGGTCAGAGGTTGCAGGGGGGGGACAGGTGGTCAGAGGCTGCAGGGGGGGGACAGGTGGTCAGAGGCTGCAGGGGGGGGACAGGTGGTCAGAGGCTGCAGGGGGGGGACAGGTGGTCAGAGGCTGCAGGGGGGGACAGGTGGTCAGAGGCTGAAGGGGGGGTAGGAGGTCAGAGGCTTGCGGGGGGGGCAGGAGGTCAGAGGCTTGCGGGGGGGGGGGGGGGACAGGAGGTCAGAGGCTGGGGGGGGACAATGAGGTCAGAGGCTGCAGGGGGGGGACAGGTGGTCAGAGGCTGCAGGGGGGGGGACAGGTGGTCAGAGGTTGCAGGGGGGGGACAGGTGGTCAGAGGTTGCAGGGGGGGGACAGGTGGTCAGAGGCTGAAGGGGGGGTAGGAGGTCAGAGGCTTGCGGGGGGGGCAGGAGGTCAGAGGCTTGCGGGGGGGGGGGGGGACAGGAGGTCAGAGGCTGGGGGGGGACAATGAGGTCAGAGGCTGCAGGGGGGGGACAGGTGGTCAGAGGCTGCAGGGGGGGGGACAGGTGGTCAGAGGTTGCAGGGGGGGGACAGGTGGTCAGAGGCTGCAGGGGGGGGACAGGTGGTCAGAGGCTGCAGGGGGGGGACAGGTGGTCAGAGGCTGCAGGGGGGGACAGGTGGTCAGAGGCTGAAGGGGGGGTAGGAGGTCAGAGGCTTGCGGGGGGGGCAGGAGGTCAGAGGCTTGCGGGGGGGGGGGGGACAGGAGGTCAGAGGCTGGGGGGGGACAATGAGGTCAGAGGCTGCAGGGGGGGGACAGGTGGTCAGAGGCTGCAGGGGGGGGGACAGGTGGTCAGAGGTTGCAGGGGGGGGACAGGTGGTCAGAGGCTGCAGGGGGGGGACAGGTGGTCAGAGGCTGCAGGGGGGGGACAGGTGGTCAGAGGCTGCAGGGGGGGACAGGTGGTCAGAGGCTGCAGGGGGGGGACAGGTGGTCAGAGGCTGCAGGGGGGGGGACAGGTGGTCAGAGGCTGCAGGGGGGGGGGCGGGCAGGAGGTCAGAGGCTGTGGGGGGACGCAGGAAGAGGCACAGGCCACCAGACGCCAGACACTGAGCGCTGCAGCCGCTTTACCTTTGAAAATGGCGCCGCTCGGCGCCATCGTGTCACTGCGCATGCGCCCGCACTTCCGAAAATTGCCGAGTGTGTACGGGTTTTCCCGAGCACGGCCAACCTCGGAACAGCGCTGGCGCCTGCGCAGTTGCACGTCGGCCCGGCCCCCGCAGCCATTTTTCTTTCAGGCGCCGCTGCCCTCACAGCGGCCGGCGGCCGCACAGGGGTAGCCAGACCACCGGCCTACCGGGGGATATCCCGGTATCCCGGTTGGCCAGTCCGGCCTTGGTGATTTACATATCTCGTGCACTAGCCTAAGACACATGCATTATTTTTTAATTCCCTCCCACTCCTTTCTTCTGCTGCTCTGCCAGGATTGGATGTTCCACACCTCAGCATAATTGGGCATGCTGAAGTCATGTGGTTACTTTCCTGTTTTTTCACTGGATGTTAGAGATCATAGCAGAAGTTCAGTGTAAGAAATACACAGGAGAAAAATGCATGTTGACAAGGGGAGTGTAGAGGTGGGCGGGGAGTCTACTGACATCACGACTCCACCCATCGAGCTCCAGACAACAGACCCACCCACAGAATATGCAGTTTTTCGGCTCTCATAACAGACAGAGGGGAGACATTTGACAGGTAAAGATACATGCAGGAGGCATGTATATCCTTATAGATAACCCCTATGGCAGTAGTTTAGAAAGGATAACATTGGGTTTACATCAATTTAATGAGGAAAAAAATGAACTTAAATGATTTTAGTAAATGGCTGCAATATAACAAAGAGTGAAAAATTTAAGGGGGTCTGAATACTTTCCGTCCCCACTGTACTTCGCTGTCATGTCCAGGACAACATACAACATCATTATGCGTTTTCTCCACTTCAATGACAATTCACAGTGCCCTCCCCGAGATCATCCCAACCATGACAAATTGTACAAGATACACCCCCTAATCAATTCCTTTTCCCAGTGATTTAGAGACGTTTTTATCCCAGACCAAAAAATCTGTGTGGATGAGCCCCTCATACATTTCATTGGTCGACTGCACTTCAAGCAGTATATACCAGGCAAGAGAGCCAGGTATGGACTGAAATTAAATAAATTATGTGATCGAGCCACTGGATACGTCTTCACATTCTGGATCTAGGAAGGCAAAGACTCCCAGCTCCAGCCCCGTGATTGTCCCACATATATTGGAACCAGTGGGAAAATTGTCTGGGAGCTGGCATACCCCCTGTTCGAAAAAGGATACCATTTATATGTCGACAACTATTATACCAGCCTGCCCTTTTTCGTAACCTTTACAGTAAAAAAAACCCGGCCTGCGGTACTTTAAAAGAAAAACGAAAGGGATTCCCACAAAATCTGTTGACAAAAAAATTGCAAAACAGAGAATCGGCATTCATGAGGAACGAGGAGGTGTTGGCCATGAAGTGGAGGGACAAGAAAGATGTCCACATCCTCTCTTCCATCCACAATGACACCGTAGTGGAGATCCAAAGAAGACGCAGCCCCATTATAAAGGCCGAATGTGTCCACAGCTTCAATATGTACATGGGGGGGTGGATTTAAACGATCGGATCAGATTTACCTGTTTCACATGGCCCTTTTTAATTAATTTGTCTGCTACCAAAAGCAACTCAAAACCAATGAATCACCTACCTCAAGTATATTGAAGATATCGTCACTGCCCTCATTTACCAACAAGGTCCCGCCCCAGGAAGCATTCGCTCTGATAGCGTGAGTCGACTTCACGAGCACCACTTTCTCTATCACATTCCCCCCACAGAATCTGGAAGAAGACACCAAAAGAAATGCTGTGTATCCAGCAGAGGAGGAGTAAGAAGAGATACCAGCTATTATTGTCCCTCCCAACCTGGCCTGTGCATCGGAGATTGCTTCAAAAATTATCATACATCCATCCAATATTAGTTCCCCTTATTCCCCATACCCCAGACTGCCATTTCCCCATTTGCCTGCTACCATGTTACTACCTTCCATGTTAATTAACTGACCCTGGCCTGTTTACCGACGATGTCTTTGCTTTCCGATTTAAACCACGTTTCTGACTTCCACGTGCACCAACCTTAGCCTGTTTAGCGATGATGCCTCTGCCTGCCGATTTAAACCAAGTTTCTGACTTCCACGTGCACCGAACTTGGCCTGGTAATAGATCATGTTTTTGCCTGCCACTTGCATTGATCTTTTGGCCATCTACTTTAGTACACAGGGGTCTCACATATGTGAGGGGCTTCAGAATAGCGTTCTGAGTAGAGAAAAACAGTTTTTCATTTTCTGTGCTCGCAGAACAGGGTCTGGTTGCCCAGAGGCTTCAAAGCGATTTGGGTGGGAGAAGCCTCTACCCCTGTCCCCCTGGCCCTAGGCTTGATGGTCCTTCCTGCTGCCTGGACCAATACTTTGGCTGTGCTGACCATATTGCTGCCTGTAATGACCCATGACATTATGGAACATGTTTGTTCCTGCTGCTTGGACCAATACTTTGGCTGTGTTGACCATATATCTGCCTGCTGCCTCTACTGACTTTGGACAGTATTTCTGCTGGAACACCTCTGCCTGCTACCTGGACCTGTGCTTTGGCTGTGCTCTGGCTGTGCTGACAGTATCTCTGCCTGTACGAACTATGGACAGTATTCCTGCCTGCTGCCAGGATGATTGCTTTTGCTGTCACTGACCTCATTCCTACCTGCTGCCTGGACTGATGCTCTCCTCTGTGGACCACTGCACTTCTAAAACCACAGGTAATCTTTTGTTATTTGGTATGTACCTGCTATGTGTTAGAAATATGAAGGGCCTTCAAAAATGTGATCGGTAGTCAGAAAATAATATGTGTAATTAATGCTGCTAGAATGCCTGGAGGTGCTACTTGGATGTTGAGCCTCTGTATGTGGCCAGGCTGTGTAAAAGTCTCAAACATATGGTATCACCATACTCAGGAGGAGTAGCAGAATGTATTTTGGGGTGTCATTTTTGCTATGTACATGCTATGTGTTAGAAATATCTTATAAAGGGACAACTTTGTTTCATTTTTTTCCACATTTTCCAAAAACTTCTGGAAAAAAATGAACCTTTCAAAAGACTCATGCCTCATAGATTATACGTTGGGGTGTTTGCTTTCCAAAATGGGGTCATTTTGTGGACAATTCCAGTGTCCCGGTGCTCCAGGGCCTTCAAAAGTGTAATAGGTGGTTGAGGAAGGATATGTGCAATTTATGTTTGTAGAACGCCTGAAAGTGCTACTTCAATGTTGGGCCTCTGTATGTGGCCAGGTTGTGTAAAAGCCTCACACATGTGGTATCACCATACTCAGGAGGAGTAGCCGAATGCATTTTGGGGTGTCATTTTTGCTATGTACATGCTATGTGTTAAAAATATCTTATAAATGGACAACTTTGTGTAAAAAAAATGCATTTTCATTTTCTTTCCACATTTTCCAAAACCTTCTGGAAGAAAATAATCCATTCAAAAGACTCATTATGCCTCATAGATTATACGTTGGCGTGTCTGCTTTCCAAAATGGGGTGCTACTTCAATCTTGGGCCTCTATATGTGGCCAGGCTGTGTAAAAGTCTCACACATGTGGTATTGCCATACTCAGGAGGAGTAGCAGAATGTATTTTGGGGTGTAGTTGCAATTATGCATATGCTGTGTGAGAGAAATGACCTGATAATATGACCAGTTTGTGTAAAAAAAAAAATCTTAATTTTCCCAAGAATTGTGGGAAAAAATTACAACTTCAAAAAACCCACCATACCTCTTAGTAAATACCTTGGACTGTCTACTTTCCAAAAAAGGGGTCATTTGGGGAGGGGGGGGGGGGGTATTTGTACTTTCCTGGCTTGTTAGTGTGTCAAGAAATGAGATAGGCCTTCAGTACATGAGGTGTGATCAGATGTGATCAATTTTCAGTGATTGGCACCAATCACCAATTATGTTTGTAGACTCTATAACTTTCACAAAGACCAAATAATATACACTAATTTGGGTTATTTTTACCACAGATATGTAGCAGTATACATTTTGGCACAAATTTTATGAAGAAAAATGACTTATTTGCAAAATTTTACAATAGAAACTAAAAAATGTGTTTTTTTTTCAAAATTCCCGCTGTTTTTTCGCTTATATCACAAAAAAATAAAAAACCCAGTGGTGATTAAATACCACCAAAAGAAAGCTCTATTTGTGAGAAGAAAATGATAAAAATTTTGTTTGGATACAGTGTAGCATGACTGAGTAATTGTCATTCAAAGTGTGAGAGCGCTGAAAGCTGAAAATTGGTCTGGTCCGGGAAGGTGCATAAGTGCCTGGTATTGAAGTGGTTAAAGGAGAAGTCCAGCCTGAGCTTCTTTGGCTGGGCTTCTCCAAAATGAATTGCACTCCTGTGACCCGTTTTCAGCAGAGAGCGGTCTGAAATCCACTCTCTGCTGACGTCACACAGATCTGTCAAGGCACCATGTCATCCCGACTGATGACCGTCTCAGCCTCTCAGTGAGCCGCTGAGACGGATGCTCCCCACCCCTCCACAGCCCAGTGCTCCAGTGAGCGTGAAGGAGCAGAGAAGGAAAGCCGCTGATTGACAGGCAGCAGCTCTACGCTCGGGGAGCCGAGAGAACCGAGCCATCGGCGGTGTTTGGTGGCTTGGTTCTCAGTGAAGAAGCGCCGGGGGACAGATGCTGCATTCACCTAGGTAAGTATGATTATGGGATAAAAAAAATCCCATACTTCTCTTTTAAGCAAAGTGGGGAGCAAAGCAATTTCTCTATTAATCTCATATTACCTTTTCCCCACAACGGCTGTGGTAGTGATTGTGTAATGTGCTTTATTTGTGTATACCTCCATCCATCTAGTGACATACTTCCCCATTTTGTGTTATTTCAGTAAAACGTGCAAATTCTGTTCCCTTTAATCACATCCTGTAACTGTATCACCTCCTTTTTTTGCCCATCTAATGAAATACAGGAAATCCTCTTTCCCTGGCTTAAATTGTTTTGTGTCTAATAAAGAAATTAAAGGTGCATTATATTCCTAGCGATATAATCTACAAAGGCTATCCTATATCATAAAAGTGTTCCTTGCTAGTTGCCCATTTTCAGCGTTGTCGTGGTATCCATACCATTTTACCTAAATCTATTTTACTTTGTGTCACCTCAATATCCACCCAACTTTTACCTTCTTTATTTTTTATTTTTTTGAAAAGTTTTTATTGAGTTTTTGAACTGAGGTAACAGAAATAAAAAGAGGTGGAAACAAGCATATTGGAATACATACGTGCGGGCGCAGCCGCCATTAAAGTGAATAGAGAAAGAGTTATTGTACATAAATGTGTACATAAAAAGCAGTGGAATGGTACACAATAATGTTTTACATTCATTAATACATGTTAGCACGGAGTCAATATCTGCTATTGCGTTGTGTGAGAGTAATCTTATATGGTGCTTTAGGTTATGGTTATTATAGAGTAACCAAGGAGGACAACTGTCGGTTTGCGTGTTATTGACTCTTAAATCTGGTAGAAAATGTGGTCTTAATGGTAACTAGTGGCTTAATGGCTTAATGGTAAATAGTTAAGCGGAAGAGTTTAATGGGGGTTACCCCGGGATAGGCAGGTGAGGTAGGTGAGGGGGAGAGAATGTATGTCAGGTCATTGGTGGTGAGGTTTGTTGCGTATTTAATTCTGTGAGCGGGGGAGTATATTATGCATCTGTGCAAAAGTGGGGGGGGTAGGAGGGTAATGTGGTTGGGGGAGATACAAAGTTTCTTTGACCTAGCCACAGCTCATGTGTTGCATTCAGTTCATGATTTGTTTGTAGGGATCAGTGGTGACAAAGTGTAGCCAACATGCCCATGTTTTGGTGAATTTAGCTGGTGTATCCTTGGTTTGATGTATGAGGTCTTCCATGACCTTTGTTTTTTGTATGCGATTAACCACCTGACGTCCGCGCTATGGCCGAATGACGGCCACAGCGCAGACCTGAATTCCCGGCCTCCCCCGTGCACTGCAGGGTGCGCGCTGGGCACGCTGTGGTCACTGAGACTCGGCTGATCACCGATCCGAGTAAGGGGCCGGTCCCAGCCCCTTACCATGTGATCAGCTGTCAGCCAATGACAGCTGATCACATGATGTATACAAAAGATCGGTAATCGTTTTGTTTTTTTTTACTCACGCTTACAGCGTGAGTAGAAAAAAAAGCTGATCACCGGCTGGGATGGAAGAGGCACATCTGCCTCATCAGTGCCAACTACTAGTTCCAATTAAAACAGCCCACAGTGCCACCTAACAGTGCCCACAGTGCCACCTAACAGTGCCCACAGTGCCACCAATCAATGCCAACAAGTGCCACCTATCAATGCCCACAAGTGCCACCTATCAATGCCCACCTGTAGTGCCAATCAGTGCCACCTGGCAGTGCTGCCCATCACTGCCACCCATCAGTGCCCATCACTGCCACCCATCAGTGTCCATCACTGCCGCCTATCAGTGCCCATCACTGCCGCCTCATCAGCGTGCATCAATGAAGGAGAAAAATGACCCGTTTTAAATTTTTTATAACAAAATATAAAAAAATAAAATTAATTAAAAAACATTTTTTTTAATTTGTTTTTTTTACATTTTTTTAACAAAAAGTAAAAACTGCAGAGGTGATCAAATACCACCAAAAGAAAGCTCTATTTGTGGTGAAAAAATGATAAAAATTTCATTTGGGTACAGTGTTGTATGACCGCGCAATTGTCATTCAAAGTGCATCAGCGCTGAAAGCTGAAAATTGGTCTGGATAGGAGGGGGGTTTAAGTGCCCTGTAAGCAAGTGGTTAAACCAATCCTTCATGGTTGGCGGATCAGTGGAACGCCATTTGAGAGGGACACACATTTTAGCTGCGTTGACCAAATGCATAGCAAGAGAGCGAAAGTAGGCAGGTGTCGGAGTTGTTGAGTGATGGAGCAAGAATTGTGCAGGTGTGAATTCTAGGGAGTATGTGGTTATTTGGTTGATAAATCTGTGGACTTCTCTCCAGAACGGTTGGAGTTTTGAGCAGGTCCACCAAATATGTAGGAGCGAACCTGTTTCTGTTTTGCATCTCCAACAGGTCTGGGAGATTGCTGGATCGATTTGGTGTAGTATAAGAGGTGTCCTGTACCATCTGGAGAGTAATTTGAAAACATTTTCCTGTATTTGCACATTCATCGAACCTTTATGGATTAGAGTATAAATTTTTTCCCACTCTAGATCCGTGAGTTCTATGGAGAGATCTTGTTCCCATTTTCTATTAGTCCAGTGCCTTGTAGGTGTATGGATAGTAAACAGTAGGATGTATATTTGTGAAATGAGGTGGCTTTGGGGTTCCTCACTTAAACATAAATTTTCGAACGTAGTAGTGCGTCTAGACCAGTCAGGTCTGGGTTTGGGTTTGTGAAAAAAAGTCTCAGTTGAACGTATGTCCAGAAGGGGAAAGTGTCTATTTTCATTTTGGACGCCAAAGCGGATTGGGTTAAAAGGTGATCTCCCTCAAAGAAATGTTCTGCTCGGACGGTTGGATGGGGCCAGTGATTGGCTAGAAAGGAGATATGCATTCCCGGCGTAAAGTCTGGGTTTAGGCGAAGTGGCGTCATAGGACCATGTAGTAAAGAAATTTTGTATTTGTTGCAAGTCATACAGAATAAGATTAGTGTTGGGTGAATAAGTGGGTGGAGTTTGTATTCAGGGGGAATGTGCAGGGGGTCGATCCACGGGAGCTGTGCTAATGGCAGGTTCGACAAAGATTGTTCTAATTGTACCCAATCCTTATGTTTAGAGTGTATATTCCAATCCACAATCCTAGCTAGGTGACATGCTTGTTGATATTTACGTATGTCTGGGAGTCCTAACCCTCCCAGGAGTTTAGGAGTGGTCAATCTCGTAAAGCCTAGTCTCTGTCTCGTTTTGCCCCAGACGAATTCTGTGCATGCCTTTCGGTAAGTAGAGAAGAATGCCTGTGGGAGTTTAATTGGGATTGTTTGTAGGATATATAAGATCCTGGGTAGGATATTCATTTTAATGATTGCGGTTCTGCCGAACCATAAAAAAAGCCCAGTGGACCATTTCTTTAAGTCTATTAGTATTTTTTGTTGCAATCTAGCATAGTTTAGGGAGTATAGGTCATTTAGGGAGGTTGGTAATTGAATGCCTAGGTAAGTAATTGCACAGGTGTTCCATTTGAACGGGAAATTATTTTGGCATTGTTGACAGGTTTCAGGGGTAAGTGAAATGTTAAGGGCTGTCGATTTTGAAAAGTTTATTTGCAGGTTAGTTAGGGTTTTAAAGGTTTGAAAATCTTTGAGTAAGTTTGGGATTGTCGTAAGCGGTTCCGTGAGAAAGAGGAGAATGTTGTCCGCAAAGGCTGCTAGTTTATATGTGCGGTGTTTTATATCTATGTCCTTAATATCTGGATTGGCTCTGATGCGTCTTAGTAACGGTTCAAGGGAGAGGATAAAAATTAAAGGGGAGAGTGGGCAGCCCTGGTGGGTTTCATGCGACACGGAGAAGGCATCCGACAGGTGACCGTTTACTCGGATTCTTGCAGTGGAATTTGAATAAAGAGCTAATATGAAGTTTAGCATTGTTGATGGGAGGCCTATAGCCCTTAGGGTTTCTGACATATAGTTCTATGCCACCCTGTCGAACGCCTTTTCCGCGTCAAGCGAGAGCAGTAATTCCTTATTATGCGTAGACGTGAGCCAGTGGTGGACATTAATGGCTTTAAGAGTGTTATCTCTCGCTTCTCTCCCTGGGATAAAGCCAACTTGGTCAAGGTCTATAAGTTGGGGTAATAAAGGAAGGAGTCGGTTTGCATACCAGTTTTTGCATACCATTTAAGGTCAACGTTGAGTAGCGAGATGGGTCGGTAATTGTTAACTAAGGAAGGGTCTTTGGTTTCTGAATTACTGCTATGTGAGCGGTTAGAAGATCTTGTGGGGGGTCCGTGGAAGTGGCAAAAGAGTTAAAGGCTGTCAGGAAAGAAGGGGTGAGTATGTTTTGTAGTACCCGGCAGTCAAACCATCGGGACCAGGACTTTTGCCCGTTTTCATTTGTTTCAGTGCCAAGTCAACCTCCTCTCTTTTTAAAGGGGAATCTAGGTCCTGGGCGATTGAGTCCGAAATTCGGGTTGGTCCGTATTGTTCCAAAAAGCTAATGATCATTTGTTTCCTTGTGGATCCATCTATAGATGGATCCGATGTGGGGAGATTATATAATTTATTGTAAAACTTGACAAATTGTTTAGCTATGTCTGGGGTCGCAGTCAGTTTGTGTCCCGACGGGTCGGTAATGGAATGTATCGTTTTGTCAGATTTTTTCGTTTGTATGGCTCTTGCTAAGAGCTTACTGGCTTTGTTGCCATGTTCGTAGAATGTTTTCCTAGAAAGGATGTAGTTGCGTTGAATTTGTTTATCTATTAGGTCTAACAGATCTTTTCTAGCTTGTATCAGATCATTCATAGTGATCAGGGCTTGAGTATGCTTGTGTGCACTTTCGAGTTTGTGGATCCGTTCGGCTAGTTCTGAATATTGTTTCCGCCGTTCTCGGTTACGTTTGGCAGCTGCCGCTATTAGAGTGCCTCTAATCACACATTTATGAGCTTCCCAGTTAATAAGCGGAGATGTATCACTGGGCTTATTTTCGAGAAAGAAGTGTTGTATACGCTTTTCAACTTCTGCAGCAATAGTGGGATCCGTCAATAAGGATGGATCTAACCTCCACGTTTGTGGACGAGGTGATGTGTCAGGAAACTTTAGTGTCAGGGAGATGGGGTGGTGGTCCGAGATGAACATTGGGTCAATGGAAGTTTGATGGAGCATGGAGAGGTCTTTTTGCGTCAAGAATAGGTAGTCTATCCTTGAATATCTGTTGTGAGGTGCTGAGTAGAAGGTATAATCTTTGCCGTCAGGATTTCTGGTGCACCATGTGTCATGGAGTAGTAGATATTTAAGGTGAGATTTAATTGTCTTTAGGGCTGTATATGGGAGAGATGAGGTGCCGGTAGACGTGTCTTGGATGGGAGAGAGCGGGGAGTTAAAATCTCCTCCTAGTACTAGAGTGCCTTCCTGGAAGCTTGTTAAGGAATCAGTTATGGTTCGGAAGAACGGTACTTGGCGGACGTTTGGTGCATATATGTTTGCTAAGGTGATTTTTCTACCTAGAAGTGAGCCTTTCAGAAAGAGGTATCTGCCCTCTTTAACTGTAAGCGAGTCAGTAAGTTGAAAGGGGCAGCGTTTTGCAATAAGTATCGAGACTCCTTTCGATTTGTTCAAAGGGTTGGTTGCGTGATACGCCGTAGGGTATCGGAAATTGTGTAGTTTCGGCGTGGCGTTGGAGCAGAAATACGTTTCCTGTATGAATATGATGTCAGCTTTGCTTCGGTGCATGGTTAGGAGGAGTTGGGAAACGCTTTTCTGGTGCGTTGAGACCCTTAGCATTGAGCGAAATGATTTTTACCAAGGGGATGGTTGTATTGGGATAGGCTGCGGTCATTTTGAAAGTATATTAACGTATCTGTCAGTACTTCAAGAGCTGTGGCAGAGGGTGTGGTTAGGTAGGTATGGGGATCTGAATAGGTTAGTGGGGTGGGGTGGGTAATGTGTGGTAGGTAGAGGGAAAGGATCCGGCAATAAGCGGGATCCCTATCACCTGACTCGGTGAGTGGGGTCACGATATCAGGTGTGCCGGTATAGGTCAGTGGAGTTTATCTTACTTGATGAGATAAGATCTCTATGAGTTGTTCGTATCCACTGTGTGGGAGTTGGTCTGACACTTGAGGGAATTGGACAAGTATAGAAAGAATGAGTATTGAGGTCCGTCCCACCAACAGCCGTAGCTCATGGTGATGTGAGTAGATAGGGGATATATTGGTAGCAGGCATAAGTGGGTGGTGAAGGGAGTGAGGCAATGTGTAAAATAAGTTATGTCACGTTCTGGCTAAAGGGCTTAATAGGGAGTAGTCAGCATTAGCCGTTATGGGTAAGACCCTTTGGGGGCGAGCAGCTGTATGGATTGGGGATATATAATGAATCCACCTGGATGCCAAACAGAAAAATAACAAAGAATGAGAACAATAACTAGCTCTTGTCGGAGCTAACAACAATGCTAATCTATTAGCAGGATCATTAATAAAATGCGCTCAATGGAGAGCAAACCTTGCGGTAATATATTTGCAACAGTCGTCAACAGGACAGTAACTGCTGATAATCTGAGCAAAGAATCACCTATGACATAACTTGGATAGGAGATGGGTGTGAGATGTGAGCAAGACCAGAGAATGAACTCGGTAGGAGTATGTCAGTGCCCTGGGCTTAAGTATGTGTGCCTGTTTGGCTTGCTTATGTGGTTTATGGTATATTGTATTTCGCTAACAATGGTGATGGGATCCGGTTCATCCCACCTTAGGAGGCCTGTGGTTGTATTGTGTGGTTCTGGAAGTATTGTGGGGAGAATGATGTGATCTTATGCCTAAAGGTAGTGATAGTACAACCTCTGCACCAGTAGAGGGCGATGTGTGTTCAAATTATATAGAACATGTTAGGCTATAGTATGTTAGCATACAATATGTTAGCATTAGCAAGAAGGGGATAAGCTAGTGATGAGGTGTTAAAATCTAAAAAAAAACCTTAACCGTTGTTAGCGTGTGTCATATAACATGAAGACCTTTCCAGCATGGAAGGTTTGATAATCTTAAGAACATAACATATTACCCGTAAAACGTAGTTCAGCAGGAGGAAGTTCTGTCGATATATACTTTTTTTTTTTTTTTAAACCAGTCTGTATCCGTAGCCGGGATCTGTAGTTTGAGAGAAGAGTAGAGTGTCTTGTGTGGGCTGATTGTCATCCACAGCATGGTGATATCCTCTTCATAGTGTCCATGGTATCTTCGGGCATTCATACTTCTAAGTTTTACACAGACCAAGATTAAGAATGTGGTCATCTACTTATAACGTCAAGTGTAATCACATAAAGCAGTGGGTTTGGAAGGATGGGTTATAATAGACAAAGAGCACTCTCCTATGCCTCCTATGTAGAGACAGTTCAAATCAGTTTGACGAGGCTCCTGTGAGATCGGGTGAGAAGGGTGGAGAGCATTACATCATTGGATTATCCATTGGCGGGAAGGATTAAGGCTCTGGGGTCTGTTTTCACGGTTGGAGAGGGAGATCAGGGTAGAGAGATCAAATGATGCCGACGTGTTCATCCTGTGCAGACATCTTGGGCCGTAACAGTGAGGTTCAGCGGTGTCTGCGTGGCCATGGTGAGAGGCTAGGAGGTCGAAGGGAAATTTCCATCTGTAGCGGATCCCTCTAGTCCGCAGGACTTCCAGCAGAGGACGTAGATCTTTGCGGTGTCTCAGCGTAATAGCTGAGAGATCTTGGTAAATGAAGATAGGGTGGCCCTCATATTCTAGATGCATCTTATCACGGGCTTTCTTAAGGATTTCTTCTTTGGTAGCAAAGTCATTGATGTGACAGATAATGTCCCTTGGGGGATCGGTGTCTCTGCCTCGGGGACGGAGTGCCCTGTGGATTCGTTCCATGGCAATCAAGGTATGTCTGGGCCGGTCCAGGAGGTGGTTAAAGAGATCTGTAACAGCCGGGAGAATCTGGTCTTGTTCCATGGATTCGGGGAGGCCTCTCACCCATAAATTGTGTCTGCGACCCCTGTTGTCGAGATCTTCAACATGACGTTGAAGATCTCTAAGTTGCAAGGTGTGTGAATCTCCCTTGTGATGAATCTTCTTTACCGCTGTCTGTTGTTGTGCCGCGGTATTCTCGACATGTTGCACGCTCCCTGCAATGGCCTGTAATTCATGGCGGAGATCCGAAATGACCGAGAACAAGGTATCTTTTATGTCGGCTGCTACAGCCTGGAGATCTTGTAGACCCAGTTGACGGTGAGAAGCAAGGCTGTGCTCCATAGGTGTGGTGGGTCCGAGAACAAGGTATCTTTTATGTCGGCTGCTACAGCCTGGAGATCTTGTAGACCCAGTTGACGGTGAGAAGCAAGGCTGTGCTCCATAGGTGTGGTGGGTTGTTCAGTCGGGGTAAGGAGAATCCCGTTGTGCTCCTGAGCAGAAGCTGAAGCGGGAAGGGGAGCCGCCATGTTAGCCCGCTGGGTTCTGAATATCCCTGGTATTGTTTGGCTCGGGTGGCCGGTGGTTATTCTCGGAGAGCGGGATCTGGATTGTGAGCTTTCGTGGGAAGAAGTTCCCATAGTGGGTATCAAATTTTTGTCAGAAATCCCAGTGGAATGCTGATTATAGGCTGTGGTGAGAGGGAGCCATCTTCTCTCAAGGCAAACCACACCCCTACCTTCATTATTATATATCCACTCTGCTATCCATTAAATAGTAATTGCCTGATAGTACTTCTTAAAATCAGGTACCTGCCTCCTTTCCCTTTGCCAACATCGCATAAGAGATCCTAAGGCGTTTATGTGCCCATATATATTTTAACACTATAGATCTTTCTTTCCTAAAATATTCCTGAGGTAATATAATTGGGATCATTTGAAATCTGTATGTTAATTTTTGGCAAAATATTCATTTTTTAATGCATTTATTCTCCCTATCCAGGAAAGGGGTTTATGTCTCAGGCGGTTTAGCGGTTCCTTGATCTTATTAAGCATTGGGATATAGTTGGCCTTATACAAGGTCGCTAAAGATGCAGTTAGCTTTACTCCTAGATATCCCAGTTCCTCCCTACACCAAACAAAGCGGTATTTAGGTTGTATTACCTGCTGTTCTTTCTTTGGGGTTGTTATGTTCAAAGTCTCTGATTTAGATTTATTCATTTTGAAGTTAGACAATTTCCCATAATGCCCCAATTCCTCTAGCACGATTGGTATTGTTACCCTGGGGTTGGAGATATAGAATAATACATCATCTGCATATGCAGCCACTCTATACTTCCTATCCCCTTTTCTCACCCCTCTGATGTCTGCATTTTTGCAGATCGTGGCCAGCGGAGGTTCCATTGCTATTACAAATAGCATTGGGGAGGAGGGGCATCCTTGCCTGGTGCCATTGAATAGTTCAAAAGAGGGGGATAGGCTTCCATTTATTCTAATTTTGGCCATTGGAGGGTGATAGAATGCAGAAATCCATTGCATCATCCTATTGCTGATGCCTAAATGTCTCAACGTTCCCAACATGCAGCCCTAGTTTACTCTGTCAAAGGCCTTTTTTTAGAATCTATTGACAGAAGTACTACTGGGGCCTCCTTCTTTCTCACTTCATGTATCAGAAACCATGACTTAAGGCAATTGTCCCTTCCTTCTTGCCTTGTCACAAACCCTAACTGATTGTTATGAATCCATCTTGGCAGTAATGGTTTTAATCTTTCTGCGATTTTAGCAAAGATCTTTATATCTATATTTTAACAATGATATCGGTCTATAACTCGCAGGGGCTGCCAGGTCCCTTCCCTCTTTCAGAATAAGAGTTATATAAGCCAGCAGCGACTCCTCCCGTAGGTTCTCCCCCTCTCAAAGCGCATTCAGGTAGTCAAATAGCTTGGAGATCAGGAGTTTTTGAAACCTTTTATAATATAGACTGGCGTATCCGTCAGGTCCTGGGCTCATCCCCGGAGCCATGCTTTTTATTGCTCTTATCACTTCCTCCTGTGTGATCGGACCCTCTAGTTGTCCTCTTTTGGGAGGTCCAGTCCCCAAAGGTACTCCTGCATCACCACGTCCCCCCCCCCGCTTTCTTCTTTCTGTTTAACGTTCTAAAGCTGACTGTAGTATAAATAAAACACCTGAGCTATTTCTGGGGATGAATGCACCGTTTCCCCTTTATTTTTTAATTTTGGGGATAAAAGATGCATTTTTCTTTTCCCTTACTGCTCTTGCCAACCATTTCTCAGGTTTATCTCCCCATTGATATCTCTCTTTCATGACTGTGGAATGCATGTTTTTTTCTCTTGTTCCATTAGTGTTGCTAACTCCCCCTGCTTTTTTTTTTTTCAATGAACTATCGCTTCTTTGGGAAACTTTTGGGCCTAGTCTGTTGTTCCAGCTCCTTGATCTCTCTAAAAAGGGTATTCATATTCTTCTTTTTTTTTCGTTGTGCCCCTATGCCTATTAATATCCCCCTTGTGTGATTGCCACAGAATGGACCGCAGGGTTTCTAACGTGTCATTAATGGAGAAAAACCCTTCCGGCTCCTGTTCTATCATCTTAATTATCTTAGGATTCTGGATAAGAGTCGTTCAATTTGCAAGTCATTCCCCCGGGGACTCCTGCAAGCACTTCTAACTAAATCACTACTGGGGCATGGTCGGAGATAGTTATAGTTTTATTGGCTGCATTTTTAAGAGAAGTTAGCAGTTGGTGTTCTATTAGTACGTAGTCAATCCTTGAGTAGGACCCGTGAACTGAAGAGTAATCAGTATAATCCCGAACCCTAGGGTGTCTAATCCTCCAGGCTTCCACTAGCTGATGTTCTATTAATAATCTCTTTATTTCATTCTGTTTTTGGGCTAGGGACCGGGCAGAACCCCCTGTGGTATCCATACGTGTGTCTATACACATATTAAGATGTCCTACTACTATAAGTTTCCCTTCTTTAAATACCATCAGCTTTTTCAAGATTTTCTTCAAAAACCTATGTGGTTCCCTATTCGGGAGTACCGTATATACTCGAGTATAAGTCGTTTCGAGTATAAGTCGAAGCCCTAATTTACCACAAAAAAATTGGGAAAAACTTATTGACCCGAGTATAAGACGAGGGTGAGAAATGCACAGCTACTGTAAGTGGAAAAGAGGGTCAACAATGCCCATTTGCAGCTCCACTGTGCCCATTTGCAGCCATAGGTCCCCTGAACTTTAAACTCGGTAGTTAAGGGTTCCTAGATGCCCCCTAGCTGCAGCAAAAATTTGGGGTCTCTGAACCCAAAGGGTCCCGAAATGACATTGCTGCAGATGGACACAGTTGACCAAATTTGGGGCTCCGTATCTCGGGGCCACTTAGTGCTAAGAACCCCAAATTTGGAGTGCAAACCCAGTGGAACCAGCAGCATAAACTTTCCAAAGCTGGGGTTTCTAGCACCAAGTGGCCCCGAGATACAGGGCCCCAAAAATCAGAAAATCAGTTCAGAAAATGTCAAGCACTTTTCTGCAGGAGAAAATGACATTTTCTGAACCGATTTTGGGGCCCCGTATCTTGGGGCCACTTAGAGCTAGGAACTTCAGCTTTGGATATGTTGTGGTACCAGTTCTACTGGGTTTGCACACCAAATTTGGGGTTCCTAGCATTAAGTGGCCCTGAGATACGGGGCCCCAAATTCAGTTCGGAAAATGAAATTTTTTGCTGCAGAAAAGTGCTTGACTCGAGTATAAGTCGAGGGGGGCACTTTCAGCACAAAAAAACATGCTGAAAAATTCGACTTATACTCGAGTATATACGGTAAATATTTGCAAAGGTACATTCCATATTAAATCTCCCCTAATAAATCTAAACCTTCCCTCAGGGTCTACCAGCTGATCCTTTAGCACAAACACCATGCCACTACTAAAGCCAATGGCTACTCCCCGTGAGCGACTCGAAGTTGAGTCGCCATAGAACAACATGAGGAACAAATAGACAGTCTTTGCCCCAAGCCATGTGGAATATGAGTTTCCTGAAGACATACCACATTTGCCCTACACTGACAAATTTCTTTTTTTACCTTGAACCTTTTTACTAGGAGCATTTAAGCCTCTTACATTATAAGTCACTAAATCTATCAAAGCCATGTTTGATCAAAGGAGCAACTATCATATCCCTTTTTCCCACAGAAGGTCCTGGGGAGCGAAGATAAAAGGGAGAGAAAAAATAAAAAACCCAGATCAACAACCCCTCCACCCCTCTTTCCCCCCTTCCCATCCGGGGGGTGTATCCCCGTATAGGGCTGAACAAGTATCTGAAATGAATTATACACATTGACGACCACCCTGGTTATGCAGGCCGACCACCAGGACCCTCGCATCCGTGAGACATGAGAAACGAGCTTGAGTGTGTTCATAAAATGTCTGACTTTAATGAGGAAGACAATGGCTTATATGCAAGTAAAACAGAGAAGGGAGGGGCTGAATATAAGGCATACATGTCTTAAGAAACAGAAATAACCTATGTCTTCACAGAAAACAGGAAGCTATTCTGAGAATCGGCCTAACCACAATAACTGAAAGGAAGTAGTTCTGTGCAAACTGAAGTTTAGGCTGCTTATGGCAAAACTCATACATTACAGAAGTTTATTAGTACAAAAAGAAAATGGAGGGGCACAATTGTTTATACATTCTCTTACAATCCCCTCTTAAAGAGGAGTTCCACCCAGGGGGGCCGTCAAAAAAAAAAAAAAATTAAAAGTCAGCAGCTACAAATACTGCAGCTGCTGACTTTTAATTGGACACTTACCTGTCCCTGGGTCCAGCGATGCGGGGGATCGAAGCCCCGCTCGTCCCCCCCTCCGCTCGTCGGCGCCGGCATTTCAACTGTGGGCGCCGGGCTGTGGCTTCACAGCCAGGCACCCACTGCGCATGCGCGAGGGGCGCCGCGCGCCGTGATTGGCCGCTCAATCACCTGGGACCTGTAATGGGTCCCAGATGATTGACAGGAGGGAGGGAGCAGAGCGGAGCCTTTCCGGTGCCGAGGGGGAAGTGATGTCACCAGCCCAGGCAAAGGAAGAAGAAGACTACGAGGGACCACCTAGCAACAGGCATTTAGAGGTAAGTAAAAAAAAAAATATCCAAATGTTTTTTTTGTTTTTTAGAATTTTTGAGGTATTTTTGTTTTTTTGGGTGGAACCCCACTTTAAGTCATGAACATGAAGTACTTTCTCTCTACGGTAACATAATTAGCTTTCTTATAATACATGCTAAGGTAGGCTTTATTAGCAGCAGCTGGGTCAGGGGTTCGGGTAGCTCTAGCATTGATACACATTGAAACATGCATATAAAAATAATACAAAAAGCAAAATCATTATAATAGTCATAGCAATGTCTTTCATTCATGAAAATATTCCTCCAAAGTTAATTCCGCCTAATCCTTTGAAAGGATCCCAATTCTTTGCTATGACTCATGCTTCTGTTTGTAATTTATCTACTTCTTTTCTGTGTTGGGAGATTATGTCTTAATAATCAGGTATTTCTATACTGATATGTATCCAAGTACAACATTCATAGTCTTCAGTCATCTAACATAACCCTGTAAGGGTTGCACTCATACTTTCTATGGCCATGTCATGAAGTTCTAGTTTTTTTCTGATTACTCTTTCCAAATTTAACTTAGTAAAGTCATCTGAATTTTTATCCAGTATTTTATCTAGTATCTTAAAATAATTATTTAATTTCTTCATCATATCAATCCCCCATCCTGTCCATGAGGGAAACCATGCCCAGGCCATGTCCTTTTCTAAAAGTAGTTCCCTTTTATTTCGATGTTTGAGGGCGTATCTGGGATGTATACTGGCCTCAAGTAGGTGATTTCCCTTATTGCTACCTATTACTCCCATAATCGGGACTAAAGAGGCCAAATAACACCATCCCTGGACAAGGATAGCATACCTTCCCACAACACACATAGACACTTTGTCCTAGTGCAAATGGTTTCTTAGCAATAAGCCCATGAGTGTCCTTGTTTCTGTGCTGCAAGTATGAATTGGTGTAGTATATCACTTACATTATCAGGGAGGGAAGAAAAATTAGACAAGGTGTTGTTTAAATCGGGATCAGATATGTGGAACAGTGAACAGAAGTTTCCCTTAGGTTTACATATGAAATTGTTAAATATTGACCTACTGCATGTAGAGGGGTTAGTCTGTGTCTCATTCCCTAAATTAAAAACACCAGACAGGGGAGTGACTTCTACCCATTGTTGGAAAAGTAACAATGTTGTTTACCTAATATGTTGGTTTAAACAACTGGAGGAGTTCCATTTAGAAAAAGGGTGATATATAAAGGTACAGTCATAAGGGGAATACGGGCTGTACTAGGATGCAGTTTACTACATATCCAACATTTCTCATATCCTGATTTCTGGGCAAAACTATATTTGAATTTTAGTAGCAACATTTTGTCTGTAAAACTATCGGTTTTACCTCCTTCATTATCTGATTGATTATCTCTCTTGTGTCTGGTATGTGTATTATCGGTGATGTTATTGGGTGACCCACATATGCCTTTAAGGGATCCCACGTCCCCAGGATGATAAATACAGTTAGTTATGATCCATGTAGGTAGGAACACTATCAGAGAGATTAGGAACTTTAGGCAAAATGCCTTCCCAGAAGTCTGGTGGAATAATCATCTTGTTCAGAGACTTTTTTTTTCACCTGCTTCACTCTCTTTTTGAGGATTTATTTCACCTCCTTTATCCTTGGCTTGCTTCTTAAGTGTTTGGTTCACCTTCTTCACACGACTGGCATGAATTCAGAACTGTTGTCCCTCGGTAAGGATAGCGGTATGTGTGACTGCGATCACAGTGGTCAGGGGTCCGAACGGGTACTCTTGCTTGCTTCTTAGTACGATTCAGCTGTTGGACCAACACTGCGTCTCCTACCTGGAAAGGGTGCGTAGGTTCCTGTGAAGAGAAAGGAGAGGTGCGACCAACATTTCTTTCAACTCTGTCCAGAGGTTCGCTGAGTTTCCTAATGTACTCTCCCTGTATTACTTCTAGGTCCCTTCTTTCTAACATAAGTGGTTGTTTGGCCCACAGGGTGGGAAATGGTATACCTAAAAGGACCTCAAATGGAGAGTATCCTGTTTTCTTTGAGGGGGTCATTCTTATTTCAGCCAAAACTGCTGGTAGGACTTTCTGCCAATTATTATATGTGCCTGCTGTTGCTTTTCTTATTTTATCTTTAATGGTTCTATTTATTATCTCAACAATACCTGAACTCTGCGGGTGGTATGGTATATGAAATTTCCAAGGAAATTTATGTGCTTTCACTAAATCTTGGCACACTTTTGAAATAAAGGCAGGACCGTTGTCAGGAATTATTTGGAGCGGGCATCCTCAGCTAGGGATAATTTCCTGCATGAGGATTTTTACAACTGTTTGTGCATCTTCTTTTGTGGTTACAAATGCTTCTGTCCATCTTGAGAACATGTCTACTATCACAAGTCCTGTCTTTTGCCTAACTTAGGCATATGGGTGAAGTCAATCTGTAAATGTGTAAAAGGTGTGGATGGATATGTAAGGTGTTCATGTTTTGCCTTGTGTGGCTTTCTTGGGTTGTTTCAGATGCACGTGATGCATCTGGCAACATATGATTTGACCAAAGAGGGAAGACCGGGATAAAGAAATCATTGTCCAATAATTCACATGTGACCTGCCAGCCTCTATGCCCTACCCCATGATACTGAGAAATAAATAAAGGTGCACTGGCTACCGGTGTACATGGTCTCTCCTCTTGACAGACAAGTCCAGTATCTGGGCTTTTCTGCACTCCTGCAATATTCCATTATTTAATATCTGTGTCTGTAGCATATGTCTGAAGATCTGACCAGGTTTGGTCTAACAGGCATTTCAGGTGCAAGTGATGGCATTTGTATGGTAGCTTCTTGTTTAGAAGCTGCTTTATCAGCTAAGACATTTCCTTCTGAAACATCATCTTGGTTTGTGGTATGTGCCTTGCAATGGAGGATAGCTATAGAGCGAGGCAGTTTAATCGCTTCCAAAAGGCTGGACACTAATTTTGAATGTGAAATTGATTTGCCATCTGCTGCTATGTACCCTCTTCTTAATAGACATGTGCATTTGTTTTCGTCCGAATGCATTTTCGTCCGAATTTCAGGTATTTTCGTTATCGTTTTAACAAACGATAACGAAAGTGCAGAATACGGAAACCGAAAGATCCGACATAAACAAATGCTTCATTTTCGTTTTTTGTTTGCGACAACAGTTCGATATAGATAGGAGATTTGACATGACGCTGACACTAACAATCTGTGTCTATCGAACCTGTGGTCAAATGTGCCTAACCTTAACTCTATTAGTCCAAGATTATTCTACATAGAGAGAAAAGAGTCGACATAGAGAGAAAAGATTCGACATAGAGAGAAAAGATTTAACATAGAGAGAAAAGATCGCTGCTGGAATTGGGTGGGGGAAGTAAAATAAAAATAATGATGATGATGAATGTTATTGGCTGATTGTAACCAAAGAGGAGGGGCAGTAAAATAGCTAGAACTAAGTACACACGTACAGCCAACTTACTTTCACTTACGATTTGCTAGCAGAGAGAGACACACACACTGAATCATTTCAGAAGACAGTCAATCTTAGCTGGTCCGTTTGTCAGAGAACCTGAATTATTTAGCAATTAAGCATAAGCACTGCAGCAGAACAATAGTGAAGCAAGCTACAGTTCAACTTAACTTTTTCATAATAATCTGCTGCTATTGTGTTAGTGTTGTGAACTTGATAGTGATACTAGTGTTGCTAGTGTTGTGATAGCCTCAGAGGCTGCCCATGTTGTGTGGGGGGGGGGGGGGATTTATTATTATAGATTCTATATTATAATGCCATATCAATATCTGACGCAACGTCTGATGCCGCGCCCGCCATTGCACTTGGAGATTGAGAAACGAATCTGAAAGTTGGCTGACTGTTGGGGTAGAGTAGACCATTCAACATGAACGACGAAGATTCGACAAAGCAATGAGAACATACAAAACGTTGAATCTTTGGCTTATGGTGTCTGTCGAAAGTTCTAAGAAGATTCGACGGAGCAGCTAAACTGTACAACGCTTCAATCGTTCATTTCCAGTCAAATGCATCCGCCCATAGGCTAAAGAAAAATTCTAATGTTGGTTGACTAGTAAAATAATTAATAAATATAATTACTACTAGTCATACAACATTAGAATTCTACTACAGCTAGCTTGTAGGCGGAAAATTTGACCGGAAATGTACACGTACAGTTTAGCTGCTCCGTCGAACATTCGACAGACACCATAAGCCTTCAATGACAGATTCGACCTTAATTAATTTGGATTTTCGGACTAATGCAATTTGTAACGAAAAACTAAATGAATAAAAATGAATTTCGGGAGTAACTAAATAAATTTATTTTTCAGACGAAAACGAAATTCCAAAACAAAATATTTAGTATGCACATGTCTACTTCTTAACCATATAATACCAAAATCGTGGGCTACAACGAATGCGTATTTAGAATCAGTCTAAATGTTCACATCATGTCCTTCAAAGAGCTGGCATGCTCTTGTAAGCGAAATCAATTCTGCAGCCTGTGCTGATTGAAATGGGTCTGGGTTTGCTTCAAGCACTACATCAGGCAACTGGACTACAGCATATCCTGCATGATATGTGTTTTCATTTGATCTAGAACAAGAACCATCAACAAAAACATTTTGTGCCCCAGGGATTGCAGTGGAATGCCCCATACACACGGTCGGACTTTGTTCGGACATTCCGACAACAAAATCCTAGTATTTTTTCCGACGGATGTTGGCTCAAACTTGTCTTGCATACACACGGTCACACAAAGTTGTCGGAAAATCCGATCGTTCTAAACGCGGTGACGTAAAACACGTACGTCGGGACTATAAACGGGGCAGTGGCCAATAGCTTTCATCTTTTTATTTATTCTGAGCAAGCGTGGCACTTTGTCCGTCGGAATTGTGTACACATGATCGGAATTTCCGACAACGGATTTTGTTGTCGGAAAATTTTATATCCTGCTCTCAAACTTTGTGTGTCGGAAAATCCAATGGAAAATGTCCGATGGAGCCCACACACGGTCGGAATTTCCGACAACACGCTCCGATCGGACATTTTCCATCGGAAAATCCGACCATGTGTACGGGCAGAAGACATATCTGCACGTGGAGATGTGTCCTGGTGGATTATTTCAGTGCACTCATGTTGAGGAACTACCTCATCCTCTTCTCCTTTTAGACCGAGTAACGCATTGAGGATCGGGGCTGGGCCTGATGTGGGTGCAGCATATTTTATTTAGAGATTTTGATTTGAGAGGAGAATAACTTTGTATCCACTCAATCTTTGGGCTGACATATGTGGGTATGAATATTGTTCAACAAAATGGATACATTGTGAGTAGTATGTAAGGTGGTTGGATGTCCTAGAGTAAAAGAAATAGCCATTTCTACTACCATAGCGCATGATGCCAAAGCTCTGAGACACGCCGGCATGCCCTGTACCAGCATTGGCGCTACTCTTGAAAAAAATGCAATAGGGCGTTCCTCTGTGTTCCTGCGCCAGGACTCCCACCATTGTTTTACAATTGTCCCTGGCAAACAAGTGAAACCTCTTGCCATAATCAGGCAATCCGAGACCAGGGGCCATTACCATTGCTGTCTTAAGGTACACAAATGCATCACACATTTAATCTGTCCATTTTACCCAGTCTGTCATGTCTGAGCCTGTGGTTGTCATAGAAAGAGCAGTCAGGTATCCATTGGCAGCAGTAACCAATCATGCCAAGAAAAGATAGCATATCTTTCTTTGTCAGTGGGTGGGGTAGACCCACGAGAGCCGCAGCTTTCTTGTGACTGACTGTTCTTTCTCCTTTTTTGAGGGTAAAACCAAGGTATTCAACAGTTTCTTGACACCATTGCATTTTTTTAGAGACTTTGTGACCATTTTCTGCTAACCAGTACAATAAATGTTTACCATTCTCTCTGCTGGCAACCTGGTTTAGAATGCATAACAACAAATCATCAACATACTGTAATAGCACTGAACCATGATGAGGAGTCCAGGACCGCAGGGTTGCCTGGAGAACAACTGAATAGACTACAGGGGAGTCTACATAACCTTGGGGCATTCTGCACCAGGTCATCTGGCGATTTCTAAAACAAAATGCAAGAATAGGCTGTGTCTCCTCGTCCACCGGGGCACTAAAAAATGCGTTTGCTAAATCAATTACTGTGAAATACTCTGCATCGGATGGTATGGAAGTCAGGAGTGATGGCACATCAGGTACTTTAGGTGCTATTGGCACTACAAGATTATTTATGGCCTTAAGGTCTTAAACAAACCTATAACTGCCATATGACTTTTAACTGGATTTATAGAAGTGGGGTATGGGGCAAACTTAAGCCAATTTTCCCCTCCCTCTTTCATGTATTTCCTTTCCCACTGAGGGTCTCCTGAAAACCATGGGAAAGCCTTCTTGTCACCAAGACATAAGCCTTTCACCATATCCATATGAAATTCATCATTTATCACCATCTCGGGGAAAGGGATCACTACTATGTTTCAGTTTCAGTCCACCCTGCTAAATTTGACACCCAAGGACTTATAAATTCATAATCAGTACCACAAACCCTAGCAACATGATCCTTACAAGTTTCCCTGGGGTTAGGGGGAGGCGGAGCCTCTTTACCATGTTCTTGACCCATATTACAGTGAACGAGAGGCTGTCTTACCTTACAGCTTTTTCCACACAACAAATTATCTTATACTTCTATGCGACAGAAAGAGAAAGCAAACAGAAGTTTTGGTCATGGGGTGGTTACCTCATTAACCCTTTCTCTCCTTCCCAAAAGGAGTTACGGTACTGTTTTATCTAATGTTAAGGATTCCTCTTTCTAGGACTCTCAGGTCTCCCAAAGACCATTCACACTTTAAGGCGTGGTCCGTCTCCGTTCTATATAAATTTTTAAGGGACTAAAGCTTTATCAGAGCCCAGGCAAGAAAATAATTAGTCAAATAAGACAAAAGTTTACTTACCACGGTTGATTACTTTATCCCAGACAAGCTCCCATTTGAAAGGAAATATATACTTTGACAACCACTCTGGTTACGCAAGCCAACCACCGGGACCCTCAGATCCGTGGGACCCCACTTGAGACACGAGAATCAAGCTTGAGTGTGTTCATAAGATGTCTGACTTTAATGAGGAAGATAATGGCTTATATGCAAGTAAAACAGAGAAGGGAAGAGCTGAATATAAGGCATATGTGTCTTAAGGGTTATACAAGCTTACTCGGTACTTCCTTATCATCACGAGTTAGACTGTTGAAAAGAGAAACAGAAATAGCCTATGTCTTCACAGAAAATGGGAAGCTGTTCTGGGAATCGGCCTAACCACAATAACTGAAAGGAAGGGGTTCTATGCAAACTGAAGTTTAGGCTGCTTATAGCAAAACTTATACATTACAGAAGTTCATTAGTACAAAAAGAAAATGGAGAGGCATAATTGTTTATACATTCTCTTACAGTATCCATATCTTGTTCGATGTACTGATCTGGGAGCAATCGCTCTTGACACTCCTGACCCACCCACTGGATCTCCAAGCCCACCAATCCCCCCCCCCCGCTGCCCTGCCTATTCTTGTCCCCCTTTTATGCCTCCCTCCCTTTCTTTCTTCCCTTCTTCCTCCTTCCCCTATCAAATGCCTCTCCAAAGTCCCTAGATCCTTGCCCCTATTGTCCATCTGTAAAGAGAGGTTGTTTAGTCGGGGGGGTGCCATCTGGGTAAGTTCTTTACCTATTTCGCACCCTACGCCCCCTCCCTTCTCCCCTTCTTCCCTCATTCCGAGTCCATCGCAGTCCCTCAAATCTTCGGGGAATCTCAATACCACAGAGCGACCGTCCTTTTTTCCCTTGAGACAGGCTGGTAAACCCCAGCGGTATGATACGTTAGATGTCCGCATTTGCTCGGTCAGTGGCTTAAGTCCTCTTCTTTTTGTCAAGGTCTCTGTTGATAAGTCCGCAAATATCTACAGATTTACACCTTCATAAGAGATTTCTGCCGACTTCTGTGCTTTTTCCATAATCGATTTCTCCTCCACATAGTGGAACCTCACTATCGCATCTCTTGGTGTATCAGTAACCTGGCTCCGGCACCCTGGCCCCAATGCACTCAGTCGATTTTTAATACTTCTGGGATCTCTTTTCCTAACATGGGATTAACTAGGCCCCGAATTACTCCTGGTAGTTCTTCTTCCTTATACTTCTCGGGTAAGCCTCTTATTACGTACGTTTTTACGTTGACTTCAATTTTCCTGATCCTCAATTTTATATGAGAGAGATCTATTATCTCTCTGTAAAGATTTCATCTGCTCCTTTATTTCTTTCAACCTATGATCATACATATCCTGCCTTTCCTCCTCCTCCACTCGGCCCAGTACCTGCTCAATGTCTGAACGAAATGCTTCAATATCCAATTTCAGTGATACTTCAATTTTTGCCAGCACCTCTGCTAAGATCTCTTTAATTTGAGGCACACTTGCCTGGGTTTCCCCAGGCCTTACTGCATCCTCGACTAGTACATCTGCACCCCCTTTCCTTTTTTGCTCCCAACTTTGCAATTTAGCGCCTCCTAGAGGGTTGCCCTCAGTACTTCTTGGCCGGGTTGATGCCTGATCATTGGACATTCCGGCCATAGCCTTCTCCTCAATCATTCTTTGCCTGCCATCAGATTTAGTTGTGTCTGTGGTCTGAAACTTCTATATAATATTGATGTTTAAGGTAATAAAACAAATTAGGGAAAATATAATATCTATTTTTGAAATAACTAAGAAATGATTGTATTTATTAGTTATATAGCTGTGTATTACTGCATTTTCTTTATGCTATAATCATTTATATTGTATTTTATAATTGATATGTATAAATCATAGTCGCTTCTCAAACATGAGGGCAATAAGACAGCCCAGTTATAAAGTTGATAAAATAAAAGGTACTCAGTATAAACAAGGTGCACTGACTTTTAAAACCAGTGAAGTAATAAAAAGGCCAACAGATTAAACTCTTTAAAAGAGAAGTGTAGGTGTATTTTTTTTTTTTTTTAGCAATCCTACATATACCTAGGTGGATGCAGCATCGGTCCCCCGCTAACTCTAAGGTGGAGAACTGAATAATCGAAACACTGAGAACTGAGTGATCAGTGGTCTTTAAGAGCAGACAGCTGGTGACTGTCAGCCACCGGCTCTCTGCTCTGGCTCCCCACACTCACTGGAGCACTGGGTTGTGGATGAGATGGGAACGGCTGGCTCAGACTCTCAGCGTCTCGCTGAGTCCAGTGCCGGTCCAGACATCTGAGTGACTCCTGACCATATAGTTGTGATCTTTCCCCAGCCGGCTCTGTGGCTTCAGCCCGCTGTCAGCTGAAAACGGGTCACAGGAGTGCAGAACTAACTGCACTCCTGTAATCCACAGGAGAAGTGCAGCCAAAAGGAGCTTTGGCTGTACTTTTCCTTTTAATGCTGCTCTGTGGAAGGGATCCATGTCACATGGATAAGAGAAAAAAGGGTGCTTCTGGATAGCCGTATCTGACCAAAGAAAATATCCTTAAAGGGTGAATATAGTTCTGGCTGATGGACGTCTGTGTAGGGCACCAAGGCAGCACTTCAAGAGTAGAGCAACAACTCTAATGATATAAAGCAAGATAAGTGCAGCGCAATAAAAACAATAAATGAATGAAAAAGTCCCCAAGATTGCAATACAAACAGATGAAATGTGTTTTTCAATGGCCAGAGGAGATACGATCCAAGAGCAATATATGTGTATGCGCTTACCAGAGGCTGTGGACCTCTGCACAGCAGAGGTCAAACTCACATATATCCCCTCAGGGATGATGGTGTCCTGGATGCTGTCACTGGAGCCGAGTCACGAATCCTGATGTCCACAGGCAAGGGCGAGCTTCCATAGGAAAGAACCCCAACAACTCTAGGTATCCGGATCAGGGTGTCATAGGCATCACAGGTATCTCCCCGGTATCAGCAAGTGAAAACACAAAGAAAAATCCTTTCTAAGAGTAGTCCGTTTATTTAGGTAAAAATGTGTGGTAGCAACCACTATTAAAAAAGCGCTCACAGGCGCTGAAGCATACAATGTCCAAAGTACACAGTCGGGCTGCGGTGCACAAGCAGACCCGACATGCAGACGGAGGCAGCGGGTGACATCCGATGGTAAGCTCCTCCCCCCGTACGCGGCGTTACGTCCTATTGGACTTCGTCAGCGAGGGGTGGAGCCTGACGTACACCCTGTGTATTTAAGTGGTGAATAGACAGTGTCCGCATAGGTTCACAGGTACCAGGAAGTAAAAAAGCTTCCTTAGCAACTGGGCCTTAGTGACAACGCATCTATTAAAGGACAACAGCATTACCTAGGTAAATCTGTGCTGTAAAATAAAATTAAAACAAATCAATGTCTGGGGATACCCGACTGCTCGCTTTTTATAAACCTGGCAAGCAGCCCTAAAGATAATATATAGTATAGTGGCATTATTAAGCGTCTTATATACCAGTAAACTGAAACCAAGACAAACATCTTTCAATAATGGAATACTATAAAGAGGTCTCCCACTGCCTCCTCTGTATACATAAATCATCCGCAATAAAAAATTGTTCTTAAAAAGTTAAAAAGGGACAAATAGCACCTAAAATTATAACATATATACTTATGATACGGTTAAATATCACACAACATATAAAATGACTGTAAACTAAATTTCTAGACTAAATAGAAAAATTATGCGACTATTTGTTAGATATAAAGCAATTAAGGTCAAATTCCACATTTAACCCATTAGGGAACAGTACCTGGGTCTCATGTATCCACATGGATTCCCGCTGGCTTAACTGCCTAATGTAGTTACCCCCCCGCCAGTGTGGATTGACTCTTTCAATGCCCCAAAATTTTAAGTGTCTAGGATTGCGGTCATGATACCTTCTAAAATGTTTGGAGACACTATGGGTGATAAGTCCTTTTTTAATATTGTTCACATGCTCCGTGATGCGGACTCCCATAGGTCTGGAGGTCCTCCCTATGTATTGGAGCCCGCACTCGCATTCCAGCATGTAAACAACCCCCACCGTATTACATGTGATAAATTGTTTGATGTTATATTGCTTATTAGTGACAGACGCTGTAAACTCTTTCTTTCTTTTCTTATTCCCCTTGCATTGTTTACAGGCAGGGCACCTGCCACATGCGTAAAAACCTGTAAGGAAATTGCAGATCCTGTTTTCTTCCTTAAATGTAGGGGGGTCCACAACACTGGGTGCTAAAATATTTCTTAATGTGGTGGGCTTCCGGTAAACAAATTTTGGACGGGGAGGCAGTACTGGACCCAGGACGTTGTCTCTTTTAAGAATTTCCCAGTGTTTAGAAATTATCCTCTCAAACTTTTTATGTTGGATGTTATAATCGAGGACAATTTTGTACTCAAATCTATCCTGGGATGAGTTGGTATTCATAGGTTTTTGAGCAATTAGAGAAGTGCGTTGTAAACCACCGACACTAATTAAATCGCTTCTAATATGCTCCTCCTTATAACCATTCTGCAAGAAGCGGTTAGCCAGGACTTCAGCTTGGGTGAAGTAGTCGGAGTCAAGAGTACAATTTCTCCTCAGCCGGATAAACTGTCCTCTAGGAACATTATACAATCAGGAATGGTGGTGACAGCTGTCTAGCGGTATGAATCCATTCCTATCCGTGGGTTTAAAGAAGTTTTTTGTAGCATACTTGTCCCCTTGCTTAAATATTTCAAGATCTAGGAAAGAGATACACATGGGGTCTGCATTCCAGGATAGGTGAATCCCCTTGTTATTGCAGTTAAGTTTGGACATAAACATTTGCAGGCTTATGAGATCTCCCTCCCAGATCATAATCAGATCATCAATGTATCTTTGGTAGCAGACCAGCTGAGCCGGTCTACTACCAAAGACCACCTCCTCCTTCCATAGAGCCATGAAGATATTGGCAACGCTGGGCGCGAACCGAGCCCCCATCGCGACTCCAAGCGTTTGGAGAAAAAATCTCCCACCATACCAGAAATAATTTCTGGATAGGCAGAAATCCAGAGCTCTCAGTACAAAATCTTTTACAAGGGGAGGAAGACTAGATCCATTAAGAGCCCACTGTACAGAAGTAAGAGCATCACCATGGCCTATAATGGTGTAAAGTGAGCTTACGTCTGCAGTGACTAAAAGACTATTTTCTTTGCATGTAATATTACCCAAAATTTGAATAATATGTTTAGTGTCTTTAAGATATGCTTTAGTATTGGACACTAAAGGTTTTAAAAAATAATCTATATATTGACCTAGGCGGGCGGTGACCAAGTCTATACCGTTAACGATAGGACGGCCTGGGGGGGAAATGGCATCCTTGTGGATTTTGGGTAAAAAGTAAATTATGGGTCTTCTGCATGCACTGGGATTAAGATAAGAGGCCTCTTTTTTACTCAATACTCCCTGTGCTTTACCTAGTGTGATAAGCTTGTTTAGTTCATCCTTAAATTTAAATACTGGATCATTATTTAATAATTGGTAAGTTTTATTGTCAGATAAGAGTCGCTCCATTTCCAACTGATAATATGATTTACTCATAACTACAACCCCTCCCCCTTTGTCCGTGGGGCAGGTGACAACGTCTTTATTATTTTCCAATGTACTGATACCTTTTTTGAGATATGCAGGGTCACCTATCCTTTTGACCTTCATCTCCTGTAAATCACTGCTAACCATATTCCTAAAGACTTCAATATGACGATGGTCATTTTTAGGTGGATTGAAAATGGATTTATTGGCCAGGCCCGAATGGCCACCAGTGGGGGCAGCATTATAAATCTGACTGGATTTCTCCCCTGGTTTAGATCAAAAGTACCTTTTGATATTGAGGGTCCTGATGAACTTTTGGAGGCTGATATATGTCTGAAATTTGTTAAAATTTTTTACAGGGGCAAACTTAAGACCTTTATCTAAAACCTTCAGTTCATCCTCGGATAAAACTGTACCGCTAATATTGTAAATCCCTGTACCTAGTGGGATTTTTTTCTTTTGTAATTTTCTTCCGGCTCTTCGCCCTCTCTTTCCCTTCTTTTTCCTCCCCCATTGCTTCCACCCGGTGTGCCCTCCCATGGTATCGGCCATTGGGGTTGGGGGTTCCCTAAAAAACCCTCATCCTGTTGGTAATTATCATACCGTAGTGGAGAGAATCGGTTCTGAGTAGGGACGGAAGCTCTTTCATACTGGGAGTGACCGCTGTATTGATTGGGATGGTTGTAAGAGTATTGACCTCTATTGGAAGAATTACTAGTATGCCTCCCTCTGGATGGTCAGGGAGGACCCCGACTATTATCCCTGTATGTTTGGTTGTAAGGCATAGAGTAAGGTGCTTGATTTCCTTTATATGAATTCTCTCTATTTGACTGTCCTCTCCCTCTGTTATGGGGATAGGGATATTTCTTTGGGACTGCTCCCTGTAAGTTGGGAGGTCTGGGTTGGGGAATGGGAGTACTGGGTTGTGGATGAGATGGGAACGGCTGGCTCAGACTCTCAGCGTCTCGCTGAGTCCAGTGCCGGTCCAGACATCTGAGTGACTCCTGACCATATAGTTGTGATCTTTCCCCAGCCAAATCTGTGGCTTCAGCCCGCTGTCAGCTGAAAACGGGTCACAGGAGTGCAGAACTAACTGCACTCCTGTAATCCACAGGAGAAGTGCAGCCAAAAGGAGCTTTGGCTGTACTTTTCCTTTTAATGCTGCTCTGTGGAAGGGATCCATGTCACATGGATAAGAGAAAAAAGGGTGCTTCTGGATAGCCGTATCTGACCAAAGAAAATATCCTTAAAGGGTGAATATAGTTCTGGCTGATGGACGTCTGTGTAGGGCACCAAGGCAGCACTTCAAGAGTAGAGCAACAACTCTAATGCCCCGTACACACGGTCGGATTTTCCGATGAAAAATGTCCGATCGGAGCGTGTTGTCGGAAATTCCGACTGTGTGTGGGCTCCATCGGACATTTTCCATCGGATTTTCCGACACACAAAGTTGGAGAGCAGGAGATAAAATTTTCCGACAACAAAATCCGTTGTCGGAAATTCTGATCGTGTGTACACAAATCCGACGGACAAAGTGCCACGCATGCTCAGAATAAATAAAGAGATGAAAGCTATTGGCCACTGCCCCGTTTATAGTCCCGACGTACGTGTTTTACTTCACCGCGTTTAGAACGATCGGATTTTCCGACAACTTTGTGCGACCGTGTGTAGACAAAACAAGTTTGAGCCAACATCCGTCGGAAAAAATCCTAGGATTTTGTTGTCGGAATGTCCGAACAAAGTCCGACCGTGTGTACGCCCTATAAAGGAAGTGCAGCAGCATTAAGACTTTTAATTCACTAAAGGATTAAAAACACTTACTAGAAGTAGAAGTTAAAAACTCATCATGTGTGTGAAAGAATTCAGTTTGGGGGGTGGTTCCTGGATGATCAGGTCCGCAGTAGGTGTTGTTGATCCCGACAGAGGGATGTCCAGCAGAGGGAAACCGCGTGATCAGAAACCAGGAGAGATGGTTGTGTTGGAGTATACCAGTGTAGGATGCTGCACTCATAGGTAACGTCACCAGAAGTGCACCTAAAGCCAGCGTGAACCACACGGGCCCGAAGTGACGTCTGTTAGGTGGGATGTGTTTCAGAGCATTTATTCGGCTTCTTCATGCCGATCTGAAGAATGAGCTTATCAGATGCTCTGAAACGCGTCCCGCCTAATAGACGTCACTTCCGGCTTGTGTGGTTCACGCTGGCTTCGGGAGCACTTCTGGTGACGTCACCTACGAGTCCAGCGTCCTACACTGGTATACTCCAACAGAGCCATCTCTCCTGGTTTCTGATCATGCGGTTTTCCTCTGCTGGACAGTCGGAATCAACAACACCTACTACGGACCTGATCATCCAAGAAAAAATCCCCAAGCTGCACTCTCACACACAAGATGAGTTTTTAACTTCTACCTCTAGTAAGTGTTTTTAATCCTTTGGTGATTTAAGTCTTAATGCTGATCCATGTCACATGCCTGCTCTGCAGACCAAGACTGTCAGTAACACTTAATATTATTTAAAAACAAAATAAATCAACTATAAATGCCTACTAATTGTAATATATATTTTTTTCTCTGCAGGTGCTCTTATTTTGGCAGCATGTTATAATAATGACAAAAAAAACTTGGCATTTGGAAGAAGAGTGGAATTACAGAAAGCAATATATTGGGAATATTGCTCTTAGCAACAGAACTAGAGATGTGACCTTCTTACAACATACATTTTAGGTCATTGCACTTTGCTTTCCCAAATCTGACAACATTAAAATGCCTGCAAAGACACCAATTTATCTGAAGACTGGCAACAACAAAAAGGGCAAAAAGTTTAAACTGAGAGATGTGTTGTCGTCTGATTTAATCAGTCCACCTTTAGGAGATTTTCGACATACTATACATATTGGCAAAGATGGGCAACATGATGTCTTTGGAGACATTTCATTTCTTCAAGGCAACTATGAACTGTTGCCAGGCAGCCAAGGCAATCCAAGAAGTGGCCATTTGAATGCACATAATGAATTCTTAAGGGCAAACAGTACCTGTGACTCAGTGTATTCTGAATCTCCTTCCCCGGTTCTTAAGAATGCAATCTCCCTGCCAACGATTGGAGGATCTCAAGCATTAGTCTTGCCATTGTTATCTGCTGTAACTTTTAATTCCAAAAGAGACTCTTACAGCCCATACAAGTCTCCAAGACTTAGCTGTGAGCCAGTTTTAGAAGAAAAATTGCTAGAAAAATGTCAGCCTTATGAAAATGATGAGGAGTTTGACAGTGGAAGTACATGGAAGGTTAATGGTTCAGCATCATGCTCTACCAATGGAAGATCAAGCCATTCATCTAGCCTCTCTGAACAATACAGTGACTGGCAAGGGTTAGACTTATTTGAACACAGTCCTATTTCAAGCAACATGGAGGACACTGATTTAAAATCAGAAGAATCACTTTCTGACCTGGCTGGCTCTCTGTTAACTTTACAGCTTGATTTGGGTCCTTCTCTTTTGGATGAGGTGCTTAATGTTATGGACAAGAATAAGTGAGTTTTTATTTTTCTCTTCATGGATTACTTATTTGCACCCCGCATTTTTAGGTTTTTGTTTTCAGTAGCAATACTAAGGTATGTGACCCAAATATCTGTACTTGATCAGCTGTAAGGTATCGTATTTTTCAGATTTCAAGGACATTTTGTGAACAGTAATTTATGTGGAACTTACTTCTAAAAATGCATGAAAACAATCTTTTTTTTCCAAGGGTCCCCATGAATGAAAAATTCCAAGTTCATATCTTTTATCCCATTATATGGGTTTTGGTTTGCTCATATCTGGGTCCTAGATATTTAGTAGAATCCACCTCATTCAAAGTTGGACATCTTCCTGATTGCTTTCTCTTTTCATCAAGAAACTGCGTTGTTGCCGTGCTCCAGCAGAAGAATTTATAGCTTAAAACAGATGTATAGGAGGTTTAGCATATCTCTGGAGACTTTCCTTTATGTTGTGTTTATTTTGTTTATGTCATACAATGCATTACAACATCATCCATTTTAGCAATAAGTGCCATTAGATTGCTCGATTATATTTGATTTATGATGCCAGGTTTTAAACTCCCTGAAAATTTGCAAAAAGTTTAATTTATTTCTGATCAAATATACTTTGTGCCTTTTTATTTTTACTGCAGAGTTTTTAATTTTTCTACAACGTTTTTTGGGACAGCATTTTTTATTGCTTGAAATTTTTCATTGCAGATTTTTATGTTTGAGAAATGTATGTTTCATTTTTATTTCTTATCCAAATCCTACAAACACATTTTGGTTACAGCAATAAATAAAGCACTGTTTTCTCACCCTATACATTAGGGATAGCAAATTATTATTATCATTGTTATACAGTAGGGGTATGGAAGGCATTTTTTAAGGTATTTTTTCATGCAACAAAAACAGCAAGACCAGATAATATATAACACTGCATGTAAACAGAAGATAAATTGAAAGTGAAATGAAAGCTACTCATAACATCTATGAAATATAAGCTGTGGCAAAGCAGTCAGATGTTGTTGCAATTACAAGTAAACAAAACTTCTCATATATATATATTTAGATATGGGGTAGTTGGCTCTCATGGTAGATGCATTTATACAGCAAGTCCACTGCAGACAGGAACTATTTTTTAAGAAGTTGGCAGCCTACTTTTATTTAAAAGAAAGCAAATGTTGACCAACAAATTACTTACCACGCAGGGGATCTTCTTCAGCTTCAACAGAATACAAACACAGGAAAATGCAGAGCCACCTGGCTCATCAGCTCACTCAGCTTCAACTGTAGTACCATACTGCACCTCTTATCAGTCTCTCAGACTGTGTAGTCCAACTCTCTTGAAAACTTGGCTCTCTAGCCTTTAGTGACAGCACCCTGTTGCACAGCCCACTTCTGGCCTATGGATTGGGGTTCTCTTGACACTTCAATAGGAGTTGACCTGACTCATAGAACTGAGACCCTCTGTCTCTTGGCTCCTGGCTGTGTCTTCTGACCCCCTCAATGAGACCTTCTGTCTCCCCCTTCTGGGAGCTGTCTCCAAACTGGGAGCCCTGAGTGATCCTCAGACCTGAGTATATAACGACCACGCACACCTGTGTATTCAGGCAGATTGCAGGTGTCCAGCAAAACGTAGACACAGGATTGAATGCGATTCAGAACTACAGAATCCAGAGAAAGCCAAATACACTGCTTTCTCGGCCCAGAAACACCAGTCTGGATCATCGCATTTACCCTAAATGCGAATCCTGTGTCACATTTTCCTATATTCTCACAGTGACAAAGCCTCGTACGTTCACAATATGTAGTGTGACACCTTACCTGATTGTAAATTTTAAAGAGTTGGTTCGTTAGGCCCTTACAATATTTAGATGTTGGTAAAGTTTATATCTCTAACAGATTAAATCTGAAACAAAATGTGTGCAGCTAGATTAAAGTGAAAAACAAATAGCAAAATCCCTGCTACCTGTAAAAAAAGACAGTAAATGCCCACCTTTTTTAGAGCTTGCACCACCCAACACTGCGTTGTTCACAAGTTTTTGTCCCCTGAAGTCTGGGTCCTTTGCAACACTCAGTGGTTTAAAACTAAATACACCTTTGGGAGGATCAGCATGTTAAAAAAACAAGATGAAGTCCTCTGTGGAGTGACTTAAGTATGCAGAGATCGGCAGCAAAGCAGCTGGTAGACGAAGAGCTGTGCCAGGAAGCTGCTGGTGGAGTGAGAACTGCTGTCAGGCTGGAACTCAAGCTCCTTCCAAGGGACTGGGTGGCTTCTGGAGAGTTAGGATCGGCTCTGGCTAGTGTTGGCTCCACTCAGCAGTCATCGGAAATCTTGCTGGCCTCTCTCTATTGGGCCTAACCACTGTGTCATCAGGATTTTGGAGCAGCTTTCTGAAGTCCTAGGCTGACAGCAGGTTATAATTAGTTATTGCAGTTCTGAGAGTCCTCTAGAAATGTAGATATTTGCAGGAAAACATAAGCACTTCTGGTCCTCAGAAAGCACCTTGGAGCCGGCAACTCCGACTCTGCAACGCCTCTGCAAAACCAGCTGCATAACTCCATCTCCTCTCTAACTGACAGCAAGCAGGGTCTCAGACAGGCCTAAACTGGGAAAAAATAGGCACGGGCATTTTAGGCTAAGCAGACCATTTTTATTTATTTTTTAACCACATTACAAATAATGGCAACAACCAGTTTCTCTATGACTTTTAGTTATATTTAGCCTGCTTCAGACACTGTAATTTATCAATCGTTTGGAATTATGTAAATATATGATAATAAATGAAAGAATGAATGCAATATATAAAGTGCTATATCTTTAATGAACAATTCAATACAATAGCAAAATATATAACATTTTTTGGCATATATTTTATTATATTCAAAATCACAGAACAAAATAACTGCACTATGGATTTAGCCAGTTTCGTAGAAGTTTACTGGTTTCTGCAACTCTGCCAATGACATCATCGTAATCAAGGTTCATTAGTAGATTTTTTTCGATTGCCGTCAGCATCAAAGAGCTCAAATGCTCCTGGGATACAGAACTTCTTAGATGGGTCTTAATAAACTTCAACATGGAGAACTTCTTTCACAGGCGACTTGAGTGAAAGATAGTGTAAGCAAAAATTTGTAGGCTAAACCAATGACATTACAGGCATCAGTTAACAAATTATAGCGCTGCAGTATTTTATAAAAGCTAATAGCACAGTTCTTACATGCCTTGCAACACTTGTTCACCAGTTCTGTTTCTGTTAATTTGCTTTCCTGGTTTTCCATAGATACATCTTCTGCAATACTATATTCTTCAAGGGGTAATGTTTTCAACCTGTCCCACTGCATTGTAAAATTTGCCAGTTGGGAATTCAAATTTTCTGATGTTGCTCCCTTATCAAATCTAACTAATCATTTGCTGAGTTCTTCCATTGCTGGTGCTTGAAGTCCATATTTTTTTATACCAGAAAAGCTGTTTGGCTCCAAGCAAGCTAAAGCCCTGTACACATGGGCCGAATGTCAGGAGACATCGGCTGGTTCAAAAAAAACTGTCCGACATTTGGCCTATGTGTATGACACCCTGTCCGACAGAAGCTGGCCATTTGGCCGGCTTCTGTCGGATGAGCATGCTGGAAAACCAGCAGCCGACTGATTTCCAATCAGCGCTGTCTGCCAATGGCTGAGAGCGCTGATTGGAGTGTTCTGGCGGGGAGACCACCCCCTGTCAGAACACAACAGCTCAGCGGGAAAGATCACTACACTAACTTTGCATAGTTAGGACAGTTGCTTCGCTGGGATGAACAAAAAAAAAATAGTGTGTACCAGGCTTAAGTCAGCATTGAGAGTGCCACACAAGAGAAAGTGGTGATTCGTGCTCTCTGTGACATATCCAAGATTACATTGTGCACATGTACACAGCTCACATTTTTGTAAATATTTTATTGTATATTTTCATGTGACAATACTGAAGAAATTACACTTTGCTTCAATGTAAAATAATGAGTGTACTAAATTTGCTGTCCCCTCAAAATAATTCAACACACACAGCCATTAATGTCTAAACCGCTGGCAACAAAAATGAGTACACCCCTAAGTGAAAATGTCCAAATTGGGCCCAATTAGCCATTTTTTCTCCCCGGTGTCATGGTCTGGGGCTGCATGAGTGTTGCTGGCAACTGGGGAGCTACAGTTCATACTGGTCACTGGAAGTTTAACATGGCACCTCATATAAAAGAACTCTCTGAGGATATAAATAAAAGAATTGTTGCTCTACATAAAGATGGCCTAGGCTATAGGAAGATTGCCAAGACCCTGAAAATGAGCTGAAGCACGGTGGCCAAGACCATACAGTGGTTTAACAGAACAGGTTCCACTCAGAACAGGCCTCGCCATCGTCGACCAAAGAAGTTGATTGCACATGCTCAGCGTCATATCCAGAGGTTGTCTTTGGAAAATAAACATATGAGTGCTGCCAGCATTTCTGCAGAGGGTAAAGGGGTGGGGGGTCAGCCTGTCAGTGCTCAGACCATATGCCACACACTGCATCAAATTGGTCTGCATGTCTGTCATCCCAGAAGGAAGCCTCTTCTAAAGATGATGCACAAGAAAGCCTGCAAACAGTTTGCTGAAGACAAGCAGACTAAGGACATGGATGACTAGAACCATGTCCTGTGGTCTGCTAAGACCAAGATAAATGTATTAAGTTCAGATGGTGTCAAGCGTGTGTGGCAAGCATGATCCCCTCCCTTCGGAAACTGGGCTGCAGGGCAGTATTCCAACTTGATAACGACCCCAAACACACTTCCAAGACGACCACTGCCTTGCTAAAGAAGCTGAGGGTAAAGGTGATGGACTGGCCAAGCATGTCTCCAGACCTAAACTCTATTAAGCATCTGTGCGGCATCCTCAAATAGAAGGTGGAGGAGCGCGAAGTCTCTAACATTCACCATCTCCGTGATGTCATCATGGAGGATGTCACGGAACGTTCCACACTCTGCTTGAGTGCTTCCGTCAGTATACCACTTCCTCTCAGTCTGGATATAGATATCAGATATTTCAACCGCTCCGAGCACAAACCAAGACGAGACTTGCTTAGCTGCTAACACGGACTCATTTATTAGAACCAAAATTAAAAGTCTTTATATACCATTAAAGAGGAGGTTCCCCCCTCCTGCTGATATTACTCTAACAATACAACTGTAACCTAATTAACATGAGCTAGTTTACTAAAACATTTACCCAGACTAGATGACTCAGAGACATGACCTGTAGGACACAGACTTGTGGTCACCAGTTCACACAGTAGTATAAACACAATAGCAGGAGCTAATTACAATTAACAATACAAACAACGAGTTGAATACTCTTAGAAGCTGTAGTAAGCCAGACTAGACTTATTTACAATAAACACATTATAGCAGACAACAAGACAGGTAGTTGGAGTTGATGATATTAGCATCTCCTCAGAGTATGTGTCCCAACAGCATGAATCAGTCACTATTGCTAATATGGCAAATACAGGGTCCCCAGAGTCTGTGTGTCCTGGGGGACAAAGACCAAAAGCCAGAGTAACAACACCTCAAGGGTACCCCAAATGCCAGGGCCCATAATCTGTAGGCAAGAGGCTGACATTCAGTCCCCTCCAAAAGCATCTGTCCCGGGTGAGTCTGTCACATTTCTCCCCCATCAAAAGTTGACTAACAAGGTCCCAGACCACCACCTGGTCTGGACATGCGTTAGGCAGAGTGAACTCACAAAGTCTGCCCACATGATCTCCTTTCTTGGCTGCAAGGAATAGTTGACCTCAGTAGGTGTGGGGCAGAGGTCATTGACTCTATCCGGCTGTCAGTGCTTCAGCTGGGTGGTGTTTACCATTCCATGGCTTGGCCTGTTGCTTGGCAGAGGGGCCTACTGTCCCAGTTCCCTGAAGCTGAGAAGAAACTGTAGGTGCTAGGCAGAGGCCAGCAGCACTCTTCCCTGTTGCCAGCGATTCAGCTGAGAGTAGCAGCTTCACTACATCAGCTTCTCGCCGGAGAGAGGGGCCGACTGCCCCGGCTCCCTGGATCTCCACAGTTGTTGCCGGTACTGGGCAGAAGTTGGTAGCACTCTACCCTGTTGCCAGCACTTCTGCTGGGGACTTCACACCCTCTGCTCCAGCTAATCGTTGGGGCATGAGGCTGGATTCCTCCACTCCCCAACTGTGTAGCTGCCATTGGGGAGGTGAGCCGGCTTCTTCCTGTTCCATTCCCTCATCTGGCTGCTGGGATGACGTCTGTGGTACTGTTTCCCAGGTGCACAGATCTTTGCTGGGGAGGAAAGACCGCTTCCTCCACCCTGGCCAACTGTTGGGGAGGGACGAAGAACACCTCCTCTCCCTTCTCCCCCTGTATGGGGAGTGATTGCCACCTTCTCACCCCAAGCCTCCGAAACTGTCTCAGGTGTGGGGCAGAGGTCTTGGACCCTCTGTCTGGTGACCAGCATTTCAGCTGGGGAAGTTCCTTGTAACTCCACAGATACTGCTGTTGGTGCTGGGCAGAGCACAGTGAAGTTTGGCCCTAATACCAGCTCTTCTGCTGGAGGCTCATCAGGTTGTTCTACCTCAGCAGAAAATTCTATCAAATACCCTGTCTCTATAACTGGTGTCTGTGAATAGAGGTTCACCATCTCCTATGCATGGAACCCAGAAGATGCTATCGGTGCTGGGCAGAGGTTAGCAGAGCTCTGCCCTGTTGTCAGCACTTCAGCTTTGGGGATGGCAATCTCCAGATTTTCCACAGCTGATTCTCTGGCATGCTGCTGGACAGGCACATTCCTCCATCCAAGATCATCCCATGCAGAAACAGGATCATCAAGGTCAGTCAGCACTTGCTGCATCCGCCATAAGACCTCCGCCTCCATAGCTGCGGGGGCAGGTTGGCAAAGCACACTGTTATTCTGCCACATTGCCAACTCTTCAGCCAGGATTTCAGGGTTGTCAACTGGTATTTCCTGATAGTCCCAGGCAAAGGGAGCCCAGCCCTGGCACTGAGCAAAGTGTAGCAGCCGTCTGTAGGCGATCTTCAACTCCCATTCCTGAATGGCCAGAAACTCTATATCTTCCAGTGCCCAGTGCACTTCCGAGATGTTCAGTAGCCCTTCTCTGAAATCCATGATTTCGTCCAACTGCCACTCCAAATCACTCCCAAAGTTAGGGTCCCTTGTCAGCTTCACATACAACAATCCCAGGCCGCCGTAGCTTAAGCCTTCTATTGGGCTGTCATCCGCTATCCAGGGACATGCTTGGGATACATGCCACCGGAGGGCTCTGTAGCTCTCATCCAGTTTCATCTCTGCCCAGACCAGCCTGCTTAATTCAGCTGTCTGCTCCTTGTGCGGTTTTTCTCCCAAAAACCGCACCCGCAATCGATACTGCGACCAGTACCTTTCCTGGATGGAGGCCAGAGTTTGCAGCGAATAGAATCAAACTATCCCAGCAGGACCTGCTCTGATACTGGTCCTCTGTGCTGTATCTGCATCTCTCGCAACCTCCTTCTGAATTCCTCTTCCATGGCGGCTGGTATCTGTACCTCTCCTCTCCTGTTATCTTGACCTTGGATCCAGGTGGAAGTTTGAATGTCCCAGACTGCAGGAAGCATCCCGCTGCTTGCCACCAATGTCACGGAATGTCCCACATTCCGCTTGAGTGCTTCCGTCAGTATACCACTTCCTCCCAGTCTAGATATAGATATCAGATATTCCAAGCACAAAACAAGACAAGACTTGCTTAGCTGCTAACATGGACTCATTTATTAGAACCAAAATTACAAGTCTTTATATACCATTAAAGAGGAGGTTCCCCCCTCCTGCTGATATTACTCTAACAATACAACTGTAACCTAATTAACATGAGCTAGTTTACTAAAACATTTACCCAGACTAGATGACTCAGAGACATGACCTGTAGGACACAGACTTGTGGTCACTGAGCTTCACACAGTAGTATAAACACAATAGCAGGAGCTAATTACAATTAACAATACAAACAACAATGAGTTAAATACTCTTAGAAGCTGTGGTAAGCCAGACTAGACTTATTTACAATAAACACATTATAGCAGACAAGACAGGTAGTTGGAGTTGATGATATTAGCATCTCTTCAGAGTATGGGTCCTAACAGTATGAATCAGTCACTATTGCTAATATGGTAAATACAGGGTCCCCAGAGTCTGTGTGTCCTGGGGGACAAGGACCTGAAGCCAAAGTAACAACACCTCAAGGGTACCCCAAATGCCAGGGCCCATAATCTGTAGGCAAGAGGCTGACATTCAGTCCCCTCCAAAAGCCTCTGTCCCGGGTGAGTCTGTCACAGAGGAGTGGAAGGGGACTCCAGTGGCAACCTGTGAAGCTCTGGTGAGCTCCATGCCCAAGAGGATTAAGGCAGTGCTGGAAAATAATGGTGGCCATACAAAATATTGGCACTTTGGGCCCAATTTAGACATTTTCACTTAGGGGTGTACTCACTTTTGTTGCCGGCGGTTTAGACATTAATGGCTGTGTGTTGGGTTATTTTGAGGGGACAGCAATTTACATTGTTATACAAGCTGTACACTCACTACTTTACATTGTAGCAAAGTGTAATTTCTTCAGTGTTGTTACATTAAAAGAGATAATTTTAATATTTACAAAAATGTGAGAGGTGTACTCACTTTTGTGAGATACTGTATCTTATAAACCGAAATAGCATCACAAACTGCTACATCATCATAAGTCTCATCTGCCATTCCCTTTCTGTTTCTTTTTTGAGGCAGAGTGGTCTGTACTTCATGGTGGTAACTTTCTTCTTCTTGAATCGTGTCACTTGCCCACTTAAAAAACCTATCAGCAGTCATTTGTATGGAATCAAAATCTCTTGTAATAGTTTTAAGTTTTGAGTTATTTGCAGATATTTGGACAATATTCTCAAAAAAAAATTGAGCTATGAGAATATGGTTTTATATTTGACCAAGGATTCTGCATGAGATTTTGCTCTAACACCTCAGGTTTTAAAGACACATTGTCTTCAATTCTGTTCAAAGTGTACAGTAGACTAAGAAACAAAGCAGAATCAGGATTTGAAAAATTCCCCAAACACTTTTCTTAAAGCAGCATCTTTTGACCACCAACGTGTACACCCAATTACTAAAATTCTTCGATGGTGAGGGTCCTGGCTAACTTGTTCCCAGGTATTCATGCGCTTATAAGAATCGCGAATAAGCATAGCAATGTCATTCAGCAAACTGATACAGACCTGATCATAGATGTGGAAATAAGGGGCAATTTAGGAAACAGCGATCACAGGACAATTAGCTTCATTATAAATCACACAAATAGGAAACACAAGGGGAATTCAAAGACACTGAATTTCAAAAGAGCCAACTTCCCAAAACTACGAACCTTGCTAGAAGATATAATTCGGGATAAAATCTTAGGAACAAAGAAGATGGAGGAGAAATGGGTTTGCTTTAAGGGCATATTAAATAAGGACATAGCCAGTGCATCCCAGTGGGAAATACATTTTAAAAAGTCCTGGATGGCTTAACTCCAATGTAAAAATGCATATAAATGCAGAAGACCTTCAAAAAATACAAGGCTGAGGGATCAGCATTCAGACTTTACAAAGAATGCAACAAGAAATATAAGGGTGCAATTAGGGCAGCTAAGATAGAACACGAAAGACACATAGCAGAGGAGAGCAAAAAAAATCCCAAGAAATTTTTTTAAGTACCGGTATATAAACAGTAAAAAAGGGAGGACAGACCATATTGGCCCAATAAAGAACAAGGAAGGAAATCTGGTTACAAAGGATGGGGAGATGGCGAAATTATTGAATTTATTCTTCTCCTCATTCTTCTCGAGGGAATCGGGGGGACTTCAGTAACCAAAACTGCAGTGTTTATCCTCATGACACATCACAGGAAGCACCCTCATGGCTAACAGAGGAAGAATTAGAAATGGACTTGAAAAACTTAACATTAGTAAGTCACCGGGGGCCAAAATATATCCCTGGGGATTACAGACCGGTTAACCTAACATCAATAGTATGCAAGCTCTTGGAGGGGATGATAGGGGACTATATACAAGATTTTATTAATGAAAATGGTGTCATTAGCAGTAATCAGCATGGATTCATTAAGAATCGTTCTTATCAAACCAAATATTGGCATGCGTTAAAAAGGGGATTAACTCCAGAGATAAATAATAGCTTTGTTTCCCTTCTTTGTACTTGCTCCATTTCCAATACATCCTTCCTGAGGACTGGTGCCCAGAACTGGACAGCATACTCCAGATGAGGCCAGACCAAAGTCTTGTAGAGTGGGAGAATTATCGCTTTATCCCTGGAATTAATCCCCTTTTTAATGCATGCCAATATTATGTTTGCTTTGTTAGCAGCAGCTTGGAATTGCATGCCATTGCCAAGCCTATCATCTACTAGGACCCCCAGGTGCTTTTACATCCTAGATTCCCCCAGAGGTTCACCCCCTAGTGAGTAGATTGCATTTTTTATTTTTGCCACCCAAATGCATTATTTTACATTTTTATACATTAAACCTCATTTGCCATGTAGTTGCCCACACCATTTAATTTTTCCTGATCTTCCTGCAAGGTTTCCACATCCTGCGGAGAAGTTTTTGCCTTGCTTAGCTTAGTGTCATCCGCAAATACAGAGATTGAAAAACATAGAGAATGATCAACATCAGTATTTAAACTTCATAGTAAACAACCTAAATATATATTTTATATCATATCTTATCAATATCACAGCAAAGTTCTTTATTATTTGTTGTTTTTTGAATCACAGTATTATCATTTCTATTTTTGTCGTTCTTGTTTCCTAGAATGGCAGGATCAGCATCCTTGCGAAGTATTCTGCATCTCGGTATTGGTGCGACATTAGGGCCCAAGTGCAATTTCCAATTATTGTGGACAAGATTGGGAGGGTTTTGTAAGAGAGGTGCAAAAGGCCAGATCCAAAGATGGGGACATCTGAAGAAGATGCCACCAAGTTTTTCCTTGGGGTCCAGAGATTGGTTGAATAGAAATCACCTCTCTTTTGGCACAAGGAATACTTTGGGAAATATATCGACAGTAAAGTTGTGCCATCAGGGCTTCAATACAAATATTTCCCAATATTAGAAAGGTAGAACCAAGTGTAAAGGAAGCATGGGAATGCAATTTACAGATCTGCTCTATTAAGATGATGCAAATTTTATGCAATCAATATGAGTCAGATATAGAGGAGAGAGACAAAGAGATAAAAGGGTGGGGAAAAAATCACTGCAATGTAACCTCCTACGAGGGATGCCATGACAGTGCTACAAATTAAAAGAACATTTAACTAAATATGCCATGAATCTCATTAAAACTAAAGAGAGTAAATTCTCTAGGGACAAAAAGGCGTACAATAATGATCAAGCATACAAATGGTCACAGCAAGGTACACAACACAGGAGAGGCTTTTTCAATCCAGAGCCCCCACCAGTGCACCCATAGAATGCAATCAGACTCCTCCTCTTTCTCTTCAATATCATACGCCCCCATAGGTCCACGTTCTGGTGGAGTATGAGACACTTTAAAGAAGAGAAAAAATGAAGGTGACAGTGGTATACAGGGACAATCAAGAACATACTTCCCACAAAAAGACAAACGGTCATGATCACAACAATCACAGAACCGCACTATGGTTACACCCAATACAGGGAACGTACTAAACAATACCACAGTGTTACCTGTCTTCACCTATAGTCAGTGTTAGTACCATATCCACACCAGCTGGTCAACTGACGCAACTGACATCTGACTTTGGGACTCAAGGACAAGGTGCCACATTGGATGTCCATACAGCACCTATATTTAATACCGCTATCTCCCAAGACACAAGGAAAACATTCACCACTGTACCTTCTACCCCAGGCTTGCCTAGTCAGTTGCCAAAGTAGTAGGTCCCATCCCCCATGTACATGGGGGCCGGGAAAAACATGACATATTGAATCTATCCTCCTGCTTGCTATCAGAGGACGAGTGCAGTCTTACAACTGGGCCTCACCTTCTGTCCCAATCAGGAGGCTGACGGATTCAAATTAGTCAAAGATTTGCACCTCTTCACTAGATGTTTAATGTTTAAAGTCCTTTATGATAAAGAACAGAAAGACAGAACCTCCTACCTATGATAACTCAGTACTAAAAGATGTAACTTTTGAGTAACTCAGAGCTCTTCAGGATTTAATGGAATTGTGGGACGAAAGTAATCCTGAGGAAGAGGGATGGATCTTCAACTCTTCAGGATTGGTTCCTGTCATGTCTGTCCATCCTAAATCCTCTACACTTACTTTTGCCCCACCCAAAGTTTATAAGCCCTAATCAACATCATTTCCTGTATTACAGGGAAATCCTAATTTTTGGGCTTTTGTTTTACAAGTAATCAAAGAAATACGGGCCACTAATTGGAAATCAGGCCCTCAGCCAAATCTCTCGTCCAACTTAAAACGAGCACTTGACTCCCTAAGAAACAATGACAAGATTGTTGTGAAGCCCTCAGACAAGGTAGGCAATATTGTCATCATGAACACAGAGGGCTATGAGAAAATGTGTTATGCCATCATTCGCAACAGAGAATGGTACAGGCCTGTACCAACATAATTTTGACACAGAGCATTAAACAATATAAAGATATCCTTAACCGAGCCCACAATGCAGGCACTATCGACGTAAACACACTGAAGTTTCTATAGTTTATAGCTGTTGCTCTCTGACTGAGAATGCCAGCAGAATTATAGATGAGTATTTGTACCCGAATGTGAGGAGTTTGTCTTCACATGTCAAAGACACTTTTGAACTGCTTAAAATAATAGATGGATTACAAGTACATGAAGAAGCATGGCTTGTTGCCATAGATATAGAGGCACTATACAACTCTATCCCTCATACGCAAGGAATACAAGTAGTACATAATTTTCTGCATGAAAGAGACACAGATTCCTGCAAATACAATGATTTTATAATTGAAATGCTAAGTTTTATCCTTACCAACAACGTTTTTGTGTTTAAGCACTCCCACTACCTCCAGGTGCAGGGTGTGGCTATGGGGGCGGGCTGTGCCCCCTCCTATGCCAACCAGTACCTGGGGGCGTGGGAGCGTGACTTATTTTCTCAACAAGAGAGTGCCTTTGGCCTCGCCAATGTATTGACCTGGCATCACTATATAGACGATGTTCTTATGGTATGGGCAGGATCAAAGAATGATTTTAACATATTTCCCAAGAGATTGCATGTGAACAACTACAATTTAAAATTTACATATAACTTTAGCCAGGAAAATATCACCTTCCTGGATGTTGAAATTTTCATTAATGAAACAAGAAATTTATGTTCGACATTGTATAGAAAGCCAACATCTGGCAACACATTATTACATGCTACCAGTTCGCACCCGAAGAAGTTAATCAGGAGTATCTCATACCCATATAGTCAATATCTTAGACTAAAACATAATTGCACCCTAGAGGAAGACTTTATCAGAGAGGCGGCTCTTCTATGGGAACGCTTAATTGTGAGAGGCTAAAGTAAGACATGCTTAAGGAGAGCCTATAACAAGGTAAAATTGCAAGACAGAAATGCATTAATTTACAAACCACGAAAAGTGACAACAGCTGTGTCAACTAGTATAGTGACCAGATATAATAGACAAAATAACAAGATACGGAAGATCTGTAAGAAATTCTGGTATCTTCTCACTGCTGACAATAAAAATCAATAAGTATATCAAGTCTTTTCCAGAAATCACGTTTAAAAGATGTAAATCCATTAAAGATACCATGGTAGCAAGTCACTATGTTGGGAATAAGCTAAGTCAAAAGGACAAACGAGGTACTTATCCATGCGGCAATTGTAATTATTGTCGCTTCCTTTTAAAAGGCGACAATGTAGGTCTCCCCAACGGCACTTCTTGGATGCCCAGACACAGAGCCTTTTATGTTGGTAAGACAAAACGTCCCTTTTTCTGTAGGATTAGAGATCATGTCTCAGCTATTTCGAAAAAAAAAATGGAAACCCCTATAAGCAGACATATGGGCTTATATCATATTCAAAATTTAACAATGACCGGCTTCTTTGCCCTAGAACATATTCCCCCCACATGACAGGGGTGGTGATATAGACAAACAATTATTACAGCTTGAAGCAAAATGGATTTATCTTTTACAGTCAACTAAAACTCCATGTTTGAATGAGGGTATCAGCTACAAACCCTTTTTATAGTATCACCTTTGGCCATTAACCACAATCAGAGATTTGGGCCCTGCTCATTGGGCTTCTGCCGCCGTGCCACCCTGTACTCTCCCTTGACGCAGTATTGTTACTTTATTGCCGATAATTAGCCATTTTTGAGGCTCCTTTCTTTATGAGGCCCCTCTTTTCTATGTTTGAAAATCGTTTATAGGACCATAGTCCTATAGTAGTAATTGTTGGTTACAATAAAAAATATTTATATAGAATGTATACTAACTGTAACATTGTAAAGGTGCATTCATGTGGAGGACAGAATTCTGATAGTACCCCATGTGAGTGATATATGTACACATAACCCCCCCCTTTTAAGTCAGGTTTTGCACAGTTATATTTTTTTCATTCATTATTATTTTCATTTTTATTTCATTCAATTTCTTTTTCTGATCACACATGTTCATCTATTATCACACATACATTTACATTTTTTGTTTTAATTTTCTGTTCAGTTCATGCTCACAGGGCGCCCGTTTGGACAACATGCCTGAGTAGTTCACCCACCACTTGCCACTGTATCCCCACACAGATGCCCAGGGGCCCCTCGGCAGCATGGTCCCTGTTTTCCTAACGGGGGCCATGCTGTGCTCCTGTATAGACCAGGGCAATCTCTGAGGGTCCGATTCCTGGGTGGTGCTAGGGATTCGGCCCTTACGTTCTCATGCCCTGGGGTCTGCGCATGGGCACTGGGGATCAGACGGGGCGGTGCCCCGCTCTTTAGCACCTCCCTGTGGGTGTGTTCCCCGCTGGGTATCCGTCTTAATGGTTTCCTGCACTCGTTCCGGGCTTCTGGTGGGGTGGAGCATTGGCTGCCCTCCCATTTCCGCAACGTCATCTGACAACGTCCGTTTTGCATCTGGGCGACGTGACGTCACACGTCGCGTTCGCCCGATGCATCGGGGAGGAGTATATATAGCTCTGTGCGGCAATGGAGAAGCCACTGGAGTTTTATGGGAGCCACGATGTCCACACAGCTGCATACAGGTATTACCTTATTCTTCCAGGAAGTCTATCTATGTTATACTTAGGTTCAACCCACTGGGGTATTATGCCTCAGTCATCTTTCAAGGGTAACATTTTTTCCTTTACTTTTTGTGTCCATTTGCAGATCAGATCACCTTGGTCCTCTTAGTGCTCCGTTCTGCCTAAGACTTCTCAACATATGCACTTGATAAACACACACAGGCAAGCAATTCCTTTTTTACTTATGATGAGTCTTCACAAAGAATTCTCCCCCCCCCCCCGCTTTTGCATTTATATGTGGAATATTCTTCAAATCTTTTCAGGACATTTGGTGTGGATTTCCTAACCTGAAAATCACACAGTTGCAGCTGTGTTTGTGTTGGATACCCAGGCTCCCAGTTTCTTAATTTAACAGTAACTTTTCATGTAAGCCTATCCTATATATTATATTCTATATCTATAATTCAGATGTCTTTATACATAGACTTAGTTATTAGGTCTATTCAATGACATGGACTGTCATTGAAACATTATATATCATCATCTTTTGATCACTTCATAGGTAATAATAATTTACAACGGTATTCAAGATTACCAACGACACTCCTCCCAGTGGGTTATCAGGCATCGGTCGGTGTGTTGCTTTCCTGTATGGATTTTGGTGCCCAATGTTCCACTCTGATACCACTCAATACAGATTGATCTCTGAATCTCCAAAACATTGAAGTCATTGGTTGAGAGTTCCCAGTCATATCCCACGGAGGCACCCATGTATGTATATATGTATTTTGTTCAAATTACTTTTTGTATATTTTTATGAATTTAAAATCTGTATAATGAATCTATCCATTTGTATTTATTAAAGAAAAATGTGTGGAAGTGTGTGGAAAACTGAACAGACTTGTAGATACACTGTATAGAATAAGTGACGTTTGTCCCTTTTAGTGTGACCACTGTCTCTGTCTCACTTTTTTATGATGTTGTAATAAAATAATTTATTTTTTCATACTTTGTTGTCATATATTAATTTTAGCATACCAAGCACCAATAAAGTCCCACACTGCCACGTTTGTTTTTTCTTTTACAGAGATTGAACTGTTTACCCCATTCTCCAGGTCGTTTGTGAACAAATTAAACAGGATTGGTCCCAGCACAGAACAGATTTATAAATAATTTTCTAATGCCAAACAATACCTAGAGGAGTACAAATACCTCATCTTATAAAGCCCAGACAGCCGATAAACCGTTGAAAATAACACAAGGATCCATATCTACTCAGGTAAACAGCAGGATTAAACTAATAATAACCACCTTTGTTGTATCTGCAAGTACTAAATTCAGACTGTGGGGCGTGGTCAAGATGGCAACCTGATAGGACGTGTGATCAGAGCTCTGCACCTGATTGGCACTTTTATCTGATTTTACTGGGATCTACTGCTACTTATCCTTGGACCTTCTGCTCTAGAATATCTGGGTATGAGAAAGGGGAAGTATGGCTCTGGGACGAAAGCGGAACTCGGCTCCAAAAACACCTTAAAGGTGCAGCTCATGGTGAGCCGTCCCAGCATGGCGTCCCAGACAGAATAGGAGGATCCCCCTCTGGGCTCAGACCAGTTCAGTGCCCTCATGCAGGCCATAACGGGGTGTCAAACCACACTAAAATCGATCTTATGCAAATTGAGATCGGGCTCATCAATAGAGATATGGACAAGTTCCAGGACCAACTTATGGACGGAACGAAGAGTCGTGGACACAGAGGATCTGGTTCGTGATCATCATGCCTCTCTACACACCATACAGGCCAAGGTGAAGGCTCTGGAATCCCATGCTAAGGACAGTGAAAATAGAAACCAGCGGAATAACCTATGGTGCGACATGTGGCTTGTCGCTCCTGAGTCTATGCACCAGGTGCGTGGCTTGCCGCTCTGTGTCAATTAAAAGGTGCCACTTCATGTTCTGTCTGCAGTTTTCTTTGTGGCTGCTTTGACTCTCTTTGGTGGATAGCTCTAGCTTTCACTGCTCGGCTTTCCAGATAGAACAGTCCTATTTTAAGTGACTGGTCCTTTTACAGCGAAAAGAGGCTCTGTTTTTTTTGTTGTGCTTTGTGCGTTTGAACATCTTAAGAGCTTTGTCATCATGGTGCATATTTTCTTTCCTTCTGCCATAATTAATTTCCCTTTGACATAGTCTAGCATTGGTTCCTGCTCAAGTTTGGTTTATAAAGCGTTAATAAGAGCAGTATATGTCTCTGGAAGGCTGCAGAGGAGCAGGGCAACAATACGGTTACCTTTTGATTTTCTCTCCATTCCGCAGCTGCTCTATGGTTTCTAGCATAGCTTTCACATAGTTACATATTTGCTGGCCTTCTTCTAGTCTCATCTTATATTGCTTTCTTAGTAGAAATAGCTTGCTGTTTAGACTTGAACGCTCATGCAGTTTTTGTAATGAAGTCCACATACCTTTGGCCGTTTTCTCTGTTCTTAAGTGGATAAGCCGGTCATCTTCACTAATGCACTTATAGTCACATTTGCCTATCTATTCTTCCTGTCCCATTCCGTTTGTGGGTCTGTCTGTATTCAGCACTTGCCACAAGTCATCCTTGCTGAGAAACATTTCTAGTTTAAACTTCCACAGCTGGTTATTGGCATTGTTAAGCTTTGCTATTGCAAACTTCATATCTAAACTGCTTGCCATCTTTCAGTAGCTTGTATACAGTACTCACAGACTTGCAGAATTCTTTCCAGTGCCTGGATGCCTGCTGGGTGACTGGGGTATCCTTTCCAATGCTTGGGCCTATAACCCATTAGCTGAGTATTAAAATAATGCACTGGAAGTGTCTTGTTTGCAGCAATAGCTTTGCTTTTGTGGGAAGATGAGAAACATGAAACAGGAACTAAATACAAACAAGTGCACTGAACTTAGATAGGCGGTACACCCTGTCATATCATAGAATACACACTACAGTACCACCTGCTGCATAGATAAGTATAATGCATACAGTATATATTTCACAGTACTTTACATTACATTCTGTTGCTCTTCCAACATGTTTTACACAGCCCTACCATATAGCACAGTCAGCCTGACCTTTCTCTGCAGCCGTTAAGCAACACAGCATGGTCATCTCAAGTCTCCCACCTTATCACTGGACAATGAAAGGCCAGCAACAGCCTGCTCAGGTAAACACTCTCCTAATGCCAAATTGTCTATTTCCAGTCTAGGCCAATTCTGGCATTCCTCTGCTACATGTAAAAAAAACATTTTATGCTAGAAAATGACCCCCCAAACACTATATTTTTTTTTTTTTGCAGAGGCCTTAGAGAATAAAATAATGTGTGTTGCATATTTTTATGTCACACGATATTTGTGCAGCAGTTTTTCAAATGCAAATTTTTGGGCCAAAATGCACTTTAATGGTTTTTAATGCACAAAGACACACTATAATACCCAATTGTTTAGTAAAATATAAAAGATGATGTTACGCTGAGTAAATAGATACCAAACATGTCACACTTTAAAATTGCATCCACCCATGGAACGGTGCCAAATTATGGTTACTAAAAATCTCCATAGGCAATGATTTAAAATTCTTTACACGTTACCAGTTTAGAGTTACACAGGAGGTGCTAACATTATTGCTCTCACCATGATGTTTGCGGTGATACCTCAAGTGTGTGGTGCGATGGCCATTCACATATGCATGCGGGACCTGCGTTTGGATTTGCACATGAGCATGGGGGCGCTTTAAATTGTATTTATTTTTTATTTTTTTTCAACACTATACCTTTAACTTTTTTTTTGCTCAACTTTATTGGTATTACAAGGGATGAACAACATCTAAGGACTAGCATGGGCCGTGACAAGTCCTCTTTATGGAGAGATCTGAGGTCTATTAGACCCCAAATCTCTCTTCTGACCTCCTATGGGGTCAATCAGTCTCTTTGGTTGCTTCACTGGCCGATAACGGCCAGTTAAACAAAGAACCGAAACAGGACGTGACTTACCGTATTTTCCATTCCTGACGCCAATACATGGCAGCATACATATGATATAGCTCCGCCCCTATATCCACCCACAGGACCTGTTTAGCTCTATAAAAGTCTGAGAGCTACCTCCCCTATTCTCCATATAAAGCACAAAGATCAGAGGGATGGTTTGTATGCTGCCATGAATTGGTGTCAGGAAAGGAAAATTACGGTAAGTATTTGATAAAATTCTCCATTTTCCTGATGCCAAACATGGCAGCATGCATATGATACATAGTTAGTAAGGTTGAATAAAGACACCAGTCCATCCAGTTCAACCTGAGTGAATACACACTCACATCAGTCCCTACCCTCAAGGAGCCCACATAATGAGCTTTTGAGAGGGAGGATTTAATGCTACAAACTTAGTATTTATTTGACAATAGACATAAAAGCTTGGATGGTTTTCCTCCCAAACTCTACTGTTGTAAGAGCTGCTGGATGCACCCTGTAGTGTTTTAAGAACATATGATGTGATGACCAGCTAGCCTATTTGCAGACTGTCTCCAGAGACAATCCAGCCCGTGCCGCCCAAGAAGACAACATCACCCTGGTTGAGTGAGCTCTAATCACCTCTGGAGGATCCTTCCCAGCCGCTCTATATGCCCAGTGAATATTTTTTACTATCCAGGCCGAGGTGGTTCTGGCCGAGGCTTCTTTCCCTTTAAATTTTCATGATGAAAAAGTCTGTCAGAACGTCTAAATGTAGAAGTAGCCTGGAGATAGGCTTTGAGGACTTTTGGAATGTCCAACTCATGCAGATCAGCATTTGATTCCGCCGGGAAGGCTGGAAGCACCCGTTCACTGGAGAGATGAAATATCGATGCCACGTTTGGGACAAAATGATCCAATGGTCTCAGTACAACCCTGTCTGGGAAGAACATGGAATGAGGTTCTGCTGCCCCCAATTCTTGGAGTTCGACACCCTTCCCCCTGAAATTATGGCTAATAGGAAAGCTGTTTTTAAGGTTATACTCCATAATGAACAGTCTGTCGGAGTACGAGGAGGGTTTGCTAGAAAATTGAGGACTACTGCCAGGTCCCATTGAGGGAACCTATTTCTCTTGGGAGGGTGTAGTCTGAGTTCCGCTCTCATGAAGTGTGCAAGTTTGCTGCTCATTTTTTGGGGGTAAAAGCCGAGATGGCTGATGTTTGCACCTTAAGCGAATTGAGCCCCAAATCCAATCGGGATTGCAGGAAAAACAGGATTTGAAATAAATTTGGGTCATTAGGGTCAAACTGACATCCAGCTGCAAAGCTTGTGAACCTATTCCACATTCTGGAGTAGATGGCATTGGTTGACCCCTTTCTGGAACTCTGTAAAGTTCTAACACCCTCTGGAGAACATCCTAACTCTTGTAACCCCTGCCTTAAAATCTCCAGGCCGCTAAGGCCAGTCGTGATGGTTGCAGATGTAGGGTATCTCCTTCAGACTGGAAATGAGGAGTCACCTGCAGAGTGATCGGTGTGCACATGCTGAGATCCATTGCTAGAGAGACCCATGGTCTGTGAGGCCAATAAGGAAATACTGTGATGACTGTCAAATTCTGTGAACAATCTCCTCAGGAATTTCAGGATTAAAGAAATTAGAGGGAACGCATAGGCCAGTTGCCCAACCCAAGGATGGGAGAAGGCATTCGTCCCCTCTGCTAATGGATGAGGGTAGCGTGAGAGGAACCGGCTCACCTTGCAGATGGTTGATGAGGCAAAAATATCCATCTTGCGGACACCCCCACTCGTGGATGATCTGTTTGAACACTTCGGTGTAAAGGGACCGTTCATTGGGGTCCATGAATTGTCTGAATAGGTGATCTGCTACCAAGTTCTGACAGCCTGGAAGATATATGGCCCTCAAATCTGAGAGATATTGTTGTAAAAGTGTGAACAAGATATAGTGAAAAATACTCCTGCGCTTGTGAGATCGTTTGCTGTAAAACAAAGGTAGTATTGTAGTCAGAGATAGGACTGGGGGAGATGATGGAGCGTGTCCCGCTGCCTTAGCTGACCAGGGGTGGTCTGTAAAGGACTGTTTAGTAGGAATGGGTGGAAGGCGCGTGATCAGACGCTTACATCAAGAAATGTATGGTTTATTTATGTAAAAGAATACAGACATATAGTCATATAGATATAAAATCATACAAATACTACATAATATTATAAAATAAAAGGAAAAACAGGTAACAAAATAAGTACTAGGAAGTTAAAATTGGGGTGTGCCCATATTGAGGCAGGTATTTAAGAAAGGCTGATGCGTTTCGAGGAAAACCTCTTCATCAGAGCCAGGAGAACTGGAGCACAGTCTGTATGGGCCGGTAGGCCGACATGTGTACATGGGGAGAGGTGGTGTTGCTAGTAGGAGGATGTGTCCTGTGATGGACAATTGATTATTCCAAGATCCATACCCTGGTGTTCTAAATGGGGTATAAATAAGAACAATATATACCGTACACTACAGACTGGAGACGTAAGATAAGTTTACATTGAAAAATGCATTCATAAAATGATAAAAAGTATATAATATAAATATATTAGAAATAAATATTACCATATCAGTACAAAAAATTAATGATAGGTAGTGGGATTTTGAAGCACAGAACATGAGACTGTAGTCTAAATACATACAAATGGAAAAATCTATGCATACATAAGTGTACACACGATGGTAAATGAAGTAAAAAGTGCACTGAGACACATTGAGAGATGTTGTCTCTCCGCATGGTAAAACCGGTTGTGCTTTTGTCCAAAGGACATGCGCATGCGTGTAAAAAACTCTGCCAGCACGTAAAACGCTGTGCTGGAACAGATATGTGGAGGTATGCCCCTATTCACTGAAAGCACAAATGGGGGCACAAAAGATGGCCATGTGGTTTGTGCAAAAACAGAAATGTGTTCATTCAAATGGAAATCCACAAAAATATATACAAAAATGCATATATCAAATGTACATAAAAGTCTAAAACGCATATGCATATATATACACATAGATAAAGAAACAATATGCACAAAATAAATATATGTTTATATTCACATAAACCTGTACACATATATATATACACATACACACATATGCATATATATATATATATATATATATATATATATATATATATATATATGTATACATGCACACATATACATGTCCACATGCATACACACACATGTGGAGACCACCCCTACACAGCATGTATTGTGCCTATGTAGAACCAGTGTCATGGCGGTAGGGTGGGAATGTGTAGTTGGTGCAACGCAATAGCAGAGAGTGGCGGGAGTGGATACGTTAGGGGGATAATCTGGTGTTGGTAACCAAATATTGGAGGTGGCAGACAGGTGGGCTGATGACAGAACGCACCTACCTATGGGTGTAAATAGATTGTATTTTCTTTTTGCGGTGCTGTTAGGCTGTCAGATGTGCCTGTAGTGAAACATAAGTTGAGCAGGGAAAGTAAGCAAGCTCTTATGGACGCTGCTAGGTTTAACAGGATAAGGAAGTTACAAAGACCATTGTGGCTAACCTGTCTCAGGAGAAGTGTGTAAACACAGCTGCAGACTGTAGAGATCCTGTGGAGTGGAGAGCCGTGTGATCCTGGCAGCAGAAGGGGGGGGGGAGGAGGAGGGAGGAGGTGTCCTTGAGGCAGCTGATGCCTAGATAGAAAGCGTCTTGCTGCCTAGGGATAGGAAAGGTTTTGTGATGAGGTTTTGCTGGGGGTTTAAAAGACTCTGGGGGGAGGGGCCGAGGGCATGAATGAAAAGGCTATTATTGAATCCAATTAAGCCATATAAAGTAATGTGGTATGGAAAGTGCGACTATGATTTGAATAGTGAACCAGAAGTATTTTGTGCAGAACATATACATATACACATATACACACACATACACATATATACATATATACACATATACACACATATACATAAACATGCATATACACACATACGCGTACACATACAACCCATATAAACCTGTGTGTGTATGTGTATAACTGCAGAAGTGAATAATATAAGGAGAAATGGTGTACATGAAACTGCGGGGACAGGAGTGGGTATACAGGGTTTACCGTATGGTGGAATGATGGTGATGATATGAAGGGGATCACAGGTAATAAAGGAGGGGGGGGGGCAGAACATGATGGTGATATTCTGTATCTAGATGGCCCCGTGGATATCTAGATCTTCATTCATTCCATCGGGAACCAATGACCCAAGAGTGAAAATCCAGAATGATTCTTGTTTACAGAGTCTTCTGAATCTCCTCCCATTGTCAGCGTCTTTTTTGATAGCTTCAATGCCAAACACTTTGATGCCTGTTGGATTGCTGTTATGACATTCTCTGAAATGCCTAGGTACTGAATAGCTGTGGCATTTTTTATTTTTACTCTGATGGTACGTGTTACTATTGATTATGCTGCATTTGTGTTCGCTAAATCTTGTCCTGAGTGGACGTATTGTGCGCCCAACATACAGAAGACCGCATGGACAGATAAGGCCATAGACTACATAGGAGGTACCGCAATTGATGAACTGTTTGATTTTGTGATACTGGCCGTCGGACCCCATGATTTCTTTTTTGCGGTGTGCCATGAAGGCACAGGCTCCACAGTTTTTGGTTCCACACTTGTAGTTGCCTTTCTGGTCGAAGATGGATGCCCAGTTGCCAGTGGGGGTCTTGGTTTGGTTCTGAGGTTTTCGTACTCTACTCGGAGCTATTAGGCTTCTAAGATCTTTGGATTTTCGAAACACAATTACTGGTTTGGGTGGTAGAACTGGATTGAGGATGGGATCCTGCTTGAGAATGTTCCATTTTTTCTCAATGGCTCTCTGTATGTCGAATGCTTTGGTGTTATATTGTGTACTGAATCTGACGGGGTTGGAGATATTGCTGTCGGTGGTCCTTTTATTGCCGCTTGTTTTGTTAGCCTCCATTGCCATAGTGACAGAGGGATGTTCGTCATACTGGGTCCAATATTTATAAAAGGCCTGTTTGATGAGTGATTCTTCATAACCCTTCTCAAGAAATTTCTTTTTTAAGATGGATCCCTGTTTTTCATAGTCACTTTTCTTAGTGCAGGTTTTCTTCAGCCTGCAGAATTGCCCGTGGGGTATGTTACGGATCCATTTGGGATGGTGGTGACTTTTGGCGTGGAGGTAGGAGTTTCCAGCACTAGGTTTGAAATGGGTTTTGGATATAATGCTGCCTTCCTCGATTTGCAGGTCTAAATCCAGAAAGACGAGTGATGTGTTGTCGACTACATGGGTAAAAGAGATACCATAAGGATTGGAGTTGCAGTATTGCAGAAATTTGTTTAGATCCATATGTGATCCGTTCCAAATGATCAGGATGTCATCAATGTATCGGGTGTAGAGGGCGAGCTGATCTTTAAAAGGATTGTTGGCCCAGATGAACAGATCTTCCCACATGCCCATGAAGAGGTTTGCGTAGCTAGGTGCAAATTTTGCTCCAATGGCAGTTCCCTTGGTTTGGCGAAAATACTCGCCCACGAAGGAGAAGTAGTTGTGAGTGAGGCAGAATTCGATGGAGTCGAGGAGGAATTTGGTCTGTAGAGGGTGTATGTTACTCTTGGAGAGAAAGTGTTTGGCTGCTTCTATGCCATATTTGTGTTCGATGGAGGTATAAAGAGAAGAGACATCCAATGAGAGCCATTTAAAATGCGGTTGCCAAGAAAATGATGAAAGGATGTCGAGCATGTGTCCGATATTGTTGTGCCAATGTCATGATTGGTTCCACCTCTCTCTAGAGGGATTGGCTGTGCGCCCCGCCTTGTCGCTGTATGTAGGACACTGCTGCTGTGTTGTCCAGATGGAGCAGGACTGGGCAACCCTGTATGTGAGGCAGCCTAGGTGGCCAATGCCATGAATGCTGCTTGAAGTTCCAGACTATTGGAAACTAGGCCCTGAGTGGAAAATTCCCCTCGTCCCTGGATCTTGAGTTGTTCGCAGGTGGCGCCCCACCCTGCTGCGCTGGCATCTGTAGTAACAATGATCCATGGCTGCGGCCCTAAAGGACTATGCCGTTTAGTGTTTGTTTCGTCTACCACCAGAGACTCTGGTGCCTCTGGCTGGTGATCCTGATTGGCTGGGCTAGACGAAGGCTTTCACTGCATCAGGAAGCCTTGTTGGAAAACTCTGAGTTTCCAGTGAAACCAGGGGATCATCGGAATACATGAAGCTATCGTCCCATGAGGACTCACAGGTGCAGCCAATGCCTGTTGGAACTTCTCCCTGATTTTGGGGAGTTTCTGAGGTGGCAAAGAAACTGTGGCCGCCTGAGTATTGAATTGGGCCCCTTGGTAGAACAAATTCTGTGTAGGCTCCAGTTGGCTCTGGTAATGCCTGTCCCTCAACGCAAATCTGAGGAACTGCTGGTATGACTCAAGGATCGGGACATGCTGGTAGGCATATTGCAAGTCCACTGAAATCCTCCAGTTTCCTGGTTGAATAACCTGGATTATGGTATGGAGAGACTCCATCCGGATATATTGATTCAGCCTCTTGATGTAGTTCTGGAGGCTGCCGTTTGAACAGCCAATAATGGCCTTGCACAATTGTGGACTGAATCCGCCATTTTTTAGCAGTGGTCTTGCCGTAACTGGGTCACTTTGAGCCACCTGGCTCCAACTGCCTCCTGGGTGGGCCTGGTGTTAAAATGGCTTCTGGGTATCTGAGGGAGCTGCAGGGGTCTTAGCTCTCTGCCATCTTACAAAGGTTGACTGTGTATCCCGCCAACATCTTCTGAAGTCCTTGGATGGGCGGAAGCCTCTGAAATCCCAGTACCTGTTTGGAGCTTCTCTGGATGGTTTCCCCCTCTGGCGTCTGGACCTTTGATCTTGGGGCAGAAGACCTGATTTTCCTCCTGTAACCCTGGAGATGGCAGTCTCCAGGTTTTTGGCCAAACAGCGCCTTCCCATCAAAAGGCAGCTTACAGCTATTCTGCTCTGAGAATGGGTCAGCCGCGCAGGGTTTTAGCCACAGCGCTCTTTTGGCTGTGACTGAGCTGAGCATGGCTCTGGAGGACCATCGAATGATGTCTATAACTGCCTCACCTGTGAAATCCGCGGAGAGATTTATCTCATCACCTTGATGATTTTTTTCTTATGACAGCTGGTTTTTGATCACGTACTCCAAATTCTGTGCCCACACTCGCATAGCACTTGCTATGGATGTTAACGCAATGGCGGGATTTACAAGCACCACCTGCTGCAAGGTAAAACTTTCTTAAGTCAATGTCAATGCATCAGTCAAGGATATCAAGGAGAAAGGAGGAAGAGTCTTCCATCTGAAGTGTCACATTCTTGGCCAGTCTAGTGACTTCCGTGTCCACCATTGGTGGGTTAGATAAAGGAGTCACATTCTCCTCAGTTAGTGGATACAACTTCTGCAACCTATTAATTGAGGAGGATTTTCTTTCCCCCTTTCCCATTCCTCCTGAAACAGGCCTCTTATTTCTGTCATAAGAGGAAAGGTAGCTACCTGTTTCTTTAGGTTCCTCCTATGGAACCCAAAGGCTTGTTCACACTTGCAGCAGGCTCTGCTATTGCACTGAAAAGCGATCTGTGCTTAGGTCACTTTTCAGAGGCATTTGATATTATCACGTAGAGGGGACAAGTGTTCCTGCTATGTTTACAATGTTTTTAAAGACGCGTTCTACCACGTGACAATCACAGCAGAATCGCATCGCATTTGGGGTGCCCTGAAAGGATAAAGGCACCTAATGTGTGTTGTGCAGCGATTGCCACACAATTTAAAATTTAGATTGTATGGTGTGCGATATTAGGTTTTCTCCTTCTTTGGAGGAGGTTCCAGATCCTTCCATTCCAGTGCAGCTTTTACTGTCTTAATGAATGGTGGTACTAGCGCAAAATCAAAGCCTGAACCTTCAGGATCCTCTTCCAAGGAGGAGGCAATATCTTCTTCCTCTGCCTGGCTGTAATACTGGGACTGGGGAACCAGCCTGCCTAATCTGCTGGGCTGGAGTCACCCTTGAAGTGCCTGTTACCCCTCTAGTTAGAGAGGGTTGAATGGCTTGGTTTAGACCTGGTGCAGGGCCCACACTGTTCGTCCGCTTCTCTCCCTGGTTGCCCGAGAGGACCGTAAAATTCTGGCAGGGAGCTGGGGACTACTTTCTTGAGCAAGGTTGACACCTGCTGACTCTCATACTCCTGGTCTTTGGCAAGCTGCCTGAAGCAGTTGCTTCAAAGTTGCTTTCCAGGCATAGGGTCATCTCCACATGACCAACATTTGCCTCCTCTGAGCCTTCGGAGGAGAAGCTGTGTGCATTCTGTTAAGCGTACATTTGCGCCCTTTGTACTGGGGTCTGCCAGGACTGGAGGAGTCACTTTCTGCCCTGGAAAAATCCTGATGATCCAGAGGGCCTCTGGACCTCCTAGAGCGGGAGTGTGAGCGGCCGGGACTGCAATAGACAGGAAGACACGCTCGTCAGGGCAGAACACACTCTTTTTCTTGCATCTTCTTACTTACCCAAAGTTGGCCCTAACCTGGTATTGCGGTGGTCTTGGTTATGTGGTGTTAGGCTCATGCTGGCAGAAGAACTGAAAAGGTGCAAGGGGGACTGCATGGCAACAGAGAGAAATAAGGGAAACGAGAGAGAGAGAAAAAAAATACATACATACCCTTTTTTTGGCAAAGAGTAACACATTTAAATAAAAGAAACCAGGGCACCCCCCCCCCCCATCCTCTAGTAATACAATACTCATTGCTCCCCCCTTCTATCCCCATTACTAGGATAGCAAGACTTACCTCTCATGGACTGTTCCTCAGAATGAGATGCTGCCTCTCTGGATGCCTGAATAGCAAAGGCATTCATTACCTGGCCATTTGTGCTCTGTAAATAGAGCACCTGAGAGAGAGTGAGACTCAGCCATCTCTCACCTCTGTTCTAATCAAAAAAGGGCTAGTATAATTAAGAGGGAAGCCAATGCCCATCCACACAAAAGGACACTTGACCCCAAAAGACTACCAGAAAGGGGTTCCCTTGTTGGTGCGTTTAGCAGCCTAAGATGTGGGACTGCGTGCTAGGAGAGGCTTGAACCCAGACGGACTCCGACATAGTCGGCAGGAAAGAGCCTATCCTGAGTGCAACGGTCTGTAGGTGTTGATCTTTGAGACCAAAAAGGAGAATGGGTGAGGTAGCTCTCAGTCAGACTTTTGTAGAGCTAAATAGGTCCTGTGGGTGGATATAGGGGTGGAGTTATATCATATGTATGCTGCCATGTTTGGCGTCAGGAAACATTGGTTCCTCTCACCGTGTGCCTAGAGCTGGATGCCGCCAGTTGCATCCTTACTGGGCTCCCTGATCACATTGGAGAGCCTGGTAAAGGCAGCAGTGGGAAGGGGTGGGACCCCATTGTGACAGACCTAGCCAGGAGAGAGACTTTTGGAGGGGACTGTATGCTAGCCTCTTGCCAATCTATCGTGGGCCCTGGCATTTGGGGGAATGGTGGTCTTTGTGAGGTGTATGCCTTGGGACCCTTAAGGTGGTATTACTGTGGATTCGGGTCCTGGTCCCCCGGGACACACAGACTCTGGGGACCCTGGATTTGCCATTTTGGAATAGTGACTGATTCATACCGTTGGGACTCCTACTGTTAAATGCAAATGTCATCAGTTCCAGCTACCTGTCTGTTGTCTGCTAAAATGTGTATTGTAAATAAGTTTCTAGTATGGGATCTAAGAGTCATTAGATCCCCATTGTTGTTTGTGTTTAATTAACTCTGCTATTGTGATAATGTTGATTGGATTTTCTGAACTACAAGATGGCCAGTCTGGCATAAAGGTCATGTCTGAGTCATCTAAGCTGTCTAAAGGGATTAGTTAATTAGCCCATGTTAATTAGGTTACAGGTGTATTGTTAGAGTAATATGAGCTGGAGGTATGCACCTCCACTGTTAGTGTATAAAAGAGCCTGTATTTTTGAATAAAAGAGATTCCTGGTTGAACTTACATACAGCCTGCCTGGTGTTTGTTCTGAGCTATCACAACTGGGTTAGAACGGCACATAGGTGTATTTCTAATCCATGAGCATTGGATGACCGAACCATCAGATGTTGCGATCTGCAATCTGATTCTATAGCAGCAGAGGAGTGTCGGGAGAGTGGAATCGAGCGAGCAAGGGGCTCGTTACATTGGTTGGCAGCCGTGGGATTTGCTCTCCAGTTACTGGGACACTCCAAACCAGCCTGCAGGAGAGCCACGCTGAAAGACTTACTTGAGAGCCGTGGAGGGAATGGTGGGATTGTGCTTCCTTGCCGTGAACACATCCAAACCATCACCTGGATCCAAGGTCCAGATAGCAGGAGAGGAGAGATACCAGCCACCATGGATGAGGAATTCAGAAGGAGGTTGCGAGAGAAGCAGATACAGCACAGAGGACCAGTATCAGAGCAGGTCCTGCTAGGATGGTTTGATTCTATCCGCTGCGAACTCTGGAAGGAATGGCTAGCCCGTGAGCAGCGAAACCAGGGAAAAGTTCTCCCCTCCATCTATGTAAGGTACTGGTCGCAGTATGAAGTGCAATTGCTGTTTTTGGGGGAACAGCCGAACCAGGAGTGGACAGTCGAGTTATGTAGGCTGTTCTGGGCAGAAATGCGGTTGGACGAGAGCTACAGAGCCCTCCAGTGGTATGTAGCCCAAGTGTGCCCGTGGACAGCGGATGACAGCCCCACGGAAGGCTTTGACTACGATGGCCTGGGATTGTTGTACTGGCGGCTTTCCAGGGACCCTGATTTTGGGAGTGATCGGGAGTGGCGTTTGGAGGAAATAATGGAGCACAGAGAGCGCAGACTGAATGTCTCAAAAGTGCACTGGGGCACAGGAAGATTTGGAGTTTCTGGCCGTTCAGGAATGGGAGCTGGAGATCGCCTACAAACAGCTGTTAGACTCTGCTCAGCAGCAGGGTGGTGCTCCCTTTGCCTGGGACTATCAGGAAATACCAGTTGACAACTCAGAAATCCTGGCTGAAGAGTTGACAATGTGTCAGAGTAATGCCCCGTACACACGGTCGGATTTTCCGATGGAAAATGTCCGATCGGAGCGTGTTGTCGGAAATTCCGACCATGTGTGGGCTCCATCGGACATTTTCCATCGGATTTTCCGACACACAAAGTTGGAGAGCAGGAGATAAAATTTTCCGACAACAAAATCCGATCGCGTCAATTCCGACCGTGTGTGGCCTGTTCCGACACACAAAGTGCCACGCATGCTCAGAAGAAATTTCGGCACGGAACAGCTCGTTCTGGTAAACTTAGCGTTCGCAATGGATACAGCACTTTTGTCACGCTGCAATGTTAAAAATGGTTTAATACAGCGCACTCTCTTCTTCTTTATAATGTGACAAGAATTAAGTAGTTTTGCTGCTCATATTCACACACACTTCTCACAAAGTTTTATTTGTGTTTTTTTATTGGTATTCCCTGAATATATTGTTATTAGTTGTCACATCTGACCTATTTTTTTTTTTTTTTAATTGAAATTTTTTGGGGATTTGAAGCCTTTTTTTTTAAAAAAATGTTTGTATTTTTTCAAAGGCTGATCTTTGTTCAATGTTATTTTTATTTTTAATACAGAATATTTTTGGGTGTGTTTTGTGTGTCAAGTTACCACAACACCATTGATATCTTTTATTATTTAATCTCAAGGAGATTGTTTGTTGTTGGTGTCCCTTGTTAATTTCACATTGTATATTTGAAATGTACCTGAATCCTCACAAACAAACTATCATTTTTGAAGTAAAACACATAGGAGAGTATAATTCAAAACAAAAATCCTTTATTAAGGGCTCAGAACCAAACAAAGAGGAAGGCAACACTGGATCAACAGGAGAAATTAGTGAAGCCTGGGACCCCCATGGCAGACATCAATTCTTGAACATCAAAATTGGTGGCCTGAGGAGTCCATATGTAAGGGAGGGCAGTCTGGTCCAGAATTGGCAGAGATCCAGAAAGCAGCAGATGACATGTATGTCCCCAGGCTGTGGTACCAGAAGAGGCTGCATTTTTTGGACGACCAGACTGGATCCAGGGTCCTCACTTTCTGGTCTTCCTTTCACGCTTCCTTCCCAGCTGTGGCTGTGGGAGGAGTAGGACCTGGAGGAGGAGGAGGACTGGGAGGACCTGGAGGAGAAGGAGGAGGAGGACCTGCAGGAGGAGAAGGAGGACCATCGCAAAGGTGTGTCTGAGCTGTAATTTGGCCCCTCATACCTTTCTTCAGAGCCTCCGATATGAGCGCCTCACACATGACTTGTTGGCCCTCCTCCATCCTCTGCATTTTATATGCAATGACGGCAGCAATGTCCTCCTTCACGGTCTGTTGTGCTCCCAGGACCTCTGTAGCCCTCCAAAAGAATCCTATAGCAGCCTCCTCTAGGGCACTCCTCCTACTGCCACTTTCTCTTTTCAGGGGGGGTGGAGGGACCGGCAGATCAGCCAGCCGGCTAGGCCCGGCCACCTCCTGGCTGCGACTTCCCTGTGTATGAAAAAGGGACATGGTTTTATGTTTTGCATCATCAATCACAATCCTAAATTAGTACTCCCAACTAACATCTAGTTAACATCATTGATTGGACAAGCAGAAATCTTTAGCGGAATGCTATACCTGGCTCAATCTGGGCTCCTCCACATGTGGCCTGTAGGGATGAGCCGAACACCCCCCGGTTCGGTTCGCACCAGAACCCGCGAACGGACCGAAAGTTCGCACGAACGTTAGAACCCCATTGACGTCTATGGGACTCGAACGTTCGAAATCAAAAGTGCTCATTTTAAAGGCTAATTTGCATGGTATTGTCCTAAAAAGGGTTTGGGGACCCGGGTCCTACCCCAGGGGACATGTATCAATGCAAAAAAAACTTTTAAAAACGGCCGTTTTTTCGGGAGCAGTGATTTTAATGATGCTTAAAGTAAAAAAAAAAAAGTGAAATATTCCTTTAAATATCGTACCTGGGGGGTGTCTATAGTATGCCTGTAAAGTGACGCGTGTTTCCCGTGTTTAGAACAGTCCCTGCACCAAATGTCATTTTTAAAGGAAAAAATCTCATTTAAAACTGCTTGCGGGTTTAATGTCATGTCGGGTCATGGCAATATGGATGAAAATCAGTGAGACAAACGGCATGGGTACCCCCCAGTCCATTACCAGGCCCTTTGGGTCTTGTATGGATATTAAGGGGAACCCCACACCCAAATTAAAATAAGGAAAGGTGTGGGGCCACCAGGCCCTATATACTCTGAACAGCAGTATACAGGCGGTGCAAACAAGACAGGGACTGTAGGTTTGTTGTTAAGTAGAATCTCTTTGTAATTTTGAACATTTTTAACGTGTTTAGCTCCAGCCAAAAAATCTTTTCTAAGCTTTTTGGAAAACATAGGGAAGGGTTATCACCCCTGTGACATTTGTTTTGCTGTCTTTCCTCCTCTTCAGAAGATTTCACCTCACTTTTTTGTCCCAATGAAAAATGTTTTTTGAAAATTTGGGTTTTTTTGTGGAACAAGGATTGGAAAGCATCAGTGGAAAGGAGAAATTGTTTTCCCATATTAACTCTTACAGGAGAGAATTTCCCTTCCTAGGGGTAGATTTCATCTCACTTCCTGTTGTCTCCTTCCGTTTGCAAGTAGGAGTCGTTTGTAAGTTAGATGTTTGAAAGTAGGGTCCTGCCCTATATACTCAGCAGAAATTTGGGCCTTAGGTGTTGCTGTGGCCACAACACTGTAAGCCCTCACAGGGCCCTGCTGTGAAATATTAGATCAAGAATTGTAATTACATGCCCCTGTTGAACAGGAGCTGAGGCACTGGTGCTGGTGCCACAACACTGCAACCCCTCACAGACACTCTAGTTGGAACGCAGGAACGAGCCCTGCTGCAAAGTATTGCTTCAAAAATTGTAATTACATGCCCCTGTTAGACAGGGGCAGAAAAATTGGGCCTTAGGCACTGGTGCTGGTGCCACAACACTGCAACCCCTCACAGACACTCTAGTTGGAACGCAGGAACGAGCCCTGCTGCAAAGTATTGCTTCAAAAATTGTAATTACACGCCCCTGTTAGACAGGGGCAGAAAAATTGGGCCTTAGGCACTGGTGCTGGTGCCACAACACTGCAACCCCTCACAGACACTCTAGTTGGAATGCAGGAACGAGCCCTGCTGCAAAGTATTACATCAAAAATTGTAATTACACGCCCCTGTTAAACAGGGGCTGAAAAATTGGGCCTTAGGCACTGGTGCTGGTGCCACAACACTGCAACCCCTCACAGACACTCTAGTTGGAATGCAGGAACGAGCCCTGCTGCAAAGTATTACATCAAAAATTGTAATTACACGCCCCTGTTAAACAGGGGCTGAAAAATTGGGCCTTAGGCACTGGTGGTGGCGCCCAGAACCAAAAATGTTCTTACAAGCTATCAGCGTGATGATTGAGGAGGAAGAGGATAATTACTCAGGGATAGTCACTCAGCATCAGCATAGGCAGTCTTTGAAGGGATCTGAGATTTCAAAAAAAATTATTCGGTTACATCAGCATCAGGTGCTTGGTAGCTGGTGGTGATCCAAGACTGATTCATTTTTATGAAGGTCAGCCGATCGACCAAGTCGGTGGACAGACGCACCCTGTGATCGGTTACCACGCCTCCAGCAGCACTGAATGTGCGTTCCGAAAGAACGCTGGATGCAGGACAGGCCAGTAGCTCAATTGCATACTGTGCAAGCTCTGGCCAGTGATCCATCCTCAAGACCCAGTAACCCAGAGGATTTTCGGTGGGAAAGGTGTCCAAGTCTGATCTTGCCCCTAGGTATTCCTGCACCATGTAAAACAGACGCTGGCGATGGTTGCTGGAACCGATCATACCTTGGGGCTGCGGACCAAAAAATTGTCTGAACACATCGGTCAGACGGCCACCTTCTCCACCGCTCCTTCTTTGACTGACCGAAGCCTCAGCAACACGTTGTCCAGAAACAGGAGTTTGTAACCTCCCAGTCTCTGGGAACGCGTTGCACAGACCTTTCTGCAAGGCCTCCCGAAGATGTTTCATCCTCTGCTCCCTCTGCGATGGCAAGATAAGGTCCGCAACCTTACCCTTGTAATGTGGATCAAGGAGGGTTGCCAGCCAGTATTGGTCCTTCTCCTTGATACCACGAATACGAGGATCCTTACGCAGGCTTTGCAGGATCAGGGAGGCCATGCAGCGTAGGTTTGCTGAGGCATTCGGTCCGGAGTCCTCTGGGTCACTAATGACAACAACGTCCGCAGCCACCTCCTCCCAGCCACGTAGAAGTCCATGTGTTCCTTGGGACTGATCCCTTAAAGACTGCTGCTGATGCTGAGTGCCAGGCTCCACCTCCATACTGACACAATCTTCCTCCTCCTCCTCCTCCTCCTCCTCCTCCTCTTCCTGTGTGATCGGCGGGCACGCAGGAACACTGTCTGGATAAAGGGGGCCTTGAGAGCTAAGGAAGTCCTCCTCTTCCTGCCTCTGTTCTGCCTCAAGTGCCCTGTCCATTATTCCACGCAGCGTGTGCTCCAACAGGTGGACAAGGGGGACAGTGTCACTGATGCATGCACTGTCAGTGCTCACCATCCTCGTGGCCTCCTCGAATGGTGACAGGACAGTGCATGCATCTCTGATCATGGCCCACTGGCGTGGGGAAAAAACCAAGCTCCCCTGACCCTGTCCTGGTGCCATAGTCGCACAGGTACTCATTGATGGCCCTCTGCTGCGTGTGCAGCCGCTGCAGCATGGCCAACGTTGAGTTCCACCTGGTGGGCATGTCACAGATTAGGCGGTTCTTGGGCAGGTTAAACTCCTTTTGGAGGTCCGTCAGCCGAGCACTGGCATTATATGACCGGCGGAAATGCACACAGACTTTCCTGGCCTGCCTCAGGACATCCTGTAAGCCCGGGTACCTGCCCAAGAACCGCTGCACCACCAAGTTAAGGACGTGAGCCAAACAGGGCACATGGGTCATTTGTCCCTGTCGGAGGGCAGAGAGGAGGTTGGTGCCATTGTCGCAAACCACCATTCCTGCCTTAAGTTGGCGTGGCGTCAACCACCTCTGAACCTGCCCCTGCAGAGCTGACAGAACCTCTGCCCCAGTGTGGCTCCTGTCCCCCAAGCACACCAGCTCAAGCACCGCATGGCATCTTTTGGCCTGCGTACTTGCGTAGCCCCTTGAACGCCTACGGAGCACCGCTGGTTCCGAGGAAGAGGCCATGGAGGAAGAAGAAGAGGAGGGGGTGGAGGAGAGAGGTGTGTCACAATCAGCATTTTGGAGGCGTGGTGGCGGAACAACCTCCAACACTACTGCACCTTGTCCTGCATCCTTCCCAGCTGCCAGCAGAGTCACCCAATGCGCCGTGAAACTTAGGTAACGTCCCTGTCCATGCCTGCTGGACCATGAGTCAGCGGTAATATGCACCTTACCACTGACCGCCCTGTCCAGCGAGGCATGGACATTGCCTTCCACATGCCGGTAAAGAGCCGGAATCGCCTTCCGTGAGAAAAAGTGGCGTTTGGGTACCTGCCACTGAGGAACCGCACATTCCACAAACTCACGGAAGGGGGCAGAGTCTACCAACTGAAAAGGCAGCAGTTGAAGTGCTAGCAATTTTGCCAAGCTAGCATTCAACTGCTGGGCATGTGGATGGCTGGGAGCAAACTTCTTTCGGCGGTGCAGCAGCTGGGGCAGGGAAATTTGCCTGGTACAATCTGACGTCGGTGTACCAAAAGCAGATTGCCAACAAGTACTTGGCTGTGACACACCTAATTCTACACCTTCATTCCTCTCACTGCAGGTCTCAGAGAGGACTGAAGGTCTAGTGGGGTTGGAAATCTCAGCTGATGAGGAGCAAGGAGAGATCCTCTTTGTTCTTTGGTGTGGGTCTTTTAGATACGCTTGCCAACGAACTGCATGGCAGGTCAACATATGTCTGGTCAAGCATGTGGTACCCAAGCGGGAGATGTTTTGGCCACGCGAGATACGCTTGAGACATATGTTGCAAATAGCAGCGGTGCGATCTGATGCACTCGTCTCAAAAAAGGCCCACACCAAAGAACTTTGAATAACGCGCAGAGACTGCAGCGCCCTGCACATGTGGAGCTTTGGGGTGTGATGCAGTCAATGTGCTGCCCTTAGGCTGGCCCCTGGAGGGCATCCTGCCTCGTTGGTGATGTGCCGCCTCCTCCTCCTCCTCCTCCTCCTCCTCCTCTCTCCTATCAGGCACCCACGTTGAGTCAGTGACCTCATCATCCCCTCCCTCCTCATCACTGGAGCAAACCTGGCAGTATGCTGCAGCAGGGGGAGCATGACTGCCAGATTGCTGTCCTTCTTGGGCACCCCCTCTGTCCGTGCTCATGTTACTGCCTTCATCGAGCTCAGTATCATCATCAGAGCCTTCCAAACGTTGGGCATCCTCCTGGAGCATGTACCCAACACTGTGGTCAAACAGTTCGAGGGAATCCTCATGAGGACATGGTGGAGCTAGGGAAGGAGTCACTGATGACATTGAGCTGAGGGAAGAGGCCGCTGCTTTGCCAGACAAAGCACCCTGGGCATGGGTGAGAGAGGATGAGGAGGATGAGGACGGCTTGGTCATCCACTCGACCAAGTCTTCCGCATGTTGCAGCTCAACACGGCCAGCTGCCGAAAAAAAGGCCAAGCGTGTCCCATGGCCACGTGCTGATGAGGATGCACCGTCTCCACGACCAGCACTAGACACAGAGCCTGCTTGCCCTCTCTTATTGGCTTGTGACTGTCTGCCTCTCCTTCTTGGCCTTCCAGACATACTAATGGCCTGTAGCTGCACTAAGCTGGGATAGAACACCTGTAATTTTCTTCAGGTAGCTTTATATACTGTAACCAGACAAGCCTGCCTGTCAGTAGGAAGATAACAGGAACGGATCTAGCTGAACACTGTGAGCAGGACGCACTGTACTAAATGTAAATAGTCTAGCTGCCTGACCGTGGTACTAATAGGATCAAATAGAACACCTGTAATTTTCTTCAGGTAGCTTTATATACTGTAACCAGACAAGCCTGCCTGTCAGTAGGAAGATAACAGGAACGGATCTAGCTGAACACTGTGAGCAGGACGCACTGTACTAAATGTAAATAGTCTAGCTGCCTGACCGTGGTACTAATAGGATCAAATAGAACACCTGTAATTTTCTTCAGGTAGCTTTATATACTGTAACCAGACAAGCCTGCCTGTCAGTAGGAAGATAACAGGAACGGATCTAGCTGAACACTGTGAGCAGGACACACTGTACTAAATGTAAATAGTCTAGCTGCCTGACCGTGGTACTAATAGGATCAAATAGAACACCTGTAATTTTCTTCAGGTAGCTTTATATACTGTAACCAGACAAGCCTGCCTGTCAGTAGGAAGATAACAGGAACGGATCTAGCTGAACACTGTGAGCAGGACGCACTGTACTAAATGTAAATAGTCTAGCTGCCTGACCGTGGTACTAATAGGATCAAATAGAACACCTGTAATTTTCTTCAGGTAGCTTTATATACTGTAACCAGACAAGCCTGCCTGTCAGTAGGAAGATAACAGGAACGGATCTAGCTGAACACTGTGAGCAGGACGCACTGTACTAAATGTAAATAGTCTAGCTGCCTGACCGTGGTACTAATAGGATCAAATAGAACACCTGTAATTTTCTTCAGGTAGCTTTATATACTGTAACCAGACAAGCCTGCCTGTCAGTAGGAAGATAACAGGAACGGATCTAGCTGAACACTGTGAGCAGGACGCACTGTACTAAATGTAAATAGTCTAGCTGCCTGACCGTGGTACTAATAGGATCAAATAGAACACCTGTAATTTTCTTCAGGTAGCTTTATATACTGTAACCAGACAAGCCTGCCTGTCAGTAGGAAGATAACAGGAACGGATCTAGCTGAACACTGTGAGCAGGACGCACTGCACTAAATGTAAATAGTCTAGAAGATAACAGGAACGGATCTAGCTGAACACTGTGAGCAGGACGCACTGCACTAAATGTAAATAGCAGGAACGGATCTAGCTGAACACTGTGAGCAGGACGCACTGCACTAAATGTAAATAGCAGGAACGGATCTAGCTGAACACTGTGAGCAGGACGCACTGCACTAAATGTAAATGGCAGGAACGGATCTAGCTGAACACTGTGAGCAGGACGCACTGCACTAAATGTAACTAGTCTAGAAGATAACAGGAACGGAGCTAGCTGAACACTGTGAGCAGGACGCACTGCACTAAATGTAAATAGCAGGAACGGATCTAGCTGAACACTGTGAGCAGGACGCACTGCACTAAATGTAAATAGCAGGAACGGATCTAGCTGAACACTGTGAGCAGGACGCACTGCACTAAATGTAAATAGCAGGAACGGATCTAGCTGAACACTGTGAGCAGGACGCACTGCACTAAATGTAAATGGCAGGAACGGATCTAGCTGAACACTGTGAGCAGGACGCACTGCACTAAATGTAAATAGCAGGAACGGATCTAGCTGAACACTGTGAGCAGGACGCACTGCACTAAATGTAAATAGTCTAGAAGATAACAGGAACGGATCTAGCTGAACACTGTGAGCAGGACGCACTGCACTAAATGTAAATAGCAGGAACGGATCTAGCTGAACACTGTGAGCAGGACGCACTGCACTAAATGTAAATAGCAGGAACGGATCTAGCTGAACACTGTGAGCAGGACGCACTGCACTAAATGTAAATGGCAGGAACGGATCTAGCTGAACACTGTGAGCAGGACGCACTGCACTAAATGTAAATAGTCTAGAAGATAACAGGAACGGATCTAGCTGAACACTGTGAGCAGGACGCACTGCACTAAATGTAAATAGCAGGAACGGATCTAGCTGAACACTGTGAGCAGGACGCACTGCACTAAATGTAAATAGCAGGAACGGATCTAGCTGAACACTGTGAGCAGGACGCACTGCACTAAATGTAAATAGCAGGAACGGATCTAGCTGAACACTGTGAGCAGGACGCACTGCACTAAATGTAAATGGCAGGAACGGATCTAGCTGAACACTGTGAGCAGGACGCACTGCACTAAATGTAAATAGCAGGAACGGATCTAGCTGAACACTGTGAGCAGGACGCACTGCACTAAATGTAAATAGTCTAGAAGATAACAGGAACGGATCTAGCTGAACACTGTGAGCAGGACGCACTGCACTAAATGTAAATAGCAGGAACGGATCTAGCTGAACACTGTGAGCAGGACGCACTGCACTAAATGTAAATAGTCTAGAAGATAACAGGAACGGATCTAGCTGAACACTGTGAGCAGGACGCACTGCACTAAATGTAAATAGCAGGAACGGATCTAGCTGAACACTGTGAGCAGGACGCACTGCACTATATGTAAATAGCAGGAACGGATCTAGCTGAACACTGTGAGCAGGATGCACTGCACTAAATGTAAATAGCAGGAACGGATCTAGCTGAACACTGTGAGCAGGACGCACTGCACTAAATGTAAATAACAGGAACGGATCTAGCTGAACACTGTGAGCAGGACGCACTGCACTAAATGTATATAGTCTAGAATTTAACAGGAACGGATCTAGCTGAACACTGTGAGCAGGACGCACTGCACTAAATGTAAATAGTCTAGAAGATAACAGGAACGGATCTAGCTGAACACTGTGAGCAGGACGCACTGCACTAAATGTAAATAGTCTAGAAGATAACAGGAACGGATCTAGCTGAACACTGTGAGCAGGACGCACTGCACTAAATGTAAATAGTCTAGAAGATAACAGGAACGGATCTAGCTGAACACTGTGAGCAGGACGCACTGCACTAAATGTAAATAGTCTAGATAGAAGATAACAGGAACGGATCTAGCTAAACTGAATACAGTGTATATATATATATGCAACACCTGGGATGCATATATATACACAATACACTGTAAGTGCAGCTAACTGACTGACTGTTCTGCCTAATCTATCTAACTCAAATCAAATGACACTGTCTCTCTCTCTCTCTATCTCTCAGCACTCCAGAACACACACTACACAGGGCCGCCGTGCAGGCGGCCTTATATAGTGTGGGGCGTGTACTAAATCCCCTGAGCCATAATTGGCCAAAGCCACCCTGGCTTTGGCCAATTACAGCTCTCTCTACTGACGGCGCTGTGATTGGCCAAGCATGCGGGTCATAGTGCATGCTTGGCCAATCATCAGCCAGCAATGCACTGCGATGCCGCAGTAAATTATGGGCCGTGACGCGCCACACGAATTTTGCGCGAACGGCCCATATCGTTCGCAATTCGACGGACGGTCGAACAGCCGATGTTCGAGTCGAACATGGGTTCGACTCGAACACGAAGCTCATCCCTAGTGGCCTGGAAGGCCCAGGTTGGGCGTCAGAAGCCTCAGCCGGGGGGGAAGGAAACGTGGAAGGAAGACTGGAGAGGGATGGCCTGGGTTCAGTCTGGCCTGCCAGAAAATGCAGCCTGTCGTAGTACAACATCCTGGGGACATAGATGTCATCTGCTGCTCCGGATCTCTGTGAATCCAGGACTTTCTTGCACTCCCTTAGATATGTGCTCCTCAGGCCACCAATTAATATCTTTAAATAGGTTATGTCTGCCGTGGGGATCACCTGCTCACAATTTCACACAATTGCACCAGTGCTGCCTTCCTCTTTGCTTGGTTCTTGAAATGGGGGTGTTTAATCTCCCACAGACAGGGCAGCTCCCTTAACATATCTACGAATACTGACATGAAGTCATTATCTTTCAGTAGCATATCCATGTTCACTGCAAGACACAACACAAGACAAAGCCTAATGTCAGACAAAACTCTCCTAATCTTGTTACAATATAGGCCACAATGTAGAAGCAGTATAGGCACAAGTTTGTCTCTTACCTTCATTCTTACGATCGGCGCGTCCAATGTTCCTTCCTCCGCTCACAGATCATACGTACTATGCACGCGTGTTACGCTTTATATACACTGCGCATCCGCCCGCCCCTGACGTTCTTTCTATTCTATTCCCCGCCCCTTTTCATTCGGCGCAGTGGGGGAAGAGCACATGGCGGAGTCACAGCAGGTGCGTGCTAATTACAGGAACGAGTAGGAGGAGGAGGAGGAAAGCCCGTATCCGGACATGTCCCGATCCAGAAGGAGACGTTTTAAGGCCACAAATATGTCCTTTGGGGAGATGTTGGAGATGGTCGACATCATGAAGAAGGCCGACTATGACGGGAAGTATGAGCCTTACCCCAACCCCAATATCAGAAAGGCCAAGATCATGGCAAAAGTGGTCAGGAGTCTTCACAGGAATTTCGGGGTACGACGATCGAAAGATCAGCTCAGGAAACGGTGGTCGGACCTGAAATTGAGAGAGCCAGAGCAGTACCGAAAGATCCGGAGAGTGCTGCAAAAAAGTAAGTAGTTGTGCTGTGTTCCTATTCTTTCTGTCTTTATTCCGTTCGTGCTGCTCCATATGCTCTTATTAATTGTACAGTTTAAAAGGGCAACTTTAATGTTCATGGGCCCATTATTCGTTCGTATCAAACATTTTTCTTTCGGCCTCTAAAAGACCATTGTTTAGGCCATATGCATTTTCCCACATTTTTTGGGGCCTACTTGGATGCCAAATATTTGTTTGTGTAGATGGGTTTGTTCCTCGAATGAAATGCAAACTAGATTGTGTGTAAGGGGAGGACACTGAGCAGCTGTTTTCACATCTGGACACTGGGGCACTAGTGTGGGACCCCAGAACACCATTTTTATTAGGGGGGCCACACAGGTGCTCCAGTGTATACTATAGGGGGGTCTCCATCTGTGAAGCTTGTACCAAACAGGTAAAGTATTGCAGCTTGACAAAGGGCAATAATAAAATTACATCTTGAAACTCGGCTAAAATAGACAATTGTACCCCACTTCCAAGCAATGTTTCCCATTTCTAGTTCTGCCATCAAATATCTGTGTGCTAATTATACCATTTTTGTTTTACATAGGGGAGAAAAGACTCGGAGGACACCCCTCATCCGAGAAGACCACAGACACCCACCTCTGGAAGAAGGGGAAATAACACCAACCCAAGAAGAGCAGGAGGAAGAAGAAGATGTGGTGGAAATTGGCACCACAACAGGTGAGTGTCTGCGACCACAGGCTCAGGTAAGAGATGGATGCTGGCAGATTTTTGATACCTGTTTTTGTTTTGTTTGTCTCTTTTTAGGTGATCGTGATCCAGATCCTTTCACATCAGAAAGTGCCCAGATCCTGATCGGGGAGATCATGGGGTGTAATCTCGAATTGCACAACATACAGCAAAAAATCAATGATGTGATTAAAAAAAATAATAACGTCATTGATGTTTTGGGGCGAATTTAAACCCCACAAAATCACTTTTTGGATTGTGGTCCAATCTATTAAATATTTTTGCAATGTTTTGAAAAGCCAAATTTGGAGGATGCACACAGTGTGCCAACATGTGCTATCTGCCATCACGGGAGATCAATGGACGCGTCTTGGGGGTGCAACCCCTTCCTCAATTATAAAGTAGCGGTGAGGAAGGGCTTGCTCCCCCAAAACACGTCCCTTGATCCCTGATCCCCCGTGATGGCAGATAGCACATGTTGACATTCGTAAATTGGTATGCATCTTCCAAATTTGGCTTTTCCAGGGGTGATTTCCCCCCATCTGAACGCAATATCAAACACAGTTCCTAAATACTGATGTCTGATATTGCCTTCAGGTTTTACCTAATGTGAACTTTGTAAGTTCAAGTTTTTTGGCTTTCTTGTTGGTTTTACACAGGCCTGTTTTATCTTAAATGGACATTTCTATTTTTGATAATGCTACTCCTAAAATTGTTATACAACAAACATGTTGGTTTGTTTGAAAAACCTTTGGTAAATGCACATGTGATTGTGCAAGTATAAAAAAGTTGGTTAATCAAGAATGTGTGGATTATTGTCTCAACACTACAACACTTTTGGGGTGATGTAATTGCTGTTTTCTGCGAAAATGGGGGTTATTTCCTAAGGGCAAATCCACTTTGCACTACAAGTGCAGGTTCAGTGCAGTTGCAAGTGCACTTGTAGTGAAATGTGTTTTTGCATTTAGTAAATAACAGCCAACAGTGCTTTGTATAATAATAAGGTTACACAATCAGGACATTTTAGGGACTCAACACATTTCTGTCAGGGTCAGCTAAAACAAACACAAGCAGTAAATGTCCACAAAGATTTTCTTTTTTTGTTTTATTATAAAAAGGCTTCACAGATTTTCTGGCATATTGATGGTCCCCCTACCCGCAAAGAACTCCAGGTAGCGTAACCGTACATCACGGGCACTCAGGGAGGGCAAGCCAGGACGTCCGCTTTCAAGCGCCGTCAGTGTGGTTTGATGTATCATTCCGGCCTCAGGCCCAACTGAGCCAGCATATTTGGCCGAATGTTTTCTTAAAAAGTTATGGAGAACACAGCACGCAAGTATTATATGATTCAGTTTATACTCCGCCATATGGATGGGTGTCATAAATAGGCGGAACCGGCTGGCCAGGATTCCAAATATGTTCTCCACCACTCTTCGGGCTCTGGCCAGCCGGTAATTAAAAACCCTCTGTTCCGGCGTGAGGGTCCTCATCTGGAATGGCCGCATCAGGTGGTCCCCCAGCGCAAACGCTTCATCAGCAACGAACACAAATGGGAGTCCTTCAACATTGTCCTCTGGAGCTGGCAAGTCCAAGCTGCCATTCTGGAGACGCCTGTAAAACTCCGTCTTGGCGATGACTCCACCATCGGACATCCGGCCATTCTTCCCCACGTCCACATACAGGAAGTCGTAATTAGCCGACACCACCGCCAACATCACTATACTATTGAACCCCTTGTAATTATAATAGTACGAGTTGGGTGGTGGGACGATGTGAACGTGTTTCCCATCAATTGCCCCTCCGCAGTTAGGAAAGTCCCACCGCTGGGCAAAGTGGGAGGCCACAGTCTGCCATTCCTGTGGCGTGGAAGGAAACTGTTGAGGAAAAAACAATAAACATTACTATTTTTTCACAGAAACATGGCAAGCAGATTAGGCACAAACATTATGTGGCAACCTCCAGATAGCATTTAGTAAGGGGAATTTAACAAGGCCAAAGTATAAGGTACACCTATCATATTCCCCCTCCCCCCCCCTCTCATGGGCCATTTCTAACATTATAGGGGGGGGAATCTTGGACAGGTAACCCTCTTCACTTCATTGAGAGCTGAATGCCTAAATAATGGGTATTACTTGGAACAGCCCCTCCTTAGTTACGCTATTGGCAGACCACTGGACAGGTAAGAAGTGTCATAATACAAAGATATAAATACACATTGTACACATTTGAGGACATTTGGATATTCTGCTATTACCTATCAAGATAATAATAGAATGCAAAAACTTGAAACAGTACCATTGGCAAGTATACAGGCAGGCCCTTGCACTACATGCTTTGGGCAATTCATCCATAAATCTGACTAGTAAAGAGGTGGGTATAGTGTGTATGGGTTTGGCAAAGTCAGCAGATAGATGATTGAGGATACATAGAGAATTGGGATCAGCTGACTTAGCAGTTGGGGGAGGGAGGGTTACAAAAAATTATTTGGGGACACCAACAAAAACTCTACGAGGAGTACGCATACGAAACATGGCTAGAAAACGGTCGGCTGCTCAGAACGAAGTAACAGAACGCACTGAAGAACAGCAAGGCCTGTGAAGAGCGACCTGAAAACCAGTAACGAACGAACAAGAATACAATGACTACTTAAAGTCACGCGGAACTTGCTTGCACGCACTGAAGAGCAGATACAAACCCACAAGCACAAACTGAACGGCAGAAAACGATCTGAAAGCCACTAGTCTGAAAAAGCGCGAATCGTCTCTCACCAAACTTTTACTAACACGAGATTAGCAAAAGGAGCCCAAAGGGTGCCGCACTTGGTTCTGAACGGGCCTTTTCTAGTCTCGTCGTACGTGGTGTACGTGACCGCGTGGTTGGCGATCGGAAATTCCGACAACTTTGTGCGACCGTGTGTAGACAAAAAAAGTTTGAGCCAACATCCGTCGGAAAAAATCCTAGGATTTTGTTGTCGGAATGTCCGAACAAAGTCCGACCGTGTGTACGCCCTATAACAGTGTGCTTTGCCAACCTGGCCCCGCAGCTATGGAGGCGGAGGTCTTATGGCAGATGCAGCAAGTGCTGACTGACCTGGATGAACCTGTTTCTGCATTGGATGATCTTGGATGGAGGAATGTGCCCGTCCAGCAGAATGCCAGAGTATCGGCAGTGGAAAATCTGAAGATTGCCATCCCCAAACCTGAAGTGCTGACAACAGGGCACAGCTCTGCTAACCTCTGCCCAGCACTGATAGCATCTTCTGGGTTTCACGGAGAGGAGATGGTGAACCTTTATCCCCAGACACCAGTTGCAGAGACAGGGGATTTGATAGACTTTTCTGCTGAGGAAGAACAACCTGGTAAGCCTCCAGCAGAAGAGGAGCTGTTACTAGGGCCAAACTTTATTGTGCTCTGCCCAGCACCAACAGAAGTATCTGTGAAGTTACAAGGAACTTCCCCAGCTGAAGCGCTGGCAACCGGACAGAGGGTCCAAGACCTCTACCCCACACCTGTGGCAGTTTCGGAGGCTCAGGGTGAGAAGGTGGCAATCACTTCCCAGCAGCAGATACAGGGGGAGAAGGGAGAGGAGGTGTGTGTTGTCCCTCCCCAACAGTTAGCCGGAGCAGATGGTGTGGGGTTTCCAGCAGAAGGGCTGGCAACAAGGCCGAGTACTGCTGGCCTCTGCCCTCAACTAACAGAGGATGGATTTCCTGTGAAGGTGGATGGGACTTCAGTCTCCACCTGTTTACCCCAGGGATGCTGGGCAGTCGGCCCAGATCCCCAACAGCATGACGGCAGAAAGGACTCCAGGGAGAAGGGCCAGTCCAGGCCTCTCCCCAGCGGCAGATATGTTCTCTGAGAGAGGCAGAGGTTGGCTGAGTGAGTAATGCTTTGTTTGTAACAATTTGTTTGGGGTACTGTGTGGGTACAGGCATTAGAGGACTGGAACTACTGACTAACTTCGGAGTCAGCCTGTCTGGGGTCTCCTCCTGTGTTAGTCTCCTGCCGAAAGGGAAGAAATGTGACAGACCTAGCCGGAAGAGAGACTTTTGGAGGGGACTGTATGCTATCCTCTTGCCGATCGATCGTGGGCCCTGGCATTTGGGGGAACGGTGTTCTTTGTGAGGTGTATGCTTGGGGACCCTTGAGGTGGTATTACTGTGGATTCGGGTCCCGGTCCCCCAGAACACACGGACTCTGGGGACCCTGGATTTGCCATATTGGAATAGTGACTGATTCATACCGTTGGGACTCCTACTGTTAAATGCTAATGTCATCAATTCCAGCCACCTGTCTGTTGTCTGCTAAAATGTGTATTGTAAATAAGTCTCTAGTATGGGATCTAAGAGTCATTAGATCCCCGTTGTTGTTTGTATTTAATTAACTCTGCTATTGTGATAATGTTGATTGGATTTTCTGAACTACAAGATGGCCAGTCTGGCCTAAAGGTCATGTCTGAGTCATCCAGGCTGTCTAAAGAAGTTACTTAATTAGCCCATGTTAATTAGGTTAATTAGGTTATAGGTGTATTGTTAGAGTAATATGAGCCGGAGGTATGCACCTCCACTTTTAGTGTATAAAAGAGCCTGTATTTTTCAATAAAAGAGATTCCTGGTTGAACTTACATACAGCCTGCCTGGTGTTTGTTCTGAGCTATCACAACTGGGTTAGAACGGCACAAAGCTGTAGTAATAATCCCGGAGCATTGGATGACCGAGCAATCAGATGTTGCGATCTGCAATCTGATTCTATAGCAGCAGAGGAGTGTCAGGAGAGTGGAATCGAGCGAGCAAGGGGCTTGTTACACCCATTATGTAGTAGGTAAGGTTGAACAAAGAGAACAGTCCATCCAGTTCAACCTATGTTGGTTTGTGTGTGTAAATAATTTCCCATATCCCTGTATATTGTGTTGGCTAAGATGCGCATCACAGAGTCTTTTAAAACTATCAATACTTCCTGCTGATGCCACAGATTGTGGAAGAGTGTTCCACATCCTTACTGCCGTGACAGTGAAGAACACCCTACACAGCTTAAGGTTAAACCGATTCTCTTTCAGTCTCATTGTGTGGCCCCTTGTCTTCTTACACTCCCTGGGACTTTTCAGTTCCATACATATGCTGGGATCACCATTGAGATATTTGTATATCACTATCATATCTCCTCTCAAGCGTCTCTTCTCCAGGGAGAATACATTTAGTGCTTGTAGTCGTTCCTCGTAATTGAGGTCCTCCAGTCTCTATATTCATTTTGTTGCCCTTCTCTGGACTCTCTCCTTTCTGAGGATTGGTGACCAGAACTGGATGGAATACTCCAGATGCGGCCGAACCAGAGTTTTATAAAGTGGCAGGATTATCGTTTTATCCCTGAAGTAAATCCCCTTTTTAATGCATGCTAATATTCAGCTGGCTTTGCTTGCTACTGCTTGGCATTGTATGCTATTGCTCAGTCTGTCTTCTACTAGGACACCTAGATCCTTCTCCATCCTGGAATCCCCCAGATTTTCCCCCCCTAGTCAGTAACCTGTGTTTATATTTTTTACCCCCAAGTGCATTACCTTACATTTTCCAATGTTAACCACTTCAGCCCCGGAAGGTTTTACCCCCTTACTAACCAGAGCACTTTTTACAATTTGGCACTGTGTCACTTTTACTGCTAATTGCACGGTCATGCAATGTTGTACTCAAATGAAATTTGCGTCCTTTTCTTTCCACAAATAGAGCTTTCTTTTGATGGTATTTGATCACCTCTGCGTTTTTTATTTTTTGCGCTATAAACGGAAAAAGACCGAAAATTTTGAAAAAAAATTGATATTTTCAACTTTTTGTTATAAAAAATCCAATAAACTCAATTTTAGTCATACATATAGGCCAAAATGTATTCTTTTAGTTTATGACTGCCTATCTCATTTCTTGAGGTGCTAAAATGGCAGGGCAGTACACCCCCCCCCCAAATGACCCCATTTTGGAAAGTAGACACCCCAAGGAAATTGCTGAGAGGCATGTTGAGCCCATTGAATAATTAATTTTTTTGTCCCAAGTGATTGAATAATGACAAAAAAATATATATTTTACAAAAAGTTGTCACTAAATGATATATTGCTCACACATGCCATTGGTTATATGCGGAATTGCACCCCAAAATACATTTTTCTTCTTCTCCTGAGTACGGGGATACCACATGTGTGGGACTTTTTGGGAGCCTAGCCGCGTACGGGGCCCCCTAAAACCAATCATCGCTTTCAGGATTTCTAAAGCCCCGTACACATGGTCAGATTTTCCGACTGAAAATATGTGATAGGACCTTGTTGTCGGAAATTCCGATCGTGTGTAGGCTCCATCACACATTTTCCATCGGATTTTCCGACACACAAAGTTTGAGAGCAGGATATAAAATTTTCCGACAACAAAATCTGTTGTCGGAAATTCCGATCGTGTGTACACAAATCTGATGGACAAAGTGCCACGCATGCTCAGAATAAATAAAGAGATGAAAGCTATTGGCCAAAGTAGACACCCCAAGCTATTTGCTGAGAGGCATGTTGAGTCCATGGAATATTTTATATTTTGCCACAAGTTGCGAGGAAATGACAAACTTATTTTTTTTTTGCACAAAGTTGTCACTAAATGATATATTGCTCAAACATGCCATGGGCATATGTGGAATTGCACCCCAAAATACATTCTGCTGCTTCTCCTGAGTACGGGGATACCACTTGTGTGGGACTTCTTGGGAGTCTAGCCGCGTACGGGGCCCTGAAAACCAAGCACTGCCTTCAGGATTTCTAAAGGCATACAGTGGCTTGCGAAAGTATTCGGCCCCCTTGAACTTTTCAACCTTTTGCCACATTTCAGGCTTCAAACATAAAGATATAAAATTTTTATTTTTTGTGAGGAATCACCAACAAGTGGGACACAATTGTGAAGTGGAACGAAATCTTTTGGATTTTTTAAACTTTTTTTAACTAATAAAAAAATGAAAAGTAGGGCGTGTAAAATTATTGGGCCCCCTTGCGTTAATACTTTGTAGAGCCACCTTTTGCTGCAATTACAGCTGCAAGTCGCTTGGGGTATGTCTCTATCAGTTTTGCACATCGAGAGACTGAAATTCTTGCCCATTCTTCTTTGCAAAACAGCTTGAGCTCAGTGAGGTTGGATGGAGAGCGTTTGTGAACAGCAGTTTTCAGCTCTTTCCACAGATTCTCGATTGGATTCAGGTCTGGACTTTGACTTGGCCATTCTAACACCTGGATACGTTTGTTTGTGAACCATTCCTTTGTAGATTTTGCTGTATGTTTGGGATCATTGTCTTGTTGGAAGATAAATCTCCGTCCCAGTTTCAGGTCTTTTGCAGACTCCAACAGGTTTTCATCCAGAATGGTCCTGTATTTGGCTGCATCCATCTTCCCTCAATTTTAACCATCTTCCCTGTCCCTGCTGAAGAAAAGCAGGCCCAAACCATGATGCTGCCACCACCATGTTTGACAGTGGGGATGGTGTGTTGAGTGTGATGAGCTGTGTTGCTTTTACGCCAAACATATCGTTTTTGCATTGTGGCCAAAAAGTTCGATTTTGGTTTCATCGGACCAGAGCACCTTCTTTCACATGTTTGGTGTGTCTCCCAGGTGGCTTGTGGCAAACTTTAGATGAGACTTTTTATGGATATCTTTGATAAATGGCTTTCTTCTTGCCACTCTTCCATAAAGGCCAGATTTGTGCAGTGTATGACTGATTGTTGTCCTATGGACAGACTCTCCCACCTCAGCTGTAGTTCTCTGCAGTTCATGCAGAGTGATCATGGGCCTCTTGGCTGCATCTCTGATCAGTCTTCTCCTTGTCTGAGCTGAAAGTTTAGAGGGACAGCCAGGTCTTGGTAGATTTGCAGTGGTCTGATACTCCTTCCATTTCAAAATGATCGCTTGCACAGTGCTCCTTGGGATGTTTAAAGCTTGGGAAATCTTTTTGTATCCAAATCCGGCTTTAAACTTCTCCACAACAGTATTACGGACCTGGCTGGTGTGTTCCTTGGTCTTCATGATGCTCTCTGCGCTTTCAACAGAACCCAAAGACTATCACAGAGCAGGTGCATTTATACAGAGACTTGAGTACACACAGGTGGATTCTATTTATCACCATCAGTCATTTAGGACAACATTGGATCATTCAGAGATCCTCGCTGAACTTCTGGAGTGAGTTTGCTGCACTGAAAGTAAAGGGGCCGAATAATTTTGCACGCACCACTTTTCAGTTTTTTAATTGCTAAAAAAGTTTAAAATAGCCAATAGATTTCGTTCCACTTCACAATTGTGTCCCACTTGGTGATTCTTCACAAAAAATTAAAATTTTATATCTTTATGTTCGAAGCCTGAAATGTGGCAAAAGGTTGAAAAGTTCAAGGGGGCCGAATACTTTCGCAAGCCACTGTAAATATTTGATTCCACTCCTCACTACCTATCACAGTTTTGAAGGCCATAAAATGCTAAGATGGCACAAAACCCCCCCAAATGACCCCATTTTGGAAAGTAGACACCCCAAGCTATTTGATGAGAGGCATGTTGAGTCCATGGAATATTTTATATTTTGCCACAAGTTGCGGGAAAATGACAAACTTTTTTTTGCACAAAGTTGTCACTAAATGATATATTGCTTACACAGGCCATGAGCATATGTGGAATTGCACCCCAAAAAAACATTCTGCTGCTTCTCCTGAGTACGGGGATACCACATGTGTGGGACTGTTTGGGAGCCTAGCTGTGTACGGGGTCCCGAAAACCAAGCACCGCCTTCAGGATTTCTAAGGGCGTAAATTTTTGATTTTACTCCTCACTACCTATCACAGTTTTGAAGGCCATAAAATGCTAAGATGGCACAAACCCCCCAAATGACCCCATTTTGGAAAGTAGACACCCCAAGCTATTTGCTGAGAGGCATGTTGAGTCCATGGAATATTTTATGTTTTGCCACAAGTTGCGGGAAAATGACAAACTTTTTTTTTTTGCACAAATTTGTCACTAAATGATATATTGCTCAAACACGCCATGGGCATATGTGGAATTGCACCCCAAAATACATTCTGCTGCTTCTCCTGAGTACGGGGATACCACATGCGTGGGACTTCTTGGGAGCCTAGCCGCGTACGGGGCCCCGAAAAGCAAGCACCACCTTCAGGATTTCTAAAGGCGTAAATTTTTGATTTCACTCCTCACTACCTATCACAGTTTTGAAGCACCCTAAGTTATTTGCTGAGAGGCATGGTGAGTATTTTGCAGCTCTCATTTGTTTTTGAAAATGAAGAAAGGAAAGAAAAATGTATTTTTCTTTCTTTTTTCAATTTTCAAAACTTTGTGACAAAAAGCGAGGTCTGCAAAATACTCACCATACCTCTCAGCAAATAGCTTGGGGTGTTTACTTTCCAAAATAGGGTCATTTGGGGGGGGGGGGGTTGTGCCATCTGGGCATTCCATTGCCTCCGAAACTGTGATAGACAGTGAGGAGGGAAATGAAAAATTTACACCCTTAAAAACCCTGAAGGTGGTGCTTGGTTTTCGGGGTCCCGTAAAAGTAGGCTCCCAAAAAGTCTCACACATGTGGTATCCCTGTACTCAGGAGAAGCAACAGAATGTATTTTGGGATGTAAATTCACTCATTCTAATGGCATGTTTGAGCAATATATCATTTAGTGAAAACTTTGTGCAAAAAAAAAAAAAAAATTGTCTTTTTCCCGCAACTTGTGTCACAATATAAAATATTCCATGGACTCGACATGCCTCTCAGCAAATAGCTTGGGGTGTCTACTTTCCAAAATGGGGTTATTTGGGGGGGCGTGAACTATCCTGGCATTTTATGCACAACATTTAGAAGCTTATGTCACACATCACCCACTCTTCTAACCACTTGAAAACAAAGCCCTTTCTGACACTTTTTGTTTACATGAAAAAATTATTTTTTTTGCCAGAAAATTACTTTGAACCCCCAAACATTATATATTTTTTTAACGCAAAGGCCCTACAGATTAAAATGGTGGGTGTTTCTTTTTTTTTTCACACAGTATTTGCGCAGCGATTTTTCAAATTCCCTTTTTTTTGGGAAAAAACACACTTTTTTTAATTTTAATGCACTAAAACACACTATATTGCCCAAATGTTTGATGAAATAAAAAAGATGATCTTAGGCCGAGTACATGGATACCAAACACGACATGCTTTAAAATTGCGCACAAACGTGCAGTGGCGACAAACTACATACATTTTTAAAAGCCTTTAAAAGCCTTTACAGGTTACCACTTTAGATTTACAGAGGAGGTCTACTGCCAAAATTACTTCCCTCGATCTGACCTTCACGGTGATACCTCACATGCATGGTGCAATTGCTGTTTACATTTGACACCAGACTGACACTTGCATTCGCCTTTGTGCGAGAGCAGGGGGGACAGGGGTGATTTTTTTTTTTCTTTATTTTTTTTTTTTTGCTTTTTTATCTTATTTTTAAACTGTTCCTTTTTATTTTTATTTTTTTATCATTTTTATTGTTATCTCAGGGAATGTAAATATCTCCTATGATAGCAATAGGTAGTGACAGGTACTCTTTTTAGAAAAATTTGGGGTCTATTAGACCCTAGATCTCTCCTCTACCCTCAAAGCATCTGACCACACCAAGATCGGTGTGATAAAAGGCTTTCCCAATTTCCCAATGGCGCTGTTTACATCCGGCAAAATCTAATCTATGAAATGCTCGTAGCTTCCGGTTTCTTAGGCCATAGAGATGATTGGAGCCATTCTGGTCTCTGATCAGCTCTATGGTCAGCTGGCCGAATCACCAGCTGCATTCTTGGGTTCCCTGTTGGGACAGGAGAGCCAGAGAAAACCATGCAAGACGGTGGGACATTCCCTCCCACTGCTTGATAAAGCAGTCTAGAGGCTAATTAGCCGCTAGGATTGCTTTTACATGAAAGCCAACCGCTGGCTGAAAAGAATGATACCAAGATGATACCTAAACCTGCAGGCATAATTCTGGTATAACCACTCAAAGTCCAGCAACATACCAGTACGTTGCTGGTCCTTGTTGGGCATATATTGTAATCTTTTTTTTCATGCAGCCTGTGAGCTGAACGAAAAAAAATGTATCATGGGAAAAAACGCTGTTGCTGTCAAGATAAATAAATCCGCGCTGCAACTGAATGGTGTACCTGCTAAGCAAATGATGGTTAACAGTAAAACAAAGTAACTTTACAGTATAACAGTAAGACATACCATACATGCAAAGCAAATACAAAAAAAACATAGTAAAAAATAAAACATTTTTTAACGCAACCTGTGCCTAAAATTTATATATGCCGAAGCATGAGGGCATTCACCCGCAAAAGGTAGGAGCAAATCGCTCCTCCGCCCTTGCTGCCCCCATGCTTTGGCATATATGCTGAAGTATGTAACTGTGGTGGTGAAATCACCTCCGACAGCGCTGGAGTCACGGCTTTATGTATCATGGGAGCAAATGCTGTTGCTGTCAAGATAAATAAATCCACGCTGCAGCTAAATGGCATACCTGAAAACAAAAAAAGATTAACAATAAAACACAGTAAACAGTAAAGTATAAAAAAATTACATACGTGAAAAGCAAACATGATAAAACATAACCACAATAAAACATTGCAGAATAGAATACAGTAAAAAAGAGCAGAACAATAGAGAGAGGATAGAAAGAGAGAGAACAATAAAACGACAACTATTTTTTTTTTTTTTTTATTTTATATTTTTTTGTGTATTTTTTTTTTACTTTTTTTTTTTTTTACATTTTTTTTTATAACTGTAACTTTTGTAACTGTAACCGGTTCCAGGTTTAGGTATCTCAAAATGCAATGGCATCTTGGGAGACCCTGTGAAAGTGTGCCTAGTCTGTGCAATGCTGTACCCTACGCTAAAACTCAACTAGTGTATGGTAACGCTCAAAACATTCACCAATGCAAAGACCAGGATTGTCAGGACAGGAGGGACAATAATAGCGGGTGTCACGCCTATATCCGCGCTTTCTGCAGACACAACATTTTCTTTGAGGGGCTCGTTGGGTAGGGGTACGCGGGAGAACATAAGGAAAATGCCTCTCATGCAGCTGGCTTACTGCATTTGGATTGGGAAGGTGAGGTGGAGCACCGTCTGGAAACAGAAGGGCTCTGAAGATCTCTTCCTGGAATATAAGGAAGGATCCATTCCGTCCTGAAGCTCTGTATAGCACATGAGTGTTCAGCAATGCCAATTGAAATAAGTATACAGACACTTTTTTATACCAGCGTCTGGCCTTACAGGCAACTAGGTACGGCGCCAACAACTGGTCGTTGAGGTCCACCCCTCCCATATTTTGGTTATATTCGTGGACACAGAGGGGTTTCTCCTCAACACCAGTCGCCGTAGTAATTTGGACAGTCGTGTCTGCATGAAGGGAGGTAAGAACAAAAACATTCTTCTTATCCCTCCACTTCATAGCAAGCAAATTATTACACTACAAATAGGCTCTCTCCCCCCAGCCTAAGACGGAAATCTACAAGCCGCTGGGGAAAGCCCCGGCAATTAGGTCGCACGGTGCCACATGCTCCAATCTGATGATCAAAAAGGTGACTAAAAAGTGACACGCTTGTGTAATAATTGTCCACATATAAGTGGTACCCCTTTCCAAATAAGAGTGATACCAAGTCCCACACAATCTTGCCAGCGCTTCCTATGTAGTCAGGCAGTTTGTCGGCTCTACGTGGCTATCTCTTCTCTCGTAAACCATAAAACTACATGTATAGCCTGTGGCCCTGTCACAGAGCTTATACATCTTGACCCTGTATCTGGCACGCTTGCTGGGAAGGTACTGTTTGAATGACAAGTAGCCAGAAAACTTAATCAGGGACTCATCAATGCAAACAACTTGATGGGGAGTAAACAAGTCTGCAAAACGTTGGTTGATGTGGTTTACAAGGGGCCGAATTTTGTAGAGCCGATCGTATCCAGGGTCTCCACGAGGACGACAGAGTTCATTGTTGTTGAAGTGCATTTACCGCAAAATCTGCTCTTATCGTGCCCTGGCCATGGAAGCAGAGAACAAGGGCGAATGGTAAATTGGGTCAGTGGACCAATATGACCGCAACTCACTCTTTTTATTCAAGCCCATGAGGAGGGAAAGGCCCAGAAAGATCTTAAATTCGGAAACCGTAATTGGTTTCCAATCTCTGGCAAGGGTGGACTGGGGAATAGTGGCGATGTGTTGACCAGCGTACAAATTGCTTTGGTCCACAATAGATCTATAGAGATCTTCGGTGAAAAACAGCGAATAAAAATCCAGTGGCATAAAGTCAACTGTTTCCACCTGAATTCCGGGTTGGCCAGTGAAAGGGGGAAGTACGGGTGCTGCAGAAGTGGTGGGTTCCCAATTCGGATTGGCAAATGCAGCAGGAAGGGCACTATGGGCACGACGGGCCTGTGTTTGTCTTCTTGGTGGCAGCGGGACACTACTTGTGCTTGCCACCTCGCCAGCTTGAATTGCACTTATGGGACTCGCCACGTCACCACGTGATACTGCAGTGCTGGATGTACGACCAGGGTGTACTAGGCCGCTGGTGCCTTCCAGTTCACCAGAAGGAATAGCGGCACTAGTACTTCTCTGCTCCATATGAGGGACCTGCGGCTCTTGCACCTCAACAGCAGAAGAAGAAGATTGGTGTCTGGTACGCCTGAGCTTGGCAGGGACCACAACTCCCTCGTCAGAGCTATCTGTCAGGGAGCCGCTGCTGTCTACAGGTTCGTATTCTGAGCCTGAATCTGATAGATGAGTGACTTCCTCTTTACTATCTGTCATGCTCAGAAATGTGTAGGCCTCTTCACTAGTGTACCTTCGATTTGCCATTTTGGGCTCTAAATTTAGTGGTACACTAGTGAGACTTACAGGCAAAAAAGCTCCTGACTGTTAGCGACTGGATCAAAACGCTACCAAAAAACTGTTAGTGATCGCAGGGATCAGGCCTGACTCTGCGAACGCTGCAGTTATGTGTTTAGTGTTTTGGTAGTGACAGTGATCGATCGATACTGCACTTGGGTGGGCTGGGCTTGGCAGAGGGACAAAACGCAGGTGCTAGCAGGTATCTGGGCTGATCCCACTAACACTGCGTTTTTGGGAACCCTAAACTGCTGGGGACGCTAGTATAGATCTGATCTGATCAGATATTGATCCGTTCAGATACTATCCCACTAAGGGAGGTGTATGCTGCGTCCGTGGGTGTTAGCGGTACTGGCACTAACCTGACGCTGCCTGGGGCAACGCAGACCTTATCTGACCCTAAAACTTAACTTATATCACCGCCGGGCGATTTGGGGGTTAAACCTTTATTAGGTAATAAACGGAGGGTGCCCTGACACTATAAAAAATAAACTAACTAACCAGCGTCACCCATAACAGTTATACGGTGATCACTGGTGAAAGGGTTAACTAGGGGGCAATCAGGGGGTTAAAACTTTACTAGGTAGTATATGGGGGTCCCTGACGCTATAAAACGCTGACGGCAAACCTAAATACTTAGCTCCCTAACTAGCGTCACCTGTGACACTAATACAGCGATCAGGAAAACGATCGCTTAGTGACACTGGCAACTGGGGGTGATCACGGGGTTTAAACTTTATTAGGGGGGGTTAGGGGGGTACCCTAGACCTAAGGGGGCCTAACACTAATGCCCTGTACACAAGATCGGACATTGATCGGACATTCCGACAACAAAATCCATGGATTTTTTCCGACGGATGTTGGCTGAAACTTGTTTTGCAAACACACGGTCGCACGAAGTTGTCGGAATTTCTGATCGCCAAGAACGCGGTTACGTACACCAAGTACGACGAGACTATAAAAGGGCAGTTCAGAACCAAGCGCGGCACCCTTTGGCCTCCTTTTGCTAATCTCGTGTTAGTAAAAGTTTGGTGAGAGACGATTCGCGCTTTTTCAGACTCGTGGTTTTCAGATCGTTTTCTGCTGTTCAGTTTGTGCTTGTGGGTTTGTATCTGGTCTTCAGTGCGTGCAGCCAGTACAATTGACTTGTCATTGTGTTCGTGTTCGTTCGTTACTAATTTTCAGGTCGCTCTTCACAGGCCTTGCTGTTCTTCAGTGTGTTCTGTTACTTCGTTCTGAGCAACCGACCATTTTCTAGCCATGTTGCGTATACGTACTCCTCGTACAGTTCGTGCTGTGCGGGGGCTTGGTGTTGGGGTCCTTACCTTGACAGAAGTCCATTCCATGAACAGGGTGGGGAGGAGTTCATGGACCAAGAATTGGTTGCTCCAGCGTGACCGGTTCTGTCACATGCCTTTGCTCCGTGAGATCCGTGAGAATAATCCTGATGATTTCAGGAACTTTCTCCGGATGACGGACCCCGTATTTCACCGTTTGTTGGCTTTGCTGACCCCCTATATCAGCAGGCAGGATACCTGCATGAGGCAAGCCATCAGTCCGGAGCAGAGGCTAGTCGCCACCCTGCGGTACTTGGGGATGGGGAGAAGTCTGCAGGACCTCAAGTTCTCGACAGGCATCTGCCCTAGGCTCTGAGGATCATTATCCCAGAGACCTGTTCTGCCATCATCCGGGTCCTGCAGAAGGAGTATATTAAGGTAAGATTTTTATCCTTTAACATCACATTTTATTGTATTTAATGTTTGATAATATATTGTATTTCTTTCATCATTCCCTAATTACCATGATTGTAATATGCTATGATTACCCCCCTTTTCCTCATGCATGCTGGATTTTTATGTAATTTATTTTTGTCCTTCATACATATTTGCCTTCACTTACCTCCCCAGCATGCTCTCCTAACCCTATATTCACCTTGTATAGTCACTTAGCAATGTATTTTGTCAGCTCCATAGTAGTGCTTTACCCTAAACACCCCCTAAAATGTGTAAAAATGAGATTTGTGCTTTAAATTCAGACAGAGTGCCAGAGGCTTTTTTTTGGTGTCCCCAAATCATTTGGAACCCTCCCTCCCCCCAATTGCTAACTCAGCTGATACCAATCCTCTATCTGCTGACTTTGCCTAACCCATGCACACTATACTATACCTACCTCTCTTGTGGTCAGATTTATATAGTTACATAATTACATAGTAGGTGAGGTTGAAAAAAGACACAAGTCCATCAAGTCCAACCTATGTGTGATTATGTGTCAGTATTACATTGTATACCCCTGTATGTTGCGGTCATTCAGGTGCTTATCTAATAGTTTCTTGAAGCTATCGATGCTCCCCGCTGAGACCACCGCCTGTGGAAGGGAATTCCACATCCTTGCCGCTCTTACAGTAAAGAACCCTCTACGTAGTTTAAGGTTAAACCTCTTTTCTTCTAATTTTAATGAGTGGCCACGAGTCTTGTTAAACTCTCTTCTGCAAAAAAGTTTTATTTCTATTGTAGGGTCACCAGTACGGTATTTGTATATTGAAATCATATCCCCTCTCAAGCGTCTCTTCTCCAGAGAGAATAAGTTCAGTGATCGTAACCTTTCCTCATAACTAAGATCCTCCAGACCCTTTATTAGCTTTGTTGCCCTTCTTTGTACTCGCTACATTTAAAGTACATCCTTCCTGAGGACTGGTGCCCAGAACTGGACAGCATACTCTAGGTGCGGCCGGACCAGAGTCTTGTAGAGTGGGAGAATTATCGTTTTATCGCTGGAATTGATCCCCTTTTTAATGCATGCCAATATTCTGTTTGCTTTGTTAGCAGCAGCTTGGCATTGCATGCCATTGCTGAGTCTATCATCTACTAGAACCCCCAGGTCCTTTTCCATCCTAGATTCCCCCAGAGGTTCTCCCCCTAGTGTATAGATTACATTCATATTTTTGCCACCCAAATGCATTATTTTACATTTTTCTACATTGAACCTCATCTGCCATGTAGTTGCCCACCCCATTAATTTGTTCAGATCTTTTTGCAAGGTTTCCACATACTGCGGAGAAGTTATTGCCCTGCTTAGCTTAGTATCGTCTGCAAATACAGAGATTGAACTGTTTATCCCATCCTCCAGGTCGTTTATGAACAAATTAAATAGGATTGGTCCCAGCACAGAACCCTGGGGGACCCCACTACCCACCCCTGACCATTCCGAGTACTCCCCATTTATCACCACCCTCTGAACTCGCCCTTAATCGGTACCATTCCAGTCAGTAGACTGTCTGTAAAAATTCGGAACAACGGTCTGGCAATCACTTGACTGAGTTCCCTAAGTACCCTCGGATGCAAGCCATCTGGTCCCGGTGATTTATTAATGTTAAGTTTCTCAAGTCTAATTTTAATTCTGTCTTCTGTTAACCATGGAGGTGCTTCCTGTGTTGTGTCATGAGGATAACACTGTAGTTTTGGTTACTGAAGCCCCCTGATTCACTTGTGAAGACTGAGGAGAAGAATAAATTCAATACCTTCGCCATCTCCCCATCCTTTGTAACCAGATGTCCTTCCTCATTCTTTATGGGGTCAATATGGTCTGTCCTCCCTTTTTTACTGTTTACATACTTAAAGAATTTCTTGGGATTTTTTTTGCTCTCCTCCGCTATATGTCTTTCATGTTCTATCTTAGCCGTCCTAATTGCACCCTTACATTTCTTGTTGCATTCTTTATAAAGTCTGAATGCTGAGGATGATCCCTCAACCTTGTATTTTTTGAAGGCCTTCTCCTTTGCTTTTATATGCATTTTTACATTGGAGTTAAGCCATCCAGGACTTTTGTTCTCTCTTTTAAATTTATTACCCAATGGGATACATTGGCTAATGCCCTTATTTAATATACTTGTAAAGCAAACCCATCTCTTCTCCGTATTCTTTGTTCCTAATATTTTATCCCAATCTATGCCTTTTAGCAAGGTTTGTAGTTTAGGGAAGTTGGCTCTTTTGAAATTCAGTGTCTTTGTATTCCCTTTATGTTTCCTATTTGTATGATCTATACTGAAACTAATTGACCTGTGATCCCTGTTACCTAAATTGCCCCGTATTTCCACATCAGTGATCAGGTCTGTATTGTTGGTAATCAGTAGATCCAGGAATGTTTTATTTCTAGTTGGTGCATCTACCATCTGACCCATAAAATTGTCCTGCAAGACATTAACCACTTGACGACCGCCTCACGCCGATGTACGTCGGCAAGGTGGCACGGACAGGCAAAATCACGTACATGTACGTGATTTGCCTTCCCCGGGTGGGGGGTCCGATCGGTCCCCCCCCCGGTGCCCGAGGCGGTCGCCATTTCTTCCCGGGCAATGAGAGGTGAGGGGGCGGCCATCCATTGTTGGCCACCCCCTCCCGAATGAAATGCTTCCTTTCCCTCTGTAATGTAAACAGAGGGAAAGGAAGTGATGTCATCTCTCCTCGAGCCGGTCTTTTCGTCGCCGCGCCGAGGAGAGAAGACATCCAAGTAAGTCTGCACAACACTACACATTCAGTAGAACACGCCAGGCACACTTGTCACCCCCCATCACCCCCCGATCACCCCCTGATCACCCCCCTGTACCCCCTGTCACTCTGACACCAATAGCATTTTTTTTTTTTTTTGCATTGGTGTCAGTTTGTGTCAGTTAAAAGTTTTAGGGCAGTTAGGTTAGCCCCCTTTAGGTCTAGGGTACCCCCCCTTAGGTCCAGGGTACCCCCCTAACCCCCCCTAATAAAAGTTAACCCCTTGATTACCCCCCGTCACCAGTGTCGCTAAGCGATCGTTTTTCTGATCGCTGTATTAGTGACACAGGTGACGCTAGTTAGGGAGGTAAGTATATAGGTTCGCTGTCAGTGTTTTATAGCGACAGGGACCCCCATATACTACCTGCTAAAGGTTTTAACCCCCTGATTGCCCCCTAGTTAACCCTTTCACCAGCGATCACCGTATAAGTGTTACGGGTGACGCTGGTTAGCTAGTTTGTTTTTTGTAGTTTATTACAGTTTATTACAGTTTATTATAGTTTTAGGGCACCCGCCGTTTATTACCCTATAAAGGTTTAACCCCCTAATTGCCCGGCGGTGATAGAAGTTAAGTTTTTAGGATCAGATAAGGTCTGCGTCGCCCCAGGCAGCGTCAGGTTAGCGCCAGTACCGCTAAAACCCACGCACGCAGCATACACCTCCCTTAGTGCTATAGTATCTGAGCGGATCGATATCTGATCCGATCAGATCTATACTCCCCAGCAGTTTAGGGTTCCCTGAAACGCAGTGTTAGCGGGATCAGCCCAGATACCTGCTAGCACCTGCGTTTTGCTCCTCGGCCCAGCCCTGCCCAGCCCACCCAAGTGCAGTATCGATCGATAACTGACACTTACAAAACACTAAGCACACATAACTGCAGCGTTCGCAGAGTCAGGCCTGATCCCTGCGATCGCTAACAGTTTTTTGGTAGCGTTTTGATACAGTCGCCAACAGTCAGGAGCTTTTTTGCCTGTGAGTCTCACTAGTGTACCCCTAAATTTAGAGCCCAAAATGGCAAATAGAAGGTACACTAGTGAAGAGGCCTACACGTTTCTGAGTATGACAGATAGTGAAGAGGAAGTCACTCATCTGTCAAGTTCAGGCTCAGAATACGATCCTGTAGAGGACAGCGGCTCCATGACAGATAGCTCTGACGACAGAGTTGTGGTCCCTGCTAAGGTCAGGCGTACCAGACCCCAATCTTCTTCTGTCCTTGAAGTGCAAGAACCGCAGGGCTCTCGTATGGAGCAGAGCAGTACTAGCGCCGCTACTCCTTCTGGTGAACTGGCAAGCACCAGCGGCCTAGTACACCCTGGTCGTACATCCAGCACTGCAGTATCACGTGGTGACGTGGCGAGTCCCATAAGTGCAGTTCAAGCTGGCGAGGTGGCAAGCACTAGTAGTGTCCCGCTGCCACCAAGAAGACAAAGACAGGCCCGTCGTGCCCATAGTGCCCTTCCTGCTGCATTGGCCAATCCGAATTGGGAACCTTCCACTTCTGCAGCACCCGTACTTCCCCCTTTCACTGGCCAACCTGGAATTCAGGTGGAAACAGTTGACTTTATGCCACTGGATTTTTATTCACTGTTTTTCACCGAAGATCTCTATAGATCTATTGTGGACCAAAGCAATTTATACGCTGGTCAATACATCGCCACTATGCCCCAGTCCACCCTTGCCAGAGATTGGAGACCAATTACGGTCTCCGAATTTAAGACCTTTCTGGGCCTTTCCCTCCTCATGGGGTTGAATAAAAAGAGTAAGTTGCGGTCATATTGGTCCACTGACCCAATTTACCATTCACCCTTGTTCTCTGCTTCCATGGCCAGGGCACGATACGAGCAGATTTTGCGGTTCATGCACTTCAACGACAATGAACTCTGTCGTCCTCGTGGAGACCCTGCATACGATCGGCTCTACAAAATTCGGCCCCTCGTAAACCACTTCAACCAACGTTTTGCAGACTTGTTTACCCCCCATCAAGTTGTCTGCGTTGATGAGTCCCTGATTAAGTTTTCTGGCCGCTTGTCCTTCAAACAGTACCTTCCCAGCAAGCGTGCCAGATACGGGGTCAAGATGTATAAGCTCTGTGACAGGGCCACAGGCTATACATGTAGATTTATGGTTTACGAGGGAAAAGATAGTCACGTAGAGCCGATAAACTGCCCTGACTACATAGGAAGCGCTGGCAAGATAGTGTGGGACTTGGTGTCACCCTTATTCGGAAAGGGGTACCACTTGTACGTGGACAATTATTATACGAGCGTGCCACTTTTTAGTCACTTGTTTGATCAGCAGATTGGAGCATTTGGCACCGTGCGACCTAATCGCCGGGGCTTTCCCCAGCGGCTTGTAGATTCCCGTCTTAGGCTGGGGGAGAGAGCCTGCTTGAAGTATAATAATTTGCTCGCTATGAAGTGGAGGGATAAGAAGAATGTTTTCGTTCTCACCTCCCTTCATGCAGACACGACGACCCAAATTTCTACGGCGACTGGTGTTGTGGAGAAACCCCTCTGTGTCCACGAATACAACCTTAATATGGGAGGGGTGGACCTCAACGACCAGTTGTTGGCGCCGTACTTAGTTGCCCGTAAGGCCAGACGCTGGTACAAAAAAGTGTCTGTATACTTATTTCAATTGGCTTTGCTGAATGCTCATGTGCTATACAGAGCTTCAGGACAGACTGGATCCTTCCTTAAATTCCAGGAAGAGATCGTCAGAGCCCTTCTGTTTCCAGACGGTGCTCTACCTCACCTTCCCCAACCAAATGCAGTAAGCCGGCTGCATGAGCGGCATTTTCCTTATGCCATCCCGAGTACCCCTACCCAACGAGCCCCCCAAAAAAGATGTCGTGTCTGCAGCAAGCGCGGATTTAGGCGTGACACCCGGTCTTATTGTCCCTCCTGTCCTGGCAATCCTGGTCTTTGCATGGGTGAATGCTTTGAACGCTACCATACATTAGTTGAGTATTAGCGTAGGGTTCAGCACTGCACAGACTAGGCACACTAACACAGGGTCTCCCAAGATGCCATTGCATTTTGAGAGACCCAAACCTGGAACAAAAGTTACAAAAGTTAAAAGTTACTAAAAAAAAGTGTAAAAAAAATAAATAAAAAAAAAATTAAAAAAAATAAAAACACAAAAAAAAATATAAAATAAAAAAACCAAAAATAGTTGTTGTTTTATTGTTCTCTCTCTCTCTATTCTCTCTCTATTGTTCTTCTCTTTTTTACTCTATTCTATTCTGCAATGTTTTATTGTTATTATGTTTTACCATGTTTCCTTTTCAGATTTTTCATACTTTACCGTTTACTGTGTTTTGTTGGTAACCATTTTATTGTTTTCAGGTACGCCATTCAGTTGCAGCGCGGATTTATTTATCTTGACAGCAACAGCGTTTGCTCCCACGATATATAAAGCCGTGACTCCAACGCTGTCGGAGTTGATTTCACCACCACAGTTACATACTTCAGCATATATGCCGAAGCGTGGGGGCAGCAGTGGGTGGAGGAGCAATTTGCTCCTGCCTTTTGCGGGAGGATGCCCCCATGCTTCGGCATATATATATTTTAGGCACAGGTTGCGTTAAATGTTTTATTTTTTACTATTTTTTTTTTTGTATTTGCTTTGCAGGTATGGTAAGTCTTACTGTTATACTGTAATGTTACTTTGTTTTATTGTTAACCATCATTTGCTTAGCAGGTACGCCATTCAGTTGCAGCGCGGATTTATTTATCTTGACAGCAACAGCGTTTGCTCCCACGATATATAAAGCCGTGACTCCAACGCTGTCGGAGGTGATTTCACCACCACAGTTACATACTTCAGCATATATGCCGAAGCGTGGGGGCAGCAGTGGGTGGAGGAGCAATTTGCTCCTGCCTTTTGCGGGAGGATGCCCCCATGCTTCGGCATATATATATTTTAGGCACAGGTTGCGTTAAATGTTTTATTTTTTACTATGTTTTTTTTTTGTATTTGCTTTGCAGGTATGGTAAGTCTTACTGTTATACTGTAATGTTACTTTGTTTTATTGTTAACCATCATTTGCTTAGCAGGTACGCCATTCAGTTGCAGCGCGGATTTATTTATCTTGACAGCAACAGCGTTTGCTCCCACGATATATAAAGCCGTGACTCCAGCGCTGTCGGAGGTGATTTCACCACCACAGTTACATACTTCAGCATATATGCCGAAGCGTGGGGGCAGTGGGTGGAGGAGCAATTTGCTCCTGCCTTTTGCGGGAGGATGCCCCCATGCTTCGGCATATATAAATGGTGCATGTATGCCCATCATTAGAAGTGGGTGGATGAAGGGAGGTATACTAATGGTGGGCATACCCACCGATCAATATCTTTTTTTCGTTCAGCCCACAGGCTGCATGAAAAAAAAGTTTACAATATATGCCTAACAAGGACCAGCAACGTACTGGTATGTTGCTGGACTTTGAGTGGTTATACCAGAATGATGCCTGCAGGTTTAGGTATCATCTTGGTATCATTCTTTTCAGCCAGCGGTCGGCTTTCATGTAAAAGCAATCCTAGCGGCTAATTAGCCTCTAGACTGCTTTTGCAAGCAGTGGGAGGGAATGCCCCCCCCCTCCCCCACCGTCTTCCATGTTTTTCTCTGGCTTTCCTGTCCCAACAGGGAACCTGAAAATGCAGCCGGTGATTCAGCCAGCTGACCATAGAGCTGATCAGAGACCAGAATGGCTCCAAACATCTCTATGGCCTAAGAAACCGGAAGCTACGAGCATTTCATGACTTAGATTTCGCCGAATGTAAACAGCGCCATTGGGAAATTGGGAAAGCATTTTATCACACCGATCTTGGTGTGGTCAGATGCTTTGAGGGCAGAGGAGAGATCTAGGGTCTAATAGAGCCCAATTTTAAAAAAAAAGAGTACCTGTCACTACCTATTGCTATCATAGGGGATATTTACATTCCCTGAGATAACAATAAAATTAATTTAAAAAAAATAAAAATGAAAGGAACAGTTTAAAAATAAGATAAAAAAGCAAAAAAATAATAAAGAAAAAAAAAAAAAAAATCACCCCTGTCCCCCCCTGCTCTCGCGCAAAGGCGAACGCAAGCGTCGGTCTGGCGTCAAATGTAAACAGCAATTGCACCATGCATGTGAGGTATCACCGCGAAGGACAGAACGAGGGCAGTAATTTTAGCAGTAGACCTCCTCTGTAAATCTAAAGTGGTAACCTGTAAAGGCTTTTAAAGGCTTTTAAAAATGTATTTATTTTGTCGCCGCTGCGCGTTTGTGCGCAATTTTAAAGCATGTCATGTTTGGTATCCATGTACTCGGCCTAAGATCATCTTTTTTATTTCATCAAACATTTGGGCAATATAGTGTGTTTTAGTGCATTAAAATTTAAAAAAGTGTGTTTTTTCCCCAAAAAATGCGTTTGAAAAATCGCTGCGCAAATACTGTGTGAAAAAAAAATATGAAACACCCACCATTTTAATCTGTAGGGCATTTGCTTTAAAAAAAATATATAATGTTTGGGGGTTCAAAGTAATTTTCTTGCAAAAAAAAAATATTTTTTTCATGTAATCAAAAAGTGTCAGAAAGGGCTTTGTCTTCAAGTGGTTAGAAGAGTGGGTGATATGTGACATAAGCTTCTAAATGTTGTGCATAAAATGCCAGGACAGTTCAAACCCCCCCCAAATGACCCCATTTTGGAAAGTAGACACCCCAAGCTATTTGCTGAGAGGCATGTCGAGTCCATGGAATATTTTATATTGTGACACAAGTTGCGGGAAAGAGACAAATCTTTTTTTTTTTTTTTTTTTTTTTGCACAAAGATGTCACTAAATGATATATTGCTCAAACATGCCATGGGAATATGTGAAATTACACCCCAAAATACATTCTGTTGCTTCTCCTGAGTACGGGGATACCACATGTGTGGGACTTTTTGGGAGCCTAGCCGCGCACGGGACCCCGAAAACCAAGCCCCGCCTTCAGGCTTTCTAAGGGCGTAAATTTTTGATTTCACTCTTCACTGCCTAGCACAGTTTCGGAGGCCATGGAATGCCCAGATGGCACAACCCCCCCCAAATGACCCCATTTTGGAAAATAGACACCCCAAGCTATTTGCTGAGAGGTATAGTGAGTATTTTGCAGACCTCACTTTTTGTCACAAACTTTCGAAAATTGAAAAAAGAAAAAAAAATACATTTTTCTTGTCTTTCTTCATTTTCAAAAACAAATGAGAGCTGCAAAATACTCTCCATGCCTCTCAGCAAATAGCTTGGGGTGTCTACTTTCCAAAATGGGGTCATTTGGGGGGGGTTTTTGCCATCTTGGCATTTTATGGCCTTCCAAACTGTGATAGGTAGTGAGGAGTGGAATCACAACTTAACGCCCTTAGAAATCCTGAAGCCGTTGCTTGGTTTTCGGGGCCCCGTACGCGGATAGGCTCCCAAAAAGTCCTAAACATGTGGTATCCCCATACTCAGGAGAAGCAGCAGAATATATTTTGGGGTGTAATTCCACATATGCCCATGGCATGTTTGAGCAATATATCATTTAGTGACAACTTTGTGCAAAAAAAAAAAAAAAAAAAGTGTTACTTTCCCGCAACTTGTGTCAAAATATAAAATATTCCATGGACTCAACATGCCTCTCAGCAAATAGTTTGGGGTGTCTACTTTCCAAAATGGGGTCATTTGGGGGGGGTTTTGTGCCATCTTGGCATTTTATGGCCTTCAAAACTGTGATAGGTAGTGAGGAGTCAAATCACAACATTACGCCCTTAGAAATCCTGAAGGCGGTGCTTGGTTTTCGGGGCCCCGTATGCGGCTAGGCTCCCAAAAAGTCCCACACATGTGGTATCCCCATACTCAGGAGAAGCAGCTAAATGTATTTTGGGGTGCAATTCCACATATGTCCATGGCCTGTGTGAGAAATATATCATTTAGTGACAACTTTGTGCAAAAAAAAAAAAAAAATTGTCACTTTCCCGCAACTTGTGTCAAAAAAGAAAGTATTCCATGGACTCAACATGCCTCTCAACAAATAGGTTGGAGTGTCTACTTTCCAAAATGGGGTCATTTGGGGGGGTTTTGTGCCATCTGGGCATTTTATGGCCTTCAAAACTGTGATAGGTAGTGAGGAATGAAATCAAAAATTTATGCCCTTAGAAATCCTGAAGGCGGTGATTGGTTTTCGGGGCCCCATACGCGGCTAGGCTCCCAAAAAGTCCCACACATGTGGTATCCCCATACTCAGGAGAAGCAGCTGAATGTATTTTGGGGTGCAATTCCACATAGGCCCATGGCCTGTGTGAGCAATATATCATTTAGTGACAACTTTTTGTAAATATTTTTTTTTTTTGTTGTCATTATTCAATCACTTGGGACAAAAAAAATAAATATTCAATGGGTTCAACATGCCTCTCAGCAATTTCCTTGGGGTGTCTACTTTCCAAAATGGGGTCATTTGGGGGGGTTTTGTACTGCCCTGCCATTTTAGCACCTCATGAAATGACATAGGCAGTCATAAACTAAAAGCTGTGTAAATTCCAGAAAATGTACCCTAGTTTGTAGACGTTATAACTTTTGCGCAAACCAATAAATATACGCTTATTAACTTTTTTTTTTACCAAAGACATGTGGCCAAATAAATTTTGGCCTAAATGTATGACTAAAATTGAGTTTATTGGATTTTTTTTATAACAAAAAGTAGAAAATATCATTTTTTTTCAAAATTTTCGGTCTTTTTCCGTTTATAGCGCAAAAAATAAAAACGGCAGAGGTGATCAAATACCATCAAAAGAAAGCTCTATTTGTGGGAAGAAAAGAAGAAAATTTCGTTTGGGTACAGCATTGCATGACCGCGCAATTAAAAGTTAAAGTGACGCAGTGCCAAATTGGAAAAAGACCTCTGGTCCTTAGGCAGCATAATGGTCCGGGGCTCAAGTGGTTAACCACTTGCCGACCGCCTACCGCATATATACTGCGGCAGAGCGGCACGGGCAGGCAAAATCACGTACCCGTACGTGATCTGCCTCCCGCGGGCGGGGGGTCCGATCGGACCCCCCCCGGTGCCATCGGCGGTCGGCATTTGACTGGGAGCGTCGGGAGGCGAGGGGGAGACCATCCGATCGTGGCCCCCCCCTCGCGATCGCTCCCAGCCAATGGGAGTCCTCCTCTGCCTGTGTGTCGTTTCACACAGGCAGAGGATGTGATGTCATCTCTCCCCGGTCTGGCAGTTTCCGTCCCAGCGCCGAGGAGAGAAGACAAGTGAGTGCACCAAACACACACACACACAGTAGAACATGCCAGGCATATTTACACCCCCGATCCCCCCCCCGATCGCCCCCCGATCCCCCCCCAATCACCCCCCCCCTCCTGTCACAAACTGACATTAGCAGTATTTTTTTTTTTTTTTTTTTCCTGATTACTGCATAGTGTCAGTTTGTGACAGTTAGTGTTAGGGCAGTGAGTATTACCCCCCTTTAGGTCTAGGATACCCCCCTAACCCCCCCTAATAAAGTTTTAACCCCTTGATCACCCCCCCTCACCAGTGTCGCTAAGCGATCATTTTTCTGATCGCTGTATTAGTGTCGCTGGTGACGGTAGTTAGGAACGTAAATATTTAGGTTCGCCGTCAGCATTTTATAGCGACAGGGACCCCCATATACTATCTAATAAATGTTTTAACCCCTTGATTGCCCCCTAGTTAACCCTTTCACCACTGATCACCGTATAACTGTTACGGGTGACGCTGGTTAGTTCGTTTATTTTTTATAGTGTCAGGGCACCCGCCGTTTATTACCGAATAAAGGTTTAGCCCCCTGATCACCCGGCGGTGATATGCGTCGCCCCAGGCAGCGTCAGATTAGCGCCAGTACCGCGAACACCCGCGCACGCAGCATACGCCTCCCTTAGTGGTATAGTATCTGATCGGATCAATATCTGATCCAATCAGATCTATACTAGCGTCCCCAGCAGTTTAGGGTTCCCGAAAACGCAGTGTTAGCGGGATCAGCCCAGATACCTGCTAGCACCTGCGTTTTGCCCCTCCGCCCAGCCCAGCCCACCCAAGTGCAGTATCGATCGATCACTGTCACTTACAAAACACTAAACGCATAACTGCAGCGTTCGCAGAGTCAGGCCTGATCCCTGCGATCGCTAACAGTTTTTTTGGTAGCGTTTTGGTGAACTGGCAAGCACCAGCCCCAGGCAGCGTCAGGTTAGCGCCAGTAGTGCTAACACCCACGCACGCACCGTACACCTCCCTTAGTGGTATAGTATCTGATCGGATCAATATCTGATCCGATCAGATCTATACTAGCGTCCCCAGCAGTTTAGGGTTCCCAAAAACGCAGTGTTAGCGGAATCAGCCCAGATACCTGCTAGCACCTGCGTTTTGCCCCTCCGCCCGGCCCAGCCCACCCAAGTGCAGTATCGATCGATCACTGTCACTTACAAAACACTAAACGGATAACTGCAGCGTTCGCAGAGTCAGGCCTGATCCCTGCGATCGCTAACAGTTTTTTTGGTAGCGTTTTGGTGAACTGGCAAGCACCAGCCCCAGGCAGCGTCAGATTAGCGCCAGTACGGCTAACACCCACGCACGCAGCATACGCCTCCCTTAGTGGTATAGTATCTGATCGGATCAATATCTGATCCGATCAGATCTATACTAGTGTCCCCAGCAGTTTAGGGTTCCCAAAAACGCAGTGTTAGCGGGATCAGCCCAGATACCTGCTAGCACCTGCGTTTTGCCCCTCCGCCCGGCCCGGCCCAGCCCACCCAAGTGCAGTATCGATCGATCACTGTCACTTACAAAACACTAAACGCATAACTGCAGCGTTCGCAGAGTCAGGCCGGATCCCTGCGATCGCTAACAGTTTTTTTTGTAGCGTTTTGGTGAACTGGCAAGCGCCAGCGGCCTAGTACACCCCGGTCGTAGTCAAACCAGCACTGCAGTAACACTTGGTGACGTGGCGAGTCCCATAAGTGCAGTTCAAGCTGGTGAGGTGGCAAGCACAAGTAGTGTCCCGCTGCCACCAAGAAGAAGACAAACACAGGCCCGTCGTGCCCATAGTGCCCTTCCTGCTGCATTCGCCAATCCTAATAATTGGGAACCCACCACTTCTGCAGCGCTCGTACTTCCCCCATTCACATCCCCAACCAAATGCAGTCGGCTGCATGAGAGGCATTTTCTTTATGTCCTCCCGAGTACCCCTACCCAACGAACCCCCCAAAAAAGATGTTGTGTCTGCAGCAAGCGCGGATATAGGCGTGACACCCGCTATTATTGTCCCTCCTGTCCTGACAATCCTGGTCTTTGCATTGGTGAATGTTTTGAACGCTACCATGCACTAGTTGAGTATTAGCGTAGGGTACAGCATTGCACAGACTAGGCACACTTTCACAGGGTCTCCCAAGATGCCATCGCATTTTGAGAGACCCGAACCTGGAACCGGTTACAGTTATAAAAGTTAGTTACAAAAAAAAGTGTAAAAAAAAAAAAAAAAAAAAAAAACACAAACAAAAATATAAAATAAAAATAGTTGTCGTTTTATTGTTCTCTCTCTCTCTATTCTCTCTCTATTGTTCTGCTCTTTTTTACTGTATTCTATTCTGCAATGTTTTATTGTTATTGTTATTGTTATTGTTATTATGTTTTATCATGTTTGCTTTTCAGGTATGCAATTTTTTATACCTTACCGTTTACTGTGCTTTATTGTTAACCATTTTTTTGTCTTCAGGTATGCCATTCACGACTTTGAGTGGTTATACCAGAATGATGCCTGCAGGTTTAGGTATCATCTTGGTATCATTCTTTTCAGCCAGCGGTCGGCTTTCATGTAAAAGCAATCCTAGTGGCTAATTAGCCTCTAGACTGCTTTTACAAGCAGTGGGAGGGAATGCCCCCCCCCCCCCCAACATCTTCCGTGTTTTTCTCTGGCTCTCCTGTCCCAACAGGGAACCTGAGAATGCAGCCAGTGATTCGGCCAGCTGACCATAGAGCTGATCGGAGACCAGAATGGCTCCAAACATCTCTATGGCCTAAGAAACCGGAAGCTACGAGCATTTTATGACGTAGATTTCGCCGGATGTAAACAGCGCCATTGGGAAATTGGGAAAGCATTTTATCACACCGATCTTGGTGTGATCAGATGCTTTGAGGGCAGAGGAGAAATCTAGGGTCTAATAGACCCCAATTTTTGCAAAAAAGAGTACCTGTCACTACCTATTGCTATCATAGGGGATATTTACATTCCCTGAGATAACAATAAAAATGATTTAAAAAAAAAAAATGAAAGGAACAGTTTAAAAATAAGATAAAAAAATAATAATAATAAAGAAAAAAAAAAAAAAAAAAAAAAAAAAGCACCCCTGTCCCCCCTGCTCTCGCGCTAAGGCGAACGCAAGCGGCGGTCTGGCGTCAAATGTAAACAGCAATTGCACCATGCATGTGAGGTATCGCCGCGAAGGTCAGATCGAGGGCAGTAAGTTTAGCAGTAGACCTCCTCTGTAAATCTAAAGTGGTAACCTGTAAAGGCTTTTAAAGGCTTTTAAAAATGTATTTAGTTTGTCGCCACTGCACGTTTGTGCGCAATTTTAAAGCATGTCATGTTTGGTATCCATGTACTCGGCCTAAGATCATCTTTTTTATCTCATCAAACATTTGGGCAATATAGTGTGTTTTAGTGCATTAAAATGTAAAAAAGTTTGTTTTTTCCCCAAAAAATGCGTTTGAAAAATCGCTGCGCAAATACTGTGTGAAAAAAAAAAATGAAACACCCACCATTTTAATCTGTAGGGCATTTGCTTTAAAAAAAATATATAATGTTTGGGGGTTCAAAGTAATTTTCTTGCAAAAAAAAATTAATTTTTTTATGTAAACAATAAGTGTCAGAAAGGGCTTTGTCTTCAAGTGGTTAGAAGAGTGGGTGATGTGTGACATAAGCTTCTAGATGTTGTGCAGAAAATGCCAGGACAGTTCAAACCCCCCCCAAATGACCCCATTTTGGAAAGTAGACACCCCAAGCTATTTGCTGAGAGTCATGTTGAGTCCATGGAATATTTTATATTGCGACACAAGTTGCGGGAAAGAGACAATTTTTTATTTTTTTTATTTTTTTTTGCGCAAAGTTGTCACTAAATGATATATTGCTCAAACATGCCATGGAAATATGTGAAATTACACCCCAAAATACATTCTGTTGCTTCTCCTGAGTACGGGGATACCACATGTGTGGGACTTTTTGGGAGCCTAGCCGCGTACGGGACCCCGAAAACCAAGCACCGCCTTCAGGCTTTCTAAGGCCGTAAATTTTTGATTTCACTCTTCACTGCCTATCACAGTTTCGGAGGCCATGGAATGCCCAGGTGGCACAAAACCCCCCCAAATGACCCCATTTTGGAAAGTAGACACCCCAAGCTATTTGATGAGAGGTATAGTGAGTATTTTGCAGACCTCACTTTTTGTCACAAAGTTTTGAAAATTGAAAAAAGAAAAAAAAAAATTTTTTTTCTCGTCTTTCTTTATTTTCAAAAACAAATGAGAGCTGCAAAATACTCACCATGCCTCTCAGCAAATAGCTTGGGGTGTCTACTTTCCAAAATTGGGTCATTTGGGGGGGGTTTTGTGCCACCTGGGCATTCCATGGCCTCCGAAACTGTGATAGGCAGTGAGGAGTAAAATCAAAAATGTACGCCCTTAGAAATCCTGAAGGCGGTGCTTGGTTTTCGGGGTCCCGTACGCGGCTAGGCTCCTAAAAAGTCCCACACATGTGGTATCCCCATACTCAGGAGAAGCAGCTGAATGTATTTTGGGGTGCAATTCCACATATGCCCATGGCCTGTGTGAGCAATATATCATTTAGTGACAACTTTGTGCAAAAAAAAAAAAAAAAAAAAAAAAATTTGTCACTTTCCCGCAACTTGTGTCAAAATATAAAACATTCCATGGACTCAACATGCCTCAAAGCAAATAGCTTGGGGTGTCTACTTTCCAAAATGGGGTCATTTGGGGGGGTTTTATGTCATCTGGGCATTTTATGGCCTTCAAAACTGTGATAGGTAGTGAGGAGTAAAATCAAAAATGTACGCCCTTAGAAATCCTGAAGGCGGTGCTTGGTTTTCGGGGCCCCGTACGCGGCTAGGCTCCCAAAAAGTCCCACACATGTGGTATCCCCGTACTCAGGAGAAGCAGCTAAATGTATTTTGGGGTGCAATTCCACATATGCCCATGGCCTGTGTGAGCAATATATCATTTAGTGACAACTTTTTGTAATTTTTTTTTTTTTTTTTGTCATTATTCAATCACTTGGGACAAAAAAAATGAATATTCAATGGGCTCAACATGCCTCTCAGCAAATTCCTTGGGGTGTCTACTTTCCAAAATGGGGTCATTTGTGGGGGTTTTGTACTGCCCTGCCATTTTAGCACCTCAAGAAACGACATAGGCAGTCATAAATTAAAGGCTGTGTAAATTCCAGAAAATGTACCCTAGTTTGTAGACGCTATAACTTTTGCGCAAACCAATAAATATACACTTATTGACATTTTTTTTACCAAAGACATGTGGCCGAATACATTTTGGCCTAAATGTATGACTAAAATTGAGTTTATTGGATTTTTTTTAGAACAAAAAGTAGAAAATATCATTTTTTTTCAAAATTTTCGGTCTTTTTCCGCGTATAGCGCAAAAAATAAAAACGGCAGAGGTGATCAAATACCATCAAAAGAAAGCTCTATTTGTGGGAAGAAAAGGACGCAAATTTCGTTTGGGTACAGCATTGCATGACCGCGCAATTAGCAGTTAAAGCGATGCAGTGCCGAATTGTAAAAAGTGCTCTGGTCAGGAAGGGGGTAAAACCTTCCGGGGCTGAAGTGGTTAAGGAACTGATGAGCCTTAAAGGGGCTGTAAAGGTAAATTTTTTTTTTTTTAAATAACAAACATGTTATACTTACCTTCACTGTGCAGCTCGTTCTGCACAGAGTGGCCCCGAACCTGGTCTTCTGGGGTCCCTCGGCGGCTGTTTCAGCTCCTCCCCGCAAGCATTAACCACCTTAATGCGAGCTCCCTCGCATGGTGGTTAGTGCTTGCGGGTGCACTCCCGTGATACAGCCGGCGGCTATAGCCGCTCACTGTATCACTCGGCCCCGCCCCCCAGCGCGCCGCGTCATTGGATGTGATTGACAGCAGCGCGAGCCAATGGCTGCGCTGCTTCCAATCCATCCACTGTAGCCAATCAGCGGCCAGGGTGAGCGGAGGAATAGATGTCGGGAACGCGAAGCTGACTTTCGAGGCGTCAGGTAAGTAAAACGAGGGGGCTGGGGGCGGCAGTATTGTCAGAAGTTTTTCCACCTTAATGCATAGAATGCATTAAGGTGAAAAAATTTTAACCTTTACAACCCCTTTAAATGAATGCGCGGTTCCCTCCGCCCAGTCTATGTCTGGATAATTAAAATCCCCCATTATGATAACACTTCCCATACTTGCTGCTAATCCAAATTGTGATAGGAGACCTGTCTCCACTTCCTCCCTCAGGTTAGGGGGCCTAAAGCATACTCCCAGTATTATTTTCCCCTTAGCTTCATCCCTTTGGAGCTCTACCCATAAGGATTCCACCTCCTCCCTAACTCCCTCAGTGATGTCATCTCTCACATTCACTTGTACTTTATTCTTGATATATAGGCATACCCCTCCCCCTTTTTTACCCTCTCTATCCTTGCGGTAAAGGGTATACCCTTGAATGTTTGCCAGCCAATCATGAGAGCTGTTGAACCAGGTCTCTGAAATTCCCACAAAATCCAAATCCTCCTTGTACAACAGTATCTCTAGTTCACCCATCTTGTCCGCCATGCTTCTGCCATTGGTGAACATGCCACATAGTGTAGACCGGTCGCATATTGTCCTCGTATTGGGTGTTTTGAGATTGCAACTAGGACTTGCTACTATACTTACCTTGTGTTTTTGTGCTTTGGTCAACCTACCACTAATGCCCCTAATACTACCCTCTGGAATATCTTCCGCGCTGACTATCTCTACCTCTGGACCCTCCCCCCATCGCCTAGTTTAAAAACCCCTCTAACTTTTTGGCCATCTTCATTCCCAGCAGATCTGCACCCTCCTCATTTAGGTGCAGTCCGTCCCTTCTAAAGTACCGGTTATCGACTGAGAAGTCAGCCCAATCCTCCAGGAACCCAAACCCCTCCTTACTACACCAGCTCTTCAGCCACTTGTTTACTTCCCTAATCTCCCTCTGCCTTTCTGGTGTGGCTCGATGTACCGGTAGTATTCATGAGAATACTACCTTGGAGGTCCTATTCCTCAATTTAGCTCCTAAGTCCCCAAAATCGTTCTTTAGGACACTCCATCTGCCTCTGACTTTGTCATTGGTGCCAACATGCACCATGACAGCTGAGTCTTCCCCAGCCCCTCCCAGTAATCTGTCCACAAGATCCGTGATGGATGAATTTCCCAAAGCATGTAGTGCAAGGGCCTGCCTGAATACTTTTAAATGGTACTGTTTAACTTTTTGGTATTCTATTATTATCTTGATAGATAATAGTAACATGTAAAAATGTGCTAAAATGTGTACAGTGTGTATTTATCTCTTTGTATTATGACACTTCTTACCTGTCCAGTGGGCTGCCAATAGTGTAAAGTAAGGAGGGGCTGGCCAAAGTAATACACATTATTTAGGCATTCATCTATTAATGAAGTGGAGAGGGTTACCTGTCCAAAACATCTCCCCCCCCATAAAATTTTACAAATGGCCCATGAGAGGGGGGGGAGGAATCTGATAGGTGGACCTTATACCTTTGTCTTTAAATGGTCCCTAAAATAAATGTTATACTGTTGGCCAAGAATGTTTGTGTCTAATCTGCTTTCCATGTTTATGTGCAAAATGATTAATTTATTTTTCTTGTTTGACTCCACATTTTCCTTCCAACCCACAGTAATGGCATACTGTGGCCTCCCACTTTGCCCAATGGTGGGACTTTCCTAAACTGCGGAGGGGCAAGTGATGGGAAACACATCCACATCGTCCCACCACCCAACTCAGGTTCATACTGTTATAATTATAAGGGGTTCAATAGTATTGTGATGTTGGCGGTGGTGTCGGCTACTTATGAGTTCCTGTATGTGAACGTGGTAAAGAATGGCCGGATGTCAGATGGTGGAATCATCGCCCAGTTCTACTGGCATCTCCAGAATGGCAGCTTGGACTTGTCACCTCCAGAAGACAATATGGAAGGACTTCCATTTGTCTTCATTGCGGATGAAGCATTTGCGCTGGGTGGACCATCTTATGCGGCCATTCCCGATGGTGACCCTCACCCCGGACCAGAGGGTTTTTAATTACCGGCTGGCCAGAGCCAGAAGAGTGGTGGAGAACATGTTTGGAATCATGGCCAGCCGGTTCCGCCTATTTCTTACACCCATACACATGGCAGAGTATAAACTGAATCACATCATCCTGGCGTGCTGTGTTCTCCACAACTTTTAAGGAGAAATTCTGCCAACTTTGCTGCCTCAGTTGGCCTGAGGCCCGGAATTCATCTAAATGAACCTACCCTGACAGCGCTTGAAGCTGGCCGTCCTGGCTTGCCCCCCCTGAGTGCCCGTGAGTTCCGTCTAAGATACCTTGAATACTTTAGGTAGGGGGGCCATCAATATGCCAGACAATGTCTGAGATATTTTTTAAATAAAAAAATAATTTTAACTACTAAAATATTTGCTGACATTTACTGCTTGTGTTTCTTTTAGCTGACCCTGACTGAAATGTGGGTAGTCCTGAAAATGGCGTGATTGTGTAACATTAGAAAGCACTGTTGTGTGTTATTTATTAAAGGAAAATACACTTTGCACCACAAGTGCACTTGAAACTGCACTGAAACTGCACTTTCAGTGCAAAGTGCAAAGTGGATTTGCCCTTAGGAAATAACCCCCATTGTCACAGAAAACACCAATTTTACCACAACAAAAATTTGGGAGCATTGAAACAATAATCCACACATTCTTGATTATCAATCTTTTTAATACAAGCACAATCACATGTGCATTTATAAAAGGTTTTTTAAAAAAACAAACATGTTTGTTGTATAACAATTTTTTGGGTCACATTAATAAAAGTAGAAATGTCCTTTTAAGCTAAAACAGGCATGTTTTAAAGCAACAAAAATACACAAATCTGGAACTTACAAAGTTCAACTTTTGTAGAAATTGAAGGCAATATCAGACATGAGTATTTATAAACTGTGTTTGATATTGAGTTCAGATGGGGTGAAGTCACCCCTGGAAAAGCCAAATTTTGAGATGCACACAAATTGCAGAATGTCAACATGTGCTAGCTGCCATCACGGGGGATCAAGGGACGTGTTTTGGAGGTGCAACCCCTTCCTCTCAGCTACTTTATTATTGAGGAAGGGGTTGCATCCCCAAAACGCCTACATTGATCTCCCGTGATAGCAGATAGCACATGTTGACACACTGTGTCCATCTTTAAAATTTGGCTTTTCTCGAATATGTCAAAAATTCAGAAACATTTTTCAATTCAAAAAACCCAAAAAAAAGTAAGGGATTTGGAGGTGTTTTAAACTCTCCCTAAAACGTCAATCATGTTCTTCATTTTGGTTTTAACATCATTGATGTTTTTCTGTATGTTTTCCAAGTCCCTATTGCACCCCATGATCTCCCCGATCAGGATCTGGGCACTCTCACTGGTGAAATGACCTGGATCCACAACGATCACCTAATCACCTAAAAATATAAAAATAAAAACACTCCATGTATTATAAATATGCCGGCATCCATCTCTTACCTGAGCCTGTGGTCGCAGACACTCACCTGTTGTGGTGACTATTTCCACCACGTCTCCCTCCTCCTCCTCGCTTTAGTGGATTTCCACTTCCTCATGAGGTGGGGGGTCTATGGTCTCGTCGGATGAGTGGTGTCCTCCGAGTCTTTTCTCCCCTATGTTATAAAAAAATAGGTATACTTAGCACACAGATATTTGATGGCAGAAATGGGAACATGAAACATTGCTTGGAAGTGGGGTACAATGGTCTGTTTTGGCAGAGTTCCAAGATGAAGAAATATTTTTGTCACTTTGTCAAGCTGGAATACTTACCTGTTTTGTACAAGCTTCACAGATGGAGTCACCCCTATAGTATACACTGGAGCACCTGTGTGGGCCCCCTAATAAAAAGAGTGTTCTTGTGTCCCACACTAGTGCTCCAGATGTGTAAACAGCTGCTGAGTGTCCTCTCCTTACACAGAATCTAGTTTGTATTACATTCTAGTTACAAACCCATCTAGACACCAAAATAATTTTAAGAGAAGTAGGCTATCCAAAATTTATTAAAATGCATATGGCCAAAACAATGGTGTTTTCTAGGCCGAACGAACAATGTTTCTGACGAACGAACAATGTGCCCATGAACATGAAAGTTGCCATTTTAAACTGTACAACAGTATAAAGCAAAGCACATGGAGCAGCACGAACGTAATAAAAATAACGAATAGGAACACAGGACAACTACTTACTTTTTTGCAGCACTCTCCTGATCCTTCTGTACTGCTCATGCTCCCTTAATTTAAAGTCTGACCACCGCTTCCTGAGTTGATCTTTCGATCGTCGTACCCCAAAATTCCGGTGCAGACTCTTGACTACTTTTGCCATGATCTTGGCCTTTCTGACATTGGGGTTGGGGTAAGGTCCATAATTCCCATCATAGTCAGTCCTCTTCAGGATGTCCACCATTTCCAACATCTCCCCAAACGACATATTTGAGGCCTTAAATCAGTGGTTCTCAACTCCAGTCCTCAGGACCCACCAACAGGCCAGGTTTGCAAGATAGCTGAAATACATCACAGGTGATATCACTTGCTGCTCAGTGATTGCAGTATTCTAGTCTGCAACTCCCCAAGGTAATACTTAAAATCTGACCTGTTGGTGGGTCCGAGGACTGGATTTGAGAACCACTGCCTTAAATCGTCTCCTCCGGGATCGGGACGTTTTTGTCTCCGGGCTTTCCTCCTCCTTGTTTCTGTAATTAGCACGCACCTGTTGTGTCTCCGCCATGTGCTCTTCCCCACTGCGCCGAATGAGAAGGGGTGGGGAATAGTCTAGAAAGAACGCCATGGGCGGGCGGAGTTTCACGCATGCGCAGTGTATATAAAGCGTAACACGCATGCGTAGTACGTACGATCTGTGAGTGGAGGAAGACGTTTTGGAAGCGCCGATCATGATAATGAAGGTAACATTTAAACTTGGGCCTATACTGATTCTAGATTGAGGCCTATATTGGGACAAGATTAGGAGACTTTAGCCTGACATTAGGGTTTGTATTGTGTATTACAGATAAAGCGGATGGCTTCAATGACCACAACTTCCTCCCCCTGTTCATAGACAAGTACAGGGAGCTGCCCTGTCTGTGGCAGGTGAAACATCCTCATTATAATCATAAACAAAAGAGGCAGGCAGAAACTGCTGGAGTTGGTGAAGCCGGTGGTCCCCACAGCAACCATCCCCTATTTAAAAGCCAAAATTGGTGGCCTGAGGAGCACTTATCTTAGGGAGCGCAAGAATGTCCAGGATTCCCAGAGATCAGGAGCTGCAGCAGATGACGTTTATGTCCCCAGGCTGTGGTACTACCGTATGAGAGACTGCGTTTTCTGTCAGACAAGACTGAATTCAGGGAATCCCTCTCAACCCTTCCTTCCACTCTTCCTTCTACCCTATCTTCCACCCCAGCTGAGGCTTTTGATGTCCAACCTGGGACTTCCAGCCAGGAAGAAGTGGAGGAGCCCAGCTGGAGGCAGGTATAGCATTGTTCTACAGATTTCTGGTCAATAAATAAATGATGTTTCTTAGATGTTATTATTGATCACTAATTCCTGATTTAATAAAGTGTTTTACATATCAATAGACAGTAGTGGGCAAAAATAATTGGGACAAGAATGAAAAATGCTGGGCTCAGAATGATAGTCTGTTATATTTGTTAACATTCAATTTGCAACAGTCATGAGATGAAAATTGTGTGTGATTGATGAAGAAAAAACTCAAACTATGTCCCTTTTTCATACACAGGAAGACCTCAGTCAGGAACAGGCTGTGGAATATGGCACACAGGAGGAGGCGGGGGTTAGTGGCAGCCAGGAGGAGGCGGGGCTAAGTGGCAGCCAGAACAAGGCCGGGCCCAGTAGGAGCCTGACAGAATCGCAGGTCCCTCCCCTCCGCCTTCCAAACAAAAGACCCAGGAAGGGGAGTAATGTGCAGGATTCAGCACTCAGGCTGATTCAGGAGGCTTCTGCATCCCTCAGAGCCTTCCCCACTCCCGAAGAGGCCTTTGCCTCCATGGCTGCAACAAAACTGCAGGACATGCAGGAGGGCCAACACCTCATGTGTGAGGACCTTCTTTATAAAACCTTAACTAAGGGGGTGAGGGGCAAAATCACCCAATACCCACCTGTGTGAGTTGGACCATCCCCCTCCTGCCACAACTCCACCACCACAGACACAGCGTGGAAGGAAGCGTGGAAGGAAGACCAGAGAGTGATGGCCTGGGTTCAGTCTGGTCTGACAAAAGATGCAGGCTCTTGTATGACCACAGCCTGGGGACATACATGTCATCTGCTGCTGTTCATGATTCTCTTGGACTTCTGGACCAGACTGCACTCCCTTTTTCACGTACCTGGTAGGTTTTGAGCCTGAAGTGCAGAGAAAGACCTCCCTTACAGCTCCCACTCCTGTTCCCCTGGAATGGAGACAGAAGGCCCAGGAGTGAGGAGTGGTATGGGTGCCTGGCAGGATCAACAGTCACCGGAAGTTCAGGAGTGGTGGCACCCTCTGGAACCTGAAGCTGGAGAGGAGGCTGGAATGCAGAGAGGACCCGGAACCACAGCAGGTAAGTAAGCAGGACTGAAGAGCTGGACTGAAATCAGGAACAAGCAGCAGGTAGTAGACTGGAACGCTGGACTGGAACCAGGAACAAGGCAGCAGGTAGTAGACTGGAACGCTGGCGTGGAACCAGGAACAAGGCAGCAGGTAGTAGCCTGGAACGCTGGACTGGAACCAGGAACAAGGCAGCAGGTAGTAGACTGGAACGCTGGACTGGAACCAGGAACAAGGCAGCAGGTAGTAGCCTGGAAGGCTGGACTGGAACCAGGAACAAGGCAGCAGGTAGTAGACTGGAACGCTGGACTGGAACCAGGAACAAAGCAGCAGGTAGTAGCCTGGAACGCTGGACTGGAACCAGGAACAAGGCAGCAGGTAGTAGACTGGATACTGGTATCAGACAGAGGGATGGTCAAACAAGCCGGAGGTCGGTATCGGTCGAGCAGCAGAGGTACCAGGGATAACACAGAGGGATGGTCAGGCAAGCCAAGAGGGTCTGGTGCAGACGGATAGCAGGATGGTCTAACGGGAAGCCGGGTCAGATAGCAGAGTACACAGGTCAGATCAGGTTAAAGCACACGGAACGCTGTAGAGCAGACAGCGGGGATTGAGTGTGACAGGCCGGTTTAAATAGCCTGCCTAGCACTAGCGGGAGTGCGCACGCGTGCCCGTGCGTGACAGCACCTGTGAACGCGCACGCATGCGCAGTGGAACCCGTGGCCGTGTCCCCGTGCATCTGGATCGCCGATTACTGGCAGGATCTTCATGACACACATATATGGACTCCTCAGGCCACCAATTTTGCCTGGAAATAATTGATGTGTGCCCTGGGGGCCAAAGGCTTCGACAATTTCTGCTGTTTCTTCAGCGTTGCCACCCTCTTTGTTTGGTTCTGATCCCTCAGTAAAGGATTTTTTGTTTCAATTATACTTTCAATTATACTATTTTCCTTCAAAAAGGACAGTTTGTTTGTGAGGAGGCAGGTACATTTAAAAAATACAATGTGAAATTAACAAGAGACACCAACACCAAACAACCTCCTTGAGATTAAATAATACAAGATAATAATTGTGCGGTGGTAACTTGACACACAAAACACACCCAAAAATATTCTGGAGTTTAAAAAAAAAAAGAAAAAATATCAGGCTTGAAAAAACTACTAACCAAAAAAAAAATTATAAAATTTTTGAGTCAGATGTGACAAATACAAATACAAAGAAGTCTGTGTGAATCTGAGCAGCAAAACAACTTCATTCTTCTAGCATTATAAAGAAGAAGAGAGTGCGCTCCATTAAACAATTTAAAACATTGCAGCATGACGAAAGTGCTATATCCATTCCGAATGCTAATTTTACCAGACTGAGCAGTTCCATCTCGGAATTTATTCTGAGCATGCGTGGCACTTTGTGCGTCGGAATTGTCCACACACGGTCTGGATTGACGCAATCGGATTTTGTTGTCGGAAAATTTTATAGCCTGCTCTCAAACTTTGTGTGTGAAAATCCGATGGAAAAAGTCCGATGGAGCCCACACATGGTCGGAATTTCTGACAACAAGCTCCGATCGCACACTTTCTGTCGGAAAATCCAACCGTGTGTACGGGGCATAACTGCCCTACCACTTATAACGGTCACAAATGACACCAATGCAATAATCAAAAAAAAAACTGCTATTGGTGTCACTGTGACAGGGGGTACAGGGGGGTGATCGGGGGGTGATGGGATGTGAAAAGTGTACCTAGAGTGTTCTACTGTATGTGTAGTGTTTGGTGCACTTACTTGATGTCTTCTCTCCTCGGCGCCGGAAAGAAAAGACCGACACGAGGAGAGATGACATCACTTCCTCTGCCACTGTTTATATTACAGAGGCAGAGGATGCCTGTCATTCGCCAGGAGCGATTGTGAGGGGGTGGCATGAATCAGTGGCCTCCCCCTCACCTCGGATCGCTCCTGACAAGAATCTGACCGCTGCAGGCACCAGGGGGGTCCGATAGGACCCCCCGTCCGGGGGCAGGCAGGGACGTACGGGTAAGCCCTTATGCCTGCCCGTGCCATTGTACCAACGTACATTGGCGTGCGGCGGGCGGCAACTGGTAAAACCTCATTTGCCATTTAGTTGACCATTCCATTCATTTTTTCAGGTCCTCTTGTAAGGTTTCTATATCCTGCTGTGATGCTATTGCCCTCCTTTTTTTCGTGTCATGAGAAAAAACTGAGATTGAGCTATTTATCTCATCTAGAAAAAAAGAACCCCTAATCGGGGAATGGATGGGACATTATGGGTGCTGTTCATATAATAATTAACAACAGTTTATGAGTAAAAAGATATATTTTTATTAAGACACTAATACATAAAAGAAGAAAGGTATATATAGATACATTTCTTCTGTACAAAAGAATACCACACTATTTGATGTACATGTTTCACCGTGCGGCTTCTTCAGGAACATGCGTAGGTATTCAAATCTGGTAGATGAGAATATAAATGTTACAAATAACAGTTTTTACTAATTTTAATATTCATATAGCAAAACATTTTCAATGAGTGTTTTCTACTAATTTAAGTGATCATATAGACAGTACCTGGATATATGATGGGTCCTTGCAAATAAAATCTCTAAATTCACTTGTGGAGTGGTCAGAGCATATTCTAAGAAAGTAATGTGAGAGCAATTTGTCGGGCACAAAAGCACTGACCTCAAAAAAGATGGAATAGAGAGGGGAACCGGAATCACCTCCAAAATAGCAATAGTCTCCGATATGGGGAATATTAGTCTTGATATTGTGTTTTTTGCCTATAGTCTAATTACCTGTAAATGATAATAGCAACATAGTATAACATTTTTTAATTTATTTTTAAACATCTGCAGTTACCGTATTTATCGGAGTATAACACGCACCGGCGTATAACACGCACCCCAATTTAGGAGGGAATTTTAAGGAAAAAAAAACTTTTAGGAGGGAAGTTGAAGGGAAAAAAACTTACATTTAAATGCCCATCATTGCAGCCTTCTCAGTGCAGCCTTGTCAGTGCAGCCTTGCCCCAGTGCAGCCATGTCAGTGCAGCCTTGTCAGTGCAGCCTTCCCCAGTGCAGCCTTGTCAGTGCAGCCATGTCAGGGCAGCCTTGTCAGTGCAGCCATGTCAGTGCATCCTTCTCAGTGCAGCCATGTCAGTGCAGCCATGTCAGTGCAGCCTTCTCAGTGCAGCCATGTCAGTGCAGCCTTTTCAGTGCAGCCATGTCAGTGCAGCCTTGTCAGTGCAGCCTTGTCAGTGCAGCGTTCCCCAGTGCAGCCTTGTCAGTGCAGCCTTCCCCAGTGCAGCCTTCCCCAGTGCAGCCTTCCCCAGTGCAGCCTTGCCCCAGTGCAGCCTTCGATCCCCTGTCCCTGCCATCCTGGGCTTCAAAATCACCGACCACGATTTGAAAATGGCGCCGCCGGCGCCGAAATACATGATTTTGAAGTTGTGACAGCTCGGGATCGCAGGGGATATAACAGCGTATATACGCTTATATAAATATTAAAATTTGTAAAAACTGTATTTGTAACATTTATATTCTCATCTACCAGATTTCAATACCCACGCATGTTCCTGAAGAAGCCGCACGGCAAAACATGTAGAAGAAATAGTATGGTATTCTTTTGTACAGAAGAATGTATCTATATATACGTTTCTTCTTTTATGTATTAGTGTCTTAATAAAAATATATTTTTTTACTCATAAACTGTTGTTAATTATTATATGAACAACACCCATAAAGTCCCATCTATTCCCCGACTAGGGGTTCTTTTTCTCTCTATATATAAAGGGATGTTGGTGCTAACTGAAAAACTTTGGGAACTGATCACTTTAAATTCTTTATCTATTTATCTCATCCTCTATATAATTTATAAATACATTTAAGAGAATTTGTCCCAGGACAGAATCTTGGGGTACCCCACTAACCACTATAGACCATTCTGAGTACACATTATTTATCACCACCCATTGGACACGCCAGTTTTCTATCCAATGGTCCATACCCACAGACCTTAGTTTGTAGACTAAGCGTTTGTGGGGGACTCTGTCACTTGGTATGGTACACAGGAATACCGCCCTCTCCTATGTGCCAAACGCTGCGCTCACAGACCTACCCCTCACTGACAGCTGCTGCTTAAATTAAAACAATACAAAAATAATGATAAATGATTCACTAGTGCCTGCCCTCCCTCCAAGTGAAATCAGATAGCAGCGCTAATTATAAAAATGTGCATACATATGTGACTTAATCACAAACAAGCTGAAAAGTGACAACCTCTTAAGTGTCATATAAATAATGAGCAAAATTATTCTAATGTGAAAAAATTAAACAGTGTATAAATTGGTAACATAAAAGTCCAATAAAGTAGTGACGTAGTGATATGTGTGATGCTTCACAAATAATACAGATCTTCAGTGAGCAAAAATCTTCCACCACACCGCTGTGCACTGTGATCTCCACTCCCCTTCAGCGAGCAGACTCACCAGCTATTTTTGCCTTACACTCTCGTGCTTGGCTCACAGGCTATTCCCACACAGTAGGGGGTACAGTGATAATTTCCACTCAATTCCTGTTGGATATCCAGAGCATATGCTAGCGTACTCTCCACATGAAACAAAGAAAAGCGAAGCAATAGTGCAGTAACGCAACAAACTTTAATACAAGTAACACTCTCCTCCACCATTAAACTCACATTTCAAAAACTTGAATCAAGCAGAATAGCACAGCACACATGGTCATCACCAAAAAACACTCTCCAAATAATAACCGGACGTATGGTGGTCACGGCGGACCCAGGCAGTCGGATGTTCGGATGACTCTCACCCGTTCCTCGCGTCTCCTGGAGCCGCTTCCCCGCTTTCCCGTATGGCGCCTCCTATCTCAGCGTCCTACGTCTAGCGCGTCAGATTGCCTCGTAGCCACGCCCCGACATGTTTCGTCACAAGGGACTTATTCATGGGATTGGCTGCGCTATCTGGCAATCTTTCTTAAATACCCTCCTCTCTCGTATGACGCGGTAATGGTGACACCGCGCCTGCGCACTCCCTGTGTCTCCGCTCGCACCATACGTGTACATTGCTTAGTATACACAAGTTAACATGCATTTAAAAGCTTCAGTTACTGCAAGTGCTGAGTATGACACTATATATCTGCAAGAGAACTGCTTGGTAATCCCGTGAGCTCATGTCATAGGCCGTGCGGGTCACCAATCATCTTTACATGTGTTCTATATTGCAGGTCTTAAGTGTCATCTCAAAAAACATTTAAAAAAATATTTTTTGAAATTTATATCTTTTTTATTTCTATAAAAGACTGTCATTAATATTAAAGCTGAATGGTTGGAAAAGTGAATAAAAAAATATATAAAAATTATTAAAAATAAAATAAAAATAAAAATAAAAATAAAAATAAAAATAAAAATAAAAATAAAAATAAAAAAATATAAAAAACTTAACCCATTACGGTCCATCTCAGGTACTCCTGGGTATTCTGAAAGAGTTCTACCGACACACAATTTTTTATCTATGGTGCACCTTCCACAGTTATCAAAGTGCAGCATATTATTATCCACTCTGTCCCCCCTCCCTGTCACCCCCCTTAGTAGGTAAATCTCATAATTGCGTTGGTGTTATGGATTCTTAGCCTCTCTATATTTAGGGTGACAAATACAGAGGGACCCCAACCGGTCATCAACCGCCCACCAATCATTATCAATAATCATTGATGAAACAGTTGAGGTCCAATTCTATATTTAAACCCCCCGGAAAAAGACATTTAAAGAGGTATATCCATCGGGTTTCTCGTTGGGACAGATCCCTTATTCTGTTTGAACCCCTCCACGATGGATATACAATGTCTATCCCGCAAAATTGTAATAAACTGGGGTCCTGGTTATGGTATTCTTTGAAATGGAGGGACACGCTGTGATACTTGAAACCATTTTTTATATTGGTTAAATGCTCAGAAATACGAACCCTTAGTAGTCTTTTGGTGCGTCCTATATAGAACAGGCCGCATGGGCACCACATCAAGTATACAACAAATGATGAGTTACATGTAATGAACTCCTTGATTTCAAAAGTTTCATTTGCTCGATTAGTGATACTCTTCGTACTCCTACTCCTGTTCCTCACTGTTCTACAACATATGCATTTGTTGCATGGAAAAAAACCTTTAAGGTTAATTTTAATTGATGGTTGAACTGGGGGGTCAAGAATTTTCTTTACCACTTTGTCTCCAAAGTTGGGGGCCCTTCTATAGATGAACTTAGGGGTTTCGGGTAACATCTCTCCTAGATGTCGATCCCTACGGAGTATGTACCAATATTTTTTAAAAATGGTCTCTATCTCTCTATATTGACTATGATAGTTGGATATGAAACTCCACTGATGTTTTTCCTCAGACTTAGTCCTTTCTTTCTTTTTCAAACAGTCCTCCCTTGGTATATTAGCTACCTGTTCTATGACATCATCCATGGATTTTTCTGAATACCCTTTCTGGAGGAATCTCTCTTTTAAAACCTTTGCCTGTGTGTAGTACTTCCCTTGTTCTGTACAATTTCGACGGACCCTCAAGAATTGTCCCTTCGGAATATTTTTTATCCATACAGGGTGATGACCACTCCTGATGGATAAGAAACTGTTCCGGTCCGTTGGTTTGAAGTATACACTAGTCACCAGAGACTGTTCCTTCCTTTCAATGGACACATCTAAAAAATTGACACATGTTTCACTAATCTGGGCCTCCAATTTGATGTTGTTATTATTGGTGTTGAGGTATTTCAAAAATTCTTCAACAGATTCTCTAGATCCCTCCCAGATGAACAGGAGATCATCTATGAACCTTCGATAGAATCTCAACTGGGGAAAAGATTTACTAAAAATGAATCTGTCTTCCCACTCAGCCATGAACAGGTTGGCGAGGCTGGGGGCAAACTTAGCCCCCATAGCCACGCCAACCCGTTGGGAGAAAAAGTGCCCATTCCACCAAAAATAATTGTGTGACATGCAGAAGTTTAGGGCCTGGCCCACAAACCTCTTCTGCATGTCTGGAATGTCCTCTCTCCTACTCATGGCCCAGTTCAATGACAGGGAGGCGTCCTCATGTTGAATGATCGTATATAATGAGGACACGTCTGCTGTCACTAAAAAGATGTCAGCGGCAGGGTTCAAACAGACCTCCCCCAATCTTTGGAGTAGGTCGGTGGTATCTCGTAGATACGCCTTAGTGTTTTTTACACTTGGCTGGAGAAACCTATCTAGGTACTCTCCCAACCTCGCCGTGACAGATCCTATCCCGTTTACAATCGGGCGCGCTGGTGGTAGTTTGGCGTCCTTGTGAATTTTAGGAAGTGTATATATAACAGGAATCCTACACGCACTAGGGACAAGGTACCTTCTCTCTCTAAGGTTCAGGGCATTAGTAGCATATCCCCATTCAACCAATGAGTTTAACTGTTCCCTATATTTCTCAGTAGGGTCTGTGGTTAATCTTTCATATGTGGAGCGGTCACTAAGCATATTTGAAAGTTGTCCGTGATAAAATGATTTATCCATAATGACAACCCCCCCTCCCTTGTCAGCCGGACGTATAATGATGTCGTTCCGTTTTTCTAGTGCCCTGATTCCTTCATTAATATGTTTTGAATTCACTTCCTCTTTTACTTTAATGGTATCTAGATCTTTCAAAACTAGATTTTTGAATACCTCAACATAATGGTTATTGGAGTTTTGGGGATTAAATAGTGACTTGTTCCTTAGGCCGCTATCAACTTTGCTAGAAGAAGACCCCACATTATGGGTCGAAACTACTGGGTGACTGAGAAAATATTTTTTAATGTTGAGGGATCTAATAAACTTATGAGTGTCAATGTACACTCCAAATTTATTTAGAACCCTCCTGGGGGCACATTTCAGGCCCAAATTTAAAATATTCATCTCTTTGGCATTTAATGTCACTTCACTTAAATTGTAAACCCCCATATTTACATGTCCCTCAATCTCTTTCTTGGGTTGTTGCCGTCGTCCTGCCCGGCATCCCCTTCGCCTCCTGGGAATGGTCCCATCGCTCTGTTGGTATATGGCTGTGGTCCCTTCATTCCTTCCCTGTTGTATGTTGGGTGGTTCTTTCCTCTCGGTGTCCCCCCTCCTCTCCCCCTCCTCCCTCGCTGGCCTAAAAAAGGTGGGGGGCCATGTTCTTGATATTGAGGTCTATGATATTCCTCCTCCAGAGGTAGATATCTATTATGAATTGGTATGGGACTTCTCCCCTCTCCATAATTGGATGCCTGATAATGATAATGACTGCCATAGTCTTGTTGTCTATATTGTTCCCCTCCGTAATTTGATCTCTCTGTTTGGGGGCCCTTCCAGTCATCCTGATTATAATACGCATGTTGTCCCCCTCTCATTGGTTGGGGGGGTTTTGGTGAACCATAATAATCGTTCAGTTGATTCCCTCTATGTTGTGTAGGGGGATAATTATTATAAGTATGCCCAGGTGCATTCTGTTCATGCCTCATCCCACCCTTCTTATTGTCAACCTTTTTACTATGGTCTACTATAGGGGCATTGGATATTTTCCCGTTTCCTTTAACTGGTACGGGGGCCTCATTAGTACCTGGGGTGGGGGTCTGCCATGCATAAATTTTATTATTCTTAAAATCTGCCGCATCCCTATTATATTTTTTAACTTTTTTCTTTTGTGTGTCTCGATCAACTTTTTCAAGTTTCTTTTTCATATTAATATTAAAATCCTTCATCTGGTTTGACTCATTCACTGGTTCTAATTTACTACGTAAGTGATTAATTTGTTCATTGAGCTTCCCCAATTTCACTTGTTTCCTAGTGAGTACCAGATCTTGTAACTCCCTCCCCACTCTATTAAAAAATTCCAACCATTCATTCATAAAACACTGGTCCTCAAGACCATCTTGGGGGGGCACATCCCACCTCAAACTCCTAAAAATTAATTTTTCCTTTTGATAATGTGAGAATGTGAAGACATCCCACCAAGTCTTAATCTGTTTCTCCAACAGACCTTCTAGACTTTTGAGCATGCCGGACACATCCTCATCATTCTCAGCCACCTCTAGATTAGCTGAAAAAATATTATCTGGATTCATTTGTCTGTTGGCAAGAAAATTAAAGACTTCCATGGCTGCACGCGTTAATAAATTCAATAACTCTGTCACTTGGTATGGTACACAGGAATACCGCCCTCTCCTATGTGCCAAACGCTGCGCTCACAGACCTACCCCTCACTGACAGCTGCTGCTTAAATTAAAACAATACAAAAATAATGATAAATGATTCACTAGTGCCTGCCCTCCCTCCAAGTGAAATCAGATAGCAGCGCTAATTATAAAAATGTGCATACATATGTGACTTAATCACAAACAAGCTGAAAAGTGACAACCTCTTAAGTGTCATATAAATAATGAGCAAAATTATTCTAATGTGAAAAAATTAAACAGTGTATAAATTGGTAACATAAAAGTCCAATAAAGTAGTGACGTAGTGATATGTGTGATGCTTCACAAATAATACAGATCTTCAGTGAGCAAAAATCTTCCACCACACCGCTGTGCACTGTGATCTCCACTCCCCTTCAGCGAGCAGACTCACCAGCTATTTTTGCCTTACACTCTCGTGCTTGGCTCACAGGCTATTCCCACACAGTAGGGGGTACAGTGATAATTTCCACTCAATTCCTGTTGGATATCCAGAGCATATGCTAGCGTACTCTCCACATGAAACAAAGAAAAGCGAAGCAATAGTGCAGTAACGCAACAAACTTTAATACAAGTAACACTCTCCTCCACCATTAAACTCACATTTCAAAAACTTGAATCAAGCAGAATAGCACAGCACACATGGTCATCACCAAAAAACACTCTCCAAATAATAACCGGACGTATGGTGGTCACGGCGGACCCAGGCAGTCGGATGTTCGGATGACTCTCACCCGTTCCTCGCGTCTCCTGGAGCCGCTTCCCCGCTTTCCCGTATGGCGCCTCCTATCTCAGCGTCCTACGTCTAGCGCGTCAGATTGCCTCGTAGCCACGCCCCGACATGTTTCGTCACAAGGGACTTATTCATGGGATTGGCTGCGCTATCTGGCAATCTTTCTTAAATACCCTCCTCTCTCGTATGACGCGGTAATGGTGACACCGCGCCTGCGCACTCCCTGTGTCTCCGCTCGCACCATACGTGTACATTGCTTAGTATACACAAGTTAACATGCATTTAAAAGCTTCAGTTACTGCAAGTGCTGAGTATGACACTATATATCTGCAAGAGAACTGCTTGGTAATCCCGTGAGCTCATGTCATAGGCCGTGCGGGTCACCAATCATCTTTACATGTGTTCTATATTGCAGGTCTTAAGTGTCATCTCAAAAAACATTTAAAAAAATATTTTTTGAAATTTATATCTTTTTTATTTCTATAAAAGACTGTCATTAATATTAAAGCTGAATGGTTGGAAAAGTGAATAAAAAAATATATAAAAATTATTAAAAATAAAATAAAAATAAAAATAAAAATAAAAATAAAAATAAAAATAAAAATAAAAATAAAAAAATATAAAAAACTTAACCCATTACGGTCCATCTCAGGTACTCCTGGGTATTCTGAAAGAGTTCTACCGACACACAATTTTTTATCTATGGTGCACCTTCCACAGTTATCAAAGTGCAGCATATTATTATCCACTCTGTCCCCCCTCCCTGTCACCCCCCTTAGTAGGTAAATCTCATAATTGCGTTGGTGTTATGGATTCTTAGCCTCTCTATATTTAGGGTGACAAATACAGAGGGACCCCAACCGGTCATCAACCGCCCACCAATCATTATCAATAATCATTGATGAAACAGTTGAGGTCCAATTCTATATTTAAACCCCCCGGAAAAAGACATTTAAAGAGGTATATCCATCGGGTTTCTCGTTGGGACAGATCCCTTATTCTGTTTGAACCCCTCCACGATGGATATACAATGTCTATCCCGCAAAATTGTAATAAACTGGGGTCCTGGTTATGGTATTCTTTGAAATGGAGGGACACGCTGTGATACTTGAAACCATTTTTTATATTGGTTAAATGCTCAGAAATACGAACCCTTAGTAGTCTTTTGGTGCGTCCTATATAGAACAGGCCGCATGGGCACCACATCAAGTATACAACAAATGATGAGTTACATGTAATGAACTCCTTGATTTCAAAAGTTTCATTTGCTCGATTAGTGATACTCTTCGTACTCCTACTCCTGTTCCTCACTGTTCTACAACATATGCATTTGTTGCATGGAAAAAAACCTTTAAGGTTAATTTTAATTGATGGTTGAACTGGGGGGTCAAGAATTTTCTTTACCACTTTGTCTCCAAAGTTGGGGGCCCTTCTATAGATGAACTTAGGGGTTTCGGGTAACATCTCTCCTAGATGTCGATCCCTACGGAGTATGTACCAATATTTTTTAAAAATGGTCTCTATCTCTCTATATTGACTATGATAGTTGGATATGAAACTCCACTGATGTTTTTCCTCAGACTTAGTCCTTTCTTTCTTTTTCAAACAGTCCTCCCTTGGTATATTAGCTACCTGTTCTATGACATCATCCATGGATTTTTCTGAATACCCTTTCTGGAGGAATCTCTCTTTTAAAACCTTTGCCTGTGTGTAGTACTTCCCTTGTTCTGTACAATTTCGACGGACCCTCAAGAATTGTCCCTTCGGAATATTTTTTATCCATACAGGGTGATGACCACTCCTGATGGATAAGAAACTGTTCCGGTCCGTTGGTTTGAAGTATACACTAGTCACCAGAGACTGTTCCTTCCTTTCAATGGACACATCTAAAAAATTGACACATGTTTCACTAATCTGGGCCTCCAATTTGATGTTGTTATTATTGGTGTTGAGGTATTTCAAAAATTCTTCAACAGATTCTCTAGATCCCTCCCAGATGAACAGGAGATCATCTATGAACCTTCGATAGAATCTCAACTGGGGAAAAGATTTACTAAAAATGAATCTGTCTTCCCACTCAGCCATGAACAGGTTGGCGAGGCTGGGGGCAAACTTAGCCCCCATAGCCACGCCAACCCGTTGGGAGAAAAAGTGCCCATTCCACCAAAAATAATTGTGTGACATGCAGAAGTTTAGGGCCTGGCCCACAAACCTCTTCTGCATGTCTGGAATGTCCTCTCTCCTACTCATGGCCCAGTTCAATGACAGGGAGGCGTCCTCATGTTGAATGATCGTATATAATGAGGACACGTCTGCTGTCACTAAAAAGATGTCAGCGGCAGGGTTCAAACAGACCTCCCCCAATCTTTGGAGTAGGTCGGTGGTATCTCGTAGATACGCCTTAGTGTTTTTTACACTTGGCTGGAGTTTGTGGGGGACTGTATCAAACACTTTTGCTAAATCCAGATACACCATATCTACTGGCCTACGTTTGTCCAGATGGCAGCTCACTTCCTCGTAGTGTTAAAAGGTTGGTTTGCCAAGAAGAGAAAAAGGAAGGTTTCCCCACATTGGGGTTTTTAGGCAGCACAATAACAGGTATGGACACAGTTATATGAAAAAAGTATAACAATTTTATTGGATAATGATAGACCATCAAAGTTAAAAACTGTGAGCTTCAGTGGGAATTATTTAAAAGAATAAGCTGAACATACATAAGCAGACATTTGTTCATAATCATACTTTAAATCATGAACATTAAACCTGGCGCGTTTCAACCCCTATAAATGGGGTCTTCTTCAGAGGATCAGTCTGCAAGTAGAGGTATGTCCAACAGAAAACACAGATTCCCACATGAAGATCCCTTTAAAAGATATATTGCTTTGTCCTCTTCTCCACTGGAGGGTTCCAACCTCCTCTATCGCCACCACAACCCAGACCAGGATGGTGAGACGCAACGTGGCTTACGAGAGGTCACACTTTTAAGCACCGCCCACCAAAGCGGGCAACCGGCCGGAAAGCACCAAAACACCTGTGATAAAGATTTGCAGGGAATAATATATAAAGGCCCATATAGGGATAGTCAGATTTGATCTGTGGGCTAAAAAAGCCACTACAGGATCAACGGCATTGTAAATATGATATATATGGCCCAAAACAAAAAAGTTCTGAGCCATAAACATCTGGTGTATGTTCAAAAAGAAAAGACCATACACAGAGCAAAACTGCAAAGAGATTAAAAAAGTATTCAGTCTGTGCTGGAAGAGAAGTGGTAGTGACGGAGTGAGAGAAAAAAGTGGGAGAGAAGGAGTAAAAGGGTGAAAAGAAACATACAGTCTGGATGTGATGGAATATGAAAAAGCATAATAGGTGCAAGTGAGTGCCAGTGAGGGGGAAGGGAGATGAGGGGGAGGGGAAAAAGGGGGGGGGGAAAGAAAGAGGAAAGAGAGAAGGAAAAAGAAAAAAGAAAGAGAAAAAAGAAAGGAAAGAAAGAAAAAGGGAAGGAGATGAAAAAGAGAGAAAAGGAAAAGAAAAAGAAAGAGGAAAAGAAAAGGGGGAAAGAAAAAGGGGGAAAGGGAGCCGTTAGGGAGTGATAGTGTGGACAAACAAAATATTATTGTTACCTCAGAGAGTGCTAAATAGCACATGTGGATGCATCAGGTTGTCCCATATAACTAGACTGTTGCTTGTTGGCCAACCCGGGATTGGTCATAAGCTGTAGAAGACTCAGGTAGTGGTATCCAAACCTGAGTCTACCAGTCTAAGAATAAACAAAGTATATAATTGTAAGGTATGTGACCACATATATTATCAGTGGTCAAAAAATATATTTAGCAATCATAGGGGGCAGTGATTCCCGACTATTTGGGGCAAAACGATGCTATAACAACACATGGCTTAGAGAGTCTACTTACTGTGTGGTAGCTGAGTGTGAGAGCAAGAGTGATAGCAGGCAGCAGGATGTGTTTGCAGTTCGCCAGATGGGAGAAGATTGAGAACATACATCAAGTATAGGTTTTTATACCCATAATTAGGGGGTGTGTATACCTTGCATCTATCCCTCCAGGTGTGCGCAATCCGCCGATGATCCCATGACGGGCGGCAAGGCGGTCATCGTGGCAGCCCAGTGTGATCTCCCCGGCGTTCCGGAAGAGCGAGGCTCCGAAATCTCGTCATCCTCGCCGAAATCTCGCGATGTCTATGACGTCACGTCGCTCGCGCGGGGCCCCGCGCATGCGCAGTGACGAAAGGCATCCGAGGATGTTCCGGAATGCCGCCGGCAAGGAGGGAAAAATCCCCAATGCGGCGCTCGGTGGCCAACCGAGCGCTCAAGGGGAAACATGGGGGGGGGAGCCGCCAAAACGAGAGCAGGCCCGCCCCCCCCACCTTGCCGGGAAGGCACGTCACAGGTCACTCCCGCCCTGGGGATGACAGCAGAAAGAGTGCCAGAGCTCCCCTGGTGGGGGAAAAAAACAAATTCAAAAAGGGGGAGAAAAATAAATGTGAACTGTGAGGATGACAATTCCTCACGGTTCAAGATTAACATCATCGTTGCATGTCTTAAATATATCTACCCATGTAAGGAGCCTCAGTGAGAAATAGGAGAAGATCAGTCACATGCATAGATATCTTCACACCATCAATTAAGGAATAGAGAAAAACAGCAATATCAAAGTGATGGCATATAATAGAAGGTGCAATTGAATCAGCACAGGGAGAGAGGGGAGGGGTTGAAAAAAGGGGGGGGGGAAACAAACAGGACATGGTCAATAGTGCCAGTTGTTTTTAATCTTTTGGACTATGTTAAATTATAGCCCATCGGAAGGAGGGACAGGACTATTGTGTTTTGCCAGAAACAAAGCCTTTTAAGAATGGAGCAAACGAAATGGCCTCGTTCAATCCTGGGAACAAGGTGGAATTTAATTTAAATATCCACCTCTGCTCGTGCTGCAGTAGAATTTTGTTCCAGTCGCCGCCTCGCACTGGTATGTGAATTCGATCGAGCGCGACGAAGGATATTCTGGGCATTCTATAGTTGTGAATTTCCATCACATGTCGCCCAAGTGGCACATATGGGTTGCCAATTTGCATATGGTAGATGTGTTTAGATATGCGCTGGTGAAACTCTTGTTTGGTCTTTCCGACGTAGTGTGCTCCACATTCGCAGGACATGAGGTACACTATGCCACGTGTTTGACAGTTGGTAAAATGTGACGGTTTAAAGGTTGTCCCATTTGGGAGGGTAAAAATCTTTTCACGTCTTATATATGGGCAACAGGAGCAGTGTCCACAGGGGAAGGATCCCAGGATAGAACAGTGCCTACATCGTTTTTGTGCAGTTTTGAACTCACTTTGAACCAATTTATCCTTTAGTGAGGTTGCTCGTCTAAAGGTGATTGAGGGAATATCTGCAATGAACCTACTAACTTTTGGGTCATCTCGAAGTATGGGCCAGTGCTTACGAATAATGTTTCTGATCTCGTTATGTTGTCTGGAGAAGCGCAGGATCACTCTGGTGGGATCCATACCGGGGTTGCCCTTAGCCCTTTCCCCAAATAACAAAGTATGTCTGGATTGTGCAGCTGCGCGATTGTATGCTTTACGTAGAGTTGAGCGACTATAACCCCGTGCTAGTAATCTAGTTTGTAATTTCTGTGCTTCCTGTTTGAAGAGAACCTCATCAGAACAGTTCCTGCGTAGACGCAGGTACTGTCCATATGGGATAGATCTCTTCAAAAATGTGGGATGAAAACTGTCCGCATGGAGGATGGTATTTCCTGCGGTGCTTTTCCGAAATAAGGTGCTAGAGATGAAATTCTCAGGGGTACGTCTCAACTGTACATCTAGGAAGTTTATTTGATCACGATCATATGTCATAGTGAACTTCAGATTGCGTTCGTTATGGTTGATGTGGTCAAAGAACTTCAATAGTGATTCTTCAGGTCCCTCCCAGACCAGGAGGATATCGTCGATGAGAGTTGAAACATGAGCTTCAGTATATAGGATTGATCGTCTATATGTTGTGATAATCTTTGCAAAAGTGATTATTTTTGATGTCAAAATTAGTCATTTTCAGGGTACAGAATGGGTGAATCTAATGTCGGGCTATGAAACAGATTTTGAACAGGGGGATCGAGCAAAAACCCAGATCTCATCCCTCTTCCACAAATTAAATAAAACACTAGAGAAAAAATCAGCATTGTTTTGGCACATTAAAACCTTAAATAGATATAAAGAAGATAAAATTAATCCTTTAGGTCTACGGATTCAAATATTTCCCAATTTGGACCAGATTAGTGCTGAATGCAAAAGTGAATGGGAGGCTAACCTAAATACCTGTTCCCAGGAGATGATGGCCATCCTCACCAGGGAATATAATAAACAAATGGTATCATTGGATAAGGAAATTGACAACATAGATACCTCTCTGAGACCCTTTATGCAGCACACCCTGTATTCGGATCTACAGGCGAATCTCCGGAGTTGCCTGTCGACCTATAACAGGAATGTGCTGCAGAAAAAGGAGTCGAAGTTTTGGAGGGATCATGCCGCCTTCTCTGAAGGACGGGCATACAAATGGAATAACAAGTCTCAAACAAACTTTCAAAAAAACAAACAATATGTGACACAACAACAACCTAAACAAAATAGTAACGTATTGAAGCCCAAAAAAGATCTTGCTTCTAATCAGAATTCAAAAGCACCAAAGGAACGCGGTAAATTTAAAAGAAGCCGCAACAACAAGGGCTCCCCGGAACAAGAAAGAAAAAAACGAACCATGGAGGCCACTCTGGAGCCTAACCTGGGGGTCCACACTGGTGAAGTGAAATATGTGGGACCTAAATCTGACATAACGAACATAGCCGTAAATGAAATAGATTCCCTATCAAACATTACAGCAACCAAAATACACCCAAATACACCCCTGGGATGTCAAAAATCTAGTTCACAGAACCCTTTAAACCAAGCACAGGGATTCTCTCCATCCCAAACAAACAGGGGAGCAGGGAATCTGGACGCATTCATCACGCGGATTCCAATGAATCCTTCAGCGTGATTAATTTATCCTCCTATTCGCCATCCGCAGCAGAAATCGACGTATTGTCACGCGGTTTAACCTTTTGTCCACAAGAAAACTTCGATCTTTTCGAAAGTGGTCACAGACCTACAATTATTTGCACGTCGGCTACTTTTAAAGAGCCTCCATGCAAAAATTGATACCAACTTGGACATGACGGAGTGGGCCACCTTCAGTATGAAAGAATTTAAAGCCTTACGTGATTTAACGCTTTTGTTTCAAGAAAATAACACTCTAGATCTTATAGACCAAAATGACCTAGAATCTTTACTTGAAAGTGCTAATGAACCCACTCAGAACCCTACAATGAACCTTAAAAAACCCTCTGGAAAATTTCCACCTCTCAGTTTGAACTCAAACATAGAGATTTTTGTAAAACAAACAATTAGAGACATATCTAAACTTACACACAAGAAAGTAAGCCCACAAAATCTGACTGTTGAGGAATCGGCAGCTATTGATTCCCTATGCAACAATGTAGAAATTACAATAAAACCTTCTGACAAAGGAGGTAACGTAGTCCTGATGGACAATCAGGACTACGTACGGATGTGCCAAGACATCTTGGAGAATGATGAATGGTATAAAACCATTCCGAGCAAATTCATACAAAGGTCTTATACCAAATTTTATGATCTAATACAGTCCGCTCTGGACAAGGAGGTTATCACTAGAGACCAGTATGAGTTAATTCGAAGCAAGCACCCACGTATGGCTACTTTTTACAGTTTGCCCAAAATCCATAAGAACCAAACCAAACCTCCCGGACGACCAATTGTCTCCAAGAATGGAGGAATCTCAGAAAACTTGAGCAAAGTGATTGACTCTTTTTTACAACCATTCGTCACGAGTATGCCCTCGTTCCTCAAGGACACATTATATCTACTCCAATTGATTCAGGAGGTATCCCTTCCACCCAATTCATTTTTCGTGGCCATTGATGTTGAAGCCCTGTACAGCTCGATCCCCCACAACAAGGGGATCGAGGCTGTACGGGCACTCTTCCAGAGAAGCAGCAGCTATGATGGAGCTCTGGGTTAGTTCATCATCGATGGCCTTGAATACATCTTGAATCACAACTTTTTCCTCTTTGACAACTCCCACTACCTCCAGGTACAGGGCGTGGCTATGGGCACTTGCTGTGCCCCGGCCTACGCCAATCTGTACCTGGGGGAGTGGGAGAGGGCGCTTGGAGAGGATGAGGACCTAGCCACATGCGTAAGTTGCATACGTATGTGGCGGCGTTACATCGACGATATCCTCCTGGTCTGGGAGGGACCTGAAGAATCACCATTGAAGTTCTTTGACCACATCAACCATAACGAATGCAATCTGAAGTTCACTATGACATATGATCGTGATCAAATAAACTTCCTAGATGTACAGTTGAGACGTACCCCTGAGAATTTCATCTCTAGCACCTTATTTCGGAAAAGCACCGCAGGATATACCATCCTCCATGCGGACAGTTTTCATCCCACATTTTTGAAGAGATCTATCCCATATGGACAGTACCTGCGTCTACGCAGGAACTGTTCTGATGAGGTTCTCTTCAAACAGGAAGCACAGAAATTACAAACCAGATTACTAGCACGGGGTTATAGTCGCTCAACTCTACGTAAAGCATACAATCGCGCAGCTGCACAATCCAGACATACTTTGTTATTTGGGGAAAGGGCTAAGGGCAACCCCGATATGGATCCCACCAGAGTGATCCTGCGCTTCTCCAGACAACATAACGAGATCAGAAACATTATTCGTAAGCACTGGCCCATACTTCGAGATGACCCAAAAGTTAGTAGGTTCATTGCAGATATTCCCTCAATCACCTTTAGACGAGCAACCTCACTAAAGGATAAATTGGTTCAAAGTGAGTTCAAAACTGCACAAAAATGACGTAGGCACTGTTCTATCCTGGGATCCTTCCCCTGTGGACACTGCTCCTGTTGCCCATATATAAGACGTGAAAAGATTTTTACCCTCCCAAATGGGACAACCTTTAAACCGTCACATTTTACCAACTGTCAAACACGTGGCGTAGTGTACCTCATGTCCTGCGAATGTGGAGCACACTACGTCGGAAAGACCAAACAAGAGTTTCACCAGCGCATATCTAAACACATCTACCATATGCAAATTGGCAACCCATATGTGCCACTTGGGCGACATGTGATGGAAATTCACAACTATAGAATGCCCACATACCAGTGCGAGGCGGCGACTGGAACAAAATTCTACTGCAGCACAAGCAGAGGTGGATATTTAAATTAAATTCCACCTTGTTCCCAGGATTGAACGAGGCCATTTCGTTTGCTCCATTCTTAAAAGGCTTTGTTTCTGGCAAAACACAATAGTCCTGTCCCTCCTTCCGATGGGCTATAATTTAACATAGTCCAAAAGATTAAAAACAACTGGCACTATTGACCATGTCCTGTTTGTTTCCCCCCCCCCTTTTTTCAACCCCTCCCCTCTCTCCCTGTGCTGATTCAATTGCACCTTCTATTATATGCCATCACTTTGATATTGCTGTTTTTCTCTATTCCTTAATTGATGGTGTGAAGATATCTATGCATGTGACTGATCTTCTCCTATTTCTCACTGAGGCTCCTTACATGGGTAGATATATTTAAGACATGCAACGATGATGTTAATCTTGAACCGTGAGGAATTGTCATCCTCACAGTTCACATTTATTTTTCTCCCCCTTTTTGAATTTGTTTTTTCCCCCACCAGGGGAGCTCTGGCACTCTTTCTGCTGTCATCCCCAGGGCGGGAGTGACCTGTGACGTGCCTTCCCGGCAAGGTGGGGGGGGACGGGCCTGCTCTCGTTTTGGCGGCTCCCCCCCCCCATGTTTCCCCTTGAGCGCTCGGTTGGCCACCGAGCGCCGCATTGGGGATTTTTCCCTCCTTGCCGGCGGCATTCCGGAACATCCTCGGATGCCTTTCGTCACTGCGCATGCGCGGGGCCCCGCGCGAGCGACGTGACGTCATAGACATTGCGAGATTTCGGCGAGGGTGACGAGATTTCGGAGCCTCGCTCTTCCGGAACGCCGGGGAGATCACACTGGGCTGCCACGATGGCCGCCTTGCCGCCCGTCATGGGATCATTGGCGGATTGCGCACACCTGGAGGGATAGATGCAAGGTATACACACCCCCTAATTATGGGTATAAAAACCTATACTTGATGTATGTTCTCAATCTTCTCCCATCTGGCGAACTGCAAACACATCCTGCTGCCTGCTATCACTCTTGCTCTCACACTCAGCTACCACACAGTAAGTAGACTCTCTAAGCCATGTGTTGTTATAGCATCGTTTTGCCCCAAATAGTCGGGAATCACCAACCCTTATGATTGCTAAATATATTTTTTGACCACTGATAATATATGTGGTCACATACCTTACAATTATATACTTTGTTTATTCTTAGACTGGTAGACTCAGGTTTGGATACCACTACCTGAGTCTTCTACAGCTTATGACCAATCCCGGGTTGGCCAACAAGCAACAGTCTAGTTATATGGGACAACCTGATGCATCCACATGTGCTATTTAGCACTCTCTGAGGTAACAATAATATTTTGTTTGTCCACACTATCACTCCCTAACGGCTCCCTTTCCCCCTTTTTCTTTCCCCCTTTTCTTTTCCTCTTTCTTTTTCTTTTCTCTCTTTTTCATCTCCTTCCCTTTTTCTTTCTTTCCTTTCTTTTTTCTCTTTCTTTTTTCTTTTTCCTTCTCTCTTTCCTCTTTCTTTCCCCCCCCTTTTTTCCCCTCCCCCTCATCTCCCTTCCCCCCCCCCTCACTGGCACTCACTTGCACCTATTATGCTTTTTCATATTCCATCACATCCAGACTGTATGTTTCTTTTCACCCTTTCACTCCTTCTCTAACACTTTTTTCTCTCACTCCGTCACTACCACTTCTCTTCCAGCACAGACTGAATACTTTTTTAATCTCTTTGCAGTTTTGCTCTGTGTATGGTCTTTTCTTTTTGAACATACACCAGATGTTTATGGCTCAGAACTTTTTTTGTTTTGGGCCATATATATCATATTTACAATGCCCTTGATCCTGTAGTGGCTTTTTTAGCCCACAGATCAAATCTGACTATCCCTATATGGGCCTTTATTTATTATTCCCTGCAAATCTTTATCACAGGTGTTTTGGTGCTTTCCGGCCGGTTGCCCGCTTTAGCGGGCGGTGCTTAAAAGTGTGACCTCTCGTAAGCCACGTTGCGTCTCACCATCCTGGTCTGGGTTGTGGCGGCGATAGAGGAGGTTAGAACCCTCCAGTGGAGAAGAGGACAAAGCAATATATCTTTTAAAGGGATCTTCATGTGGGAATCTGTGTTTTCTGTTGGACATACCTCTACTTGCAGACTGATCCTCTGAAGAAGACCCTATTTATAGGGGTTGAAACGCGCCAGGTTTAATGTTCATGATTTAAAGTATGATTATGAACAAATGTCTGCTTATGTATGTTCAGCTTATTCTTTTAAATAATTCCCACTGAAGCTCACAGTTTTTAACTTTGATGGTCTATCATTATCCAATAAAATTGTTATACTTTTTTCATATAACTGTGTCCATACCTGTTATTGTGCTGCCTAAAAACCCCAATGTGGGGAAACCTTCCTTTTTCTGTTCCAATTTTTAAGGGGTGAGCAGCAATCCTCTTTTCTTCTCCCTAGTGTCCCCTCCATGGTTTGCCAAGAAGGACCTTTCATGAACCAATGCTGATTACTACTAATTAAACTGTTTTTATCAGCAAATTCAACTACCGATGTAAGACTGACTGGCCTGTAATTTCCAGGAATGTATTTCTGGCCTTTTTTGAATATTGGTACTATGTGGGCTTTTCGCCAAACCGCTGGTACTATTAATGTCAGTATGCTCTCCATAAAGATTAGGAATAGCAGTCAGAGTTCTTTGGGGACTCTCGGGTGTAAGCCATCTGACCATGGAGATTTATTCATGTTAAGCTTTTCTAATCCTTTCCGAACTCCTGCCCCTGTTAGCCATAAGGGTAGATCCTGTGACGCGTTACTAACAGTACAGTCATGGTTGTTATACCCATCCTTTTCCTGTGTGAAGGGGAGAAAAAACATTTACTACAGTTTCCTTCTCCTTGTCGTCTGTAACCATCTTCCATTGATCGTCCTTTTTGGGGCTTATATGTTTTCCAATCTAGCCCTTTTGCTGTTTATATATTTACAATTTTTTTTACTCTCCTCCATTATGTGTCTCTCATAGTCCTTTTAAACTGCCCTGAGTTAAAACAAGCTGCAGAGGGTCAGAGTACAAAACACGCAGTTTTAAAACAGGCAGCTGACAGAGAGCAGCCAGGGGAAGAAGAGGAAGTAACTACGCAGTTAGTTATGCAGAATTTTCTTTTTCTGACTTTTTTCAGACTGGGCTACAAAGAGTATGACTGACTTTCAAAAAAAATTGACTGAGAAAGATGCAGCGGGATGTTTTGACATCCCCAAACAAACACCAGTACCAACACATTACCAGGATAATTTCTCAGGAAATTAAAGGGGAAACTTTTACAAGAAAGGGAGATAGAACAGAGGGGGTTATAGAGGTGGATATAGGGGAAGAGGACGGCCACAAAGAGGGGACTTCCAGCAAAGGCAACCTAAGACAGGGTGTTTTAACTGCGGAGACCCCAGACATTGGAAAGCTCAATGTCCCTGGTATGACCAGGAGTGTACAAATTCAGGGCCACCTGCTGCCCCCACTCCCCCTCAGGCACCAACCCCAGTACAGCAGCAACATGGTGTTAAGTACCCCATATCTTGGAAACAACAGCAGTCACAATGAAGCTGCCCGGAAGGTAGTATCCTGGCATTTTCACTTGTCTCTCATTCTTATCATGAACAGCCTATAATTTCATTGCTTGTAGATGGGCATGAGGTACCATTCATGCAGGGCCGTTTTTAAGGCAGGGCAAAAGGGGCAGCTGCCCTGGGCCCTGTCATTGTTGTGGGGCCCAAAGCAGCTGCCTCATCATTGACAACTATTCTAGTTTAAATTCCCTTGTTCCTTGAAGTTTTAGTCCTGTGCTGTGTCCCAATATCTCAGTGTGAAGTGCTGCTACTAATGATGCCCAGCTCTGCCCTATTGTTTTGTGCAGATGACTCACCTGCAGACCCTGTGTTTACATGTAAATAACTGGCATTAATATGTAAATAGTGGCGGCATTCATATGTATATCATGCCCCCCCCAGGTCAAATCCACCATCACTTCTGCTGAATACTGCCCACTGGGGAGGTAAAGGGGCATGTTTGAAAGTCCTGCCTACAACTGTGGTCATTAAGCTTAACATCTGCCTGTTCTGCAAGGGCAAGCAAATTGGTGGGGGGGGGTAGTATTGCGGGGTGTGCAGAGGTAGGCAGAGAAGGAGTTACAGTTTGGGTGCACAGGTGAGCAAGGAGGGGTTGCATGGAGGTAAGGAAGGTGGGTCCAAAGATGAGCAGAGGAGGCAGGTAAAGTTAAAGGGGTGGAGGGTTGAAATGGAGAGGATGGGGAAGGTTTGGGGTGCAGAGGGTAGCAGGGGTTTTAGGATGCAAAGGTGTACTGACAGGGTGGATAAAGATGTAGGTCACGTGTAGGGCAGCCCATTAATTTCAATGGGCTGCTCTATGCGCTAGAAATGCGGAAGAAAGTCTCTAACCCTTTTTCACAATCACACGGTGCCGAGGCACATGTCAGCAGATGTGCGAGGGTGTCATTAACAATTAATGGCATTGCTGTGTATCTGCTAAAGGGCAGCACGTTTCTGTGGTGTCAAAAAAGTGATTTTGCATGGGTTCTTGACACACACAAATGTGAACGCAGGCTAAATTTCTCAGTTACATTGATGGTCAGTGTAAATCTCTTCATTACATTGGTGCTTAGTGTATAATCCTTTCATTCACACTAGTGGCCAGTGTGAATGTTCCCCTTACATTGGTGGTCAGTGTAAGTCCCTTCTTACATTGGTGGTTACTGTGAATGCTTCTATTACATTAGTGGTCAGTGTAAACCCCTATTACATTGGTGGCCAGTGTTGAAACTCCTCTTTTTTTTTTTTTTTTGCAAATATCTTTTTTTGAAACGCCTCTTTATATTAGTAGTCAGTAAAAAAATCAACATTGCCATTGATCACACCCTCCCCTTCCCCTAGCACTGCCACTGATCCCAGGAGTTCTAGGATCAGTACCATTTTTATAGGGGAGAGGTCATGGATGCTGAGCCTTCAATGGGAATAAATGGGATACTCACCAAAACTTTTAAAACACCCCCGCTTTCACTAAGCACCCGTACTGGTGCTGATTGTGATCTGCAACATTGTTTCAGAAATATTCCTGATTGTCCCGTGAGTCTCTTGGGAAGGGACTTGCTGGGAAAATTAGGCATTACAATGAGAATTACTGCAAAAGGAGGGTTATATGTAAAATCTGACAAGGTTCACCTTTTTACATTGCTCTCACACCCGGAAGATGTCAAATTGAGTGAGGAGGGAGTATGGGCAGTGAATCCTCTTGATGTAGGGTTCATTTTCTGTACGCCCTATAAAGCCACTTTGAAACCAGGTGCTTTACCTGTGTATCATAAACAGTACCCCATATCCAGTGAAAAGGAAGAGGGTATAGAGCCCATTGTGGAGGATTTCTTGAAGAAAGGTATTTTCAAAGAAATCATCTCTCCTTACAACACTCCTATCAACACTGTTAAAAAGCCGGATGGCAGTTATAGGTTTGTACAGGACCTTAGGGCCATAAACAGCTTAGTGGTACCAATTGCCCCAATAGTGCCTGATGTGCCATCATTGCTCACCTCCATACCATTCGATGCTGAGTATTTTTCTGTAATTGACCTCTCAAACGCATTTTTTTTCAATTCCTGTGGATGAGGAGACACAGCCACTCTTTGCATTCCGATTTAAAAATCGGACGCTGACCTGGTGTAGATTGCCCCAGGGCTATATAGACTCACCTGTTGTTTATTCTATTGTCCTCCAAACCACTCTTGGAGCTTGGACACATGGTTCAGTCTTGCTGCAGTACGCGGATGATCTGCTACTCTGCAGCTTGACAAGGGAGGCCGCCCTGGATAATGGGAGAAATCTTTTGAAATGTCTTTTTGAAAGTGGTCATAAAGTGTCAAAGAAAAAGTTGCAATGGTGTCAGAAAACAGTTGAATATCTAGGGTTTGCTCTCACAAAAGGAGAAAGAAGAGACAGTCATAAAAGAGCTGTGGCTCTGATGGGTCTGCCCCGCCCACTCAACAGGAGGGACATGCTTACCTTCCTAGGTATGATTGGTTCCTGCCGCCAATGGATACCTGACTGCTCTTACTATTTATTTATTTTTATTTTATTTATTTCAGGTACTTATATAGCACCGTCAATTTACGCAGCGCTTTACATATACATTATACATTCACATCAGTCCCTACACCCTCAAGGAGCTTACAATCTAAGGTCCCTAACTCACATTCATACATACTAGGGCCAATTTAGACAGGATCCAATTAACCTACCAGCATGTCTTTGGAGTGTGGGAGGAAACCGGAGGAAACCCACGCAGACACAGGGAGAACATGCAAACTCCAGGCAGGTAGTGTCGTGGTTGGGATTCGAACCAGCGACCCTTCTTACTGCTAGGCGAGAGTGCTACCACTACACCACTGTGCCGCCCTATGACAATCTCCTTAGACAGGCCACAGGTTCAGATATGCCAGACTGTGTTAAATGGAAGATGAAATGTGTAATGCTTTTGTGTATTTGAAAAATGCTATGGTAACAGCCCCAGGACTCGGCCCTCCCAATTATAATGTGATGTTTTATTTGTATGCCAGGGAAAATTGTACAGCGATGGCAGGTGTCCTCGCTCAGGAGCATGGAGGCAAGCTTTGCCCTGTTTTTTTTTTCTCAAAGGTGGTACCGGTGCCAGTTCAGGGTATGCCCGCATGTTTTAGAGCTTTAGCATCTTGTGCTATGGTGGTCGAGATGGCTGCAACTTTCACTTTGGGCCATGATACTACCTTGTATACTACTCATAATGTGTCCACGTTACTGAGGAATATACATACGCAACATATGTCCGCCCAGGGGTTGAGCGGCTTTGAGGTGATACTGTTGTCAAATCCAAAATTGCATATTAAATATGCTTCCCCTAATGCAGGCCCAGCTCCAATTTTAAATGCCCTGCTAGGATTAAAAGGAGAGCAGGATGAGGTGGTGCCACAACATGACTGCACCAACCTCATCCACCAAGACACATCTCCCAGACCTGGCTTGTCCCCTACCGCTTTGCCAAATGTGCAAAATGTGTATGTGGATGGATCTTGTTCTAGGCTAAATGATCACACATATCATGCAGGATATGCGGTTGTGCAACTTCCAGATGTCATACTTGAGGCCAAACTTAACCCATATCAATCAGCACAAGCTGCAGAATTGATTGCACTCACCAGGGCATGTCAAATAATTGAAGGTCAAGATGTGAATATTTACACTGACTCCAAATATGGGTATGGCGTGGTATATGACTTCGGTGTCATATGGAGTAGGCGGGGTTTCATTGCAGCTGATGGAAAAAGCCTCTCCCATTCCTCTCTAGTAGTGTCATTGTTAAAAGCCGTTCAGTTGCCTAGAACTCTTGCCATAATACATTGCAGAGCACATACAGGCCAACAAACAGAGGTAGCTAGAGGAAATGCCCTGGCTGACTCAGCAGCCAGACAAGCAGCTATCTATCAACCAGCTCAAATCCAAATGCCAATGTTAGAGCCTGAACTACCTTGTTTTGATCGTGTACTGTCTGACCTACAAGATGATGCCTCAGAAGCCAACATGAGAGATTGGGATAAAGTAGGTGCACAAATAGATCCAAAAACTGGACTTTTGTGCAAAAAGGGGAAGGCAGGGCCGATCCTGGCCGGGGTGCACGGGGTGCACCGCACCCCAGCGCTGTAATCTTTTTACAGAAGAGGGGCGCCGAGCTAGAATCGCCGGCCGCCCGGCCGGCGTCTAGCTAGCGAACCGTGACGTGAGTCAGGGACGCCGCGGCCGCCCAAGCATTCAGAGCGCGCCGCCTCCGCGGCTAACAAGTAAACTCTGCCCACCTCTGCCATCTTCACACAGCGTGGCTAAGAGGGAGCGGAGGAAGAAATCGCGGGTCAGGCGGCTGCAGTGCCTTATGGCGCCAGCCGCCAGGCTAGGGGGCGGTGGCGCCTAAGACATCCCGGAAAGCTATGTCCCCAGCCTAGCAGCGGCAGTGAGGAGAGGAGAGAGCCGGGACAAGGAGCAGCCCGCCGGAAGTGCTGCATTGATCGTTGAAAGATGAAAGCCCTGCATGTGTATCTCGAGGCTTGCCGTGATATCCCCCCTCCTCCTGGTCGTTTAGGGATCTGTTGTGGAACGGACAGGCAGGCAGAAGCGCCGCTCTCCCAGAGTAAAGCATCACCGCCCCTGGCTCAGGTATAGTGGAAGCACAGGCAGCATGCTCAGTGCTGCAGCCTGCACCCAGTAACAAGTAAATAAAAATATTTCTCTGCTGTCAAGTTTATAGTTCATTGCACTGTGTACAGAGAGGGAACTGATATATGTGTGGGAAGGGAACAGACGTGCAGGGAGGCACAGATATATGTGTGTGTGGGGGGAGGGGGAACAGATGTGCAGGGGGGTACATATATATGTGTGGGGGTGGACAGATGTGCAGGGGGAACAGCTATGTGTGTGGGGGGAGGGGGAACAGACGTGCAGAGGGGGAACAGATATGTGTGTGGGGGGTACACTGTGCCCATCAAACACAGCCACTGTGCCCATCTGATGCAGCCACTGTGCCCATCAAACGCAGCCACTGTGCCCATCAAACCCAGCCACTGTGCCCATCAAACGCAGCCACTGTGCCCCACCTAAAAGCAGCCACTGTGCCCCACCTAAAAGCAGCCACTGTGCCCATCAAAGGCTGCCACTGTTCCCATCAAATGCAGCCACTGTGCCATCAAACAGCCACTGTGCCCATTAAAAGCAGCTACTGTGCCCATCAAACGTAGCCACTGTGCCCCACCTAAAAGCAGCCACTGTGCCCATTAAAAGGAGCTACTGTGCCCATCAAACGCAGCCACTGTGCCCCGCCTAAAAGCAGACACTGTGTCCATCAAACGCAGCCAAAGTGCCCATTAAAAGCAGCTACTGTGCCCATCAAACGCAGCCACTGTGCCCATCAAACGCTGCCACTGTGCCCATCAAACGCAGCCAGTCTCTTACCATCTCTTGTATCATATCTGCAGTCTTTCACCATCTCCTGTAGTATGTTTGCAGTCTCTGACCATCTCTTGTACAATATATTCAGGCTCTGACCATCTTTTGTACTATGTATGGAGTCTTTGACCATCTCTTGTATCATAACTGCAGTCCCTGACCATCTTCTGTAGCATGTTTGCAGTCCCTGACCATTTCTTGTATGATGTCTGCAGTCTCTGACCATCTCCTGTATTATGTCTGCAGTCTCTGACCATCTCTTGTATTATATCTGCAGTCTCTGATCATCTCCTGTATTATGTCTGCAGTCTCTGATCATCTCCTGTACTATGTCTGCAGTCTCTGATCATCTCCTGTATTATGTCTGCAGTCTCTGATCATCTCCTGTAGTATGTCTGCAGTCTCTGACCAGCTCTTGTATCATGTCTACAGTCTCCGACCATCTCTTGTATCATGTCTGCAGTCTCTGACCATCTCTTGTATCATGTCTGCAGTCTTTGACCATCTTCTGTAGTATGTCTGCAGTCTCTGACCATCTTTTGTATTATGTCTGCAGTCTTTGACCATCTTCTGTACTATGTTTGCAGTCTCTGACCATCTCTTGTACTATGTCTGCAGTCTCTGACCATCTTTTGTATTATGTCTGCAGTCTCTGACCATCTTTTTGTATTATGTCTGCAGTCTCTGACCATCTCTTGCATTATGTCTGCAGTCTCTGACCATCTCTTGTACTATGTCTGCAGTCTCTGAACATCTCTTGTACTATGTCTGCAGTCTCTGAACATCTCTTGTACTATGTCTGCACTCTCTGACCATCTCTTGTACTATGTCTGCAGTCTCTGACCATCTCTTGTACTATGTCTGCAGTCTCTGACCATCTCTTGTACTATGTCCTCAGTCTCTGACCATCTCTTGTATCATAACTGCAGCCTCTGACCATCTTCTGTAGCATGTTTGCAGTCCCTGACTATTTATTGTATCATGTCTGCAGTCTATGACCATCTTTTGTATTGTGTCTGCAGTCTCTGACCATCTTTTGTATTATGTCTGCAGTCTCTGACCATCTTTTGTATTATGTCTGCAGTCTCTGACCATCTTTTGTATTATGTCTGCAGTCTCTAACCATCTCTTGTATTATGTCTGCAGTCTCTGACCATCTTTTGTACTATGTTTGCAGTCTCTGACCATCTTTTGTATTATGTCTGCAGTCTCTGACCATCTTTTGTATTATGTCTGCAGTCTCTGACCATCTTTTGTATTATGTCTGCAGTCTCTAACATCTCTTGTATTATGTCTGCAGTCTCTGACAATCTTCTGTAGCATGTTTGCAGTCTCTGACCATTTCTTGTATCATGTCTGCAGTCTCTGACCATCTCTTGTACTATTTATGCAGTCTCTGACCATCTCTTGTACTATGTCTGCAGTCTCTGACCATCTCTTGTACTATGTCTGCAGTCTCTGACCATCTCTTGTACTATGTCTGCAGTCTCTGACCATCTCTTGTATTATGTCTGTAGTCTCTGACCATCTCTTGTACTATGTCTGCAGTCTCTGACCATCTCTTGTACTATGTCTGCAGTCTCTGACCATCTCTTGTACTATGTCTGCAGTCTCTGACCATCTCTTGTACTATGTTTGCAGTCTCTGACCATCTCTTGTATCATAACTGCAGCCTCTGACCATCTTCTGTAGCATGTTTGCAGTCCCTGACTATTTATTGTATCATGTCTGCAGTCTCTGACCATCTCTTGTATCATGTCTGCAATCTCTGACCATCTCTTGTATTATGTCTGCAGTCTCTGACCATCTTCTGTAGCATGTTTGCAGTCTCTGACCATTTCTTGTACTATTTATGCAGTCTCTGACCATCTCTTGTATTATGTCTGCAGTCTCTGACCATTTCTTGTATCATGTCTGCAGTCTCTGACCATTTCTTGTATCATGTCTGCAGTCTCTGACCATCCGCTGTAGTATGTCTGCAGTCTCTGACCATCTCTTGTACTATGTCTGCAGTCTCTGACCATCTCTTGTACCATGTCCGCAGTCTCTGACCATCTCTTGTACTATGTCTGCAGTCTCTGACCATCTTATGTATCATGTCTGCAGTCTCTAACCATCTCTCGTATTATGTCTGCAGTCTCTGACCATCTTCTGTAGCATGTTTGCAGTCTCTGACCATTTCTTGTATCATGTCTGCAGTCTCTGACCATCTCTTGTACTATTTATGAAGTCTCTGACCATCTCTTGTACTATGTCTGCAGTCTCTGACCATCTCTTGTACTATGTCTGCAGTCTCTGACCATCTCTTGTACTATGTCTGCAGTCTCTAACCATCTCTTGTATTATGTCTGCAGTCTCTGACCATCTTCTGTAGCATGTTTGCAGTCTCTGACCATTTCTTGTATCATGTCTGCAGTCTCTGACCATCTCTTGTACTATTTATGCAGTCTCTGACCATCTCTTGTACTATGTCTGCAGTCTCTGACCATTTCTTGTATCATGTCTGCAGTCTCTGACCATCCGCTGTAGTATGTCTGCAGTCTCTGACTATCTTGTTCTCTTTATTGTTAAGAGATCATGGGAGGATCCCAGGTTAACAAAGACTCCTTAGGGGAGCATATCTGTGTTTGAGTCATTGCCATAGAAACATTTGCAAAGGGGAGGAGTTAGTAAGATGACCACGCCCCCGTGGGGGCGCCCAAAATATTTCTGCACCCAGGCATCTGTGACCCTAGGATCGGCCCTGGGGGAAGGTATGTATACCAATGGCAGGTGCATCACTTTGTATTGCCCAGTATCATGGAATAGGTCACAGAGGCTGTAAGGCAACTTGTGAATTACTAGGCAAGGATTTTTACATTTCAGATCTCCCCTGGTTGACAAGGGATTATGTGTCCAGGTGTATTACTTGCATTAGGAACAACCCAAACATCCCAAACAAAGCGAAACACGAACATTTGATACATCCCAGTACACCTTTCACCCACCTCCAAGTTGATTTCACACACATGCCCAAGTTAGGAAAAAGACAGGAATATCTTTTGGTAACTGTGGACATGTTTTCGAGATGGGTCGAACTTTTTGTAACTACTAAGGAAGATGCACAAACAGTAGTGAAAATTCTCACACAGGAAATTATTCCTCGATGGGGATGCCCACTTCGAATAAACTCAGACAGAGGTCCTGCATTCACCTCCAAAGTATTTCAGGACATGGTACACTCACTCCAAATAGAATGTAAGTTTCACATTGCATATCATCCCCAAAGTTCAGGGATAGTGGAAAGGGTAAATAGGACCGTGAAAGATAAAATAAGGAAAGCCACAGGAGGAACTTTTGTCCATTGGAAGAGGGTTCTCCAAGCGTTTTTTTTTTTTTTTTGAATTCAGTACTTTTTTTATTCTTTTCATAGCAGTACAAGTTATACATTTCTCCATACATTTTATTCCAGATACATAATCTTGCTTCTAACATTCACCCGCCCCCCCAAAAAAAAAAAAAAAAAAAAAAAAAAAAAAAAAAAAAATTATTAAAAAAGAAGGGGGCAAAACCCAACGACAACAAAAATAGATTTCCTCCCCCTGCTATATCTCCCCCCCTCCCGCGACCCCAAAAGCCCCCCCCCCATCCTCCCATCCTCTACCCAGACCCAACATTGTCCATCTCCCATGTTGATTCATCTTTTATTTTCATTGTCCCAGGCCTCTACCCAGCTTTTCCAGATAGCGTCAAATTTATCTTGGCTCCCTCTATGTGTATAAATAAATTCCTCCTTTATTATGGCTTCTTTTATTTGTGTTCTCCATTCTTCGACCGTTGGGGGGTATATAGATATCCACTTCTGAGCAATTAGCTTTCGTGCCTGAAACAAGCCTCTCGTCATTGCGGTATGGGTATGTTTTGAAATATTTGGTTCCTCCACTATATTTAATAAACATAAATTTGGATCTAGTGAAATTTCTATACCCAATGCGCTATTTATGTTTTTAATTATATCCTGCCAGTAACGATGGAGTTTGGGGCATTTCCACAACATGTGTATTAGATTAGCCGGTGCACCACTGCATCGGGGGCATAAGGGGGATTCCCTGCGTTTCCATTTAAATAGTTTTTCGTGGGTATAGTATGATCTATGTGTAATAAAAAGTTGTGTTAATTTTTGAGTAGCTGACAGAGATACCTTTGGGATCGCAGACAAGACCTCCGACCACTGAGCGTCAGTCAGTGCTCCCAGGTCTCGTTCCCACTGCGACCTGGCCGGTACCACTATCGTTTCCTTAAATTTACACTGCAATATCTCATATATTTCAGAGATAAGTCCCTTCTTTTGATCCCTTTTCTTCAACAATATTGTTATTTCCAAGCGGTTTTGGCTAAGATAAGAAGAACTACTTCCAAAAACTACAGGCTACTCTCCTTTTGAAGTGCTGATGGGTCGTCCCTTTCCCACTCCCTGGGCCAGAGCACCTCTTATGATAGAGCAGGGGTTTTGGATCTGGTACAGTCAGAGTATGTGAGGAAACTAATCAAAACTTTGGATACAGTTGAGGGAAATGTTGCTCGCACCTCTCCTTTTTCTTCACAGGAACCTACCCATCCTTTTAAAGTAGGAGACACGGTGGTGGTCCAGCAGTTAAACAGAAGCAAGAAGCGGGAATATCCTTTTGGACCTCCTACTACGGTGATTGAGGTGACCAGAACGGCTATCCTGGTGGAGAATTGCCAATCCTGGATCCATGCCAGCCTAGTGAAAAATGTTGCCAAAAGCCCCAAGAGAAGGAAGGAGATCCTAAACACAGGAGGCCCTCAAGCAGAAGTCCAAGCAGATGAAGGAGGAGTTCCTGGAAAAGCAGGTCCGGCCAGAGAAGATAACCTTGCTTATTTCACCACAGACTTCTGGCAAGGCATTTTGCCTCCTGTTCCTGATCACCCTGATAGTGTTCCCGCCCACTTAGATCATCACTAACTGTATCTACCACCCTGAAGATTTGGGTGCCATTAAAAGTATTTGTGGGAACACACATACACAGAAGAACGTTACAGTGATACAAGTTAGAAATAAGAGAGACATTGAAGATAATTTTGCTGATAAAATGCTTTTGCTAAAATTTAAATATGCTTATGCTCAGAAATCAGGATTTCAGAAATGTTGGATCTGTAGCAAACTGCACCCTAGCACCTTTAGGATACCCTTAATGGCTATACCTTTAAATATTACTCCCCTTTTGAGAGGAACGATTCCCCTTGACCTTCTGATTGTCAGCAGAAGAACTAATGACACCATTTCCTTTCACATCATCAATAGAAGTCATAATACTACCTGGTGTTTTAATTTAGGGAATTCTACTAGAAATGCTCCTACCGGTAGTCAATCGGTTTTGAACATTTCTAATTGCTATGCCCCTAGTGGGAAGTCTTGCTCTTTATATCAAACACACCACGATAAGGTTAGAGTACGGGCTGATCTAAAAAAAACTCTTGCCTCTAAAAATGATAGTAGTGAACCTGTACAGCATTTGTTTCAGGTTCTGGCAATAGTTACAGCAGTAGATAAAGAGACTGCTGTGAATATGCCCTTCTCGTTTGGTAACCACACTTATGTTTGTTGTGGAAAGACTTGTTATCCCTGGATTCCACAAGAGGCCCAAGGCTGATGTTACCTGGCCTCACTGGTGCCCATAATGGGGGTGGTAGGCGATAGGGATGGGAGTCATTTACTTGAAGTTAGCATACAACCAAGGTCAGTGGCGTAGCGTGGGGGGTGCGAGGGGGGCCGTGGCACCGGGCGCAACATTTTGGGGGCGCAATTCAAAGTCAGTGTGTGTCACTGTCCTAATTCCGATATACTGTGTCCCCGTGCTCCGGCCGCCATGTTTAATCTCAGGCAGAACGGCCGGCGCCCTGTGATTGAACGAATGGGGTCATGTGCAGTGGCAGGGCTGGCCTGTCCATGGTGTCGAGTGGCACATGCGCACAGGTTGCTCCTGGAGTCCCGTTTTTGCCTTGTGACCTGCCGCCTCTGTCTTTTCCTCCTCCTCCTCCTCTCCTGCGGATCTCCAACAGTGCAGATCGATCATGGATGGAAGATAAAATGCAGGTGAGACTCCCTCGCCAGAGACAAGTCATGTTGCTGGCCTGGGGGGAGTGCACATGGTCTGGGGAGAGGAAGCAGCCAGCCAGAGAGAGAGTAAACAAGCAGTTAGTCATGCTGTGTAGTGGTCAGTATAGGAATACTATAGCTAGAGTGGTCAGTGTAGTGGGTAGTGCAGTGTAGTGGGTATTATAGTGGACAGTGTAGTGGACAGTGTAGTGGGTAGTGCAGTGTAGTGGGTAGGGTTGCCACCTGTCCGGGATTCACCCGGACAGTACGGGTTTAGAGTAATTTTGAATCACATGTCCGGGTCTCCTGCCACCTGGAACCCGGACAAATGATCCATACCGCACTGTGGCTCAAGGCTCCATGTGTTCAGCTGGGGGCCAGGGCAGGAACATTAGTAGGTTTTCAAGCAGAGGTTCTTATGCTAATACAGCAGTTCGGACAATTTAATCAATCCTGATGCTGCTTCTATAGTATCCTGCTGACTTTCTCAGGCAATGCACAGGAGCCTACAGGAGGAGAAGAGGTACCCGGCAGACACTGAGGACACGTGCTGGATCAGGAATGGGAGCTCCATGATTGGCCGATCAGCATGTCATTTATCACACAGACAGCTGACCGGGAACAGACCATGCAGGAGACCAGCCGCATAATCAGCTACATCCACAATACTTGGCTGGGTAAGAAAAACTGAACCGAGGAGGGAGGGGGGAGGAGGGGGGAATTCTTAGGATTCTTTGCTATCACCTCTGTGTTATATGTGATGATTGGGAGTCAGGCCCGGTGCCAGCATAATACAGTGTCCTGCAAAGAATAGTGTGTCCACTCCACAGGTCCTCCTGATATCCTGCCCACCTGCTGTCACTCTGCCTGCCCCCTTCTGTCACTCTGCCTGCCCCCTTCTGTCACTCTGCCTGTCCCCTTCTGTCACACTGCCCCCTACTGTCACACTGCCCACCTCCTGTCACACTGCCTGCCCCCCTCCTGTCACACTGCCCCCCTCCTGTCACACTGCCTGCCCCCCTCCTGTCACACTGCTTGCCCCCCTCCTGTCACACTGCCCACCTCCTGTCACACTGCCTGCCCCCCCCCCTGTCATCCTGCCCACCTCCTGTCACACTGCCTGCCCCCTTCTGTCACTCTGCCTGTCCCCTCCTGTCACACTGCCCACCTCCTGTCACACTGCCCACCTCCTGTCACACTGCCTGCCCCCTCCTGTCACACTACCTGCCCCCCTCCTGTCACACTGCCCACCTCCTGTCACACTGCCTGCCCCCCTCCTGTCATCCTGCCCACCTCCTGTCACACTGCCTGCTCCCTTCTGTCACTCTGCCTGTCTCCTCCTGTCACACTGCCCACCTCCTGTCACACTGCCCACCTCCTGTCACACTGCCTGCCCCCCTCCTGTCACACTGCCTGCCCCCCTCCTGTCACACCGCCCACCTCCTGTCACACTGCCCACCTCCTGTCACACTGCCTGCCCCCCTCCTGTCACACTGCCTGCCCCCCTCCTGTCACACTTCCTGCCACCCTCCTGTCACACCGCCCACCTCCTGTCACACTGCCTGCCCCCTCCTGTCACACTGCCTGCCCCCCTCCTGTCACACTGCCTGCCCCCCTCCTGTCACACTGCCTGCCCCCCTTCTGTCACACTGCCCACCTCCTGTCACACTGCCTGCCCCCTCCTGTCACACTGCCTGCCCCCCTCCTGTCACACTGCCCCCCTCCTGTCACACTGTCTGCCCCCCTCCTGTCACACTGCCTGCCCCCCTCCTGTCACACTGCCCACCTCCTGTCACACTGCCTGCCCCCCCCCCTGTCATCCTGCCTACCTCCTGTCACACTGCCTGCCCCCTTCTGTCACACTGCCTGCCCCCCTCCCTTCATCCTGCCTACCTCCTGTCACACTGCCTGCCCCCCTGTCATCCTGCCCCCTCCTGTCACACTGCCTACCCCCCTCCTGTCATCCTGCCCCCTCCTGTCACACTGCCTGCCCCCCTCCTGTCATCCTGCCTACCTCCTGTCACACTGCCTGTCCCCTCCTGTCACTCTTCCCCCTCCCTGCCTCCTGCATTTGTCAGGCTGGGAGGAGGTGTTATATCACCTCCTTACCACCTGTTTAAACCCCACAGCATTGCCCCGTCATTTAATGCATTGCACTTGGATGCGGGGAGCCCCCCCATTCACTTGAATGGGCCACATTCGGCAGTCAATACTGCTCGCTGAACCCAACAGTGTAGACATGTTTTGTTGCACTGTGATGCAAAACATTTTGGCTGTGGCAGGTATACATCCCCCTCTGTTGCCTTTTCAGCTTGAGGGGAATGGTTGGGTAGCAGTAAAAACACAGCTCAACCTCTAATTTTTACTGTCCCCCAACCACAAGTGTAAACGGAGTTGCAGGGCACTCTTAAGAGTGATCCATAGTGGATCATGTTTTGAAGGTATTTTACAGGGGGTGAAGAAGCATTATGTTGCCTCCTCACCACCTGTTTTAACCCCTAAAAATCCATGCCACTGTGCTGTAGCCATGTGCATTGCACACGGTTGCAGCACAGCCCCATTCGGGTGAAGGGGTTGAGTTAAGCAAGCGCAGTGCCGTGCTGCCCTGCACCACTAAAATGCTCGGGTTTGGCTTGAAGAAAAGGTGGCAACCCTAGTAGTGGATAGTATAGTGGACAGTGTAGTGTAGTGGTCAGCATGGTGTAGTGGACAGTGTAGTGGGTAGTGCAGTGTAGTGGGTAGTATAGTGGACAGTGCGGTGTAGTGGTCAGTGCAGTGTAGTGGATAGTGTTCAGTGTGGTATAGTAGTCAGTGCAGTGTAGTGTAGTGGACAGGTAGGTAAGCTTAGTGGTCAGTGTAGGATTCAGGTATGTCAGTGTTAGTGGTCAGTATAGGAAACAGGTGGGTCAGTGTAGGAATCTGGTAGGTTAGTGTAGTGGTCAGTGTGGTGTAGTGGTCAGTGCAGGGTAGAAGTGGGTATTGGTCATGGTAGTGTAGTGGTCAGTCTAGTGTAGTTGGTGGTGTGGTGTAGTGGTCAGTGCAGCGTAGTGTAGTGAGAAGTGGTCAGTGTAGTGTAGTGTAGTGAGTAGTGGTCAGTGTAGTGTAGTGAGTAGTGGTCAGTGTAGTGTAGTGAGTAATGGTCAGTGTAGTGGTCAGTGTAGGGTAGTGGTCAGTGTAGAGTAGTGGGTAGTGGTCAGTGTAGTGAAGTGGTCAGTGTAGTGTAGTGAGTAGTGGTCAGTGTAGTGTAGTGAGTAGTGGTCAGTGTAGTGGTCAGTGTAGGGTAGTGGTCAGTGTAGAGTAGTGGGTAGTGGTCAGTGTAGTGGGTAGTGGTCAGTGTGGTGTAGTGGTCAGTGCAGCATAGTGTAGTGAGTAGTGGTCAGTGTAGTGTAGTAAGTAGTGGTCAGTGTAGTGTAGTGAGTAGTGGTGAGTGTAGTGTAGTGAGTAGTGGTCAGTGTAGTGTAGTGAGTAGTGGTCAGTGCAGCGTAGTGTAGTGAGTAGTGGTGAGTGTAGTGTAGTGAGTAGTGGTCAGTGTAGTGTAGTGAGTAGTGGTGAGTGTAGTGTAGTGAGTAGTGGTGAGTGTAGTGTAGTGAGTAGTGGTCAGTGTAGTGTAGTGAGTAGTGGTCAGTGTAGTGTAGTGAGTAGTGGTGAATGTACTGTAGTGAGTAGTGGTCAGTGTAGTGGTCAGTGCAGGGTAGTGGTCAGTGTAGAGTAGTGGGTAGTGGTCAGTGTGGTGTAGTGGTCAGTGTAGTATAGTGGTTAGTGTAGTGGTGAGTGCAGTGTAGTGCAGTGTAGTGGTCAGTGTGGTGTAGTGGTCAGTATAGGAATCAGGCAGGTCAATGTAGTGGTCAGGTAGGTCAGCGTAGAAATCGGGCTGGTCAGTACTATTGTAGGAAGGGAAGGAGTGCTAAAAGTTCACAGGTTAGGGGGGCGCAAATGACTTGCCTTGCCCCGGGTGCTGACAACCCACGCTACGCCACTGCCCAAGGTATCCATTAAAACATCGTAATAAGAGAGAGTTATTCCTTAAAAAGGATATGGCCTGGGCATGGTTCCCTTCCTGGACAGGATGGGGAATAAATTTGATGAAAAGGTTAAATAATTACTCAGGAATTATTGATGAGATGATGGAAAAGAACTCTGATGACATTTCTAAACTTAATGTTGAAACTAGGGCTATTAGAAAACAACTAGAATTGCATGACTTAGCCATTGAAAGCATGAGTTCAGCCCTTACAGGATTATGTGAAATGACTGAGGATTATAAATGTTGTACTTGGGTACACAATGCTAGTATAGAGGTACCAGATTATTATGATGTGATAGCTCAGCATAGGAAAGAGATGACCAAGCTGCAACAAGAGGCTCGCAACATAGCCCAGACCTGGAGTCCTTTTGGAAATGTTGATTTTGGATTTGAAGGGATATTCTCTTGGATAAGGGATATTTCCATAATTTTAATGATTGTGTTCTTTTTCCTTTATCTTGTGTATAAGCTTATTATGTGCCTTATTAATAGAGCCACTTGCATTTCAGATCCCTCATCTCCCAATAAAACTTATCTCAGTATGTATCATCAGAAGCAGGCTGAGAATACCACCATGATAAGGAAGTGTGATCATACATTTATGATCAAAGAGGGGATTGTAGGAATATTTTAGCTTGCTGTCCACCATTTTAGCTATACACCCCTGTAAAAATGTGTATCCATTTTAGAATAATATGTATATGTGACGTTTATGGAAAGTTAAGTTTCAATTTCTTGTAAATGGCCTGACTTCTTTTAAATGACGTGTAAGTCCTTTCCTGTTAGCCTTTTCCTGTTTTTAGTTTCTATATGAGTTATTAATATTCTATTTTTGCTTGTTTTGAAACATCCTGTATGTCTGTATCTTTACCATATAATGATGAAAGGGTTGGACTTTTGTTGTGATGTCATTTTGGTTATATAAGTGGAAACACGGAAATAAAATGACCAGACCATTCTGAACTGCATGTATTGACTGTGTGTCATAACTGTAAGGATGCATCTGAAAGTTAGCCTTTTCCTGTTTTTAGTTTCTATATGAGTTATTAATATTCTATTTTTGCTTGTTTTGAAACATCCTGTATGTCTGTATCTTTACCATATAATGATGAAAGGGTTGGACTTTTGTTGTGATGTCATTTTGGTTATATAAGTGGAAACACGGAAATAAAATGACCAGACCATTCTGAACTGCATGTATTGACTGTGTGTCATAACTTCTTATTGGAGTGGTCTCCAGGGCTGATTGGGTTTGAAGAAACACTCTAGGCAGGATATCATACAAGGGTCTGTTTGCTCCTGAAACATCCTTACACCCCAACAGCCATTAAAGAGGTTTCCTTTAATCGATGTCTTATATACTTTCAGATGCAACCTACTGCATTTACTTCTGATGGGAAAAAGGTGCTGTTTATAATGAACTGACTGACTGAGGAAGCCTAGCCTGGGCCTCCCCTTATGTGGAACAAGACAATGGGGTTGATTTACTAATGGAAAATCCACTTTGCACTACAAGTTCACTGCAAGTGCACTTAAAAGTGCACTTGGAAGTGCAGTTGCTGTAGATCTGAGGGGAAGCTCTGCTGATTTTATCATCCAATCATGTGCAAGCTAAAATCCTGTTTTTTATTTTCCTTGCATGTCCCCCTCAGATCTACAGCGACTGACTACACTTGTAGTGCAAAGTGGATTTGTTTTCGTAAATAACCCCCATTGTCATCCTGGATACTTTTAATTCTTTTGTGGCTGCTATAGATCAAGTTTCCGATGATCCTGACCCCTGCGCTACTGCCGAGGCAAAGTTGCACAATTTACGGCAGGGTAGACGCTCTGTTGCAGAATACACAACTGATTTCCGACGTTGGATTTCAGATACCAATTGGAATCCATCGGCGCAAAAAAATCAGTTCTGTCAAGGACTCTCTGAACAAGTAAAAGATGAGCTTGCCAGAGTAGAAAATCCTGATGTTTTTGAGGCTTTTATAAAATTATGTATTCAAATTGATCAGAGACTTACTGAAAGTTCTCCTTTCAGTAAGTCTCTGACGGGAGAGACTGGGATTTCTAGGCAATAATGGTGGCATGGGTTTTTCTACTAGTCAGTTTTCTCCTAAGGGTCCAAGAGTTCTTCAGGATTTTGACACTCCTGAACCTATGCAGGTGGAGGCTATTAAAAGATCTATTTCTACGACGTTCAGAGAATTTACTGTATTTTTCGCTCCATAAGACACACTCCCCCCTCCCAAAAAATGGAGGGGAATGTCTGTGCGTCTTATGGAGCAAATATTGACCAGACACGGATACAAGCTATCTGCTTGGCACTGTCCCTCCATCTGTGACTGCATGGCTCTGTCTCTCCTCCCTCTCTTCCTCTCCTCCCTGACCACCGGGAACAGAGTGTGTTAAGCCCCCTGTTATTTGCCACTGCACAGCTGCTTGTATAGACCTGGACACCACCCACCTGTCTGACTCTGTTCCTCCACTCCAGACTGCATAGCGCTGTCCCCCCTCTCCTCCCTTGATGATCAGGAACGGAGTGTGCCTTCCCTGGGCTGTCCCTGGAGTATTTGGGTCCTCCAAAAACTCCCCCCTTGTTTGACATCTAACAGTTTGAGAGTGGGAACCTCTTCCACACTCTCTGTGAACATCTCACTGTCTCTACACAGGATCAGGGTTGGTGACAGCCATCCATCCCCCCGGGCCTGCAGAGGATGATATGCTAGCCGTAAGTTACTGGGATTCCCAGGCTTCTCTCCATTTGATCGTCTGGATAATGTTTGTGAAAGGATACATTTGTTATTAAAGCTTGATACTTTTTACTTACTTACTATTTTCTGGTTTATTGACAAAATACTGGATCGGCATTCCTTGTGTTGTTTTTTTTACTGGGTTTGCAGATCCTATGTAAGTTCACCACATTGATTATTCAATAAACTACCTTTTTTACATGGAAGTTTTAGGATGGGTCCACATATGAGCCACATGCGTCTCACAGCAGGGGTCCAGTGCATCCTGGTTTACTGTTTTATGTCGAATTTCATCCCAAATTTTTGACTGAAATCGGACCTGTAACGGACCAAAAGACGTTTTTGTGCAAATCGCACCGGACCCGTTGCGGAGACATATTTTACCGACTCCATAGAGAGCCGGTCAAAATCTCCTGCATTGAATTTGCAATGATGGGAACCCAGCCTTAGAGGCTGTTATACATTACGCAATGTGCAAGACTGTCATTTTTTCCCAAATCTACATTGAGACCATTTGGTTCAGAATATTTTTTTTTCTTGTTTTCCTCACCTAAAACCTAGGTGCTTCTTTTAATCAGGTGCATCTTATGGAGCGAAAAATATGGTATGTATGGTATGTATGTATTGAGGAGAATCTGGACACTAAGCAGTTAATTGTCCAAATAAATTTAAAAGAACAATTGCAGCAACTGCTACCGTATCTGAACAATTAAACACAATTTCTCAGTCTGTCTCTCCTTTGATTCCTGGAAGCAAATACATTTCTTCTTTATCATCTCATTTTATCATCTCTTTAACCACTTAAGGACCGAGCCTCTTTCTGAGATTTGGAGTTTACAAGTTAAAAATACTTTTTTTTTGCTAGAAAATTATTTAGAACCCCCAAACATTATATATATTTTTTCTAACACCCTAGAGAATAAAATGGTGGTCGTCGGAATACTTTTTGTCCCACCGTATTTGCTCAGCGGTCTTCCAAGTGCACTTTTTTTGTAAAAAAATTCACTTTTTTGAATTAAAATATAAGACAGCATCAAAGTTAGCCTAATTTTTTTATACTGTGAAAGAAAATGTTACACCGAGTAAATTGATACCCAACATGTCACGCTTCAAAGTTGCGCCTGCTCATGGAATGGTGACAAATTTTTACCCTTAAAAATCTCCATAGGCAATGTTTAAAAAATTCTACAGGTTGCATGTTTTGAGTTACACAGGGGGCTAGAATTATTGCTCTCGCTCTAATGATCGCGGAAGATACATGTGTGGTTTGAACACCGTTTTCATATGCGGGCACAGGGCGCATTTAAATATATATTTTTTTTCTTATTTATTTTACCTTTTATTTTTAATTTTTACACTGTTCTTTTAAAAATCCCTTGTAATAGAAAAAAAGCATGACAAGACCTCTTAAATATGAGATCTGGGGTCAAAAAGACCTCAGATCTCATATTTACACTAAAATGCAATAAAAAAAAATGTCCCTTTAAGAGCTATGGGCAAAAGTGAAGTTTTCAAGTGTTCAAACAATAAAAAGTTAAAAAGTACAAAAAAACGCATCCATGTGATTCTATGCAATTCAGTGCTGTGTTGCTGTGCAATGATCAAATTAACAGTCCACAGATCTTACACAATCCATTCATGTGTTATTGTGAACACAAACTAAAGTGCTGTGTGCTCATACAAGTGCTCCCCCCCAGGTGATAGCCCCTCACCTTAGGGCGTGTGACCTTGCAATTAAGCTTGGTCAGAATGCACCTTAGAACCTCTATGGGTTCGATGTTATATGCAGGGTCCTGGATGGATTTGCACTGGTGCCTCTGTTCCTCACAGCAGTCCCGTTTGCACCTCAATATATCAACACAAAAAGGTCTTCATGGTGCAGTATGTACTAAGTGCAGTATATACTAAATTTATTAAAACCATAAACAAATCCCGCAATGGGTACTCACAGTAACAAGGCACTTAAGGGCGCCACACTAAAACAGCAGAAACGAACGTGCAACAGCGGCCTGTATGGGGTGGTGTGCTAATCTTTCCCAACAGGTTGTATGTATAACGTTCCGTCCTGTCCCAGGGGATTTTGAGTCTTTAGTCATGCCCTTTGAACTTTGCAGGGCTCTCAAAACTTTTTCATTAATGATGTTTTTCAAGATTTGCTGAACCAGTTTCTATTAGCATATTTAGATGATATTCTCATTTTTTTATGATAGTTTGGAGGAACACAGCAATCATGTCTGTATTGTCTTCGAGAGGCTAAGCAGAATCAACTTTACATCAAACTAGAGAAATGCGAGTTTGAACAAACTCAGATGCAGATCTTGGGATACATCATTTCTTATGAAGGAGTAAGTATGGATCCTAAAAGGATCAAAGCAGTGGTGGATTGGCCTGTCCCTAGAAATCATAAGGAAATATGATTTGTTGGATTTGCAAACTTTTACGGAAGATTTATAAGGAATTTTTCCAAGGTAATTGCTCCAATTACGCAGCTGACAAAGAAAGGGATGCCCTTTTTTAGTTCACCGGACTCCGGACACCGGACTTCCCCCTCCTGAGCTGTACCAGGCCACATGACTGTAGCCCCCCAAAGCACCTTGTCCCCATGTTGATGGGGTGAAGGGCCTCATCCCCACAACCCTTGCCCGATGGTTGTGAGGGTCTGCGGGCGGGGGGCTTATCAGAATCTGGAAGCCCCCTTTAACAAGGGGTTCCCCAGTTCCCGGCCCCCCGTTTGAAATGGTAACGGGTACATTGTACCCGTACCTTTTCACAAAAAAGTGTGAAAGTAGTAAAAAAAAAAAACAACACACACCGTGGGAGAAGTCCTTTATTAAAAAATAAAAAAATAAAACTGTCCCGCGTAGTCCATTCACCTCCGCAGACAGACCGAAAAAAAATAAAGAAGATCTGCCTCCATGGGAGGCACATGCTATATGACATGTTCTCGCAGGTAACAGCTCTTTTAAAACTGTGGGCGGGGCCACACAATGTCATTACCGGGTGACCCCACCCCCTCTGATGCACGGGGACTTCCCCGTAAACCCGCCCCCCTCTGATGCATGGGGTCATCCCTATGGCTACCCCGTATTGTCAGAGGGGGCAGAGCCACACGGTCCACCCCCTCTGACGCACGGGGACATCCCTATGGCTTTCCCGTAGCGTCAGTGGGGGGCGGACTGGGTGGTCCTGCCCCCTTCTGACTCTACGGGGGAAGCCATAGGGATGTCCCCGTGCACCAGAGGGGGGCGCGGGTCACCCAGCGACAACACCGTGTGGCCCCAAAGCACCCTCCCAATGTTGAGGGCATGTAGCCTGGTACGGTTCAGGGGGGGCGCTCTCTCGTCCCCCCCTCCTCTCCTGCGGCCTGCCAGGTTGCATGCTCAGATAAGGTTCTAGTATGGATTTTTAGGGGGACCCCACGCCATTTTTTTTAAATTTTGGCGCGGGGTTCCCCTTAAAATCCATACCAGACCTGAAGGATCTGGTATGGAATTTAGAGGGACCCCACAGATTTTTTTTTAATTTTGGTTCGGGGTTCCCATGCCATTTTTATCAATGAACTTTTATGTGTATTGCCAGATCAACAATTCATTATAGCCGCGATTAGTTTTAAATGACTTTTTTTTCTTTAGAAATGTTATTTTGCTGTCAGACATGCACCACTTTACAGGCATACTATAGACACCCCCCAGGTACGAATTTTAAAGGAATATTACACTTTTATTGTTTCGCTTTAAGCATTATTAAAATCACTGCTCCCGAAAAAACTGCCGTTTTTAACCACTTGCCGACCGCCTCACGCCTATATACGTGAGCAGAATGGCACGGGCAGGCAAAATCACATACCTGATGCCTTCCCGCGGGCGGGGGGTCCGATCGGACCCCCCCCCGGTGCCATAGGCGGTCGGCTCTTGTTCGCGGGCGATGAAAGGTCAGGGGGAGGCCATCCATTGATGGCCACCCCCTCCCGATCGCTCCCAGCGAATCAAATGCTTCCTCTCCCTCTGTAATGTAAACAGAGGGAGAGGAAGTGATGTCATCCCTCCTCGAGCCGGTCTTTTCGTCCCAGCGCCGAGGAGAGAAGACATCCAAGTAAGTGCACAAACACTACACTTCCAGTAGAACACGCAGGCACACTTTTCACCCCCCTTCACACCCCGATCACCCCCCGATCACCCCCCTGTACCCCCTGTCACTCTGATTCCAATAGCAGTTTTTTTTTTTTTTTGCAATGTTGTCAGTTTGTGACAGTTATAAGTGTTAGGGCATTTAGGTTAGCCCCCTTTAGGTCTAGGGTACCCCCCTTTAGGTCCAGGGTACCCCCCTAACCCCCCCTAATAAAGGTTAACCCCTTGATCACCCCCCGTCGCCAGTGTCGCTAAGTGATCGTTTTTCTGATCGCTGCATTAGTGACACAGGTGACGCTAGTTAGGGAGGTAAGCATATAGGTTCGCTGTGAGTGTTTTATAGCGACAGGGACCCCCATATACTACCTGCTAAAGGTTTTAACCCCTTGATTGCCCCCTAGTTAACCCTTTCACCAGCGATCACCGTATAAGTGTTACGGGTGACGCTGGTTAGCTAGTTTGTTTTTTGTAGTTTATTACAGTTTATTATAGTTTATTATAGTTTTAGGGCACCCGCCGTTTATTACCTTATAAAGGTTTAACCCCCTAATTGCCCGGCGGTGATAGAAGTTTCGTTTTTAGGATCAGATAAGGTCTGCGTCGCCCCAGGCAGCGTGAGGTTAGCGCCAGTACTGCTAAAACTCACGCACGCAGCATACACCTCCCTTAGTGCTATAGTATCTGAACGGATCGATATCTGATCCGATCAGATCTATACTCCCCAGCAATTTAGGGTCCCCCAAAAAACGCAGTGTTAGCGGGATCAGCCCAGATACCTGCTAGCACCTGCGTTTTGCTCCTCGGCCCAGCCCAGCCCATCCCACCCAAGTGCAGTATCGATCGATAACTGACACTTACAAAACACTAAGCACACATAACTGCAGCGTTCGCAGAGTCAGGCCTGATCCCTGCGATCACTAACAGTTTTTTGGTAGCGTTTTGATACAGTCGCTGACAGTCAGGAGCTTTTTGCCTGTGAGTCTCACTAGTGTACCCCTAAATTTAGAGCCCAAAATGGCAAATCGAAGGTACACTAGTGAAGAGGCCTACACGTTTCTGAGTATGACAGATAGTGAAGAGGAAGTCACTCATCTGTCAGATTCAGGCTCAGAATACGATCCTGTAGAGGACAGCGGCTCCATGACAGATAGCTCTGACGACGGAGTTGTGGTCCCTGCTAAGGTCAGGCGTACCAGACCCCGAACTTCTTCTTCTGTCCTTGAAGTGCAAGAACCGCAGGGCTCTCGTATGGAGCAGAGAAGTACTAGTGCCGCTACTCCTTCTGGTGAACTGGCAAGCACCAGCGGCCTAGTACACCCTGGTCGTACATCCAGCACTGCAGTATCACGTGGTGACGTGGCGAGTCCCATAAGTGCAATTCAAGCTGGCGAGGTGGCAAGCACAAGTAGTGTCCCGCTGCCACCAAGAAGACAAACACAGGCCCGTCGTGCCCATAGTGCCCTTCCTGCTGCATTCGCCAATCCGAATTGGGAACCCACCACTTCTGCAGCACCCGTACTTCCCCCTTTCACTGGCCAACCCGGAATTCAGGTGGAAACAGTTGACTTTATATAGATCTCTATAGATCTATTGTGGACCAAAGCAATTTGTACGCTGGTCAACACATCGCCACTATTCCCCAGTCCACCCTTGCCAGAGATTGGAAACCAATTACGGTTTCCGAATTTAAGATCTTTCTGGGCCTTTCCCTCCTCATGGGCTTAAATAAAAAGAGTGAGTTGCGGTCATATTGGTCCACTGACCCAATTTACCATTCGCCCTTGTTCTCTGCTTCCATGGCCAGGGCACGATAAGAGCAGATTTTGCGGTTCATGCACTTCAACGACAATGAACTCTGTCGTCCTCGTGGAGACCCTGGATATGATCGGCTCTACAAAATTCGGCCCCTCGTAAACCACTTCAACCAACGTTTTGCAGACTTGTTTACCCCCCATCAAGTTGTCTGCGTTGATGAGTCCCTGATTAAGTTTTCTGGCCGCTTGTCATTCAAACAGTACCTTCCCAGCAAGCGTGCCAGATACGGGGTCAAGATGTATAAGCTCTTTGACAGGGCCACAGGCTATACATGTAGTTTTATGGTTTACGAGGGAACAGATAGTCACGTAGAGCCGACAAACTGCCCTGACTACATAGGAAGCGCTGGCAAGATAGTGTGGGACTTGGTGTCACCCTTATTCGGAAAGGGGTACTACTTGTACGTGGACAATTATTACACGAGCGTGCCACTTTTTAGTCACTTGTTTGATCATCAGGCTTGTAGATTCCCGTCTTAGGCTGGGGGAGAGAGCCTGCTTGAAGTGTAATAACTTGCTCGCTATGAAGTGGAGGGACAATAAGAATGTTTTCAGTCTTACCTCCCTTCATGCAGACACGACGGTCCAAATTCCTACGGCGACTGGTGTTGTGGAGAAATCCCTCTGTGTCCACGAATATAACCTTAATATGGGAGGGGTGGACCTCAACGACCAGTTGTTGGCGCCCTACCTAATTGCCCGTAAGGCCAGATGCTGGTACAAAAAAGTGTCTGTTTATTTATTTCAATTGGCTTTGCTGAACGCTCATGTGCTATACAGAGCTTCAGGACGGACTGGATCCTTCCTTAAATTCCAGGAAGAGATCGTCAGAGCCCTTCTGTTTCCAGACGGTGCTCTACCTCACCTTCCCCAACCAAATGCAGTAAGCCGGCTGCATGAGAGGCATTTTCTTTATGCCCTCCCGAGTACCCCTACCCAACGGACCCCCCAAAAAAGATGTCGTGTCTGCAGCAAGCGCGGATTTAGGCGTGACACCCGGTATTATTGTCCCCTCTGTCCTGGCAGTCCTGGTCTTTGCATTGGTAAATGTTTTGAACGCTACCATACACTAGCGGAGTATTAGCATAGGGTACAGCACTGCACAGACTAAGACACACTTTCACAGGGTCTCCCAAGATGCTGTCGCATTTTGAGAGACCCAAACCTGATACCAGTTAAAAAAGTTAAAGTTACAAAAAAAAGTGTAAAAAAAACAAAAAAACAAAAAAAAGTAAAAAAAAAAGAAAAAAACACAAAAAAATATATAAAATAAAAAAACCAAAAATAGTTGTTGTTTTATTGTTCTCTCTCTATTCTCTCTCTATTGTTCTGCATTCTATACTGCAATGTTTTATTGTTATGTTTTTATCATGTTTGCTTTATAGGTATGCAATTTTTTTATACTTTGTTTTTTTATTGTTTTCAGGTACGCCATTCAGCTGCATTGCGGATTTATTTATCTTGACAGCAACAGTGTTTGCTCCCACGATACATAAAGCCGTGACTCCAGCGCTGTCGGAGGTGATTTCACCACCACAGTTACATACTTCAGCATATATGCCGAAGCGTGGGGGCAGTAGTGGGTGGAGGAGCGATTTGCTCCTGCCTTTTGCGGGAGGATGCCCCCATGCTTCGGCATATATATATTTTAGGTAGGTACAGGTTGCGTTAAATGTTTTATTTTTTACTATGTTTTTTTTTGTATTTTGCTTTGCAGGTATGGTAAGTATTACTGTTATACTGTAATGTTACTTTGTTTTTTGTTAACCATCATTTGCTTAGCAGGTACGCCATTCAGTTGCAGCGCGGATTTATTTATCTTGACAGCAACAGCGTTTGCTTCCACGATACATAAAGCCGTGACTCCAGCGCTGTCGGAGGTGATTTCACCACCACAGTTACATACTTCAGCATATATGCCGAAGCGTGGGGGCAGCAGTGGGTGGAGGAGCGATTTGCTCCTGCCTTTTGCGGGAGGATGCCCCCATGCTTCGGCATATATAAACGGTGCATGTATGCCCATCATTAGAAGTGGGTGGATGAAGGGAGGTATTCTAATGGTTGGCATACCCACCGATCAATATTTTTTTTCGTTCAGCCCACAGGCTGCATGAAAAAAAAGTTTACAATGTATGCCCAACAAGGACCAGCAATGTACTGGTATGTTGCTGGACTTTGAGTGGTTATACCAGAATGATGCCTGCAGGTTTAGGTATCATCTTGGTATCATTCTTTTCAGCCAGCGGTCGGCTTTCATGTAAAAGCAATCCTAGCAGCTAATTAGCCTCTAGACTGCTTTTACAAGCAGTGGGAGGGAATGCCCCCCCACCCCCACTGTCTTCTATGTTTTTCTCTGGCTCTCCTGTCCCAACAGGGAACCTGAGAATACAGCCGGTGATTCAGCCAGCTGACCATAGAGCTAATCAGAGACCAGAATGGCTCCAAACATCTCTATGGCCTAAGAAACCTGAAGCTACGAGCATTTCATGACTTAGATTTCGCCGGATGTAAACAGCGCCATTGGGAAATTGGGAAAGCATTTTATCACACCGATCTTGGTGTGGTCAGATGTTTTGAGGGCAGAGGAGAGATCTAGGGTCTAATAGACCCCAATTTTTTCAAAAAAGAGTACCTGTCACTACCTATTGCTATGATAGGGGATATTTACATTCCCTGAGATAACAATAAAAATTATAAAAAAAAAATAAAAATGAAAGGAACAGTTTAAAAATAAGATAAAAAAGCAAAAAAATAATAAAGAAAAAAAAAAACAAAAAACAAAAAACACCCGTCCCCCCCTGCTCTCGCACAAAGGCGAACGCAAGCGTCGGTCTGGCGTCAAATGTAAATAGCAATTGCACCATGCATGTGAGGTATCACCGCGAAGGTCAGATCGAGGGCAGTAATTTTAGCAGTAGACCTCCTCTGTAAATCTAAAGTGGTAACCTGTAAAGGCTTTTAAAGGCTTTTAAAAATGTATTTAGTTTGTCGCCACTGCACGTTTGTGTGCAATTTTAAAGCATGTCATGTTTGGTATCCATGTACTCGGCCTAAGATCATCTTTTTTATTTCATCAAACATTTGGGGAATATAGTGTGTTTCAGTGCATTAAAATTTTAAAAAGTGTGTTTTTTCCCCAAAAAATGCGTTTGAAAAATCGCTGCGCAACTACTGTGTGAAAAAAAAAAAATGAAACACCCACCATTTTAATCTGTAGGGCATTTGCTTTAAAAAAATATATAATGTTTGGGGGTTCAAAGTAATTTTCTTGCAAAAAAAAATAATTTTTTCATGTAAACAAAAAGTGTCAGAAAGGGCTTTGTCTTCAAGTGGTTAGAAGAGTGGGTAATGTGTGACATAAGCTTCTAAATGTTGTGCATAAAATGCCAGGACAGTTCAAACCCCCCCCAAATGACCCCATTTTGGAAAGTAGACACCCCAAGCTATTTGCTGAGAGGCATGTCGAGTCCATGGAATATTTTATATTGTGACACAAGTTGCGGGAAAAAAGACACATTTTTTTTTTTTTTTTTTGCACAAAGTTGTCACTAAATGATATATTGCTCAAACATGCCATAGGAATATGTGAAATTACACCCCAAAATACTTTCTGTTGCTTCTCCTGAGTATGGAGATACCACATGTGTGAGACTTTTTGAGAGCCTAGCCACGTACGGGACCCCGAAAACCAAGCACCGCCTTCAGGCTTTCTAAGGGCGTAAATTTTTGATTTCAGTCTTCACTGCCTATCACAGTTTCGGAGGCCGTGGAATGCCCAGATGGCACAAACCACCCCCAAATGACCCCATTTTGGAAAATAGACACCCAAAGCTATTTGCTGAGAGGTATAGTGAGTATTTTGCAGACCTCACTTTTTGTCACAAACTTTTGAAAATTGAAAAAAGAAAAAAAAAATATGTTTTTCTTGTCTTTCTTCATTTTCAAAAACAAATGAGAGCTGCAAAATACTCACCATGCCTCTCCGCGAATAGCTTGGGGTGTCTACTTTCCAAAATGGGGTCATTTTGGGGGGTTTTGTGCAATCTTGGCATTTTATGGCCTTCGAAACTGTGATGGGTAGTGAGGAGTGAAATCAAAAATTAACGCTCTTAGAAATCCTGAAGGCGGTGATTGGATTCGGGGCCCCGTATGAAGTTAGGCTTCCAAAAAGTGCCACTCATGTGGTATCCCCGTACTCAGGAGAAGCAGCAGAATGTATTTTGGGGTGTAATTCCACATATGCCCATGGCATGTTTGAGCAATATATCATTTTGTGACAACTTTGTGCAAAAAAAATAAAAATTAAAAAAAAAATTGTCACTTTCCCGCAACTTGTGTCAAAATATAAAATATTCCATGGACTCAACATGCCTCTCAGCAAATAGCTTGGGGTGTCTACTTTCCAAAATGGGGTCATTTGGGGGGGTTTTGTGCCATCTGGGCATTTTATGGCCTTCAAAACTGTGATAGGTAGTGAGGAGTGAAATCACAACTTTCCGCCCTTAGAAATCCTGAAGGCGGTGCTTGGTTTTCGGGGCCCCGTACGCGGCTAGGCTCCCAAAAAGTCCCACACATGTGGTATCCCGGTACTCAGGAGAATCAGCTAAATGTATTTTGGGGTGCAATTCCACATATGCCCATGGCCTGTGTGAGCAATATATCATTTAGTGACAACTTTGTGCAAAAAAAAAAAAAATTGTCACATTCCCGCAAATTGTGTCAAAAAATAAAATATTCCATGGACTCAACATGCCTCTCAGCAAATAGCTTGGGGTGTCTACTTTCCAAAATGGGGTCATTTGGGGGGGTTTTGTGCCATTTTGGCATTTTATGGCCTTCAAAACTGTGATAGATAGTGAGGAGTGAAATCAAAAATGTATGCCCTTTGAAATCCTGAAGGCGGTGCTTGGTTTTCGGGGCCCCGTACGCGGCTAGGCTCCCAAAAAGCCCCACACATGTGGTATCCCCATACTCAAAAGAAGCAGCTGAATGTATTTTGGGGTACAATTCCACATATGCCCATGGCCTGTGTGACTAATATATCATTTAGTGACAACTTTTTGTAATTTTTTTTTTTTTTTTTTGTCATTATTCAATCACTTGGGCCAAAAAAAATAAATATTCAATGGATTCAACATGTGCCTCAGCAATTTCCTTGGGGTGTCTACTTTCCAAAATGGGGTCATTTGGGGGGGTTTTGTACTGCCCTGCCATTTTAGCACCTCATGAAATGACATAGGCAGTCATAAACTAAAAGCTGTGTAAATTCCAGAAAATGTACCCTAGTTTGAAGACGCTATAACTTTTGCGCAAACCAATAAATATATGCTTATTGACATTTTTTTTACCAAAGACATGTGGCCGAATACATTTTGGCCTAAATGTATGACTAAAATTGAGTTTATTGGATTTTTTTTTATAACAAAAAGTAGAAAATATCATTTTTTTTCAAAATTTTCGGTCTTTTTCCGTTTATAGCGCAAAAAATAAAAATGGCAGAGGTGATCAAATACCATCAAAAGAAAGCTCTATTTGTGGGAAGAAAAGGACGCAAATTTCGTTTGGGTACAGCCTTGCATGACCGCGCAAATAGCAGTTAAAGCGACGCAGTGCCAAATTGTTAAAAGTGCTCTGGTCAGGAAGGGGCCCAAATTCTTCCGGGGCTGAAGTGGTTAAAACTTTTTTTCCTGACAGACTCCATGGCAGCCTACGTGTGGGTTAACCCCGCCTCCTCTCCAATGCTATAGGACCCCCTACCCTATAAGAATGAGCTCACCTGTACAGACTGTGTTCCTTTTTTGTCCTCCTCCATGGACCTACATCACGATTGTTCCTGTTGGCGTCCGGTCGGATTGTTCCAGAATCTAGCATACCATGGTACGGTGTGGCTCAGGGCCCAGCTATGAGCGGGCGAGTAGCTTTCATGGCACTAAAATACCCCACTCGTGGAGGGTGGATGCCTCATTATGCTTGAAGGTGGACGCATCATCGGCTGGCAAGGTCTACAAATTTCTTACTTCTTCCATGGCAGTCGTTTCTTTGTATATACTATTATGTTGTTTGTCTCCCGGTTCTCCGCGGTACTCCCCGGTACCTCTGTGTCCCCTCATGGCATTCAGAACGCTTCTGCGTTCCAGGCCGCTGCGGTGCTTCCGGGTAGCGGCCGCCACAGTCGTTCTGCGCATGCGCGGGGCCTTCGTGAAAACGAGGCTTGGCTCGCGCATGCGCGGAGTGGGGAATCTTCCGGCGGCCGCACAGGCACCGTATGGCTGTCTCCCACGGCGCAGGCGCGTGGTGGAGGAGCGGTGACGTCACTCAGGCGGGGTACTTGATTGTCTGTCATCGCCTGTCAAGGACGGGATTTCCCGCAGACAGTAAGCGGCAACTTCCCCCAGCCTGGTCAGTGTTGGTCTAACTGAGTTTTCTTCCCTTAAAGGGTAAAAATTGAAGATAAAATAAATAAAAATTTATAGACATATATGCATATATTGAAGAAAATAAATAAAGAAATATAAGAGGACTTTATACTTCTATATACTCGTTCTTACTTTATACAGCATGTATCTACACTCCTGTTTGGATTGTGAGTAAAAATATATATATATATAATAATCATAAATAAAATATATATGTAAATATGTATATATCTTGCATAATATTTCCGGTTGGCTCGGTTTGTGTAGCATTTCCGGGTCATCTGTAGACCATCAGTGTCATGGTGACGTCTGTCCAGCGGTTATGGATAGGTCACTGCCTTCATACAGCCAGCCCTCATGCACAAGGTGTGTGCAGGCGAGGGGAGGGGCCGAGGTTGAAGTCTCAAGGGATTGAGATCGCGTTTTGTCCCCCCCCATTCTTTTTCAGCTCTTTTTGAGACCTTGCCAGGCCACAACATTTGCAAGAGGAGATGTTGCCATTCCTCCTACAACTAGAGGAGACGTTGCCATTCCTCCTCCATCTAGAGGAGACGTTGCCATTCCTCCTCCATCCAGAGGAGACGTTGCCATTCCTCCTCCATCCAGTGGAGACGTTGCCATTCCTCCTCCATCCAGAGAAGATGTTGCCATTCCTCCTCCATCCAGAGGAGATGTTGCCATTCCTCCTCCATCCAGAGGAGATGTTGCCATTCCTCCTCCACCCAGAGGAGATGTTGCCATTCCTCCTCCATCCAGAGGAGATGTTGCCATTCCTCCTCCATCCAGAGGAGATGTTGCCATTCCTCCTCCATCCAGAGGAGATGTTGCCATTCCTCCTCCATCCAGAGGAGATGTTGCCATTCCTCCTCCATCCAGAGGAGATGTTGCCATTCCTCCTCCATCCAGAGGAGAGGTTGCCATTCCTCCTCCATCCAGAGGAGAGGTTGCCATTCCTCCTCCATCCAGAGGAGATGTTGCCATTCCTCCTCCATCCAGAGGAGATGTTGCCATTCCTCCTCCATCTAGAGGAGATGTTGCCATTCCTCCTTCATCTAGAGGAGATGTTGCCATTCCTCCTCCATCCAGAGGAGAGGTTGCCATTCCTCCTCCATCCAGAGGAGATGTTGCCATTCCTCCTCCATCTAGAGGAGATGTTGCCATTCCTCCTTCATCTAGAGGAGATGTTGCCATTCCTCCTCCATCCAGAGGAGAGGTTGCCATTCCTCCTCCATCCAGAGGAGATGTTGCCATTCCTCCTCCATCCAGAGGAGATGTTGCCATTCCTCCTCCATCTAGAGGAGATGTTGCCATTCCTCCTTCGTCTAGAGGAGATGGTGCCATTCCTCCTCCAGTCACCGTACCCACCGCCCTATCAGCCGCTCGGATGGCAGAGCCTGCTGGAGATGTGGGACACGAGTCTCGGAAAGCGAGTCTGTATGTGTCCACTATTGTGCCTGGGCGGTTGGGGATAAGAAACAGAAAACAAGTTTATGGAGTCTCTTGTGAAACAGGTGAGGAAGTAATCCCTAGGAGATGGGAGACATCCCTCACATGGAGCCAGTTGTCCATCCCACCCGGCTCCTTGGCTGGTATAGCCCAAGGGTTTCAGGTCCTTCCCAGCCCTACGCTGCTTCTCCGGATTCTTCTGACATCAAGTTGGAAGGGGATGAATGTGTCGGAAGCTCTGATGTCTCTCTGATTCCTTCACGAGTCAAAGCGATTTAAGGAAGCCCTTAAGTGAGTAGACCCTTCCTCCCCCCCTAAGCATAGTAGTTCTTTAAGCACCTGGGGGAAGGGCGCTCTCTCTCTCTCTCTCTTTCTGCTCCTCACGGATGAAAGGATGAGGAGTGCAACTAAGTGGACGAGAAAATTTCCACATCAAACTATACCTCCAGAGCGTATCCCTTCAAGACAGAAGAAGTGGAGTGTCGGGGAAACACTCCCCTTATAAATGCAGCGTTATTGCGTCTGACATTACAGGTTGCTCTACCTTAGAAGATGCCGTGTCCTGCAGGACAGGCTCGAGAGAAGTCAGATCAAGATCTCAAGGAAGCTTACAGGTTTGCCAGTATGGCTTGTAACCCTGCCCTAGCAGCTATGTCCAAAGGTTATGGAAGCCTGGACAGAGATTGCAGTCTTCGTACTCAGGGGAGCTTCGGAAGAGTTCTCCAGAAGTTTAGCAGTAAAGGAGCTGAAGCCGGCGACAATCTGCTTCACCTGTTGGCCTGGACTAAATGATCCTCGGTCATGGTTCAACGGGTCTTTTAGTTACGCCTTCCCCAGATTAAGCGTCTGCTCGGTCGGAAGAGTCCCCAGTACTGGAGGTGTTGAACGCTCGTGAGAAGCTTGTGTTTTAAGTCCTGGCTGGGTCTTCATAAAGAACTGGAGCAGAGTGCAAGCATCCTTCCATAAAAGCCGCTAAGAGTAGGGCGTCTGTTGGTCGGGAACCAGCCGAAACTTTTGGGTTACACCCGCCCACGGGTGCCTGGGCGGGGAGGCTCGTCTGCTCCTCTTCCGGCATGTCTGGGTGGCCTCCATCACTGGTTACTGGACTGTCAAGATGGTTTTATCGAGCCACACATGGTCCTTCACTAATACCCCTTTCCCCAGATTTATTCCACTCTGCTAACTCAGTTGGAAGAGCAAGAGCAGGTGTTACTGTACACGCCCCGAGGGACGTAGAATTCCAGGGGTATACCTTCCCCTCTTTTCAAACACAAAAGTAACAGTTTTGGTGTCTAGAATTAGATCTATCTTACCTATACAAGTATATAAAATTTGTAGATACGTTGGAAGGCTCTGTCGACTTTCTATACGGCCAGGACATTGGCTAATCCCAATTGACTTAAAAGATGTTACCTCTAGTTCCAAATTGGGCGAGACCATCTACAGTTCTTCTTCTTCCTTATCGGGCTGATGACCTCACACGTGTCTTCTTAAAAAAAAAAAAAAAAAAAAATTTTCTCCGGCCATAGTGGCCCTCATTTAAACAAGAGGGGTACGTCTTTATCACTATTTCGGTGACCTCGCCTTGTTATCCTATCACAAAGACCAGTTGCTGGTTCTTAGGGAACTGGCTATCTCCACCCTGTCCAGCTTCAGGTGGCTCCTAAAAAAAAAAAAAAAAAAAAAAAGAACTACCGCCTCGACGGTCTATACGACCCCTATGGTCAAGTGGTCCCTGCAGAGGTTATACCCGCTCCAGCCAGGTTTTCTGCAGCGAGGGAGATCAAGGGGCAACAGTCAACCTATTTACATATCAACGGCGTGGAGCAGCCTCTTCTGGTGTCTTCAGCGCAAAATCTGCTCAATTGCCACTTTATTGCCCCATCTCATGATCAAGGTCACAACTGATGCCAGCGGTTCCGGTTGGGGAGCCCTCTGCAGTTAGGATCTGGCTTAAGGCAAGTTGGGTACGCGTCTTCTCAACCCAGGCTAGAATGTCCCGGATCTTCGGACAGCCTAGTGTGCCCTTCAGTTCCTCTCCCATCTCTGGAAGAGAGAGTCAGTATTATAAAGAATGAATGACACAATGGCGATCTTCTATGTGAAGAGTCATAGGGGCACTCGAAGCTCCACACTATGCCGGAAGATCAAGCCCATCATATCTTGGGCCCAGCCTGACCGGCATTTTAATGGCCTATATTCCTCGAATCTAGATCGTCTGATCGTATTTTTATGCGCAAACACTAAAGAATGGTCTTCTCGTGTGCAGACATTCAAGCGGATTCTGTTCCTAGGAGTCATTCTCATAGTGGATCTTTTTCTTTTTCTTCACAGGCAACCTCAAGCTGGTGAGGTGTTACAACCCGGGGTCATTACAGCTAGGCCTCTGGAGTGGATGCCCTGACAGATCGTTTTTAGCTTCAAGGGGGCATATGCCTTTTCTATCAATCCCAATAATTCTCAGGTTCTTACGAAGATCTCATGAGGAAGCAGTCAAAGTGGTGGCAGTAGCCCCTTACTGGCCAATCGCCCTTGATTCCCCCTCCTGAGCCAGCTCAGCTTCCGGGATCCGGTGTCTCTCCCTCTCAGGCTGGTCCTTCTTTCTCAAGGGACAGTTCTGCACCCTTGTCCGGCTCGGATGCGCTTCAAGGGTGATTGCCACTCTCATGAACTCTACTGGGACGAGCATGAATTAGGTCGACAGGAGAATTCAGGACAAGTCGGTTGAGTTCTCATTCTCTGAGCAGGTCATGTAGAAATCCAAAAGCTCAGGATATCTTCAGCTTTTTCGGCCTAGATTTATCTCTATCCATCAGCTCTCTTAGGGTCCAAGTCTCAGCCTTGTTGGCCTTCTCCAGAACTTCGTGGGCTGTTTACCCTTTAGTCCACCAACCATCCCATGGGCAGCTAAAGCTTAGCCCTCATAAGGAGACCAAGATTTCCCAATTGAGACCTTCCCCTTGTCATTGGCTCACTGTCTGAACTCAGTAATATGGGGTCCTCCCCGCTTTCTATTGGAGGCCTTTTTAGCTAAAATCAATGTCATAGTAGCCATTACCTTGGCTAGAGGGTCTCGGAGGTCACGTCCCTAGGTTACGAAGAATCTTTTTCTGTCCTTCTTCCCGGACCAGATGGTCCTTTTTTTCCCATGCTCAGCTCAAATCCAAGAATTACCTCAAGGTTCCATAGGAACCAGCAAATCGTCCTATCCTCTGGTCATAGACGAAATTCTGAAGGTATACCTGCAAGCTACTTCCTTCCGTTTGGACATTCTGTCTACCTGTCCGTCCTGCATTACGGCAGTAACAAACTGAATCAAGCCTCGTCCAGAACTGTACAGTTTGTTCATCAGCCTTATAGAGATAGGATCCTGACTCCTCCGGAGGCGGTGACGGCACGTTCCACCAAGGGTATAGCGGCTTCATGGGCAGCAGCCCGGTACGTGTGTTCAGGCGTTATCTGCAAGCGACCTCAAGGGCCCCTATTGAAATCTTAATGTCAGATTACTTTACTGAGCCTGCTTCGCTTTCTTCTGTGAGCTTTGGTTTATAAATCCTGTCGGTTGACGGGTCAAATTATATTATTGCTGTTCAGCATACCCACCCGTGTGGAATGGCTAGTTATTTCCCACACGTAGGCTGCCATGGAGTCTGTCAGGAAAAAGGAAAATTTATTATCAAATACTTACCGTAATTTTCCTTTCCTGATGGACTCCATGGCAGACGGAGTTCCCACCCATCGGTCAATGAGTAGGCTAGTTACGGAACACAGTCTGTACAGGTGAGCTCATTCTTATAGGGTAGGGGGTCCTATAGCATTGGAGAGGAGGCGGGGTTAACCCACACGTAGGCTGCCATGGAGTCCATCAGGAAAGGAAAATTACGGTAAGTATTTGATAATAAATTTTCCTTTTTTGCATTGATACACGTCCCCTGGGACAGGACCCAGGTCCCCAAACACTTTTTAAGATAATAGCATGCATATAAGCCTTTAAAATTAGCACTTTTGATTTTTCATGTTCGTGTCCCATAGACTTTAACGGTGTCCGCGTGTTCGAACAAATTTTTTGCCTGTTCGCATGTTCCGGTGCTAACCGAACGGGGGGGGGGGGGGGGGGGGTGTGTTCATCCCATCCCTAGTAGTCATACACGGAACATCAGCCAGAAGCAGAGCAGCAAGCAGAGTCAGGAGTCAGCTTGGGTCATACACTAGGAATTAGGCATAAAGGGAGGCAGGGAAAATGGGATTATTGTGGTGCCAAAGAAAGGTTAGAACACATTTATTATTATAAAAGATATATTTTTATTGATATAGAAATCTAAAAAGTATACATAATTAATACATATACTTTGTTACCAGTTAAATTCAACAGAAAAATAAGCTTAAACACTGTAGATATAAATCGACACCGAAGATGTTGAAAGGTGATCGATAATGTTGTTGATCCCTACTAGTTTTGCCAAAACATTGGCTTCATCAGGGGAATTAGCAAATAATACAAAAAAAAGCACTGAAAAAAGGAAAAGAAAAATTGCATTAGATGTCAAACCCAAATCTCCTAAATTAATTCAAGCGAGCAATCATGTTACAAAAACATCACAATATTGTCCAACCAAAACCCCCCAGTTCCCCCAGGCAAAGGTCCCCCCCAGCAACTCCCACATCACAGACATACCGTGCCAACCACCGGAACACAGAGCGAGCACCACCAAGCAGCGGGGGATAATAGTCGATCCCAACCCTGTAATTGGCTACAGAGGGCTCAAAAGCGGTGCCTATAAGAACTGAAAATTGACATATAAATTGCTAGGCTTAGCTAAAAATGATTATTCATTGATCCAAGTGGGCTAATAAGCCTCAATTACATACCATGGTTAGACAAATTAAAAAGCGCTAGGAAGTGCGCTGAGTTGATTGAAATAGATGCTTGATTGTGTTTGGACCAAAAGGCTCTATATTGTAGCCAAGGAAACTGAAACAGAGGTATAATGCACAAAGGTAGCATTACTAGGGAGCTAATGGAGCTTAAAATAAGGGCCTCTAATTATATAGCATTCACAGAGGGGATAAGTGTGAAAAAATAAACAAATAAAGGCGCTTACCATGGATAGTGCAAACGCCTAAATTCACAATGAGATGCAGATACTCTAGGGTCCCGCCGTCAAGGGAATTGAACACGGGATCCCCCCCCCCCCCCCGATAATGGAGAGACCTCCCAACACATCCAAAGGGCAAGATTATCTAAATATAAATTCAGTGTGTGTAGTCAGCATAAAAGCCACCCAGCGATATAACTGAATGAGAGAAGAGGAGATAAACACTAGTTCCATGTAGATGAAAATGTTGGTATTACCTTAGTCAGACACAACCGATCCACAGTGCATTCCCAGCAACAAGTGAATGTGAGAGGTTTCTGGCAGCCTTAAGAATCCCCCACCCGACCGGCTGTAATCAATTAGCCAATCAGGAGCGGACACAAGGCGGCCAGGGCGCATGCGCAGTAGCCGAAGTCAAGCGCCTACAATACCCAGAGCGCCATGCAATGTCCGTATCACATGATGTTGCCAGTGAGGATGGTCAGTGGGACATAATTCAGGTGTAGGGCCTAGCAGTGGATAGGGGGAGGAATAAACACGCTCCGCCTAATCCAAGAGGAAGGAAAAGGAGGCTGATGTAGTGGGACAGCTGTTAAATTGTGAAGGCCCTGACCGAAAGGGGCAGGCTGACTAAAAGCAAATCAGCCCTTGGGTGTCCATGCAGTCAAAGGCTGTGGAAGGACTAAATCCCAAGGAAACCCGGAAGCACAGCCCTGACTGCACCAGGGCAAGCAGGGCAGAACGGAGGAAAGAGCTGGGAGTAAGGGGGAACAGCGGGGGAGTAGGAAGGACAAGCAATGAGGCGGCTGTATAAAATACAAACCACCAAATGGCGATCTTCCGAACATGATGCTCACAATGAATTGGGAAGGGGAAAGAGAAAACAAATAATAAAATATAATAGAAACAACAGTATTGAGAATGCATCATAAATATAGTAAAGTTCAATTTCAGTGGTTGCATAAACAATTGAACATATTTCAGCAGAGTATTGTAACAATCAATAATAATATAAACATAATATGAATGATTAAAGTTACACATAATACTATTCAGCATGAAATAGAAATAATACATCTCTAATTAAAGAGAACAAATGTGTTAAAGACCTCTTCTAGATTTATTTTCCTTTTTTCCATAAATGAAAACACCTCCATGGTTGCTGCAAGAATGAGGGAATGACTAATAGTAGTAAAGAGTATTTGTATAAATTATTCCTGCGCTACCTTGGAAACACTGGTGCATATGGACAGCTGCAAACACTGGATGGGGTCAGACCAAGCCCAAAAAAGAGTTATAAACATAAATAATAAGTGCTGCGCTCGTCCAGTAACGTGTATCCGTGTAAAAGTGTACAGTAATACGGGGTATACGGGTAGTGTGTTTGTATGCACAGTATCCTGTAATAAAACCAACGGTGTTAAAAGTGAATACTTATCCTGTAACTGATATAAGAACTAAAACGGCACAGTGTGTGTAGGGAACAAATAATCCTCATACACACCTAGTGCTAGTGTAGCATGTGTAAATAAACCTTAAAGTTCTATAGTGTCATTGTGCAACCCGTATGGATAAAATTGTATATAAATACGTAATTGTAATACGGGGTATACGGGTAATGTGTTTGTATGCACAGTATCCTGTGATAAATCCAACGGTGTTAAAAGTGAATACTTATCCTGTAACTGATATAAGAACTAAAACGGCACACTATTAATGTGCCTTCCAACCAAGAAAATGGCCGCGCACATGTCTCGAGGTTGACGCCTCCAAAATGGCCGCCATGACATCACACCGGGCCACAAGAAAATGGCCGCTCATTCACTACAATGCTAAAACTATTTAAAGACATGAATGTGCCTCCCCTGTTATCCCCTGATGAAGTCACGTGATTGGGTGACGTCACGGGTAGGGACGGGATAGGCACTGACACAGATCTGGATTGACGAGCTCGCCGCTCGTAGTATATGTATATGAGGCGCATTCACTTCATGTGAGTACCTGCTTTTAACCTGAATAAAGATATCACTCTGTTTAAAAAATACTACACTATGTTGGCATCCTTCTGTCCTTTCTTATGCTGGCTCTGCTACCACTGATGCTGTTAGTGAGAGATTAAAGCACAGGGACCACCGGCTCCGGTCCAGGGACCCCCAAAGAGAGATCATCTCCTCCATTTACTTTCTATGCGGTTGTCCCATTGCCGCAAGGTAAGGGGCCATTACCCATCTGTGTGTGTTTGAGCACGAAGAGGATATTTACCCTCTCTCTTTCGGCACCCCACTGGTCACCTGTTGCACATTTGGATTGTTAAAGGATCACTGAACATTTTATTGGCACTTATGTTTGATGTATTTTACAAGTTTGGACTTCACGCAATAATACATCCTTTGTGGCTATTCTTTTGAGTTTTATAGACAGATGCCACACACTTGTTCTGCACTGATGTGTTTTGTGCACAGTATTTATTTTTGCATAGTTTGCACTTTTTTCTATATATATTCATTTTGTGTAGTTTGCACTCTCTTGTCCATACCTTTTGCACATGGTATGTTTTGTGATATTTATTTGTTGTGAGTAATTTTATTGGCCTTTATATACAATTTATCCATACGGGTGTGCATACAAACACATTACCCGTATACCCCGTATTACAATTACGTATTTATATACAATTTTATCCATACGGGTTGCACAATGACACTATAACACTTTAAGGTTTATTTACACATGCTACACTAGCACTAGGTGTGTATGAGGATTATTTGTTCCCTACACACACTGTGCCGTTTTAGTCCTTATATCAGTTACAGGATAAGTATTCACTTTTAACACCGTTGGTTTTTTTACAGGATACTGTGCATACAAACACACTACCCGTATACCCCGTATCACTGTACACTTTTACACGGATACACGTTACTGGACGAGCGCAGCACTTATTATTTATGTTTATACCTGAAGACAATTGCTGTTGTTCTGATCCTATTAATACCACAGGCAGGCAGCTACAGTATTTATAGCTAGTGTACTGTGTCCTCTGCACAGTGTGCACCTAAAGCTACCTGAAGAAAATTGGTGGATGTCAGAGAACTTACAGTGCTAGTGCCCGTCTCCATGCAGCAGTGACTAACGGCCATGCGCAGTGTCCCCGCCGGAGGTGAACGAGTTCCGGAACGAACGCGCACACCCACGCACCCATAAGGACGCGTGCGCGCACCCGCACACCCATACGAGCGTGTGTACGTTCTCACGCACGCACATTCACGCCCACCAATCCCGGTGCACAGCGCTATACATAAACAAGGTCTCTGCCTGATACCAGTGCTGGATCGTCTTCAGCTTGTTCCTGAGTTCCTGATTCCTGTGTGACCTGTTACCTTGCTTCTGACAAACCCGGCTTCCTTGACTACTCTCCTGAGTCACCCATGCCTGTTACCTACCTCTACTGATTATACCGACCTTGGCTTGGACTCTCTACTACGGCTCTGCTTCCTGACTTTGTACCTCGCTGCCCGCCTGTTGCCAACCTCTGCCTGTCCTTGACTACGAACTTGCCTTCTATTTGGATACCTTGTTGCTAGCCAGTTGCCAAGCTTTGCCTGTTCCTGACGTTGCAGTTGTTCCTGAATCCATACCTATATGCCTGGCTTCTACTGAACAGTTCTGGTGATCAGTCTTCCCATCTTTTTTCAAGAGGATCCTGTATCTCCAAGTTCCAGCTTCCCAGCCGCAGGCACCTGCACCCTTTCATGTCCCAGCACTCCCTGTCCTCACTACCAGAGGTGTTGAGACCGGGACCGTGCGAGAGGCCACCCTCAGCATTTCAGACTCCCTGTAAGGTACGTAACAATGGTGTTCTTCTGATCCTATTAGTACCACAGGCAGGCAGCTGCAGTATTTACAGTTAGTGTACTGCGTCCTCTACACAGTGTGCACCTAAAGCTACCTGAAGACTATTGCTGTTGTTCTGATCCTATTATAAACCACAGGCAGGCAGCTACAGTATTTACAGTTAGTGTACTGTGTCCTCTGCACAGTGTGCACCTAAAGCTACCTGAAGAAAATTGGTGGTGTTCTTCTGATCCTATTAGTACCACAGGCAGGCAGCTGCAGTATTTACAGTTAGTGTACTGCGTCCTCTGCGCAGTGTGCACCTAAAGCTACCTGAAGACAATTGCTGTTGTTCTGATCCGATTAATACCACAGGCAGGCAGCTGCAGTATTTACTGCGTCCTCTGCACAGTGTGCACCTAAAGCTACCTGAAGACATTTGCTGGTGTTCTCATACTAATAATACTACAGGCAGGCAGTTGATTCTGCTAGCGGCAGTTTCAGTATATATATATACATCCCAGCTTTGTGCAGCTACATCTCACTGCAGGCCATTAATATGTCTGGAAGGTCAACAAGGAGAGGCAGACAGTCACAAGCCAATAAAAGAGGGCAAGCAGGCAACAGTGCTGGTCGTGGAGACGGTGCATCCTCATCAGCACGTGGCCGTGGGACTTTTTTTCGGCAGCTGGCCGTGTTGAGCCGCAACATGCGGAAGACTTGGTAGAGTGGATGACCAAGCCGTCCTCATCCTCCTCATCCTCTCTCAGCCAGGCTCAGGGTACTTTGTCTGGCAAAGCAGCTGCCAACGCGGCCTCCTCCCTCGGCTCAATGGCATCAGTCACTCCTTCCCTAGCCCCACCATGTCCTTCTGAGGAGTCCCCCGAACTGTTTGACTACAGTGTTGGGTACATGCTCCAGGAGGATTCCCAGTATTTGAAGGCTCCAATGATGGTACCCAGCTAGAGGAAGGCAGTAACGTGAGCCCAGAGAGGGGGATGCCCAAGAAGGACAGCAATCTGGCAGTCATGTTCCCCCAGCTGCAGCATACTGCCAGCTTTGCTCCAGTGATGAGGAGGGAGGGGATGATGAGGAAGTCACTGACTTCAGAGGGTAAAGAAGGGAAGCGCCACCTAAGTGCAGTATTAGTGAATATTTTTAATGACACAAGGTTTAAAAACACTTACAAAAGACATAATTAAAAAGGGCTCATCTGTGGATGGATGATCCTGGTAGGTTCCTGGTGGGGATGATCCTGGTGAGTTCCTCGGGCTCCAGTCTGGGTGTTGTATCAGCGATGTTAGGCTGTTAGAGAAGCTTTTCAGCGGTGGTTCGTCCTGTGGCCATCAGGAGGAGGCTGGGGCCGGCGTGGAGCGCACAGAGGGTGTGCGTGACGTCACGGGCTGTTCAGCAGCTTCCGGCTTCCGGGTACATTCCAAGGGGAGGGCTCACATGGAGGGAGGATACTAGCTGTGAGGGAGTCTGTGGATAGGCTACGCGCTCGGAGCAGCTGCTCCTTCAATAGGCCTGAGGGGGCAGTGTATAGATGCTGTGCTATTTATATGCCGGCGCTGTGGGACAACAAGGCTCAGCGCCGGCTGATAGCACAGCGCTGTGATGGAATAATAAAGTGCGGTGGGCTAAAGGGGGGGGAGAAGGGGAAGGGGATGTGAAATGTGGTTTGTGAAGGACCGTACTGTGGTGGGGGAGGGGAAGGAACACAAATAGAATGACACATGGGAGGAGGGCGCATGATGGCTGAGAGAATGTTGATGCACATCACATATAAATAAATTAAGTCAACAATCAATAAAAAATTCATGAAAATCAATTAAAAAACAAATAAAATGTCAATATATAAAAAAAATATAAAAAAATCAATATAGAAAAATCAATATAAAAAATCAATATAAAATTCTGAAAAAAGGAAGGGGGGGGGAAGGGGAAAGGGAAAAGGAATCATGTGTATGGAGGGAATTATCATTATGTGGAGCTGATATGTGTTACAAGCATGCATGCACAAACGCATGCATGCATGTACACTCATACACAAAAAAATGAATATAAAGATGAATTACCCTATGCTAAAAGATCTCATATATATATTAGTGTAAAACCAAAGATAAAGGCAAGAATATATATATAATATAATATATTTAGGTAGTATGCATGTGCCTGCGCACGGTGTCATATGTAGATATATAGGAAGTACAAGGTTTAGATAAACTGGGGAAGTTGGCGGGGCGGGGGGTTGCAGGGGGGTGGAAAGCTGGAAAGAGGTGGGGTGGGGGGGGGGGTTGGGGGGGGGGAAAAGGAGGGGAAAAGGGGGGGGGGGAGGGGAGGAAAAGGGGGGGGGGGGGGACCTGGGGGAGGCTGGATGGGGGAAAAGGGGAAATGGAAAGGGGAACGTGGGGAAGGCTGGATGGCAAAGTGGCTCATAACAGTGTGTGAACCTCGATTTCTTCGTTAAGCCCACCGGGTGTAAGGGTGCCCAAGGAATAGATCCAATAAGTTTCTTGTTGGCACAGGCGTTTGAAGCGTTCAGCTGTAGGAAATGTAGCAGGAATGGACTCGATGACCCACACGCTTAGGCCTACAGTGGACCGGCCGTGGTGTGTAAGGAAATGTTTGGGGACGCTATGGTGGTCACGACCCTTTTCGATAAAGCGTCTGTGTTCCCCAAATCGTGCTCTGAGTGCCCTTATGGTGCGACCAACATAGAATTGTGTGGACAATTCTATGTTGGTCGCACCATAAGGGCACTCAGAGCACGATTTGGGGAACACAGACGCTTTATCGAAAAGGGTCGTGACCACCATAGCGTCCCCAAACATTTCCTTACACACCACGGCCGGTCCACTGTAGGCCTAAGCGTGTGGGTCATCGAGTCCATTCCTGCTACATTTCCTACAGCTGAACGCTTCAAACGCCTGTGCCAACAAGAAACTTATTGGATCTATTCCTTGGGCACCCTTACACCCGGTGGGCTTAACGAAGAAATCGAGGTTCACACACTGTTATGAGCCACTTTGCCATCCAGCCTTCCCCACGTTCCCCTTTCCATTTCCCCTTTTCCCCCATCCAGCCTCCCCCAGGTCCCCCCCCCCCCCCTTTTCCTCCCCTCCCCCCCCCCCCCCTTTTCCCCTCCTTTTCCCCCCCCAAACCCCCCCCCCCACCCCACCTCTTTCCAGCTTTCCACCCCCCTGCAACCCCCCGCCCCGCCAACTTCCCCAGTTTATCTAAACCTTGTACTTCCTATATATCTACATATGACACCGTGCGCAGGCACATGCATACTACCTAAATATATTATATTATATATATATTCTTGCCTTTATCTTTGGTTTTACACTAATATATATATGAGATCTTTTAGCATAGGGTAATTCATCTTTATATTCATTTTTTTGTGTATGAGTGTACATGCATGCATGCGTTTGTGCATGCATGCTTGTAACACATATCAGCTCCACATAATGATAATTCCCTCCATACACATGATTCCTTTTCCCTTTCCCCTTCCCCCCCCCTTCCTTTTTTCAGAATTTTATATTGATTTTTTATATTGATTTTTCTATATTGATTTTTTTATATTTTTTTATATATTGACATTTTATTTGTTTTTTAATTGATTTTCATGAATTTTTTATTGATTGTTGACTTAATTTATTTATATGTGATGTGCATCAACATTCTCTCAGCCATCATGCGCCCTCCTCCCATGTGTCATTCTATTTGTGTTCCTTCCCCTCCCCCACCACAGTACGGTCCTTCACAAACCACATTTCACATCCCCTTCCCCTTCTCCCCCCCCTTTAGCCCACCGCACTTTATTATTCCATCACAGCGCTGTGCTATCAGCCGGCGCTGAGCCTTGTTGTCCCACAGCGCCGGCATATAAATAGCACAGCATCTATACACTGCCCCCTCAGGCCTATTGAAGGAGCAGCTGCTCCGAGCGCGTAGCCTATCCACAGACTCCCTCACAGCTAGTATCCTCCCTCCATGTGAGCCCTCCCCTTGGAATGTACCCGGAAGCCGGAAGCTGCTGAACAGCCCGTGACGTCACGCACACCCTCTGTGCGCTCCACGCCGGCCCCAGCCTCCTCCTGATGGCCACAGGACGAACCACCGCTGAAAAGCTTCTCTAACAGCCTAACATCGCTGATACAACACCCAGACTGGAGCCCGAGGAACTCACCAGGATCATCCCCACCAGGAACCTACCAGGATCATCCATCCACAGATGAGCCCTTTTTAATTATGTCTTTTGTAAGTGTTTTTAAACCTTGTGTCATTAAAAATATTCACTAATACTGCACTTAGGTGGCGCTTCCCTTCTTTACCCTCTTTTACATATCACAGAGCCAGCATCTCTGGGGATAGCAGCCGCCTTCTAGATCAATTGCTTCATCAACCCACTTCACACATTGTGAACTGCTACACCTTTTTAACCCCTGGACTGCCAAACCCTTTTTAAACAGTTAATCCCATATCCATATGCTTTGAACTGCCAGACCCTCATTAACCCCTGGGTTGCTAACTCCTTAGCCATGGACTATATGCCTGGCCAATCCGATTAATCCTGAATATTGTATACTGTATATGCGCTTGAAGTTATCATCATCTTTATCAGTCACTGACTTCATGCCTGATAGGAGAGAGGAAGAGGAGGAGGCACATCTCCAACAAGGCAGGATGCCCTCCAGGGGCCAGCTTAAGGGCAGCACACTGACTGCCTTTGTGCGTTATTCCAAAAGTTCTTTGGTGTGGGCCTTTTTTGAGACGAGTACATCAGATTGCACCGCTGCTATTTGCAACATATGTCTCAAGCGTATCTCGCGTGGCCAAAACATCACCATCTGCTTGACCAGACATATGTCGACCTGCCATGCAGTTCGTTGGCAAGCATACCTAAAAGACCCACACCAAATGACAAAGTGGACCTCTCCTTGCTCCTCATCAGCTGGGATCTCCAACCCCACTATACCTTCAGTCCTCTCTGAAACCTGCACTGAGAGGAATGAAGGTGTAGAATTAGGTGTGTCACAGCCAAGTACTTGTGGGCAATCTGCTATCGGTACACCAACATCAGATTGTACCAGGCAAATTTCTCTGTCCCAACTGCTGCACCGCCAAAAGAAGTTCGCTCCCAGCCATCCACATGCCCAGTGGTTGAATGCTAGCTTGGCTAAATTGCTAGCACTTCAACTGCTGCCTTTTCAGTTGGTAGACTCTGCCCCCTTCCGTGAGTTTGTGGAATGTGTGGTTCCTCAGTGGCAGGTTCCCAAACACCACTTTTTCTCACGGAAGTCGATTCCGGCTCTCTACCGGCAAGTGGAAGGCAATGTCTTGGCCTCGCTGGACAGGGCGGTCAGTGGTAAGGTGCATATTACTGCTGACTCATGGTCCAGCAGGCATGGACAGGGACGTTACCTATCTTTCACCGCGCACTGGGTGACTCTTCTGGCAGCTGGGAAGGATGCAGGACAGTGTTTAGTAGTGTTGGAGGCTGTTCCGCCACTACGCCTCCAAAATTCTACTAGTGGTGATTCTGCCACACCTCTCTCCTCCACCCCCTCCTCTTCTTCTTCCTCCATGGTCTCTTCCTGTGCTGATTTGTCCTCGGAACCAGTGGTGCTCCGTAGGCGTTCAAGGGGTTACGCAAGTACGCAGGCAAACAGATGCCATGTGGTGCTTGAGCTGGTGTGCTTGGGGGACAGGAGCCACACTGGGGCAGAGATCCTGTCAGCTCTGCAGGGGCAGGTTCAGAGGTGGTTGATGCCACGCCAGCTTAAGGCAGGTATGGTGGTTTGCAACAATGGCACCAACCTCCTCTCGGCCCTCCGACAGGGACAAGTGACCCGTGTGCCCTGTTTGGCTCACGTCTTTAACTTGGCGGTGCAGCAGTTCTTGGGCAGGTACCCGGGCTTTTAGGATGTCCTGAGGCAGGCCAGGAAAGTCTGTGTGCATTTCCGCAGGTCATATAATGCCAGTGCTCGGCTGGCTGACCTCCAAAAGGAATTTAACCTGCCCAAGAACCGCCTAATCTGTGACATGCCCACCAGGTGGAACTCAACGTTGGCCATGCTGCAGCGGCTGCACATGCAGCAGAGGGCCATCAGGGCCATCAATGAGTACCTATGCGACTATGGCACCAGGACAGGGTCAGGGGAGCTTGTTTTTTTTTCCCCACCCCAGTGGGCTATTATCAGGGATGCATGCACTGTCCTGTCACCATTTGAGGAGACCACGAGGATGGTGAGCAGTGACAGTGCATGCATCAGTGACACTGTCCCTCTTGTATACCTGTTGGAGCACACGCTGCATGGAATAATGGACAGGGCACTTGAGGTAGAACAGAGGGAGGAAGAGGAGGACTTCCTTACCTCTCAAGGCCCCCTTTATCCAGACAGTGTTCCTGCATGCCCGCCGATCACACAGGAAGAGGACGAGGAGAAGGAGTAGGATTGTGTCAGCATGGAGGTGGAGCTTGGCACTCAGCATCAGCAGCAGTCTTCAAGGGATCATTTACAGTCCGAAACCCATGGACTTGTATGTGGCTGGGAGGAGGTGGCTGTGGATCATGTCGTCCTTAGTGACCCAGAGGACTATGGCCTGAATGCCTCAGCAAACCAACGCTGCATGGCCTCCCTGATCCTGCAAACAGTGCGGATGGATCCTCGTATTCGTGGTATGAAGGGGAGGGATCATTACTGGCTGGCAACCCTCCTTGATCCATGTTACAAGGGTAAGGTTGCGGACTTTATCTTGCCGTCGCAAAGGGAGCAGAGGATGAAACATCTTCAGGAGGCCTTGCAGAAAGGTTTGTGCAACGCGTTTCCAGAGCCTTAGAGGTTACAATTTCCTAGTCCTCCTGGACAACGTGTTGCTGAGGCTTCAGTCAGTTACAGAAGGATGTATACAAAATAATTCTGCGCTGCACGGAAAAAGAGACGAGAGCAGCTAACACAACCAACAAGATGTTAAATGAAAGAATAATAAAATAGGTGTAGCGCTATAAAATGTCCAATATAAAGGCTGTTAGGCCAATGAGTTCCAAAAATGTATAATAAGGAAGAATCATCCGTATATATGACAATAGGTAGTCTTCAAAAAAACATTTCAAAACAAGGACATCTGGCATCCAAAATGAAGACAGACACACTCCCATCGAGAGATGAAAAGGTTACCAGATAGGGTGGACTCAAAGGGGCATACGCCGGGTTGGTTCGGATAAGGCTTGGGTGGTGAGTGGCTGTAAGTGGCCCAGAGAGGTGATGTTTGTGAATGGTCCCACAAATTACTGTATCCCTCAGAGCGGTACCCGAATCTTGAGGGGTGTGGATGGTCCCACAGATGTAGATGGCCCCACGAGTCATGGAGAGGTGGAGTATTTGGAACGACCAACACGTGGATATATCCCTCAAGGCGATGTTTTATAAGCCAAAAGATGATGGTGACAGAAGTGAAGATATACACTCACATGTAGATCCGTATAAAAACAGCGCTGTAAAAAAGTGGCGACAGTAGGGTCCTACCCAACGCGTTTCATCTTCATAGACGTCGTCTGGGGGGTTTCCCACACTGTAGCCACCAAAATATATATAGGGAGTACATCAGTATTCATGAGAATCAGCTCCACAGGTAAAAACAAATCACTTCCGGTATCGGCCAAAATGGCCGCCCGGCGTGCGTTCCACGCCTCACATTGGTACTCATATGGGTGCCGGAAGTGAAGAGATAACATGGCCAAAAATATAGTAAACAAATAATGACCTCATAACGGGCCAAAAAGTGCAGTGTGCAGTGTATAAAAGATGATGTATTAGGTGAGAATACAAAGCCGTTCGTTGTGAACCAGCGCGGCAGTCTGCGCGCGCATCCAAGTATTGCATATGGTGCCGCGCATACGCAATATGCGCAAACGGAAGAGTGGAAGAGATTGAGTGACGCTAGATAGTACCTCCCCCCTATCTAGCGTCACTCAATCTCTTCCACTACGTTTGCGCATTTCGGATCACCAGCTACCAAACACCTGATGGTGATGTAACCGATTGATTTTTTTTTGAATGTGAGATTCCTTCAAGACTGCCTATGCTGATGCTGAGTGACTACCCTGTTATGCTGAGTCACAATCCTCTTCCTCCTCAATTTTCATGCTGATAGCTTGTAAGAACATTTTTGGTTCTGGGCACCGCCACCAGTGGTCAAGGCCCAATTTTTCTGCCCCTGTTTAACAGGGGCGTGTAATTACAATTTTTGATGCAATACTGTGCAGCAGGGCTCATTCCTGCGCTCCAACTATAGTATCTGTGAGGGGTTGCAGTGTTGTGGCACCAGCACCAGTGCCCAAGGCCCAATTTATCAGCCCCTGTTTAATAGGGGCGTAAAATTACAATTTTTGATGCATCATTAAAATCACTGCTCCCGAAAAAACGTCCATTTTTAAAACTTTTTCTTAACAACAAACCTACAGTCCCTGTCTTGTTTGCACCGCCTGTATACTGCTGTTCAGAGTATATAGGGCCTGGGGGCCCCACGCCTTTCATTTTTTTAATTTGGGTGCGGGGTTCCCCTTAATATCCATACAAGACCCAAAGGGCCTGGTAATGGACTGGGGGTGGGGGGTACCAATGCCATTTGTCTCACTGATTTTCATCCATATTGCCGGCACCCGACATTACATTAAAGCCGCAAGCAGTTTTAAATGACTTTTGTTCCTTTAAAAATGTCATTTTGTGCAGGGACTGTTCTAAGCACGGGAAACATGCGCCACTTTACAGGCATACTATAGACACCCCCCAGGTACGATATTTAAAGAAATATTTCACTGTTTTTTTATATTAAGCATCATTAAAATCACTGCTCCCGAAAAAACGTCCATTTTTAAAACTTTTTTTTGCATTGATACATGTCCCCTGGGGCAGGACCCAGATCCCCAAACCCTTTTTAGAACAATAACTTGCATATTAGCCTTTAAAATTAGCACTTTTGATTTGGAACATTCGAGTCCCATAGACTTTAATAGGGTTCTAATGTTCGCGCAAACTTTCGGTCCGTTCGCAGGTTCTGGTGCGAACCGAACCGCGGGGTGTTCGGCTCATCCCTACAGATGAGGTGATGTCACCCCTGTAAAAGCCAAATTTTGAAGATGCACACAAATTGGGATTCAAAATGGGGATTTCCCTCCTGATCCCATGCCTAATGTCAACATGTGCTAGCTCCCATCATGGGGGATCAATGGACGTGTTTTGGGGATGCAACCCCTTCCTCTCACCTAATTAAGTTGGGAGAAAGGGGTTGCACCCACAAAACGCGTACATTGATATCCCCTGATTGCAGATAGCACATGTTGACACACTGTGTGCATCTTCAAAATTTGGCTTTTCAAATACTTTACAATTTTTTTTAATTCAAAAATACTCAATAAAACGGTACAATTTTGTTGTTTTTTATATTCTGCCTAAAACATCAATGATGTTCTTCATTTTTTTTTAACATCATTGATGTGTTCCTTAATATTTTCTATATCACGATTGCACCCCATTCTCTCCCTGATGAGGATCTGGGCACTTTCACTGGTGAAATGAGATTCTTCTTCCACAACATCCATATCACCTAAAACAGTGGTTCTCAACTCCGGTCCACAGGACCCACTAACAGGCCAGAATTTAAGTATTACCTTGGGGAGATGCAGACTAGAATACTGCAATCACTGAGCAGCAAATGATTTCACCTGTGATGTATTTCAGTTATCTTGCAAACTTGGCCTGTTAGTGGGTGCCGAGGAAAGGGGTTGAGAACCACTGACCTAAAAGAAAAAAACACACCATGTATTAGAAATATGCAGGCATAGATCTCTTACCTGAAGCTGTGGTCTGAGACACTCACCTGTTGTGGTGACAATTTCGCCCACTTCATAAACTTCTCCTTCCTCCACATACTCTGCTTGTGTTTTGGTGACTTCCCCTTCTTTCGGAGATGGGGGGTCCCTGGTGTCCTCAGATGTCCGAGTCTTTTCTCCGCTATGTGAATAAAAAATAGGTATACTTAGCACACAGATATTGGAGGGCAGAAATGGGAATATGAAGCATTGCTTGGAAGTGTCGTACAATTGTCTGTTTTAGCAGAGTTCCAAGCTGAAGAACATTTTATTTCCTTTCTAAAGCTGGAATACTTCCATTTTTTGTTAAAGTATCACACATGGAGACACCCCTATATTATCCACTGGAGCACCTGTGTGGGACACCCTAAAAAGTTTGTTCTGGTGTTTCACACTAGTGCTCCTGCGTCCAGATGTGTAAAAAGCTGCTGAGTGTCCTCTCCTTACACAGAATCAAGTTTACAATTCATTGTAGTTACAAACCTATCTAGACAACAAACCTATTTTAATACAAATAGGCATGAACAAATGTAGTTAACCTGTATCTGCCAAAAACATCTTAAAGTGGGCGAACGAATGATGTTTCCTATGACCGATTACTGTGCCCAGGAACATGAAAGTAGCCATTTTAAAATGTACAACAGTAAAGAAAAGCACATGGAGCAGCACTAGGGATGAGCTTCGTGTTCGAGTCGAACCCATGTTCGACTCGAACATCGGCTGTTCGGTCGTTCGCCGAATTGCGAACGATATGGGCCGTTCGCGCCAAATTCGTGTGACGCGTCACAGCCCATAATTCACTGCGGCATCGCAGTGCATTGCTTGCTGATGATTGGCCAAGCATGCACTATGACCCGCATGCTTGGCCAATCACAGCGCCGCCTGAACAGAGAGCCGTAATTGGCCAAAGCCAAGGAGGCTTTGGCCAATTATGGCTCAGGGGATTTAGTACACGCCCCACACTATATAAGGCCGCCTGCACGGCGGCCCTGTGTAGTGTGTGTTCCGGCGTTGAAAGAGATAGACAGAGAGACAGTGTCATTTGATTTGAGTTAGATAGATTAGGCAGAACAGTCAGTCAGTTAGCTGCACTTACAGTGTATTGTGTATATATATGCATCCCAGGTGTTGCATATATATATATACACTGTATTCAGTTTAGCTAGATCCGTTCCTGTTATCTTCCAGACTATTTACATTTAGTGCAGTGCGTCCTACTCACAGTGTTCAGCTAGATCCGTTCCTGTTATCTTCTAGACTATTTACATTTAGTGCAGTGCGTCCTGCTCACAGTGTTCAGCTAGATCCGTTCTTGTTAAATTCTAGACTATTTACATTTAGTGCAGTGCGTCCTGCTCACAGTGTTCAGCTAGATCCGTTCCTGTTATCTTCTAGACTATTTACATTTAGTGCAGTGCGTCCTGCTCACAGTGTTCAGCTAGATCCGTTCCTGTTATCTTCTAGACTATTTACATTTAGTGCAGTGCGTCCTGCTCACAGTGTTCAGCTAGATCCGTTCCTGTTATCTTCCTACTGACAGGCAGGCTTGTCTTGTTACAGTATATAAAGCTACCTGAAGAAAATTACTGGTGTTCTTTTGATCCTATTAGTACCACAGTCAGGCAGCTAGACTATTTACATTTAGTGCAGTGCGTCCTGCTCACAGTGTTCAGCTAGATCCGTTCCTGTTATCTTCCTACTGACAGGCAGGCTTGTCTTGTTACAGTATTTACAGCTACCTGAAGAAAATTACTGGTGTTCTTTTGATCCTATTAGTACCACGGTCAGGCAGCTACACAATTTACATTTAGTACAGTGCGTCCTGCTCACAGTGTTCTGCTAGATCAGTTCCTGTTATCTTCCTACTGACAGGCAGGCTTGTCTTGTTACAGTATATAAAGCTACCTGAAGAAAATTACTGGTGTTCTTTTGATCCTATTAGTACCACGGTCAGGCAGATAGACTATTTACATTTAGTACAGTGCGTCCTGCTCACAGTGTTCAGCTAGATCCGTTCCTGTTATCTTCCTACTGACAGGCAGGCTTGTCTTGTTACAGTATATAAAGCTACCTGAAGAAAATTACTGGTGTTCTTTTGATCCTATTAGTACCACGGTCAGGCAGCTAGACTATTTACATTTAGTACAGTGCGTCCTGCTCACAGTGTTCAGCTAGATCCGTTCCTGTTATCTTCCTACTGACAGGCAGGCTTGTCTTGTTACAGTATTTACAGCTACCTAAAGAAAATTACTGGTGTTCTTTTGATCCTATTAGTACCACGGTCAGGCAGCTAGACTATTTACATTTAGTACAGTGTGTCCTGCTCACAGTGTTCAGCTAGATCCGTTCCTGTTATCTTCCTACTGACAGGCAGGCTTGTCTTGTTACAGTATATAAAGCTACCTGAAGAAAATTACTGGTGTTCTTTTGATCCTATTAGTACCACGGTCAGGCAGCTAGACTATTTACATTTAGTGCAGTGCGTCCTGCTCACAGTGTTCAGCTAGATCCGTTCCTGTTATCTTCCTACTGACAGGCAGGCTTGTCTTGTTACAGTATTTACAGCTACCTGAAGAAAATTACTGGTGTTCTTTTGATCCTATTAGTACCACGGTCAGGCAGATAGACTATTTACATTTAGTACAGTGCGTCCTGCTCACAGTGTTCAGCTAGATCCGTTCCTGTTATCTTCCTACTGACAGGCAGGCTTGTCTTGTTACAGTATATAAAGCTACCTGAAGAAAATGACTGGTGTTCTTTTGATCCTATTAGTACCACGGTCAGGCAGCTAGACTATTTACATTTAGTACAGTGCGTCCTGCTCACAGTGTTCAGCTAGATCCGTTCCTGTTATCTTCCTACTGACAGGCAGGCTTGTCTTGTTACAGTATATAAAGCTACCTGAAGAAAATTACTGGTGTTCTTTTGATCCTATTAGTAACACGGTCAGGCAGCTAGACTATTTACATTTAGTGCAGTGCGTCCTGCTCACAGTGTTCAGCTAGATCCGTTCCTGTTATCTTCCTACTGACAGGCAGGCTTGTCTTGTTAAAGTATATAAAGCTACCTGAAGAAAATTACTGGTGTTCTTTTGATCCTATTAGTACCACGGTCAGGCAGCTAGACTATTTACATTTAGTGCAGTGCGTCCTGCTCACAGTGTTCAGCTAGATCCGTTCCTGTTATCTTCCTACTGACAGGCAGGCTTGTCTTGTTAAAGTATTTACAGCTACCTGAAGAAAATTACTGGTGTTCTTTTGATCCTATTAGTACCACGGTCAGGCAGCTAGACTATTTACAGTTAGTGCAGTGTGTCCTGCTCACAGTGTTCAGCTAAACCTACAAGTTAGTAGGGTGCGTCCACCTCACAGTGTTCAGCTAAAGCTACCTGTAGAAGGTTAGTGGTGTTCTCATATTACAGGCAGGCAGTTGATTTTGCTAGCTGCAGTATATATATATAAATATATATATATATATATATCCCAGCTTAGTGCAGCTACAGGCCATTAGTATGTCTGGAAGGCCAAGAAGGAGAGGCAGACAGTCACAAGCCAATAAGAGAGGGCAAGCAGGCTCTGTGTCTAGTGCTGGTCGTGGAGACGGTGCATCCTCATCAGCACGTGGCCATGGGACACGCTTGGCCTTTTTTTCGGCAGCTGGCCGTGTTGAGCCGCAACATGCGGAAGACTTGGTCGAGTGGATGACCAAGCCGTCCTCATCCTCCTCATCCTCTCTCACCCATGCCCAGGGTGCTTTGTCTGGCAAAGCAGCGGCCTCTTCCCTCGGCTCAATGTCATCAGTGACTCCTTCCCTAGCTCCACCATGTCCTCCTGAGGAGTCCCTCGAACTGTTTGACCACAGTGTTGGGTACATGCTCCAGGAGGATGCCCAGCGTTTGGAAGGCTCTGATGATGATACTGAGCTCGATGAAGGCAGTAACATGAGCACGGACAGAGGGGGTGCCCAAGAAGGACAGCAATCTGGCAGTCATGCTCCCCCTGCTGCAGCATACTGCCAGGTTTGCTCCAGTGATGAGGAGGGAGGGGATGATGAGGTCACTGACTCAACGTGGGTGCCTGATAGGAGAGAGGAGGAGGAGGAGGAGGAGGCGGCACATCACCAACGAGGCAGGATGCCCTCCAGGGGCCAGCCTAAGGGCAGCACATTGACTGCATCACATGTGCAGGGCGCTGCAGTCTCTGCGCTTTATTCAAAAAGTTCTTTGGTGTGGGCCTTTTTTGAGACGAGTGCATCAGATCGCACCGCTGCTATTTGCAACATATGTCTTAAGCGTATCTCACGTGGCCAAAACATCTCCCGCTTGGGTACCACATGCTTGACCAGACATATGTTGACCTGCCATGCAGTTCGTTGGCAAGCGCATCTAAAAGACCCACACCAAAGAACAAAGAGGACCTCTCCTTGCTCCTCATCAGCTGAGATTTCCAACCCCATTAGACCTTCAGTCCTCTCTGAGACCTGCACTGAGAGGAATGAAGGTGTAGAATTAGGTGTGTCACAGCCAAGTACTTGTGGGCAATCTGCTTTTGGTACACCGACGTCAGATTGTACCAGGCAAATTTCCCTGCCCCAGCTGCTGCACCGCCGAAAGAAGTTTGCTTCCAGCCATCCACATGCCCAGCGGTTGAATGCTAGCTTGGCAAAATTGCTGGCACTTCAACTGCTGCCTTTTCAGTTGGTAGACTCTGCCCCCTTCTGTGAGTTTGTGGAATGTGCGGTTCCTCAGTGGCAGGTACCCAAACGCCACTTTTTCTCACGGAAGGCGATTCCGGCTCTCTACTGGCATCTGGAAGGCAATGTCCATGCTTCGCTGGACAGGGCGGTCAGCGGTAAGGTGCATATTACCGCTGACTCATGGTCCAGCAGGCATGGACAGGGACGTTACCTAAGTTTCACGGCGCATTGGGTGACTCTGCTGGCAGCTGGGAAGGATGCAGGACAAGGTGCAGTAGTGTTGGAGGTTGTTCCGCCACCACGCCTCCAAAATACTAATGATTGTGATACAGCTCTCTCCTCCACCCCCTCCTCTTCTTCTTCCTCCATGGCCTCTTCCTCGGAACCAGCGGTGCTCCGTAGTCGTTCAAGGGGCTACGCAAGTACGCAGGCCAAAAGATGCCATGCGGTGCTTGAGCTGGTGTGCTTGGGGGACAGGAGCCACACTGGGGCAGAGGTTCTGTCAGCTCTGCAGGGGCAGGTTCAGAGGTGGTTGACGCCACGCCAACTTAAGGCAGGAATGGTGGTTTGCGACAATGGCACCAACCTCCTCTCTGCCCTCCGACAGGGACAAATGACCCATGTGCCCTGTTTGGCTCACGTCCTTAACTTGGTGGTGCAGCGGTTCTTGGGCAGGTACCCGGGCTTACAGGATGTCCTGAGGCAGGCCAGGAAAGTCTGTGTGCATTTCCGCCGGTCATATAATGCCAGTGCTCGGCTGACGGACCTCCAAAATTAGTTTAACCTGCCCAAGAACCGCCTACTCTGTGACATGCCCACCAGGTGGAACTCAACGTTGGCCATGCTGCAGCGGCTGCACACGCAGCAGAGGGCCATCAATGAGTACCTGTGCGACTATGGCACCAGGACAGGGTCAGGGTAGCTTGTTTTTTTCTCCCCACGCCAGTGGGCCATGATCAGGGATGCATGCACTGTCCTGTCACCATTTGAGGAGGCCACGAGGATGGTGAGCAGTGACAGTGCATGCATCAGTGACACTGTCCCCCTTGTCCACCTGTTGGAGCACACGCTGCGTGGAATAATGGACAGGGCACTTGAGGCAGAACAGAGGCAGGAAGAGGAGGACTTCCTTAGCTCTCAAGGCCCCCTTTATCCAGACAGTGTTCCTGCGTGCCCGCCGATCACACAGGAAGAGGATGAGGAGGAGGAAGATTGTGTCAGTATGGAGGTGGAGCCTGGCACTCAGCATCAGCAGCAGTCTTTAAGGGATCAGTCCCAAGAAACACATGGACTTGTACGTGGCTGGGAGGAGGTGGCTGCGGACCATGTCGTCCTTAGTGACCCAGAGGACTCCGGACCGAATGCCTCAGCAAACCTACGCTGCATGGCCTCCCTGATCCTGCAAAGCCTGTGTAAGGATCCTCGTATTCGTGGTATCAAGGAGAAGGACCAATACTGGCTGGCAACCCTCCTTGATCCACGTTACAAGGGTAAGGTTACGGACCTTATCTTGCCATCGCAGAGGGAGCAGAGGATGAAACATCTTCGGGAGGCCTTGCAGAAAGGTCTGTGCAACGCGTTCCCAGAGACTGGGAGGTTACAAACTCCTGTTTCTGGACAACGTATTGCTGAGTCAAAGAAGGAGCGGTGGAGAAGGTGGCCGTCTGACCGATGCGTTCAGACAATTTTTTGGTCCGCAGCCCCAAGGTATGATCGGTTCCAGCAACCAACGCCAGCGTCTGTTTTACATGGTGCAGGAATATCTAGGGGCAAGATCAGACTTGGACACCTTTCCCACCGAAAATCCTCTGGGTTACTGGGTCTTGAGGATGGATCACTGGCCAGAGCTTGCACAGTATGCAATTGAGCTACTGGCCTGTCCTGCATCCAGCGTTCTTTCAGAACGCACATTCAGTGCTGCTGGAGGCGTGGTAACCGATCACAGGGTGCGTCTGTCCACCGACTCGGTCGATCGACTGACCTTCATAAAAATGAATCAGTCTTGGATCACCACCAGCTACCAAGCACCTGATGCTGATGTAACCGAATAATTTTTTTTTAAATCTCAGATCCCTTCAAAGACTGCCTATGCTGATGCTGAGTGACTATCCCTGAGTAATTATCCTCTTCCTCCTCAATCATCACGCTGATAGCTTTTAAGAACATTTTTGGTTCTGGGCGCCACCACCAGTGCCTAAGGCACAATTTTTCAGCCCCTGTTTAACAGGGGCGTGTAATTACAATTTTTGAATACTTTGCAGCAGGGCTCGTTCCTGCGTTTCAACTAGAGTGTCTGTGAGGGGTTGCAGTGTTGTGGCACCAGCACCAGTGCCTAAGGCCCAATTTTTCTGCCCCTGTCTAACAGGGGCGTGTAATTACAATTTTTGATGCAATACTTTGCAGCAGGGCTCGTTCCTGCGTTCCAACTAGAGTGTCTGTGAGGGGTTGCAGTGTTGTGGCACCAGCACCAGTGCCTAAGACCCAATTTTTCTGCCCCTGTCTAACAGGGGCGTGTAATTACAATTTTTGATGCAATACTTTGCAGCAGGGCTCGTTCCTGCGTTCCAACTAGAGTGTCTGTAAGGGGTTGCAGTGTTGTGGCACCAGCACCAGTGCCTAAGGCCTAATTTTTCAGCTCCTGTTCAACAGGGGCATGTAATTACAATTCTTGATCTAATATTTCACAGCAGGGCCCTGTGAGGGCTTACAGTGTTGTGGCCACAGCAACACCTAAGGCCCAAATTTCTGCTGAGTATATAGGGCAGGACCCTACTTTCAAACATCTAACTTACAAACGACTCCTACTTGCAAACGGAAGGAGACAACAGGAAGTGAGATGAAATCTACCCCTAGGAAGGGAAATTCTCTCCTGTAAGAGTTAATATGGGAAAAAAAATTCTCATTTCCACTGATGCTTTCCAATCCTTGTTCCACAAAAAAACCCAAATTTTCAAAAAACATTTTTCATTGGGACAAAAAGTGAGGTGAAATCTTCTGAAGAGGAGGAAAGACAGCAAAACAAATGTCATAGGGGTGATAACCCTTCCCTATGTTTTCCAAAAAGCTTGAAATAGATTTTTTGGCTGGAGCTAAACACGTTAAAAATGTACCCGTTCAAAATTACAAACAGATTCTACTTAACAACAAACCTACAGTCCCTGTCTTGTTTGCACCGCCTGTATACTGCTGTTCAGAGTATATAGGGCCTGGTGGCCCCACACCTTTCCTTATTTTAATTTGGGTGCAGGGTTCCCCTTAATATCCATACAAGACCCAAAGGGCCTGGTAATGGACTGGGGGGTACCCATGCCATTTGTCTCACTGATTTTCATCCATATTGCCATGACCCGACATTACATTAAACCCGCAAGCAGTTTTAAATGAGATTTTTTCCTTTAAAAATGACATTTGGTGCAGGGACTGTTCTAAACACGGGAAACACGCGTCACTTTACAGGCATACTATAGACACCCCACAGGTACGATATTTAAAGGAATATTTCACTTTTTTATTTTACTTTAAGCATCATTAAAATCACTGCTCCCGAAAAAACGGCCGTTTTTAAAAGTTTTTTTTGCATTGATACATGTCCCCTGGGGTAGGACCCGGGTCCCCAAACCCTTTTTAGGAAAATACCATGCAAATTAGCCTTTAAAATGAGCACTTTTGATTTTGAACGTTCGAGTCCCATAGACGTCAATGGGGTTCTAACGTTCGTGCGAACTTTCGGTCCGTTCGCAGGTTCTGGTGCGAACCGAACCGGGGGTGTTCGGCTCATCCCTAGTCAATGGGGTTCTAACGTTCGTGCGAACTTTCGGTCCGTTCGCAGGTTCTGGTGCGAACCGAACCGGGGGGTGTTCGGCTCATCCCTAAGCAGCACAAATGTTAATAAGAAGAATAGGAACACACAACAAAATACTTACTTTTTTGCAGCACTCTCTTGATTCTTCTGTACTGATCCTGCTCCCTCAATTTGAGGTCTGACCATCTTTTCCTCAGTTGATCCTTGGATCGCCGTACCCCAAAATTCTTCACAACTTTAGGCATGATCTTGGCCTTTCTCACATTTGGGTTTGGGTAGGGTCCATGCTTCTCATCATAGTCGGCCCTCTTCAAGATGTCCACCATCTCTACAAAGGACATATTTGAGGCCTTCAATCTACTCCGGGAGTGTGAGGTTCAGGGCTTCGTTGCTGCTCTCCTCTACATGCACCTGTTGTCTCTCCGCCATGTGCTCTCCCACTGCACTGAAAGAGAAGGGGCGAGGAATAGACTACAAAGAACATCAGGGGCGGGTGGTATTTCACGCATGCGCAGTGTATATAAAGCGTAACACGCGTGCGTTGTACGTACGATCTGTGAGCGGAGGACGAAGTAACGGAAGCGACGATCGTTATAACCAAGGTACAATTTTAAGTTGGTGCATCAGTGGCCTATACTGCTTATAGGTTGAGGCCTATATTGGGTCAAGATTAGGAGAGTTTCGCCTGACATTAGGGTTTGTCTTGTATTGTGTCTTGCAGAGAAATTGGATCTATTCTACGATGAGCACTTTATCCCCATATTCATTGATATGTACAGGGAGCCGCCCTGTCTGTGGCAGGTTGTCATGAACAGGTGTGACCAGAACTGCGTGGTTAGCTACAGAGAAACACCAAACACATGTATGTGAAAATATAAAATGATTTATTAAAGTAAGTGAATAATATAAGTACCATCACCTCCACTAAGACACAGTGCAATAACTAACCAACAGACAGAGACTCAAAAATAACAACAGACAGATGAGTACAATAAATGGGAAATACCAGGATCATAAACAATAGCCAGGCCAGGGTCATGAACAGCAGATCAGCAGATGGACAGGGGATGTTCCAGAAACATAGACGTAAGCCAGGCCAAGGTCATACACAGGGAGATCAGCAAATGGGGTAAGGAAAACGGGACAGGGAGAGGATGGATGGATCAGACTTCAGGGTAGGGATGCAAGGTAACAAGTGGGATAGGATAGGGAATAGGACAGGGAGACAGGACCAGATACACGAGTCACAGGTTCAGAATCAGGATCAGATCACAAGCTAGCAGGTCAGGGCGCAAGAACGAAACCAAGGCAAACATGTGAGTGCTTGCCGGGTATTTATAGGCCTGTATTTGGCCTCAAGTCACACCTGATTGTAGGAGGTGCTGTCTGCTCCACACTGCCAGGATCCATCCACTGGTGGACGCCAGTACTGCGGCCCAAAGATGACATAACATCAGCAGGGAAAAGCTCTCCTGACAGTTCCAAACTGCCAGGAGACACCTGCTGGTGGACCTCAGTACTGCACGCCAAATGACGGATATTTCCTGACACAGGTAAACCACCCGTTTTATAACAATAAACCAAAGAGGAAGGCAGCGCTGGATCAATTGCTGGAATTTGTGAAGCCAGTAATCCCCAAGTCAGACATTCCCTATTTGAAGGCCCTAATTGGTGGCATGAGAAGGACTTATAATAGGGAGCGCAAGAAGGTCCAGGATTCCCTGAGATCAGGAGCTACAGAAGATGAAATTTATGTACCCAGGCTGTGGTACTATGACAGACTGCATTTTCTGGCAGACCAGACTGAACCCAGGCCAGCACTCTCCAGTCTTCCTTCAAGGCTTCCTTCCCCCCCAGCTGAAGCTTACGATGACCAACCTGGGCCTTCCAGGCAGCAACATGTGGAGGAACCCAGCTTGAGTCAGTGAAAAAGTCACGTGTCGGATGACGCAATGCATAGGAGGAGTCAGTGACGCACAGTATTGAGGCTGGTCAGCAGCTTGTAACGAGCAGTGTGAGGGTTCACAGCGCCCCAAGCGGCTGATTGTCTTCCATCCAGGCATTTAAAAATCCAGGCTTATGTGAGTGCACTCGCTGAAGTGCTGCTGTTTTTAAATAATCGTTTATTGTGCAATGATGTCTCTTCTTTTTTATTGCATATACTCGTGATACCTGAGAATACCACTCTGGAAACACTTATATTAGACAGCAATTTTGGGGGATCCTGGTGAAAAGATTTAGTTTTTCATCACATATGGGACTACTCCTATTAATACTGATGAGTGGAATGTTTGACTAATACAATTGAGAATGGCTATCAACTAACCTAAAATTGGGAAATTTTGTTAACCTTTTCAAGTATATTTCTTATACTGATACTGGACAATATATAATGGTTATATCCTATTTTTCATTTAATGATTTTCACAGATGGCATTTGGGATTTCATTTATTTTTTGAGCACAATATTGCAGTGTCTAGGTTTTAGTGCTAATGACCTAATTACACTCATATTTATTCTAAGCAATCAATTGGAGGGATTTTTTAATATACACTGGGCACAAATTGATTGGAAGGTTAATATTAGCGCATCACATTATTTTTCATTCTAAAATGGATACAGTCTTTTAAAATGGTGGACAGCAAGCTAAAATATCCTTACAATCCCCTCTTTGATCATATTTGTATGATCTCACTTCCTTGTGACAATGGTGAAATCAGTCCGTTTCTGGTAATACATACTACAAGTGTGAGCATTTCTAGTGGAGTTTCCTAAGTAGGATTATGACTTCTACTAATAATGTGAAAGGTAATGGTATTATTTGTTCTTCTACTGATATTTATGAGATCAAGGGGAGTCTTTCCTTTAAAAAGGGGTGTGATATTCAAAGGCATGGCCATTAATGGTATCCTAACAGTGCTAGGGTGCAATTTGCTACAAATCCAACATTTCTGAAATCCTGATTTCTGAGCATAAGCATATTTAAATTTTAGTAAAAGGATTTTATCAGCAAAATTATCCTCAATGTCTTTCTTGTTTCTAACTTGTATCACTGTAATGTTCTCCTGTGTATGTGTGTTCCCACAAATAATTTTAATGGCACCCAAGTCTTCAGGGTGGTAAATACAGTCAGTGATGATCCAAGTGGGCGGGAACAGGAAGCAAAATGCTTTGCCAGAAGTCTGTAGTGAAATAAGCGGGGTCATCTTCTCTGGCCGGACCTGCTTTTCCAGGAACTCCTCCTTCATCTGCTTGGACTTCTGCTTGAGGGCCTCCTGTGTTTAGGATCTCCTTCCTGCTCTTGGCTTTGGGCAACCTTTTCACTCGGCTGACATGGATCCAGGACTGGCAGTTTTCCACTAGGATAGCTGTTCTGGTCACTGCAACCGCTGTGGTAGGAGGTTCAAAGGGATACTTTCACTTGTTATTTCTGTTCAGCTGTTGGACCACCACGGTGTCTCCCTCCTTGAAGAGGTGAGTAACTTCCTGTGGAGAAAAAAAGAGAGGTGCGAGCAACATTACTTTGACTGTATCCAATATTTCAGCCAGTTTTCTTACATATTCTTCCTGTATTAAGTCTAAATATCCCTTTTCTACCATAAACGGTGCTCTGGCCTATGCGGTGGGGAAAGGTCTACCCATCAAAACTTCAAAAAACTTTTTTCTGCCAGGACTGCTAGGAGGACCTTTCTCCAGTTGGCAAAGGTTCCTCCTATGGCCTTTCTTATTTTGTCTTTTATTGTTCTATTCATTCTTTCTACTATTCCTGAACTTGGAAGGTGGTAGGGAATGTGAAACTTCCATTCTATCTTAAGAGTTTTTACCAAGTCCTGGAAGACCCTGGCTATAAAAGCTGGACCATTTGAGAACATGTCCACAAAAGATATTCCTGTCTTTTGCCTAGTTTGGGCATGTGTGTGAGATCAACCGTGACTTGTATACCTGCGTAGCCTATTCTGTGGTACTGTGAATGCACTTGCCATTGGTATACATGGTTTCCCCTCTTTGCAGAGAAGTCCAGCCCTTGGATCTCTCTACACACCCTTTCCATTCCAGTCCCTTAACTCATAATTTGATGCAAATCCTAGAGATCTGCAAGTGACTGTTCAAATGGGGATAGGTCAGGTATCAGCATAGCAATTTGGATGTCTGCTGTCTGTGAGATAGCAACTTGTTTAGCAGCAAGGTCACCCAGACCTGCTCATTTCCCCTGGCTATCTCTGTCTGTTGGCCTGTGTGTGCTCTGCAGTTTACTATAGCCTAGAGCAAGAACCATCCACAAAAACATTCTGTGTGTCTGGTAGTGCTGTGGAAGATAAATCAGACCTGGGTGATGTGTCTTGGTGAATGAGGTTTATGCAGTCATGTTGTGGCACAACCTCATCATGTTCTCCTTTTAATCCTAAAAGGGTGTTTAAAATTGGTGCTGGGCCTGCAGTGGGAGAAGCATATTTGATGTGCAATTTTGGATTGGACAGCAAAATCACCTCATATCTGCTCAACCTCTGAGCAGACATGTGCTGTGTATGTACATTTTTCAACAAGATTGACACATTGTGGGTGATGTGAAGTGTGGTGTCGTGTCCCAGAGTGAAAGAAGTGGCCATCTCAACCACCATCGCACAGGACGCTAGAGCCCGATGACCATCTTTGAGAAAAAAACTACAGGGCACAGGCTCCCACTATGTTCCTGAGCTAGTACTCCCGCCATGGTTCTGCAATTTTCCCTGGCAAACAAGTGAAATATTTTGCCGTATTCAAGGAGGCTGAAGCTCGGGCTGGTAACCATTGCACATTTCAACATGGCAAAAACATTTATCATTTCATCAGACCATTTTACAGTATCAAACATTTCAGAGAGGGTTGCTTGTCTCAATATATTGTCATTGAAAGAGCAGTCAGGTATCCATTGGCGGCAGTAACCAATCATACCTAGGAAGGTGAGCATGTCCTTCGTATTATGTGGGTGGGGCAGACCCATCAGAGCCGCAACTCTTTTGTGACTGACTCTTCTTTCTGCTTTTGTGAGCACAAATATTCAACCGTTTTTTTTGTTTTTTTTTACACCATTGTAACTTTTTGTGAGTATGGCCTCATGTAGTCAAAGATAACAGGTCTTAAACCGTACCATCATCCAAATTAATATACAGAAAAAAGGGAGAGTGGGAACAAGGGGACAGTGGCTGATGTTGGCCCCATAACATTCCCACCCTAAAATGGCTGGACTATACCGGTACAGATAAACAATAGTAAACAATTGATGTAAAAAAGGGGGTTTATTACAAAAGAAACAATACAAAGTATACTGATTAAAATGTAAAACAGAAATTCAGGATTCCCCAAAGAATATCTGTTGGTTACAAGGTATAGAATGGTCATGTTCTCGACTAGTTTCGCGATATTATCGCTTCCTCAGGAGGACCAATCTATAAAACAAATAATAAAGTACTAAACAAGCAGAGAGAAGACATTGCACAACAAGTAATGATCATAAAAACAGCATGTAAAAAGAAAAATAACAAAAACCATAATTACTGGTTTGGCTTACCCTATGATTGGGTGATCGTGTGCGGTACCCGGGCCGCCTAATTGACTCTCCCCCACGGCGGACAAGGGGGATAATGTAGAGCTCTCTGAAAAAAGGGGCATAACATAGATAAGGGGCCACATAAATGGCTGGTTAAACGGTACGATAAATATGGCCATTAACCTAGTAGGGGGAATTTTTGGGAAAGGACAGGGGAGGAAAAAACAAAAGGGAGGAAGGAGAAGAAAGGACATGGGGGGGGGAAGGGGGGAAAAAAGGGGTGGGGGAAAGAGAGGGAAAGGGCGGGGAAAAGGGGGGGTGGAAGGAAAGGGGAGGGAGAGAGGGAAAGGAAGAGAGGGGAACGGAATGGGGGGAATGGACATGAAGTAGAGGGGGGGGAAAGAGGGAAGAAGGGAAGGGGGGAAGGCACAACAAGGGGTAGTGGGGGGGAAAAAGGGAAAGAGGGTTGAGGGGAAGGGGGGGGGGAAGAGGATGGGGACAGAACAGGCTGAGACAAACAGTACACAGGGGAGGGAAGAATGGGGGGAGGGGGGGACAAGGATTAATTAGCACCTTGGTTAGTAAATTGGTTGGGGCATATAATATAGCTCACCGCAGTGGTTAAACCAGGGGTAACAAAGATGCCAATCCACATGAAGACTTCCAGAGGCGCGGGGGTCGGATGGCCCGTAATGAACAGGAAGGCCAACCATGTCCAACCACTGGGGCATCATAGCGGGTACAAGATGTGGGGGCCCAACACGATGGGTGGATACCCACAAGGTTACAAGGAATCTGTCAGTAAAAGAGTATCAAATATAGCATAAGATACAGGATAGTATTGTTACCCTGAAAAATCTATATTTAAGATTTTTCATATCTCATAGATATGAGGTGGGTTAAATAAGAGTTCTTTTTGACGAAGAGTGAAAGCTTAAAATATAATAACATTTATTAGGAAGCAGTTGAAAGTCTAGCTAATACAAAATCATCTATCTATCGCCTTACACCAAGGCAAAAAATATTAGGTGAAATAAAGTATTTACATGAAGGAATATAGGAGTATATTCCTCAATACAGTAATCTACACACATATTCAGTTACAAGTAAAAGGGCATTCCTTTCCCATAATTACCCATCCTTACCAAAGCTCCTTTCAGCTCGCTGGTCTATCAGAAAGAGCGATACCTCCCCCTTGGCTCTGAGTATATCAAACCAAGCTGATGTCTCATTGGTTGGCCTAGCTTGGATCATGATTGGAGGGCTTACTCCATAAGTCGGCCCCCTTTCATGCAAATCCTTGTGACTATGCTGGCCAAGTGTGTTAATTGCATTTCCCCAGGAAGTTAGGTGTTGATTATGGGTTGGGCCCCCTCCAATGCATATCCCAACATGGGATCCTTTCAAAGGAGTAGGTGTAAAACAATGGAGTTGGCTCTGCATTGTTTGTATATACAAGCCTTGGCCCACATTCTCTGCTCTTAGCAACAGCTTAAATGAAAGTTTTTGCCCGGCTTTCATAGATGCCAGCTAAATGAAATATATTCATCAATACAATATTTTACAGTTATTAATGGATATTTCACATAAACTTATAAGGCAACAGATGGCCCCTTGTGGCCAGTTGAGAATATGAGACTCGGCCACACCTAGAATAATGGTTTATGTGCAATCTCCTTTAATATTTGTCACTTTTGGCTTTACCCTCTGAAATGAAATAAAACTCTTTGAGAAGAAAAAAAAAAAACTTTTTAAACTCTCCATCTCTACAGTTCACACTTCTGGATCCCAGTATTGGTAGTCATCACTTGTTCTGGATGTCATAAGTCCAAAATAGAAATCATGAGAAACAGCACCAAAACAAAACAATAAGAAAAAAAAACAAAAACATGAGGCTCCTTGTTCTCAACAGTCCAATAATAACAATAGTCCGATAATAACAGTACGAAAGTCCATAAGGCGAATCTGGTCCTGTTGCCCTTGTTTCTGTGACGGCCTTCACTGGTGATTCCAATTGGATACAGCATACAATAATAGCCTGGGGACCAGCTTTTCCTGGCTTTCTAAGATTATACTTTATTAATGTGGACAAAGGTAGATAAAGAAAAACACAAGTACATTTAAAACATATGCATTCAACTGAATGCTTGTCTGGTAAGTCTGAGCCGTAAGGACCTTTGATTAGAATTGTCATAGATATACTGCGACATACTAATGAGACCCCTTTCCCAGTGACATGTGTAACAATTTGAATGGTTACGCCCTTCAGCCAGGTGTCTGATTTTCATCCCCCCATCTTTCTTCCTCCATTGTCATATGCCTGCAAGTACCTCTGCCCCACCTTCTGTGGAATACCACGTTGTGTGTGCGTGTATGACCCTTCACGTGTTCCGGGGAGTTTTGTTGCCATCGCAACTCACCACTAACTCCTTTTACTGAAACTGGGTACAGTTCAACCTTGGCTGGTGCCAAACCTTTGGGCATATAGCTCCGTCCTGCCTTTAGCAGGCTACAGAAGAGGTCATCACTTTAAGAGTTCTCCGTGCAGATTAGCCAGTGTCACCTACGCAGACAAAAATAATTCGGAATACGGATGAGTGTGATGTCATCAGTCACTAGTGGCTTCAGGAACAATCAAACTAAATTACTCTTAAGTACAATTGTACTATACTCCCTGCTATTTGCCAATCACTATGAGTATCATCAGTCCCAGTATATCTATATGATATTCACACAATGCTCTTTGAACTTGGTTATGGCACAAAAAAGAAAACTGACCAACAAACAAACAAAAAAAAATTTGATCAATGACCACATATGATGACTGCCCAATATTAGAACTGTAGAGAGGATTGTATGTCACATATACACAGAAAATAGTCACATGACTGTTGCTACCACCCAGATGTTACTGTCATAGTTGGTAATAGCTACAATCACATACATTTATATAACAATTATCCAATGTCGAAAGAGGGAAGAAAAACTGTTGGAACTTGGTCCATCTCCAAAATGCTATAGGGAAGCTTTAATATTCTATATCAACATTTCTAACCATTTTAAATGTTCTCCATATAATGTTCCCCCCTACTCCCCTCTTTTTTTTTTAAATTTATTTATTTATTTATTTCACCCTAGTGACACCAAACTTAAGAATCACCATACAAAAAAAATAAAATAAAAAATAAATAAAGGTACTATAGGAAAAAAAAGAAAAATAACAAATAGTAAACATTAAAAAAAAAAATAATTAAAAAATTAAAAATCTTTCTTCCCCCCTTTGTTTTTTTTTGTAAACAAAAAAAAATTACCGTTAAGAAAAAAAAAAGAATGAAAAAGAAAGAAAAAAAATGTAACAAATTTAAAAAAAAATTGAATCTGTATTCTGTCAAAAAAAACCATTGACTGTTAAGAAAAAAGAAGAATAAAAATGAGAGAAAAAAAATGTAACAAATTAAAAAAAAAAATTTAATCTGTATTCTGTCAAAAAAAAAAAAAAAAAAAAAACATTGAAACTGCCTTCAAACATTGTAGCTATTCAAAAGGCAACACCCTCTGTCGGTGGTGATTAACATATTAATTGACTCTCAGTGCAAATCTATTTGCAATTCAATCAGGCCACAAGAACTTGTATTACAGAGAGCAGGATCTCTGTTTTAAAAAAAAAGTTTAAATGTTTTTCTTTTTAGAATTTAGTTGGGCCTGACTGCAATTAATTGGATTCAAGGCTTCTCCTTAAAACAAAAAAAATATAAAAAATTATGTTTCAAGGTCCTCTGTGTTTCAAAGTACTTTGTCCAGTCTGGGTCCAATCATTTGTCCTTGTCTGTGTATGTCTCCTAAAATACAAAACTCAAAAATTAATAACACCTCACTGTACCTCTCTGAGAGGTTCATAATGGACTAAACTAGTAGTGGATGATCGGAACAGTCTTCCAGCTGAGATAATGCGTCCATCCACAGTAAGTACCATCAAAAATGTACAGACACACCCACATATCTGTACTCTGACAAACAAAAGTTATAGAAAAACCTGGTGTGTTTGTAAGTAAACCTTTACACATATTAACAGCACATACGTCAATTTGGAAGGACAACCAACACCAGATCTACTGAATCCATAAGATGCCACAAGGTGCAAAGCAATGCATTGTTATGTATTTTCCATGTATCAGAGTGAATGAAATTTCACTCTAAGCCACAGGAAAGGAAAAATTATCAAAACAAAATCCCTACAGTTTCTCAGAGTTATAGGGATCGAGATCTCTTAGCTGTGCACAGGTTATTTATTCGCGAATACATATAAACTTGTAAAAAGGTATTCATTTAAACTGGTACCAGTATTGAGCTCATTACAAACGAGAAAAATTAATAAAATAATCATAAACCGTACAAAGCATGCACATTAGTGTGATCACACTTATTGATGGCCATAAAAACAATGTACACCCCTACAAAAAAAAAAAAAAAAATCTTTCTTTACACATGGACAGTTCATACCCATGCATTCCATCACTCAGACACACACATTCATTTAGATTGAACCCATACATTGTGGATAGAGCTTTGTTAATTACAAATGAATAGCTAGGTGTTTCAGGCCTCTGGGAGAATACAAAGGAAAGAAGAGCGAGAAAGAAAAACCAACACAATGGACTGTTACACCTTACCTTTGTTCGGCGCGTATTTTACGCATATGTACAGCAACCTACAATACAGCTGCTTTATATGTACATTTATTTTCAGGAACTCACTTAACCTGAAAAAAAACTTGTAGAAAACAGTTATTAACTCTATCCCCCTCTTTTTCCTCTTTAACTTTATTTAAAGCAAACAATACATCATTCATACGTGTATATTGGTAAATGGTCCATAACATCCCTGTCTGGATATAGTGACACTTAAATGCCATAGAACTCTATAACATAACTTATATATTGTATTGCCACCCCGGCTTTAGTGTAGTGGTTTGTTTCTCGATGGACAAATTACTCCCTCCATTTTTCCAATTCAAGGAGTCAATAACGTTTCTTTTAAAGGATTGGAATTCTTTCACAAACTCATCCTGTTCCTGTTTAATTTGCCTAATCTCCTGCTGTAAAGCCTCATTTTCGGCTTTAATAGTTGAGGAAGGGATGTATGATTTTGCATTTTCATATTTCCTTGGACCTTCACCCCAGCGCGGTGAGTATACTTCCACATCACGCCTCTTGGTTGTATATTGCTTGTGTTTAAATAACTTTTTCCCAGAAGACAAACAAAACTGCAAAATATGCCCCCATAACCCACACGTGTAGCACTTTATCTTTTGTAAAGTATTAAAGCATCTCTTAACAACTGGTGTGGTTTTAGGCTGAGAATATTCCATGGCTCCAACTTGATTAACCACTTTTCCTGTCTTCCTAGGAGCTCTAGGGGTATTTACAAAAGAGTTCTCGCCTTTTAATGAGTTGTTAAAATTAACAACTTCTCCAGGAGGAGATAACTTCCTGTTGTCTCTAGAAATACTCAACCTGGTTGCATTACAATCTATGGTATGTGTAGATTGCACACGCTGCCCTGGGCTGGAAGATGCCTTAACCTGGCCACTAGGCCTTCTCCCATCTAAGAGCTCACAGCTCTGTTGTACATTAGTTGCGTGTGGAATGTGTTCATTAATTTTAATTTTGCCAGTGAAAGCAGCCACACTCTTGAGGGTTTTTACTGGTTGAATTGGATATACCTCTGAAATCCCCTCATTTCCTTTACTATCAAACCCCAAACGTGTTTGATTTCCTTCAGGAGAGGAGAGGGTCTGGATTCTACCCATGATGGGGAACTTGTATTGCTCCTCATTTGTGGATAGCTGGCCCCCATTGTTTAGTGGGTCTGTGACCATGGTGCATTCTCGATTTTCCTGTGGCTCCGCGATTTCTCCCATCGCCACAGGAAAAGTAGAATTAGGACCCATATCTTCACCTCCCCAGTACTTTTCATATTCCTCTGTGTCCCCTATTTTATAGGCACATGTAGGTGTCGTAGCATTAGCATGTTCACATCTGCTAGCCCCAGAGAATTGAAATTGTTTGTAGCAACTGTGACTCTGTGTGCACTGTGTGTGATCTATAAATTTTCCTTTCTTAGTTTCATGTAACTGATTTTGGATCACTTTATATGCAGTAATTATGTGGTCCAGTTCAGTCTCCACTTTGGTTAGCATGTTTTTATAATGTACCACTTCTTTTTGAGCCAATTTGTACTTTTTAACATTTTCCTCCTGTGAGGCATTAACCATTTGATTAAGGGTAGTTAAGGTTTGTACTTGGTTATGTAAAGCTGTATTCTCCTTTTCCCTCTCAGAAATTGTACTATTTTTATTATAGACTATATCTTCTAATTGCTGTATTTTAGCATTCATAGCCATGCAAGCCGAATACATGCCTGCTACAGCTAAACCTTTGAGCTTTTTATCCTTTTTGGTTGTTTTAAATTGTTCTTCAAATAACTCTTGGACATAGTCCCAAGGCGAACCTTGTAATCTAGCATCACATGCAAATTCATTGCTCTTATATTTAAGAGTATAACTTGCTACAAACTTTTCTAGAGAGGACATGGCTGCCATTATCAACAAATAATATGCACAATCTGTAAGCTAGATTAAGTTAGATGTTCCCCTGTACTATACAGTCACTATAGAAGGAGGGAAAAAACAATAAACAGAAACTCAAGTAGAATAAAAATTCTGAAAATACAGTAAAGTGTAGAAAATAAAAGATATTTTCAGCTCTCAATAACACAATCTTTCAGCTTAGTGGAGACACACTCACTAGCCTGTAGCCTACACAAAATAGACTGTAGTTTACCCTCTCTGAGCCTACATCCGCAAAACAATAGGCCCGGGGGACAAAAGGAACAATAGTAAGGCCACCAGGATCAAATAGGGTGGGTAGCCCTCTAGGTTTACAATAGAAAGGTAAACACAGCCGTGTTTACACCAATGTTAAACCAAATTCAGTTTAAAAAAAAAAAATCTACCACAAACTCAGATTATCAAATTATTTTGGATAGGGTTTATCCTTAACAAAAAAAAAAAATTCAAGGTATAATAGAGTATGCTAGAGGCACCTTATACCCTATAATAATAATCAAATATTAGCTTCAGTAACAAGACGTCCACCGTTTTGTACTTTAACTCATGCCAATGAAAATATTACTGCTTGTAAATTCTCACAGCTCAAAAAAAAAACAAATAAACCAAACTACTCTCTTGTAGCTCATTTCCAATGTCCTACACACAATACTATGCCTTTAGTGGACACACCATTTAAATTAAAAACAAAAATCTGTTGAACCTTTTCAACAAAACTAAGACCACCCTTAATCGGTGTCTTTTCAATAAAACACATGTACTCACCATACAGCACACTCAAACTCTGGTTAGATAGAAAGCAATGAAGCTTGGTGAGCCCAAAAGAAACAAAAACAAAACAAAAAAAACAAAAAAATATTTTCCCGCTCTGTACTTCCTCCCCATTACATTTAATCCGGATTATAATGGTACATCCAAAGTACTTTTTTCAAGTATAATTACGGGATATTAAGCAAAACAAAATATGTGGTGTATCCTCCCTCCTTTTTAGAGTTCATCTAATACCCACTAATGAAACAAACAATTACCTATATTTTTCCCTAGATAAAATTGTTGTGACCTCCAATTTCCGGGACAAACTGACTCAGTTTAAATTCCCCCCAATAACCTTAATCTGCCTTACACAAATCTCGGTATTATATTAAATACTTTCAGTCTTGTAATCTACTCCAGTGGTCGCCATTCTGTTACCCTGAAAAATCTATATTTAAGATTTTTCATATCTCATAGATATGAGGTGGGTTAAATAAGAGTTCTTTGGCTAAAATGAGCCCATGTTGGAAAATGAAATCAGTTGATAGGGTAAGGCTTCCTATTGGTAAGTGATGAGAGTGAAAGGTGGGAGTGAGAATTTTAGCCAATGCTGTCCCCCTCTGTTTCTAGAGCCACTTATGGTGACCAATCCCCGTTTGTGTTTACCAACACCGTAATGGTTATGGTGGCACTTAACATTGCCACTCATACTCCTTTCTACCTACACTGTTACATACTATTTACAATCCAATGCTTTATGATGCTTTATGTTTTATTTGTATGTGTTTGGCCATCCCTGGGTGTTCGGCGCGGTCCGCGGCTGCCTGTGCCTTCCCACAGCGACTTGTGTTTCTCCTGGCAGAGATGACTCTCCTCTGTTCATCTCTTGCTTGTCCTTGCCGAGCCCAGGGTTCCCTACCCACGGGCTTGCCTCGAACGTGCTTGCGCAGTAGCGCGGGCCGCGCACCTGCGCAGTGCGGAGAAACTGACCCGGTGACGTCAGACGCGGCCGGACGGCAGGGTCGTGGGCGTCTCCGGGTTGGGGAGCTCACTTAACGGGCCCTCGGGCCTGTGAGTGAGCATTACAGCTCTCTCCACGGTGGACTGCTGACGTGGGACGGGATGGAAGGGAAGTTTGCAATGTCTCACTGGCGGACATCTATGGGTACGGTTCCTGCTTTTTTACCTTGGATATCATCCTTTACCCGACGCTATCTATCACTGATACCGTCATATGGATACTATCCTGTATCTTATGCTATATTTGATACTCTTTTACTGACAGATTCCTTGTAACCTTGTGGGTATCCACCCATCGTGTTGGGCCCCCACATCTTGTACCCGCTATGATGCCGCAGTGGTTGGACATGGTTGGCCTTCCTGTTCCTTACAGGCCATCCGACCCCCGCGCCTCTGGAAGTCTTCATGTGGATTGGCATCTTTGTTACCCCTGGTTTAACCACTGCGGTGAGCTATATTATATGCCCCAACCAATTTACTAACCAAGGTGCTAATTAATCCTTGTCCCCCCTCCCCCCATTCTTCCCTCCCCTGTGTACTGTTTGTCTCAGCCTGTTCTGTCCCCATCCTCTTTCCCCCCCCCTTCCCCTCAACCCTCTTTCCCTTTTTCCCCCCCACTACCCCTTGTTGTGCCTTCCCCCCTTCCCTTCTTCCCTCTTTCCCCCCCCTCTACTTCATGTCCATTCCCCCCATTCCGTTCCCCTCTCTTCCTTTCCCTCTCTCCCTCCCCTTTCCTTCCACCCCCCCTTTTCCCCGCCCTTTCCCTCTCTTTCCCCCACCCCTTTTTTCCCCCCTTCCCCCCCCATGTCCTTTTTTCTCCTTCCTCCCTTTTGTTTTTTTCTCCCCTGTCCTTTCCCAAAAATTCCCCCTACTAGGTTAATGGCCATATTTATCGTACCGTTTAACCAGCCATTTATGTGGCCCCTTATCTATGTTATGCCCCTTTTTTCAGAGAGCTCTACATTATCCCCTTTGTCCGCCGTGGGGGAGAGTCAATTAGGCGGCCCGGGTACCGCACACGATCACCCAATCATAGGGTAAGCCAAACCAGTAATTATGTTTTTTGTTATTTTTCTTTTCACATGCTGTTTTTATGATCATTACTTGTTGTGCAATGTCTTCTCTCTGCTTGTATTGTACTTTATTATTTGTTTTATAGATTGGTCCTCCTGAGGAAGCGATAATATCGCGAAACTAGTTGAGAACATGACCATTCTATACCTTGTAACCAACAGATATTCTTTGGGGAATCCTGAATTTCTGTTTTACATTTTAATCAGTATACTTTGTATTGTTTCTTTTGTAATAAACCCCCTTTTTTACATCAATTGTTTACTATTGTTTATCTGTACCGGTATAGTCCAGCCATTTTAGGGTGGGAATGTTATGGGGCCAACATCAGCCACTGTCCCCTTGTTCCCACTCTCCCTTTTTTCACCATTGTAACTTTCTCTTAGACATTTTGTGACCACATACATGTAACCATTTCAATAAAGATAGGCTATCAGCTCGGCAGTCCTCCTCTGAAGAACTACAAATCAAAAAATTATCAACATACTGCAACAGTACAGAACCATGAGGGGCAGTCCAGGGCCCGAGGGTGGCTTGGAGTACAGTGGCCGTGTCTCCTCGTCTAAAGGGATGGGAAAAAAAACATTTTTTAAATCAATCACAGTAAAATACTCTGCATCGTATGGTATGTCAGTAAGTATTGATGGCACATCAGGCACTACTGGGGCAATCGGTACCACTAGGCTATTAATGTCCCTTAGGTCTTGTACAAACCTATAGTCACCATTTGCCTTCTTTACCGTGTTAAATGGGAGTTTTGTAGGGCGAAACAATTTCCCTTAAGATTCCTTTCTTTAAGAAATCCTCTTTTTCTCTGTATGTAACTCCCTCTTTGTCCTTGCCCCCTCCCTTTTTTTTGTAAAAGTTTCCCCTTTGATTTCCTGGGAAATCATTTTGATAATGTGTTGGTACTGGTGTTTGTTTTGGAATGTCAAAACATCCCGCTGCGTCTTTTTCAGTCAACGTTTTTTGAAAATCAGTCTTGCTCTTTGTAGCCCAGTCTGACATCTGCTGTCTCACAGTGAGTACATATTTAGGAACAAGGTTACTGAGATAAGTCTGTATTAAAAGACTGTGCATTTCATCTTGAGTGTTAAGTCCGGCGTCTTGTGTCATGAAAGGAAAACTTTGCATTAACTAACTGTGTAATTACTTCCTCTTTTTACTCTGTGTCTGTTGCTTGTTTTAAAACTGCGTGTTTTGTACTCTGACCCTCTACAGCATGTGCAGCCTCTGCAGCTTTTAATTTCTGTGTTGTGGTATGTAAGATGGAGGTGGCAGGGCACAGGAAACTAGGGCAGGAGCTAGGGCACATGGTACAGACATAGAGAAGGTTGATTTAACCCTTAATTTACCATCCCATGACTCTGCTAAACCCATCATGAACAATGTATGGGCTAGGATACTATAGGGAGCCTCGGTCCATCCAATCTCCACAACATACATATTTATTTTTCTTTCTAAACATTCTAATTAGATACTGAGTCTCTTTTATTTATGTTTTTTTCTTTCTTGGCAAAATGTCAATAAACACTCCTTATGACCAGAGATTCCCCTAATCACAAGCAAGCTTTTGTACGATATTACTTTTCTTATATTCATAACCAAACAATTTTTAGTTACATTTCAAAATTTTTCCTTTTTAGTACTTGAACACTGTTGGCAAAAATTTTGCACCCGACTTCCTCTTCGCAAGAGATGTCAGTAGCAAAAAGAATTATTCAAATAGCATGTTTTAATCAAAAGTTAACCTCACCAATTTATGTATTACCTTAAGAAAGTGTTATTAACACTCTCCCCATATTTTAATTAGTAAAAACGTCCCTAATGTCAAAATACTTCAAAGACCTGGGACAGACTTGATAAGTCTCCCCCGCTCTTCGAATAAGTGATATTACTCCCTTCACTGTCAATCCTTCTTGAAACACAAATTTATTATGTAAATTAATTCTTAAAACTTAAACCCGTGGTTTGCCTTCTCTAAATAAGGGTCCCTTTCCTAGTTTAAAATGATAACTCTCAGAACACTGGCTATAAGATATGTCTGAGGGCTAGTATAACAAATAAACAAACCAGTAATTATTATTATTATTATTATTATACAGTATTTATATAGCGCCAACAGTTTACGTAGCGCTTTACAACTTGAATACAATCAGGACACTTTTGAGACATTTCTTTTTTTTTTTTTTTTTTTTTAGTAGTACTTGAGATGACACTGAACATTACAGCAAGGCAAATAAAATATTTTACTCACTGCATCAATGCCAGAGTCATCCTACAGACTACAATACGATACAGGTTATATCTTATACTTTAAAGTCAAAGCATTCATATGTAAATCATTAAAAGTCAGCACCAATACATCACCAAATATTGTAGCATCACTCTACATTTCATTATAATACAATGCAGTGAAAAGGTGTCATCTTACCTTAAGACACCTGACAAATTCCACACAGACAAACAGATTACCTTATTTTATGTACTTATTTATCTCCTTATTTACTTCTAAGAGACAGAAAGGCAAGCAAAGAGGTTTGGGTTTTTCTGACTGGCACACTCTATCAGATATCTTTATCAAACTTCTTACAGTACTGTATTTTATTACTTTGGGCTTCTCAGAACCTCTTGGAACTATCTCAGAGTTCCTTACACTGCCGTCACCCGAACGGACTTCTACCGAGGTTCATACATTTACATAAATGTTTTTAACACTACACCTTCTGTTAATCCCATATAGGGAACGGTCTTTTAAACTAAAAGTCACGGTAAGAGAAATAATAATAATTAAATCACTCGGACTTAGACGGACTTAGATAATGATGACCGCCTCACTTTCTGACACCAAAGCTGATGGAGTGTAAGTATGTTCTAAAAGTAAGTAAACCCTTGTATGATATCCTGCCTAGAGTGTTCCTTCAAACCCATTCAGATCTCCTATGGAAATTATGACACGCATACAAGGCATGCAATTCTCAGAATGATCTGCCGGATTACTGTATTTCTGTGTTTCCACTTATAGAACCAAAATGACATCACAACAAAAGTCCAACCCTTTCATTAATATATGGTAAAGCTACAGACATACAGGCATACAGGAGGTTGAAAACAAGCAAAAATAGAATATTAATAACTCATATAGAAACTAACAACAGGAAAAGGCTTCGTACATCATTTCGGGGAAATCAAACCATTTATAAGAAATTGAAACTGAACTTCTCATAAATGTCACATATACATATTATTCTAAAATGGATACAGTCTTTTAAAATGGTGGACAGCAAGCTAAAATATGCTTACAGTCCTTATTTTTATTTTATAACATAGTGGTCCTATCCAGGTTTTTTACCTTATCTATTTGATTTTGGATAAATTCTTCAGTGTAACCTTTGTCCTTAAATCTACTACTTATAAACGTGGCTTGGGTTAGGAAATCTTCTTCTTAATTCTTACTAATTGGCTCTTTGGAATATTGAAGAGCCATGGTTTAAAATGACAGCTGTTGATAGGAAGGTAGCTATTCACATCAATGTTTTTGAAATGTTTATTGGTAATTAACTTGTTCTCTACAAGAGTGATATCCAGATCTAAGAAATTGATTTGTTTGTTGCTGATATTCCATGTAAGATTGATGTTTTTATCATTATTGTTTAATTTTTCCAAAAAGATCTCCAGTGTGTCCTTGCTTCTGTTCCATACGATGATAAGATCATTTATGAATCTTCAGCTGGTGGATTAGTGTAGACCATTCTTTCCTCCCATTGTGCCATAAAAGTGTTTGCTACACTGGGTGCAAACTTGCCACCCATAGCTATGCCTGTGATTTGCTTGTAATATGCTTGGTTGTGCCAAAAGTAATTGTACTTAAAGTGGTGTTCCACCCAAAAAAAATAATGCATAAATGTGCCTAAAAAAAAAATGAAAAAATTTGGAAATTTTTTTTTTTTTACTCACCTCTAAATGGCTGTTGCTAGGGGGTCCCTCGTATTCTGCCTCCTTCAGTGCCTGGGCTGGTGACATCACTTCCCCTCGGTGCAGGAAGGGCTCAGCTCTGCCCCCTCCCTCTTGTCAATCATATGGGACACGTGACAGGTCCAATATGATTGCTCGGCCAATCATGGCACGAGTGCTGAGATTGTGTAACAGCCATTTTATTGACTCACAGGACTGATGGTGTTGTAACTTGGTGTACAGGGTAAATATATCCACTGTCACCAATAAGGATCTGCCTTCTAATACTGGGATGGTTTTAAGTAACTGGAGAACATGTTTGGTGTCCTTAAGATATGCTGTGGTTCGTTGTACCACTGGCTGTATAAAGTTATCCAGGTATTGTCCCATTCTTGAAGAGAGTGAATCGATCCCATTCACAATGTGTCTACCTAGGGTTTGTCTTTATTAGGGATTAAGCTTCATGTTCGAGTCGAACGCATGTTCGAGTTGAACATCGTGTGTTCAGTCGTTCGCTGAATTACGAACGCTATGGGCCGTTCGCGCCAAATGCGAGTGGCGCATCACGGCCCATAATTCACTGCGGCATCGCAGTGCATTGCTGGCTGATGATTGGCCAAGTATGCACTATGACCCGTATGCTTGGCTAATCACAGCACCGTGTGTACAGAGAGCCGTAATTGGCCAAAGCCAGGGAGGCTTTGGCCAATTATGGCTCAGGGGGTTTAGTACACGCCCCACACTATATAAGGCTGTAGTGTGTTGCGGAGGAGAGAGATAGATAGACAGAGAGATAGTGTCATTTGATTTAAGTTAGGTAGAGTAGGCAGGTCGAGTCAGTTAGCTGCACTTGCAGTGTGTTGTGTATATATATATATATATATATATATATATATATATATATATGCATCCCAGGTGTTGTATATATACACTGTATTCAGTTTAGCTAGATCCGTTCCTGTTATTCTCTTCCTAATATACTGACAGGCAGGCAGGTGTTTTTTACAGTTTTTACAGTTGTACCTACAGTATAGCTACCTGAAGCCAGGTGCTTTTGTGCTTCTTCTGATACTATAAATAGCACAGGCAGGCTCTTGAAGCATTTCCAGTTAGTGTACTGTGTACCCTGCACAGTTGCACCTACAGTATAGCTACCTGAAGCCAGGTGCTTGTGTGCTTCTTCTGATACTATTAATAGCACAGGCAGGCTCTTGAAGTATTTCCAGTTAGTGTACTGTGTAACCCTGCACAGTTGCACCTACAGTATAGCTACCTGAAGCCAGGTGCTTGTGTGCTTCTTCTGATATTATTAATAGCACAGGCAGGCTCTTGAAGTATTTCCAGTTAGTGTACTTTGTAACCCTGCACAGTTGCACCTACAGTATAGCTACCTGAAGCCAGGTGCTTGTGTGCTTCTTCTGATACTATTAATAGCACAGGCAGGCTCTTGAAGTACTTCCAGTTAGTGTACGGTGTACCCTGCACAGTTGCACCTACAGTATAGCTACCTGAAGCCAGGTGCTTGTGTGCTTCTTGTGATACTATAATTAGCACAGGAAGGCTCTTGAAGTATTTCCAGTTAGTGTACTGTGTAACCCTGCACAGTTGCACCTACAGTATAGCTACCTGAAGCCAGGTGCTTGTGTGCTCCTTCTGATACTATTAATAGCACAGGCAAGCTCTTGAAGTATTTCCAGTAAGTATACTGTGTAACCCTGCACAGTTGCACCTACAGTATAGCTACCTGAAGCCAGGTGCTTGTGTGCTTCTTCAGATACTATCAATAGCACAGGCAGGCTCTTGAAGTATTTCCCGTTAGTTTACTGTGTAACCCTGCACAGTTGCACCCACAGTATAGCTACCTGAAGCCAGGTGCTTGTGTGCTTCTTCTGATACTAGTAATAGCATAGGCAGGCTCTTAAAGTATTTCCAGTTAGTGTACGGTGTACCCTGCACAGTTGCACCTACAGTATAGCTACCTGAAGCCAGGTGCTTGTGTGCTTCTTCAGATACTATCAATAGCACAGGCAGGCTCTTGAAGTATTTCCAGTAAGTGTACTGTGTAAACCTGCACAGTTGCACCTACAGTATAGCTACCTGAAGACAAGTGCAAGTGTTCTCATACTAATAATACTACAGGCAGGCAGTTGATTCTGCTAGCTGCAGTATAATCAGTATATATATACATCCCAGTTTTGTGCTGCTACATCTCACTGCAGGCCAATAGTTTGTCTGGAAGGCCAACAAGGAGAGGCAGACAGTCACAAGCCAATAAAAGAGGGCAAGCCGCGTTGAGCCGCAACATGCGGAAGACTTGGTCGAGTGGATGACCAAGCCGTCCTCATCCTCCTCACCCTCTCTCACCCAGGCTCAGGGTACTTTGTCTGGCAAAGTAGCTGCCAACACGGCCTCTTCCCTCGGCTCAATGGCATCAGTCACTCCTTCCCTAGCCCCACCATGTCCTCCAGAGTAGTCCCCGGAACTGTTTGACCACAGTGTTGGGTACATGCTCCAGGAGGATGCCCAGTATTTTGAAGGCTCCGATGATGGTACTCAGCTAGAGGAAGGCAGTAACGTGAGCCCAGACAGAGGGGGAGCCCAAGAAGGACAGCAATCTGGTAGTCATGTTCCCCCTGCTGCAGCATACTGCCAGGTTTGCTCCAGTGATGAGGAGGGAGGGGATGATGAGGTCACTGACTCCACGTGGGTGCCTGATAGGAGAGAGGAGGAGGAGGAGGCACATCACCAACGAGGCAGGATGCCCTCCAGGGGCCAGCTTAACGGCAGCACACTGACTGCATCACACCGCAGAGCTCCGAATGTGCAGGGCGCTGCTCTCTCTGCGCGTTATTTCAAAAGTTCTTTGGTGTGGGCCCTTTTTGAGACAAGTGCATCAGATTGCACCGCTGCTATTTGTAACATATGTCTCAAGCGTATCTGGCGTGGCCAAAACATCTTCCGCTTGGGCACCATATGCTTGACCAGACATATGTTGACCTGCCATGCAGTTCGTTGGCAAGCGTACCTAAAAGACCCACACCAAAGTACAAAGAGGACCTCTCCTTGCTCCTCATCAGCTGGGATCTCCAACCCGGGCAATCTGCTATTGGTACATCGACGGCAGATTGTACCAGGCAAATTTCCCTGCCCCAGCTGCTGCACCGCAGAAAGAAGTTCGCTCTCAGCCATCCACATGCCCAGCAGTTAAATGCTAGCTTGGCAAAATTGCTAGCACTTCAACTGCTACCTTTTCAGTTGGTAGACTCTGCCCCCTTCCGTGAGTTGTGGAATGTGCGGTTCCTCAGTGGCAGGTTCCCAAATGCCACTTTTTCTCACGGAAAGCGATTCCGGCTCTCTACTGGCATGTGGAAGGCAATGTCTTGGCCTCGCTGGACAGGGCGGTCAGCAGTAGGGTGCATTTCCGCCGGTCATATAATGCCAGTGCTCGGCTGGCTGACCTCCAAAAGGAATTTATTCTGCCCAATCTGTGACATGCCCACAGGTGGAACTCAACGTTGGCCATGCTGCAGCGGCTGCACACACAGCAGAGGGCCATCAATGAGTACCTGTGTGACTATGGCACCAGGACAGGGTTAGGGGAGCTTGTTTTATTTCCCCACGCCAGTGGGCCATAATCAGGGATGCATGCACTGTTCTGTAACCATTTGAGGAGGCCACGAGGATGGTGAGCGGTGACAGTGCATGCATCAGTGACACTGTCCCCCTTGTCCACCTGTTGGAGCACACGCTGCATGGAATAATGGACAGGACACTTGAGGCAGAACAGAGGCAGGAAGAGGAGGATTTCCTTAGCTCTCAAGGCCCCCTTTATTCCGACAGTGTTACTGCATGCCGGCCGATCACACAGGAAGAGGATGAGGAGGAGAAGGAGGAGGAGGATTGTGTCAGCATGGAGGGGGAGCCTGGCACTCAGCATCAGCAGCAGTCTTTAAGAGATCATTTACAGTCCCAAGAAACCCATGGAGTTGTATGTGGCTGGAAGGAGGTGGCTGCGGATCATGTCGTCTTTAGTGACCCAGAGGACTCAAGACCGAATGCCTCAGCAAACCTATGCTGCATGGCCTCCCTGATCCAGCAAAGCCTGCGGAAGGATCCTCGTATTCGTGGTATCAAGGAGAGAGATCGTCACTGGCTGGCAACCTTCCTTGATCCATGTTACAAGGGTAAGGTTGCGGACCTTATCTTGCCATCTCAGAGGGAGCAGAGGATGAAATATCTTCGGGAGGCCTTGCAGAAAGGTCTGTGCAACGCGTTCCCAGAGACTGGGAGGTTACAAACTCCTGCTCCTGGACAATGTGTTGCTGAGGCTTCGGTCAGTCAAAGAAGGAGCGGTGGAGAAGGTGGCCGGCTGACCGATGCGTTCAGACAATTTTGTAGTCCGCAGCCCCTAGGTATGATCGGTTCCAGCAACCATCGCCAGCGTCTGTTTTACATGGTGCAGGAATAACTAGGGGCAAGATCTGACTTGGACACCTTTCCCACCGAAAATCCTCTAGGTTACTGGGTCTTGAGGATGGATCACTGGCCAGAGCTTGCACAGTATGCAATTGAGCTACTGGCCTGTCCTGCATCCAGCGTTCTTTCGGAACGCACATTCAGTGCTGCTGGAGGCTTTGTAACCGATCACAGGGTGCACCTGTCCACCAACTCGGTCGATCGGCTGACCTTCATAAAAATGAATCAGTCTTGGATCACCACCAGATACCAAGCACCTGATGCTGATGTAACCAAATAATTTTTTTGAAATGACAGATTCCCTAAAGACTCCCTATGCTGAGTGATTATCCTGTTTTGCTGAGTGATTATCCTCTTTCTCCTCAATGATCATGCTGATAGCTTGTAAGAATATTTTTGGTTCTGGGCGCCGCCACCAGTGGCTAAGACCCAATTTTTCTGCCCCTGTTTAACAGGGGTGTGTATTTACAATTTTTGATGCAATACTTTGCAGCAGGGCTCATTCCTGCGCTCCAACTAGAGTATCTGTGAGGGGTTGCAGTGTTGTGGCACCAGCACCAGTGCCTAAGGTCCAATTTTTCAGCCCCTGTTTAACAGGGTCACGTAATTACAATTTTTGATGCAATACTTTGCAGCAGGGCTCGTTCCTGTGCTCCAACTAGAGTATTTGTGAGCGGTTGCAGTGTTGTGGCACCAGCACCAGTGCCTAAGGCCCAGTTTTTCAGCCCCTGTTTAACAGGGGCGTGTAATTCCAATTTTTGATGCAATACTTTGCAGCAAGGCTCGTTCCTGTGCTTTAACTAGAATATCTGTGAGGGGTTGCAGTGTTGTGGCACCAGCATCAGTGCCTAAGGCCCAATTTTTCAGCCCCTGTTTAACAGGGGCGTGTAATTCCAATTTTTGATGCAATACTTTGCAGCAGGGCTCGTTCCTGCGCTCCAGCTAGAGTATCTGTGAGGGGTTGCAGTGTTGTGACACCAGCACCAGTGCCTAAGGCCTAATTTTTCAGCCCCTGTTTAACAGGGGCGTGTAATTACAATTTTTGATGCAATATTTTGCAGGAGGGCTTGTGACAGACCTAGCTGGGAGAGAGACTTTTGGAGGGGACTGAATGCTAGCCTCTTGCTGATCGATCATGGGCCCTGGCATTTGGGGGAATGGTGCTCTTTGTGAGCTGTATGGCTGGGGACCCTTGAGGTGGTATTACTGTGGATTCGGGTCCTGGACCGCCAGGACACACAGACACTGGTGACCCTGGATTTGCCATATTAGAAATACTAGCTGATTCATAATGCTGGGACAAATACCGTTAGGAGATGCTGATGTCAATTCCAGCCACCTGTCTGTCTGTTGCCTGCTAGAATGTGTATTGTAAATAAGTCTAGTATGGGATCTAAGAGTCATTAGATCCCCATTGTTGTTTGTGCTAATTAACTGCTTTTGTGTGAACAAGAGTTCGGTGTTGATTTGTGATAATGTTCATTGGGTTTTTTGAGCTACAAGATGGCCAGTCTGGCCTAAAGGTCATGTCTGAGTCATCTAGGCTGTCTAAAGGGATTAGTTAATTAGCCCATGTTAATTAAGTTTCTGGTCACAGGTGTATGTTTAGAGTAATATGAGCAGGAGGTATACACCTCCTCTTTTACTGTATAAAAGAGCCTGTATTCCTTTTAATAAAAGAGATTCCTTGTTGAACTTAAATACAGCTTGCCTGGTGTTTGTTCTGAGTTACACAACTGGATTAGAACGGCACATAGCTGTAGTTCTAGTCCCGGAGCATCGGATTACGAACCATCAGATGTTGCGATCTGCAATCTGATTCTATAGCCGCAGAGGAGTGTCGGGAGAGTGGAACCGAGCGAGCAGGGGCTCATTACGGGGCTCATTCCTGCGCTCCAACTAGAGTATCTGTGAGGGGTTGCAGTGTTGTTGCACCAGTGCCTAAGGCCCGATTTTTCTGCCCCTGTTCAACAGGTGTATGTAATTACAATTCTTGATCTAATATTTCACAGCAGGGCCCATTCCAGCGCCCACCAAGAGTAACTGTGAGGACTTACAGTGTTGTGGCACCATCACTACCACCACCATCACCAAAGGCCCAATTTTTCTGACCCTGTTCAACAGGGGCATGTAATTACAATTCTTGATCTAATATTTCACAGCAGGGCCCTGTGAGGGCTTACAGTGTTGTGGCAACACCAACACCTAAGGCCCCAATTTCTGCAGAGTATATAGGACAGGCCCCTACTTTCAAACATCCAACTTGCACACGACTCCTACTTGCAAACGGAAGGAGACAACAGGAAGTGAGATGAAATCTACCCCTAGGAAGGGAAATTCTCTCCTGTAAGAGTTAATATGGGAAAAACATTTCTCCTCTCCACTGATGCTTTATCACCAATCCTTGTTTCACTAAAAACCCCAAATTGTCAAAAAACATTTGTCATTGGGACAGAAAGTGAGGTGAAATCTTCTGAAGAGGTGCACAGACAGCAAAACAAATGTCACAGGGGTGATAACCCTTCCCTATGTTTTCCAAAAAGCTTAAAATAGATTTTTTGGCTGGAGCTACACTTTAAAAATGTACCATTTCAAAATTACAAACAGATTCTACTTAACAACAAACCTACAGTCCCTGTCTTGTTTGCACCGCCTGTATACTGCTGTTCAGAGTATATAGGGCCTGGGGGCTCCACACCTTTCCTTTTTTTAATATGGGTGCGGGGTTCCCCTTAATATCCATACAAGACCCAAAGGGCCTGGTAATGGACTGGGGGCTGGGGGTACCCATGCCGTTTGTCTCACTGATTTTCATCCATATTGCCGGGACCCGGCATTACATTAAAGCCGCAAGCAGTTTTAAATGACTTTTATTCCTTTAAAAATGTCATTTTGGGGGCGCATGCGTGGCACCGAGCTGATGGACGTCTGATCGTGTAGCTCTGTCTAGCTCGGGACTATAACAGCTCCCAGAGGGTTATACTCACCCATCTACACAGCGATTTTATCACCCCTTGAGCCCATCAGACGTGGTGCATGCCTGCAAGAAGAAACCCCGAGGATCGTCTCAACACACCCTGACTCACTATCTCCTCCGGACCCGGGAACTCAGCAGCATGTCTCAAAATGGCGCTGCAGGGAGAAGTAACCCTCCTTCCCCTGCATCTTCGCCACGATATTTGCCAGAGCAAGCAGCTGAACTGGACCCTAATCGTGAGTACACAGCTACCCTCACTAAAACTGACCTGGAAACTATCAATATAAAAAAAAAGCAGCGCTGTGAGTGTTTATGCTTATAGAATTAAGCCAATGTGAGTAAAAGTAAACCAATGTAAATGGGATAAATGAATAAACCCAAGATTGGGATAAATGATATCAAAAGTTCATAATTTAAAACATATATTGTTTGATAACAGTCCTAATCAGTGATCAAAGTCCAGATGAATGAAGCGAAGTGGAGAGACATAGGCACAGGCCTCAGTCTAAGGCAGGAATGCAAGTAAAAAGTGTATGAATCCTTCACCGCAGCACTGTGATACCGAATAAAAATGCGCGCTTACCAAACGGCAAGCATAGGAGAGCTTGCGACCTTAACCCGGTCGGGGCCTTTCATGGGATGGAGACACCAACAAGCCACTTCACACACCTTGAGATAAGCCCGCTGTCCACCAAGTAACAAGCAATCCCTCTATTGTGGGGATAATATACTCCTAGCTGGGGGTTGTTCTCACAAGAGATGCCCCGGAGAGAAAAAGGAGAGCAACATAGCGTAATCCTGGTTGAGTATTTATTAAAAGAAATTAAAATCACACTTACAATGTGGTAGATGCACATAAGCATAAAGAGGCGGCCGGCTAGAAGCGAACACCCGTCCTGCAGACGGTAAATGCAGCACGTCAGCACGTCAGCACGCCTGACGTGCTGAGGTGCTGCATTTACCGTCTGCAGGACGGGTGTTCGCTTCTAGCCGGCCGCCTCTTTATGCTTATGTGCATCTACCACATTGTAAGTGTGATTTTAATTTCTTTTAATAAATACTCAACCAGGATTACGCTATGTTGCTCTCCTTTTTCTCTCCGGGGCATCTCTTGTGAGAACAACCCCCAGCTAGGAGTATATTATCCCCACAATAGAGGGATTGCTTGTTACTTGGTGGACAGCGGGCTTATCTCAAGGTGTATGAACTCAGTTTATAGAATTCTACAACATACCCCATGGTGATTAATTGCATATCACATAATGTGAAGGGTTTTAACTCCCCAGTAAAGAGGCGTAAAGCCTTTAACTTTTATAAGCGACTGGATGCAAAAATTCTTCTCTTACAAGAGACGCATTTTGCTCACTCCTCACATCCTAAATTCCTCCACAGAAATTTCCCTCAAGCTTTTTATTCTCTGCACCAATCCAAAAGTAGGGGCGCCGCCATACTCCTGCACTCCTCCTTCCCTATGGAAGTCAAACAGGTATATAAAGATAAAGACAGTAGATTTGTTATTATTAAGGGTCTTATTCACAATAGAGAACTGACAATTGCTAGCATTTATGCCCCTAATGACTCCCCAGCCTCTTTTTTTAAATCCTTTTTTGACCGCCTTGCTCTTTATCCATCCTCACATATGATCGTGGAGGGGGGGATTTTAATTTGGTAGCTAACCCCAATCTAGATAGATCTACCATGGCACCTTCCTCTAAATCCTTTCCTCGTTCGCTCTCCAGTGGCCTACTGGAACTTCAGCTGGTGGACAGCTGGAGAGCGCATAACATTGGAGCTAAAGAGTATACCTTTTACTCCCATCCTCATAATAGTTATGCGAGATTGGATTACATTTATACCACCCCCATTATTCTTGCTAACGCCACAGATGCTAGTATTCACCCTTATACTTGGTCTGACCATCACGCAACTGCCTTCACTACTGAGTTTATTAGACTGACTCCCACCACTCACTCATGGAGGTTAAACGAGGCACTTCTCTCAGACTTGGTGGTGGAAACTGAGGTGGCACAAGCTATAGAAGAATATTTTAACATTACTGCCATTCCAGAAACTCCCCTCTCCACGGTCTGGACTGCACATATGGCGGTTTTAAGGGGCAAACTAATTAGTATAGCCTCGGCCCAGAACAAGAATGACAGACATAAAATCTTAGTCCTTACAAAAGAACTGGATAGTCTGTATAAGGACACTAGCTCTCTTCATTTAGATTCTACTAAGCGTTTGATAGACCAAAAAAGACTAGAATTAGACTCCATCTTAATGAAAAAAGTGGAAAAGGCTCTTCGATAGTCTAAAGCCAAATTTTTGCTCCTCGAGGGCTCCTCTTCTACTCTTTTAGCTTGTAAACTAAATCATTCTACACGCCCCCCACATGTTTATAGACTAGAGACTCCCCACAGTCATATTACTTCTCATCCTCAGGAGGTCCTTAAAATATTTGAACAATTTTACTCGACCTTGCTGGCACCATCCCACCTAAGACCCTCACATTGTGATGAAGCCTGGTTTCAAAATATCCCCATACTGAGCCTCACCCCTACACAACTAGAAACACTGAATGCTCCCATTACACCTTCGGAGGTCATGAATGTAATAAAATCTTTAAAATCAGGATCCGATGGATTCTCTTCTTTATACTACAAGAAATTTTCTGCCCCCCTTACTTGCACCTCTTCAATTGGGTTTTGCAAGGCGGTAGTTTTCCCGAAGAGATGTTGTTAGCCAATATGTCCTTAATACCGAAACCGAACAAAAATCACACATTGCCCCAAAACTACAGACCAATATCGGTTATAAACAATGATCTTAAAATATTTAGTAGAATCCTAGCTGACAGACTGGCAAATATAATTCCCTCGCTTATATCCCCCTACCAGTCAGGTTTCATACCCCACAGACTCATCACTGATAACATACGCCTAGCAACTAATATAATACAGGATGCCAATTTGTTCTCGCGGAAGCTTTTTATGCTTAGCCTAGATATACAAAAGGCTTTTGATAGTGTCTCCTGGACCTATATCACCATTCTCTTACAACGGATGGGTTTCCGTGGAGAATTTCTACAGGCTTTCCTGGCCCTCTGTCGTAACCCTAAGACGAGGATCAAACTCCCTGGCTGTTGCTCTGGTTTCTTCAACCTGGGCAAGGGCATCAGGCAAGGGTGCCCTCTTTCCCCCTTGATCTTCGCCTTAGCGCTCAAGCCCCTTGCAATAGCCATACTTCAAAACCCAGACATCTCTGGATATTCTAAGGGCCATTCGGAATACAAATTTGGTATGTACGCGGACGATGTTCTGAATGTTCTTCACTAACCCCTTAATTTCCTTACCAAACTTACTGCAGACCCTATCGAGGTTTGCGGGGATCTCTGGCCTCTCGATTAATATGGCTAAATCGGTAGCCCTCCCAGTCGGTTTCTCACCGGAGGAATTACACCACCTCAAATTATCATATTCCTTTACATGGGCTGAATCACACATCCCGTTGCTTTTGGGTTGGAAAGCACTTGCCCTGTTTTATACCAGCGAGCTGGAGGGCTCTGATCCAGAGCTCCACCCGAATCTGCTGCCTGAGCTCCAGGTATTCATCCTTAGACACAGTCCTGGTGTATGTTGAAAGGATGATCCGCAGCAGCCCCGGGAACTCTGATGCCAGGTCCATATCTCCGCTGGGGTGACTGAAGTTTGCTATGCTGATCTTGGATCCAGTTGGAGGTTTGGATGTCCCAGACTGCAGGAAGCTTTCCCGCTGCTTGCCACCAATGTCACGGAACGTCCCTCACTCCGCTTGAGTGCTTCCGTCATATACCACTTCCTCCCAGTCTGTATACAGATATCAGATATTCCAACCTCTGTGAGCACAAAACAAGGTGACACTTGCTTGTTGCTAACATGAACTCACCTTATTTAGAATTAAAATTACAAGACTTTATATGCCGTTGGAACCTCCTCTAACAATACAACTGTAACCTAATTAACCTAATTAACATGAGCTAATGAACTAATCCTTTATACAGCCTAGGTGACTGAGACATGACCTATTGCCCAGACTGAGTTAATTATCACAGGACATTTTCTCACAATAGCAGCAGCTCCAATAGGAGTCGTCCCGTCTCCTACATTGTATAGAGGACAATGTGATCAGCTCATTCAATTAACATAAACACAGGTAGTTGGAGTTGATGACACCAGCATCTCCTCACAGGATGTTTCCCAACAGTATAATTCAGTCTTATCATTCTAATATGGCATATAAAGGGTTCCCAGAGTCTGTGTGTTTTGGGGGGACATGGAGCTGAATCCAAAGTAACACCAACCCCAGGGTCCCCAGGCATACAGCTCACAGAGAGCACCATTCCCCCAAATGCTAGGGCCCATAATCAGTGGGCAAGAGGCTTGCGTTCAGTCCCCTCCAATAGCCTCTGTACCGGGTGAGTCTGTCACACTATTCAACAGATTTATTTGGCGAGATAGACCCCCACGATTTGCCAAGGAAGTTCTGTACCGCTCATCTAAGAAGGGTGGTCTGGATGTCCCTCAGATCTGGTTCTACTATTTAGCCAGCAGATATACGCAACAGGCCCAATGGAACATGAAAAACTCCAGAGTCCCCTGGGTACAATTTGAACAAGACTCTATCACACCCCAATATCTCCCGGGTTTGATGTGGTCTAACAACTCTGCTAAACCAGATCTGGGCTCTAAGAATTTGATTAATCAGGCAGGTCTACAGCTCTGGGATCAACATAAGAAGACATATAACCTTATATCATCCACACCCCTAGGTGCCTCATTTCTGGGAGACCCTAGATTCCCCTCTGAATATGATAGACCCTTTTTCCTTCCAACTTTGGATTGATCTAAATTTAACTACGTTAGATAAGTTTCTTCTGCACTCAAAATTTACCTCGTTTTCACACTTACAAACCACCTATCATATCCCGGCTGGGGAATTTTACCACTTTTTGCATATTCAACACTTTTTCCAACAGCACTATCGGGCCCTGTCTCGAACTCTACAACATTATACGAGGACCTATGCCATACTTCCCCCCGTCAAAAGGGACTCATTTCTGTGGTATATAAATACCTAGAAGCAACTACAGAGAACCCCGTTTTAAAGTATAGAATACAGTGGGAATGGGAACTCGGTCTTGAAGACGGTGATCTAGATTGGGCAAAAGGCTGGCAGAATTTGCGCGGGTGTACCAAGTCCATAATGGTACGAGAGACTGCCATCAAGTTGGTGTCTCGCTGGTACTATACCCCAGTACGCCTGCACAAAATTTTTCCACAGTCCTCCCACCTATGTTTTAGGGATTGTGCCCAACCAGGCTCCTTTTTGCATATCTTTTGGGAATGCGAAAAGCTACAGCCCACTTGGAATGAAATTTTGAAATTGATAGATAAGTTAGCAGGTAAACCCATTAGTTTGACCTATCAACATTGTATTTTATTTCAATCCCCTCCAGACTCTTCCAAACATTTGGTTAAATTGATTCATTCAATTTGTGTCGCTATGCACTGGGTGATTGCTCTACATTGGAAGACACCCTCGGTTACGTTCACACAAGTAGTCGCAAGGATAGATCACATGATGTTAGCAGACAAAATTTATCATACCCTTCATGACTCTATCCCTCATTACGATGCTATATGGAACCCATGGTTCTTATTTAGACTCCAAGTCTGACCGTTTTAATTTGAATATTCTTGTTATAGTTTTGGTTTTATTTCCTTATTTTCTTTTGCTGTATTTTTCTTTTTTTTTTTATTCTGTTAATGTAAGACATCCAGATTCCCTCAGCAATTTTAATAGGCATTGCTAACTTGATGGTAGCTCTATTTTGCTGTACCAGACTCATTTATCTATGTACCAGACTTCATTTATCTATGTTTACTTTTATTATCTAATAAAAGCTTTTTGAAAACGAAAAATGTCATTTTGTGCAGGGACTGTTCTAAGCAAGGAAAACACGCGCCACTTTCCAGGCATACTATAGACACCCCCCAGGTACGATATTTAAAGGAATATTTCACTTTTTTTTCACTTTAAGCATCATTAAAATCACTCCTCCCGAAGAAACGGCTGTTTGAAAACTTTTTTTTGCATTGATACATGTCCCCTGGTGCAGGACCCGGGTCCCCAAACCCTTTTTAGGACAATACCATGCAAATTAGCCTTTAAAATTAGCACTTTTGATTTCGAACGTTCGAGTCCCATAGACTTCAATGGGGTTCTAACGTTTGTGCTAAGTTTTGGTCCGTTCGCAAGTTCTGGTGCGAACCGAACTGGGGGGGTGTTCGGCTCAACCCTAGTCTTTTTGTATCTTGGGGACAGTGTAAAGGATAGGTATTCTACACAATTCCAGTATAAGGAATTTAGCTTCTTTTTTGTTTAGGATATCTTTTTTAATACCAAGATACACTATTTTTTCCAGCTCCTTTCTATATTGAATTGTAGGATTTCCAAGTAGTTTTAAATATGTTGATTCATCCTGAAGCTAATGGTGAATCTCTTCCTGATATTGTTCTTTAGACTGGATGACTACTTCTCCCCCTTTAACAGCTGGGCGTTTATTGTTGATTTTTCTGACATATTTTTGAATGCTAATGTAGGTGTCAAATTTATTAAGATTTAGGGGCGTGGCTTGCGTGCAAACGAAATGGCCGCTTAAGCTAACAGCTCTGCAAGCCGACCAGGGATTAAGCGACACTACAGCGGGACATCACCCCACCGGAGCCCACACAGAGCCTTGCTTCCCTCTGGAACCTGCTCTGATGACATTCCGCAAGAGGAAAGAAGATAGGTGCCCTAAAAAGCTGACGGATTTCTTCACAATGCCAGTCACTGATGGGGAGAAGGGGCAAGATCGCGCCGACGGCGCGAACAGGCAGAAGCCGCCATCCTCCTACACAGATCTGCCTGACGAAGATGCAGGAGATTAGAAATGCGGATCCGACATCCTTACTCAACAGGAGTTCCTCCTCAATCAGTCTGACCCTGGACAGCCCAGCCAAGGCAAGGATGAGGATAGATCCCTCAGCAAAGGCCTCAGGCACAGTGAGTAATCATGACCGCCCAGACAATATAGGCCTCCACCTCCAATCCTCCATTGCAGCCTTCCCCACATCGGGACAGCCTGTTCTGGACACTACCATGAAGGACATGTTACTGTCTTTACAATCTTCCCTAATGATTAACTTCTCCACCCTCATCCACAAGTTTTCATCTGAAATTAAAGGGATAGGGGACAGAGTGCAGCACATTGAAAATAAAATGGACGAATGTATCACCACTGTAAATGATCTGATTGATACATACAAAGATCAATCAGATGATAACAAGTGGATAAAAGCAAATCTCACAGACCTTGAGGACCGCTCGAGGAGAAACAACGTTAAAATTAGGGGGGTGCCCAAGTCAATACCCCCATTTGACTTGCATAAATACGCCAGTGACATGATTGCTCAATTGCTGCCTGACATAACTCTGATTGAACGCACTATCGATTGCATTCTTCGTATCCCCAAGCCAAAACACCTAGATGCATCTGTACCTAGAGACATTCTAACGAAGATCCATTTCTTCCCCACTAAAGAGCAATTCCTGACAAAAGCCAGAACATCCCAAATGCTCCCAGCACCTTACAAGAGAGTGCACTTATATGCAGATCTCTCTAAATACACCTTAAACACGAGAAGGCAAATGAAAACGATAACCAAAGCATTGAACAACCACAAACTTACGTACAAATGGCGCCACCCAGCTACCATAGTGATCAGCCAGGAAGGAACAACACACATAGTTTCTGCACCCATGGAAGGAATTAGGCTCCTACACTCGTGGGATATAATACCTGAACTGCCTAGAAGCGACTTCTCGTCTTCCTCTGGTCCTCTGACCCAGGGCCGCCAAGGCAGGGAATTTAGAAATTCCAAAGTTAAATGAACCTCCTGCTGAACCACTCATTAACCAAGGCCATCATCCCCGATCAGGTTTACGGATATATTCCACCTGTTGTTGAACTGTACCCCACACTCGGTTAGTAACCTACAGTATTTACTAACCTTTGAGTTCAAGTTTGACCCACTACTTTTTGTCTCATATATGACCTTCAGCGAGTTTTTTCTTAATTTTTTTCTTTTGTTCATCATTTAGAAATGTCTGTTAGTGTCTCTGGACCAGACACTTGCGAGCTCTACTGGTAATACTGTTACCACACCCATAGTCAACCGTACTATACACTCAGGGAAATGAGCTTATATCCAAGAATATACAATCTAACTCTATCTGTTTATCCCAGCAACCAAGGACCAGCGGCCGAGGGATCTCGGTGCCACAACTACCGCTACCAAGAATCTCCAAGACCCTGGACCAGGACGCCGTCAGCAGGACATCTACCGAAGGAAGTCAAAAATAATTTCGAAGTAAGTCTATTACACCCTCCGAACTGACCCTCGCACTTCCATAATGGCCATCAACATCTTAACAATCAATGCGAAAGGCCTAAATCACCCTGCTAAACGGGCCTCTTTGTGGGCGACCGCCTTAAAACACAACAGTGACATCATCTGCGTTCAAGAAACGTACTTCGCAAAAGAAGCTACCCCATTGTAATTACAATATTGCACCCTTGACCCAGAAGGAAGGTACATTATTTTAAATTGCACTATAGACAACACCCAATATACTATAGCAACTCTTTACGCCCCTAACTACCGCCAGATGCCATTTCTTAGAGCAACGATGAAGAAGATAAAGTCAACGAAACAAGGTCATCTGCTCATTTGCGGACATTTCAATTTAGTTCCAGACCAGGACTTGAATTCTTCTTCAGGACCCAAAAGATTCCCTTCCCCAGGTGTTGTCACGCAGAGGAGAGGGATTACACATTCCTTTCCCCTCGTCACAATACTTACTCACGTATTGATCTTTTCATTTCTGACAAAATATTACTGCAAAATATACGTTCATCTCAAATCCACACCACCACATGGTCGGAACACGCACCTGTTACTATCCAAATTGCTAATACTTCCTCAATTCTTAGCTCATTCATATGGCGTGTACACAACCAAATTCTCCAAATGCCATCCAACACCTCTCACCTCCAAAAACTGGAGGAATTCTTTGACATTAACACAGGCTCAGTGGCTGACCCAGCAGTCCTGTTGAACGCACATAAATCTTATGTTAGAGGATTTTTTATGCAGTTAGGCTCAAAACTTAAAAAAAGCAAAAGCAAAAAAACTTTGAAGAGCTGACGGCAGCTATTGCAGCCGCGGATCTACAAAACAAAACGCTCCCCTCTCCATCCTTGCAGTCACAAATTTTCAAGCTACCTTAGATCCCTCCTCATTGAAGGATTTGAAATTAAGCAAAAGCAACTAAAAGCCAGATCCTATGCAACGAATAATAAAGCAGGTAGGGCAATGGCAGCTCGTATCAAAGGCCAATGCATAAAATCCAAAATTGCATACTTATACCACCCCCAATCTAATGACAAACGAATCACTCACCAATGCTTTTAGCACTTACTACAGTGACCTTTACAACCTCAACACAGACTCACAAACACATCAACCCAATCAGGAAGAAATCCAATCCTTCCTCAACATTAAACTCCCTTCACTATCACCTGACCAACTAGCATATCTAAATACCCCTTTCACCGAAGAGGAAATCAAACTCTCAATTGAAAAATTACCTAATTCTAAATCCCCAGGCCCAGACGGATTCACCGGGGAATACTTTAAGTCATTTCAATCAATCTTTTTTTTCCAAAAGTTTTTATTGAGAAGTATGCAGAACATAACAAAACAATATAATGCGAATTTGCGGATGCAGCTGCTATGTAAGGTATAAAGGTGAAACAGCATGCATGTTCAGATGTATGTACAAATCTAGTAGAACAAAACAAAGCTCATTTTGTAAGTCATTAGATGATTCAATCATAGGGTAAGTGGCAGGTATAGGTAGTGAGATGATGAAGTTAATAGCATAGGTTGGGTGTGAGATCTCAGGATATAGGAGTGGCGTGTTGGAAATAAGTGTAGAGAGGCCAAGGGGTGCAAGAGAGGAAAGATCATGGTTATCCCAAAGCAGTTTCAGGTTGTTGTTGTGTATGGGAATTCCGTATGAGGGGCAACGGCAGGCAGGGGAAGAAGCGAGCTGAAGTGGTTTGGAGGAGGGGAAGTAGGAAATGGGTTCCTCTGATAATTCGTGTCTCTACCACTGCTCTCTGTGGTCATTTATGTGACAGAGAGTTTATATTTGTCTGTCGTGGTAAAGTGTATCCAGCAAGACCATAAATTACCAAATTTGGAGGGTGTATCGTGGGCTTGATGTATCCGTTCCTCAATTTCTGCGTTTTGTTTGTATGCGTTTGAACCAGTCAGATGTAGATGGTGATTCTGGGGAGCGCCATTTTGCTGGGATGCACATCTTTGCTGCATTGATCATATGCATGGCCAAGGATCGTACGTAAGTCTTCGTCAATATGTTGGAGTGGTGTAGCAGGAATTGCGCAGCCAAGTAGTCTAGGTTGTAGGTCTTTATTTGACTGGTGAGTCAGTGAACCTCTTTACAAAAAGGTTGTAGTTTAGGGCATGACCACCAGATGTGTAAGAGTGAGCCAATGTCAGTTCCGCATTCCGTATTTGGGTAGGTCCGGGAGACCAATGCCTCCTTTGAGTTTAGGGATGGTAAGTCTGGCATAGCTTATTCTAGGGCGAAGTTTGCCCCAGATAAAGTCTGTGCATGCTTTTCGGTACATTGAGAAGAAAGCAGGTGGGAGTTTGATTGGAACCATTTGTAGTAGATATAGTAATCTGGGTAGAACGTTAATTTTAATTATGACAGCTCTGCCAAACCAGGAAAAAAGCCCCATGGACCCTTTTTTTCAGATCCTTAATTATGTTTTGTAAAAGTGGAAGATGGTTAGCAGGATACAGATCAGTAAGGGAGGAAGACAGTTGAATGCCTAGATACGTGATTGAGTGGTTGTTCCACTTAAAAGGGAAGTTAGCTCGGCATTGTGCACGTATGTCGGGGGGTAGTGTGATGTTGAGGGCATCGGATTTCTCGAAGTTGATTTGTAGGTTGGTTGGATACTTAAAAGTGTCAAAGTCTTTAAGTAGGTTTGGGAGTGTTGTGAGAGGTTCTGTAAGGAAAAGGAGGATGTTGTCAGCGAACGTTGCTATTTTGTAGGTGCGATGGGTGATTTCTATCCCCTTGATATAAGGGTTAGCTCTGAGGCGTCTTAGAAGTGGTTCAAGGGTCAGGACAAAAATTAGAGGAGAAAATGGACAACCTTGGCGGGTTCCATTGGAGATTTTGAAGGCATTCGATAGGTGGACATTTACTCCCACTTTTGCAGTGGGATTAGCATAAAGTATGAAGTGTAGCATACGCGAGGGGAGGCCCAAGATTTGTAAGGCTTCAGTCATGTAGTCCCAGGCCACTCTATCGAATGACTTTTCTGTGTCAAGGGAAAGAAGAAACCCCTGTTGGTGATTTGTTGTAAGCCAGTGGTGGATGTTGATGGCTTTGAGCATATTGTCCCTCGCTTCTCTGCCTGGAATAAAGCCAACTTGGTCCAAATCAACCAGTTGGGGGAGCAGAGGGAGCAGATGGTTTGCGATCATTTTGGCATACCATTTGAGGTCAACATTCAGCAATGAAATGGGTCTGTAGTTCATGACTGTAAAGGGGTCTTTTCCTGGTTTCAGGATCATTGCTATGTAAGCTGTGAGTAGGTCTCTTGGGGGCTCAGTGGGTGAGGCAAAGGAGTTATAGGTCTGCGTATGTTTTATAGTAGCCTACCGTTAGTCCATCGGGGCCTGGGCTCTTGCCCGGTTTCATTTGCTTCAGTGCAATGTCTGCTTCTCTAGCAGTCAAGGGGTTATCTAGGTCCTGAGCTAACGAGTCTGAGATCGGAGTGGGGCTGTATTGTTTCAGAAAATCCCTGATTGCTTGTTTTCTCAAAGTTGTGTCTGCGTGCAGGCCTGTGGAGGGTAGGTTATACAGTTGCGAATAGTAGGTAACAAATTGTTCGGCTATGCCTGGGGTGGAGGTCAGTTTGCGACCCTTGGAGTCTGTTATCGAGTGTACAGTCGTAGCAGCCTTTTTGGCCTGTAAGGCTCTCACTAGTAATCGTCCGGCTTTGTTGCTGTATTCATAGAAGACTCATTGGGAGAGGATGTATTTTCATCTGATTTGTTTACCTAATAATTCTAGCAACTCATTTCTAGTTTGTGAAAGGGCTTGTAAGGTGTCTAGCGCATGAGAGCGTTTATAAGTGTTTTCTAGTCGTTTGATTTGGGCTGTAAGGTCCAGAAAGTGTTTCCATTTTTCTCTGTTCTGTTTGGCTGCGGCTGCCATTAGGATGCCCCTTATCACACATTTGTGGGCTTCCCAGGTGATAAGAGGGGAGGTGTCGGAGGGTTTGTTCTCTTCAAAGTACTGTTTAATGTGGAGTTCGACTTCTGCCGTAACTGGGGGGTCTGTGAGTAAGGATAAATCTAGTTTCCAGGATTGTGGACGAGGGCGTGTTTCTGGGAAAGCTATGGTCATGGAAATAGGATGGTGGTCTGATAGAAACATGGGGTTTGGACGTGTGTTGGAGAATGGTTAGGTCATTATGAGATAGGAACAGGTAATCAATCCTGGAGTATATTGTGGGGTGCAGAGAAGAAGGTGTAATCTCTGCCATTGGGGTTTAGTGTGCGCCAAGCGTCATGGAGTAATTGCGTTTGGAGTTGGCATTTAATGGTTTTCAGAGCAGCATAGGGAAGGGAAGATGTGCCTGTATAGGTATGTTGGAGTGGGTTAAGAGGGACGTGAGGTCTCTGCCTAGGATGAGAATGCCTTCTTGGAATACAGTAAGAGCATTAGTGATGTCGTGAAAAAATGTAACCTGGTGAGAGTACGGAGCATAAACGTTTGCCAGTGTGATTTTTTTGCCGAGCAGCGACCCTTTGAGAAAGAGGTACTAGCCTCCGACATCAGCTAGTGTGTCCGTGAGTTGGAAAGGGCAGTTTTTTGCTACAAGTATGGAGACGCCTTTTGATTTAGATGCTTGGGATGTTGCATGAAACGCAGTAGGATAGTATCGGTTCTGTATATTTGGCGTCGAGTCGGTGCGGAAATGCGTTTCTTGCATAAATATTATGTCTGCTTTGTTGCGTTGCATAGTGAGGAGGAGTTGGGAACGTCGTTCTGGAATGTTGAGTCCTCGTGCGTTGAGGGAAATGATCTTGATAGAGAGCTTGTCAGCATTATTAGGTGCAGGTGACATTGTTAGTGAAGTTTAGAGGGCTCCTAGGTCTTATTTTATGTGGGTCCCAAGAGCTGTGGTAGAGAGGAGGGTGAGAGCTAAGTTAAAGGCCGAGGTCCGGGGATGGAGATAATTGGTATGGGATTAGGGGAATGTAGGTAATTATTTTGGTATGGGGATGAAGGGACAAGGATATAAGGGGTCGAAGATTAAATTGTAGGGTGGGTTAAGGTGTGTTCTGACGAGAGGCGAGAATTTGTCTGTAAGTAGGGTAGTAAGGTAAGTAAGGTATATTCCGCAAGTGCGGTATAGCCGAAAAAGGGTCAGTGGTGTAAGGAGTAGGTAGCTGTGTTTTGAGGTTATCGTAAGATGGGAGGTGGTTTGTCATGCGAAAGGGATTCAATGAGATGAGCCAACTGACGGATAGCCATTTAGGGCGTGTTTTGATGCGTGCGTGGAGTAAGTTGCTTCATTGGGTGTGTGGATATAGGTGTTCTAAGAGCCATAGGGCTCTTATAAGGTAGTAATTGTCCTAGCAGTTATTTTGGTGGATTGTATTACCGAGGTATAATCCCTGTGGAGCTTGTGGTTTGGTCAGTCATTGAGTGGTACCCAAGGGGCCCAATGATGCAGGGCAGCAGTAGACTAAACAGGCATGTAACTATACAGGTGTATGTTTGTGAGACCCATGCACCTGAGATCATTTTCGGAGATATAAACAAAAGCACGTCAACATGACAACAAGATAATAGTATAACTTGTTACAACTTTTAGAAGGTAAGAAGAAAGCTGAAAATGAGAATGAAAAGTACCCAGGAGAAAGTAAGCGCTCAGGTGTGATGTCTTAGGGCCAAGTGTACCATGTCCCTGGGGCAACAGACCGTTCACGTGTTGGTTTACAGGCAGTAGGAGGAGGCGAGTCCGATATACATCGCGGGTATTGAGGGCATTGGTTATCTGGGAGGTATGGTATGGGTAGTCATTCGGGGAGTACGTTATACATCATCAGTATGGTTATCGTCAAAGGAGGTTACGGAGGTGTCAGTATATCATCAGTAGGTGGTGCTAAAGGGTATTATTCAAGTAAGACACTACAGTTCAGGTAGGTTGTCTTGTCTGAAGAGGCAATGCATGTAGAGGTCTGGTCAGGATGGAAAGCGTCTTGGTATGAGGGGGAATAATTAGAAAAAATAACCGGTGTACAGAGGAGAAGGAGAAATAAAGACAAAATGCACCAACTGCACATAATCTCACCTCAGCGAACGTTAGGAATGTGTAGCTTGTCAGTGGTAACCTGATGCTTATGCAAAAACATATAAGACTTTACCCTTAAAGAGGCAATTTAGAACATAGCAGGAGTTTTTTCAGGACAGCAGTCAGTTATCAGAGGGTGAGGTTGACACAGCTAGGCATCCCGTATGTGTGGATGCCGACCTGAGAGCAAAAACAGGAAGCAATATAAATAGTAGCAGGCATATGTCTGGTGTGCAAGCTGGAGTAATGTGGTTGGTGTAGAGCCTGCAATAAGGGATATGCGCTATTTGTTCATAGGCGTCAATCCTGGGGGAGGCAAATTTCCTTGTTAAAATTGCGGGTCATCCTGACAGCAGGGTAGGAAATTTTATAGGTCTCCATGAGTGTTAGTAGGTGGCAAGTCGTTGGTTAGGCAGGCCGTTCAGTGTGCTTCTCTGGCTATGGGCAGTCTCGCTTTCTCCAAAGGGGAACATACAGTAGCCTGGTATGGATACAGAAGGGGGCCAACAGGGCAATGCAGGTTAATCCTCTTATGTGTCAGATAAGGGTATCAGCAGGCAAGTAGGGAAGGGGGGGGTCAGAAGCACGAGTGGCAGTGAGAAGCAACTTTCCTATCCACGGCTAGCTGCATAACAATATCCGAGGATTTAGCAGTTGAACCCCTGCGGCTGCATATAGCGTGTGGCAAAGGGGGGTGATGTGAAGGCTGTGATAGATCTCGGTCATCTGCCCGCAGGTAGTAGTAAAGGTTCTTATGCAGCATTTGGGGTAGCAGGGAATTCAGGGAGGCACTTTATGGTAGGGGAGCCATTGGCAATGTGGGCTCAGCTTGCAGGGACAGCAGGGTAGCAGACAAGGGGGAGATAGCATGAAGGGATAGGAGGCAAAGGTACTTATCTGTTAATCCTGGGTAGGAGCAGTGGGACAAAGGTTTATCAGTCACGTCGTGCTCTGCGTGACAGGGGTGCCGCCATGGTGTTTGAGGGTAGATGACGAAACATCAGGGCTGGGATGGATCTCGGTGTGGATGGCGAACGCCGTCTCCAGTAGCGTGTTTCTTGGGCCTCCATCGGTTCCTCTCTGGCTGGGTGATGATCTGGACTTGAGATGTTGAAGTCCGCGTACCAGTTCGGAACCTCAACAAGTGGAATGTCGAGCGTCTGACAGAAGTCCTTTAGTTCCTCTGGGACTCTCAGGAGGGCAGTGCAGCCTTGATGGGAGGCAAATAGGCCGAAGGACAACTTCCAGTGGTATTGGATCCCCTTGGCCCGCAGGACATCCAGCAGGGGGCGTAGATCTTTGCGGTGCCTTAGCATAATGGCGGAAAGATCTTGATATATGTGGATGGTGTGTCCTTCGTGTTCCAGCAGAGTTTTGGTGCGGGCTTTCCTAAGGATGTCTTCCCTGGTCTTAAAATCACTGAGGTAGTAAACTATGTCCCTCGGGGGGGGGGGGGGTCAGTGTCTCTGCCTCGCAGTCTCAAGGCTCTGTGGATGCGCTCCATTGCGATGGGTGTGTGGTGGGGTTGTTCGAGGAGGTGGTTGAACAGCTCCGTTACAGTCGCTAGGATACGTTCAGGATCAACTGATTCGGGGAGGCCTCTCACCCTCAGGTTGTGATGCCATCCCCGGTTGTCAAGGTCTTCGACGTGTCTCTGGAGATCTCGGAGTTATAAGGTGTGTGTGTCCACTTTGTGGGTAACCCTGCGGATTACCGTGTGCTGGTGTGCGGCAGTACGTTCCACCTCATGTACTCTGCCCGCTATTGCTTGTATTTCATTGCGGAGGTCTATAATGGCTGCGAACAGCATGTTTTTGATGTCGGTCGCTACCGTGTGGAGCTCACTCAGGCTCAGTTGCTGGAGCAGTGGTTGGGTGCCTCCAGGTATGGCAGGAGGTTGTACAGTGGGGGTGAGGGTGATCCCAGTGAGATTCCGAGCGGGATTTGAGGTGGAGGAGGATGCCGCCATGTTGGTCCTGTGTGTCCAGGAGATCTCCGGGATATTCTGGCAATGGGTCCGTGAATGTCTCTCGGAGAGCGGGATCTGGATGTTGAGTAGCTCCGGGAAGATGTCCCCATAATTGATTGTATATTTGCAGCTAAAATCCCCTAGGAGAGCTGAGATTTGGCTTAAGTCTGTTGGAGCTTGAGGATTAAGCAGCCATCTTCTCTCAAGGTAAACCACGCCCTTCAATCAATCTTAACTCCACACCTACGCAATTTGTTCAACCAAGCTGCGTCCAAATACTTATTTCTGAATGAGATGCTCTCTGCACTAATGATAACATTACCAAAACCAGGGAAAGATCCCACAACCCCTCAAAACTTCTGCCCCATTTCATTATTAAACCTTGACTTCAAAATCTACGCTAACATCTTGGCTAATAGACTCATTGACATCCTCCCTTCACTTATACACCTGGACCAATATCCACCACACGACTGCAACTGGAACGCCTTCTTTGCTTCTATCCTTAGATGCAGAGAAGGCGTTTGACAGAGTAAACTGGAACTACCTTGCCCTGGTATTGAATAAACTCGGATTCGAAGGCCATATCCTCCAAGCCATATCAGTCCTATACTCCACTCCTTCGGCAAGAGTATATACGTCCAACCTTTTATCGACACCATTCCAAATCACGAATGGTACAAGGCAGGACTGTCCCCTATCCCCCTTAATCTTCAACTTGGTAATGGAACCCCTAGCCGAGCACATCAGGATCAGCACTAAAATATCAGGCATTGTTGCTAATTCTCGTGAACACAAAATAAGCCTATTTGCGGACGATGTAATACTAATACTTACCAATCCCCTATCGTCTCTCAAAGAAGTACAAAAAACATTAACCTGGTTCAGTGAGGTCTCATATTACAAAGCAAATGACACCAAATCATAAATCCTCGACATAGGAATTGATGCTGTAATGAGAAACCTCCTGCAACAATCACTCCCATACACTTGGGCAAAAACCAATATCTCATATCTAGGCATCCAACTTACTAGATTCGTCAAAACACTTTTCCAACACAATTACCTCCCCCTTCATACCAAACTAAAACAAAATCTACAACAAGCAGCAAAATGGGAATTCTCTTGGATGGGTAGACTAGCTGCATTTAAAATGATTCAACTCCCACAAATCCTATATTACTTCAGAACGCTACATCCCAATCCCAGCAAGTTACTTTAAATCTCTACAAACCCTATTATCAAAATACGTTTGGCAGGGAAAAAAAATAAAGGATTAAAAATAGATCCAATAGAGGTTTAGGGTATATTGACTTCCATGACTACTTTTCTGCTTCCATGCTGACCCAACTAAGGGAATGGTTTCGTCCAATACCAACAACAATTTGGGGATCTATGGAATCCTCATACAGATCTCCAGGATTAGCAACAGAATGGCTATTTAGCACAACATTAGGATCACGTACCCCCTCATTCCTACCTCCAACTATGACAACGTCAATCAAAACCTGGTTATGATTATTAAATGACACTAGACACTATCCAATGAATACCGCATTAGAAATTCTTCAAACGGCCCTAAACCCTCTCATAGCCCAGATATCCCTTGCTCCTTGGGCTAGGAAAGCGATAACGCATCTGCACTACCTGTATTACAACAATTCCCTAAAGCCCTTCTCAGAGCTTCAGAAAAAGTTTAACCTCCTTCAAAATGACCTATACCAATATCTGCAAATCAAACATTGTCTACTAAAGATCCCACACAATCACCTTACTATCCAAGCCTCAGCATGGGCATTCCTGACATCCCCCACCAAGCCGGAAAGGAATTACATTATTCTACAATATCTTCCAACAGAAAGGTACTTTTACCAAATCCAAACCCTATACACAATGGGAGAGCGACCTCGGTAAATCTTTCATGTCACTTCAGTGTAACAAAGCGTACAAGTGCACACAAAAAAGTATCCATTTGTTCCACACTATGGGAACTTACGGTTAAAATAACACTCAATTATTATTATTATTATACAGGATTTATATAGCGCCAACAGTTTGCGCAGCGCTTTACAACATGGGGCAGACAGTACACTTACAATACAAATCAATACAGGAGGGATCAGAGGGCCCTGCTAGTTAGAGCTTACAATCTAGAAGGGAGGGTCAAGTGGAGACAAAAAGGTAATAACTGTGGGGGATGAGCTGATGGGAAAAAAAAAAAAAAGTACAGTTGTTAGGTGTGGGTAGGATAGGCTTCTCTGAAGAGAAGGGTTTTCAGGGATCTTCTGAAAGCTAATAAAGTAGGAGATAAGCGGACAGATTGGGGTAAGGAGTTCCATAGGATTGGAGAGGCTTTGGAAAAGGCCTGGAGGCGAGCATGGGAGGAGGTGACAAGGGAGCTAGAGAGCAGGAGGTCTTGAGAGGAATGAAGAGAGTGAGTAGGTTGGTATTTAGAGACTAAGCAAGTGATGTAGCTGGGGGCGAAATTGTGGATGGCTTTGTACGTAGTTGTTAGAATTTTGAATTTAATTCTTTGGCCGAGCGGAAGCCAGTGGAGGGATTGACATAAAGGAGTGGCAGACACAGAGCGACTGGTAAGGTGGATGAGTCTGGCAGCGGCATTCATAATGGTTTGAAGAGGTGATAGACTATGTAGAGGTAAGCCAATGAGAAGGGAGTTGCAGTAGTCAAGGCGAGAGATGACCAGTGAGTGAATTAAGAGCTTTGTTGTGTCATTGGTTAGAAAGGGGCGTATTTTGGAGATGTTGCGGAGGTTGAGGCGGCAGGATTTGGACAGTGATTGGATGTGCTGCTTGAAGGAGAGTTCAGAGTCTAGGACTACACCTAGAACCTTGGCATGTGGGGATGGGCTTATAGTTGTGCCATCGATTTTGACAGAGAGATCAGGGGAAGAGGCATAGGGGGGAGGGAAAATTAGAAGTTCGGTTTTGGCTAGATTGAGTTTAAGGAAGTGGTAAGACATCCAGACTGATATATCTGAGAGTAAATTACTGATACGTGAGGAGACAGAGGGAGTGAGCTCAGGGGTAGACAAATAGATTTGGGTGTCATCAGCGTAGAGGTGGTATTGGAAGCCATGGGAGGCTATCAGTTGACCCAGGGAGGCAGTGTAGATTGAAAATAGTAGAGGTCCAAGAACAGAACCCTGAGGGACCCCAACAGAGAAAGGAAGAGGAGAGGAGGAAGTAGAGTTATAAGAAACGCTAAAGGTGCGGTTGGATAAGTAGGACGAGAACCAGCGAAGTGTACAGTCACGGAGACCAAAGGCGTGTAGTTTTTTTTTGAGGAGGGGGTGGTCAACCGTATCAAAGGCAGCAGAGAGGTCCAGGAGTAGGAGTACAGAATAGTGTCGATTGGTTTTGGCCGTTAGTAGATCGTTTGTTAGTTTTAGGAGAGCAGTTTCTGTGGAGTGTTGAGGACGAAATCCAGACTGAAGGGGATCGAGAAGGCCATTATCAGCGAGGTGGACGCTCAGTCGGTTGTAGACCAGACGTTCGAGGAGTTTGGATAAGAAGGGGAGCAAGGAGATGGGGCGTAGGTTGTTAAGATTGGATGGGTCCAGTGAGGGCTTTTTAAGTATGGGTCTGACAAGTGCATGTTTTAGAGAGTTAGGAAAGATGCCAGAAGAGAGGGAGAAATTGAAGATGTGGGTTAGAGAGTGTAGTAAAGGGCCAGAGGGTGAACGTAGCATTTGTGAGGGAACAGGATCCAGAGGGCAGGTGGTAAGGTGGACATTAGCAAGTAGTTTAGCAACTTCGTCTGTAGTGGTGGGGTTGAAAGAGGGAAATAATGATTGTGCCTGTGGGCATGAAGTGTAGAGCGTGGAGGGTGTCGGCACAGCGCGAATAGTATCAATCTTCTGTTTGAAGTGATCGGCGATCTCCTGTGCAGTGAGTGAGTTGGCGGGTGGAGGCGGTGGAGGACAAAGTGGAGAGTTGAAGGTGGAGAAGAGCTGACGGGGACAGGATGATAAGTTGCTAATGAGAGTGGTAAAATAGGTCTGCTTGGCAGAGAGGAGGCTGGAGATGTATTTTTAGAGGGCAGATTTATATTGGTAGAAATCTCTCTGAGACTTACGCCACAGGCGCTCCAGAGCACGACTACGTTTTTTAAGACTTCTAGTATCATCTGTTTGCCAAGGGGTCTGGGCTTGATTCTGTGTGTAGTGAGGGGGCAAGTGAGTTCAGTGAGGCTAGAAGTGAAGCGTTGTACACAGAAGTGGCTAGGTTGGTGCAGGATAGGGGAGAGATTTTGTCGTAGAGGTTGTTGATGGCAGAGTAGAGAAGAGAAGGGTTGAGATGACGTAGGTTTCTGCGGGTAACTTTAAGGTGGTTGGAGGGAGAGGAGGTGAAGGAGAGGGAGAGAGTGAAACTAATAAGGTGGTGATCAGAGAGAGGGGATGGATAGTTAGAGAGGTTGCATGGAGTGCAAAGGCGAGAGAACACGAGGTCAAGGATATTGCCTTCTGAGTGAGTTGGAGCATGTATCCACTGCTTCAGGTCAAAGGAGGATGTTAGGCTGAGAAGTTTGGAAGTGGAAGGAGTGTTAGTATTAATAGGGATGTTGAAGTCCCCGAGAATGATAGTGGGGATTTCAGAAGAAAGAAAGTAGGTTAGCCAGGCAGAGAAGTCTTCAAGAAAGGTTGATACTGGTCCAGGGGGCCTGTAGATCACAGCTATCCTTAGAGAAATTGGAGAGAAAAGGCGAATACAGTGTGCTTCGAAAGAGGAGAGTGACAGAGAGGGAGGTAACTGAAGTACCTGAAAGGTGCTATGTGGGGCTAGCAGGATTCCGACACCTCCTCCTTTACGTCCGCGGGATCTGGGGGAGTGAGTCCAGAGAAGACCACCATGGGATAGGGCAGCAGAAGATGCAGTGTAGGATTCGTGGAGCCAGGTTTCGGTAATGGCGAGTAGGTTAAATGAGTTGGCAATAAAGAGGTCATGGAGAGAGGTGAGCTGGTTTTCAAAGTGTTTATCTTGTGTCCTTTCGCTTTGTGCCTTCGCTGAAGTGCAGAGTCAGAAGTGCATTTCACTTGTAGAAATCGCCACTTTGAGAAAGAGCCAAGTTGCAAATGTGTACCCCCTGCAAATGCTTCCCCCAAGAGAAGCTTAAATATATACTGATAGGGGTAGGGTGTGGGCGAATTTCAATTAGCAATCAAGAGGTTATAACGCTTGGCTGGTTAATAGGGCAAAATTCTTAATTCACAAACAGACTAGCAAGAGGGCACTAAAGTTCAGAGGGCCATAATTTTGGGTAAGACAAGGGAGATAATAAAGCATTGTAATGTGGACAGGTCTACAGACAGTTAAGTAAAAATAACATACCAGCATTATTAGAGACACATAAAAAAAAAAAAAAAAAGAAGAAGAAGTGTTTCAGTTTTTGGCTGGAGCTGTAGTAGTAGGAGCATACCAGAGTTAAGAGACATAGGAGACAGATTTCACTAATGCGATTCTGGCTGGAGCTGTAGTAGTAGGAGCATACCAGAGTTAAGAAACATAGGAGACAGATTTCACTAATGCGATTCTGGCTGGAGCTATAGTAGTAGGAGCATACCAGAGTTAAGAGACATAGGAGACAGATTTCACTAATGCGATTCTGGCTGGAGCTGTAGTAGTAGGAGCATACCAGAGTTAAGAGACATAGGAGACAGATTTCACTAATGCGATTCTGGCTGGAGCTGTAGTAGTAGGAGCATACAATTAATGTCCGAGGGTTGATCAGAGTTTGATCGATGAGCTAGGTAATCGGTTCTCGACTTGGCAGATGTTTCTTCTTGGATGGTAAAAGGAGAATTTACGGTTAAAATAACACTCAATTGGTACTTAACACCAGCAAAATTGTCCAAGTTCTACCCCGAACTATTCAATAGATGTTGGAGACAATGTGGACAAAAAGGTGACTTATTACACACCCTTTGAAGTTGTCCTAAACTTACAATATTGGGAGGATGTTTTTACTGTAACATCTGAAATCACCCAACAAAACATCTCTCCAAACCCAGAACTAGCAATCCTCTCAATGGGTCTAGAAGACATTCTACCTAAACTACGACATTCTACTAGACTACTACCCACATACTTCTAGCAGCAAGACTAACACTTACAAGAAATTGGAAAAACCCTTTACCCCACTCCCTAATAGAAGTGATAGACTTGACAAACCTGCACTGTTTTGGATTCAGAACAAAAGTCCGAAATTATTATATTTTAGCTGGGTGCTCATTTGAGGAAGTAGCTTTGTTCTTGCAGCATTTCTGCAGCATTTCTTTCTTTTTTTAATCCATTGGTGTTATGTTGTTATATTCTGAATGTATTCTGGGAAGCAGGCGCGAACTTCTGTTAACTGTTGCAGATAAGTTCCTTAGCAAGGGAAGGGTGAGCTTTGCAAAAATCTGAATATGTCTTAAGGCTTATTAAGCGTAGAAGCTGATATATATATATCTATATATATATATATATATATAGATATATATATAAATATCTATATATATATATATATATATATATATATATGTATGTTAGGTATATAAAGCAAGTATTGTAATAGACATTTTATCATGATCACATTGCTTAATCACATCCATTACCGTCCCCCCTTGAAATTGTCTATTTCAAACTGTCCCTCATACTAAAAGTCCTACTCCCCTGACCCATTCTCCTCTGCAACTCTTTTGGGCTGTATATAAAGAAGAGCAGCGACTAATTAACTACCCCCCTCGATACAGTTTGGAGAGGGGCAATCAGGTGCTGTCTGTCCCTGTAATCCTATGGTGTTGCATCTCAGGGGAAAGTGACTGTAACGGAGCGTAACACATAATCATCAAGTCTTACATAATCTACATCATCATCTGGTTTTTCCTGGTTCACAAACATGGGATTAATCAGTCTGCACACTCCTCCCTTGGCCCATGGTTGCTTTGTTGGTCTCCAAGACGTACACATATCCTCATCCTTGACACATATTACCACCCTTCATGATTTTTTCACACACACACACTCACTCACCCTTTGAAGTGCAGCTGTGGCCAACACATTAACCCCTTCACATTCACACACACACACCCCTACCTTGTTTCACTTTAACTCTACCATTTCCCTTTTTTTCCCCACAGCCTTCCAGTGCTAAGTGGCCTCGCTTTTCGCCCCTACCTGGCGTCCCTTGGGGTGCTCTGGTCAGTTTGGCGGCTGTGGCCATTGGGCTTGGGGGTGTGCTCTCTGCCTCAACCCCAGGGGAGACTTTGCTGACCCAGACCACTGTTGAATCCCAGTACATTGATTGTTATCGACCAATAAATTGACTGTGAGTACCATGGAAACTCAAGCTCTTTCTGTATCCCCTCTCTATTTGTCCCTATATTAATAGATGTTTTTCTGTCTTAACTGTATTTAAATTGCATCTGACTCCTGATGATTGGTTGAAAGCAAAGAAACGCGTTGAGTTACCAACTATGGATGCATATATCAATTTATTGTAAAATGTATTCTTTTCTGTAACTGTACAATTTTTGCTTGAATTATGCTTTTTACTAGACTGTCTGTATATGTTTAACTGTGTCCCACGATGTTCCTATTTATTTTTTGTACTATGCCCTAGGATGAACTCTATTAAACCTTTTTCTACCATCAGTATCTTGCAAATCCTTTAGGAATAGAATTATGTAGAGGAATTACCCTAGACATTACATTACACCATGGACTATCGATACAGTACTGGCTTCAGGTCAATTTAACTAGATCCAGACCAATCAGCCTATATAACCACCGACATGCCTCACGCAAAGTCCCGCTTCTATCCTCTCACTTTTTTGTACCATGGGAGTAGATTGGTCAACAGCTTTTTCTACACACTTCTTAAAGCAGGGAAGAATACAGCAGACCATAACAGCTAGGGTCACTAAAATTTTCAAAATGGCTAATCCAATCTGTGTTAAAATTCCCTGCCATCCCCCAGGTGAAGTACTGATCCCAGGGGTTGGAGAGCCCTGAACTCTTCTTTAATTCTTTGGACAAATCCTCAAGCTTCTGGATGGCTAAAGTCACTTTACCATTTGGGCCTATGTTATCTGGGATATAAGTACAGTATGTACTCGTTTTAGGTAAGATCTTACACACACACCCCTTTTCAGCTAGGACTATTTCTAAGGCCATACGGTTTTTGAAGGTCATATGTGAAGCGGCTTCTAGTTGTTCAGCTAAACCTTGGAGTGTAGATGTAGATTGGGGGACTCCCCACTCTGGGTTATTGAATATATCTTTCAGTTGGAAAGGCTTTCTAAAACCGGGATACCCACTTTCCCACCATGGGCCCAGAACATAGGTCCCACTGTCTCCTGGGCTAGGATTCTCAATGGTCAGCCTGAACTCTTTGGTGTAATACTGATCTGTGTGCTTGTTGATTGTCATTCTATCTAAAAGTGACTTCCCATTTTTGTCCTTTCTATTTTGGGCGCTTTCAGGTTTGTACCCCCAGCAACTCACTGCTCCCCAGGAATCACAGTTGTTACCCCAATAGGAATCAGTAACGTATACATACACAGTTATGGGTCTTACTGCTTCATCCCAGGACTGGATCTTGTACATAGTACCTGGAATTATCTATTCATAAGAGGATATAAAAGTGGCAACATGTGTATTGGATGAGTTATACCAGAATTGGGTTATACCATCTTTTTGTTTGATGGCTACCTCTTGTGTCTGAGCAATGATTACAATGAAAAGGATATACAGAATCATTTGGTCCCCTCGGCCTCTTCCTCAGGTACAGGGACTTTCTTGCAGTGGGAGGCGAGTATCCATGTGTTTTTCCCGGCCACCTTGACTGATGTGGCAGTTGTTAGGAGACACTGGAATGGACCATCATATCTGGTTTCAAGAGTGTGCTTTCTCACAAACTTCTTTATCAGGACCCAATCGCCGGGAACCAGCTTGTGCGTTCCTGTATCTAGCTCAGGATCTGGAATGGAAGAAAACACTAAACTTGCGAATGGATTCGGGTTAATTCTTGGGATAAAGCAGTCTCATAATCAGTTAATACATCAGATTGGAGCTGTAATTGCTGTGGGAAGTAACTACCCAGTCTGGGGGCTGAACCAGACAATATCTCATAGGGTGAAAGACCATGGTTTCCCCCTGGAGTGTACCTAACACCGAATAAGGCAATGGGTAGGCTGTCTGACCAACTCATTCCCGTTTCCTGAGACATTTTTAGCATTCTAGATTTTACTGTGCCATTCAACCTCTCCACCTTCCCACTGCTCTGAGGACTGAGGGTGGTATAGGGTGTGGAAAGCTAGTGTGACCCCTAAAGCTGCCCATATTTCCTTGCTCACTGAGGCCATGAAAGTCGGCCCCTGATCGCTCTCTATGACCTCTGGGACACCATATCTGCACACTATTTCCATTAAAAGTCTTTTAGCCGTGGTCTTTGCTGTCATGTGGAGAACATGTCAATGACAATCAATGGATATTCATATTGGCCACTCTTCGGCATCTGGATGTGGTTGATCTGTTTCCATCGGAAGGGGTACTAGGCTTTTGCTAGATGCTTCAAAGGCACCTTCTCTGTTCCTCCAGGATTGCACTTAGCACAGATGGTGCACGACTTGCACTCACTTTTTGGTGAGTGGAGTGATCCCCGGAGCCAAGTAGTATTTGTTGATCAGGGTGTTCATCAAGGTTTTTGACAGATGAGAGGCACCGTGGGCCCACTGTACCATTGCAGGAAACATTGATTGTGGCAGACACAGTCTCTTGTTTAATTCCATGATTCCTTCAACTTCTGTGGCTTCTTTTTTAAATTCACACTTCTCTTCTTCTTTGTCAGCTGCCTCCTGTTGCTCCTTGAGGAGAGTCCTGTTTGCAAGAAGGTTTTGTAGAATCATGGTGGTTTGTACAGTCTCTTCAGGAGTGTCTATTGGGTCATCCAGGATAGGTGCATTCACTCTGCTGACCACGTCTCGCGTCCCATCTGCAGCTTGTTTCACAGCGGTATCTGCCAGGTGGTTTCCTCGTGCTTCTTGGGAAACCAGCTTGCCATGAGCTTTTACCTTAGATATAGCCACTTGTGCTGAGAGGAGTAGGGCATCCATCAATTCCTTGATAGCTGCACTGTGTTTTACAGGTGTTCCTGCTGCTGTCAGGAACCCTCTGTCTGTCCAGATGATCCCAAAATCGCAGGCCACACCAAGGGCCTATCTCGAGTCTGTATAAATATTGGCTCTTTTTCCTTCTGCCAATTTGCTTGCCAGTTAGGACCTGGATTTCTGGTTCCTGGGCAGACATGGAGGAGGCTAATGCTGATCCTTGAAGAACTGTATCTTCGGTGGTGACTGCGTATCCTTTGTGGTACCATCTAGTGCTGTCTTCATACCTGGAACCATCCACAAAAATTGTCAAATCAGGATTCTCAAGCGCTGTTTCACTGACTGTCAGTAGGTGTGATGTCTCCATCTTCATTACTTCGAAGCAGTCATAAGCGGTGAGATGAGGGTCATTCTCCAAAGAGGCTCCCCCTTGAGAAGAGGAAGCAGAGTGGATGGGTTAAGGGTATCACATCGGAGGATGGTGATGTTATCAGGGAGAAGCAAGGCACACTGGAGTCTGAGGTGCCTCTGCGAGGACAGGTGTTTGGGCTGTACTTGGTTTAGTATGGCAGTTATGTCATGAGGGGCAAGGAGGATCAAAGGATGGCCCAATACAAGGTCAGCAGTTTTGTCCAAGAGAGCTTGGGCTGCAAAGACGGCTCTGAGGCAGGAGGGTCCCCCCTGGCCACTGAGTCCAGCCTACAGGAGTAATGCCCAATGGGTCTGAGTCTTTTGCCATGGGCCTGAGCCAAAACTCCTGTGACATGTCCTTGTCTCTCTGGGACAAACAGTTTGAAAGTCTTTTCATAGTCTGGGAGGCCCAAAGCAGGGGCTGTTGAGAGGATCTCCTTCAGAACTTAAAAATTGTCCACAGCTTCTGGAGAAAGCAGGAAAGGGTCAGATTTCAGGGCATCATAAAGAGGTTGCATCAAGAGGGAGGCTTCTGGGATCCAAGAACGGCAGTAGGAGTTTAATCCTAGTAAGGCGTGAAGGGGCTTTTGACCTTGAGGCAAAGGGATAGCCTTGATTGCAGCAACTCTTTCTTCAGTGAGATGTCGGGTGCCTTGGGAGATGCAGTGGCCTAGAAAAATCACCTTCTCTCTGCAACATTGGACCTTTTGCTTCGAGGCCTTGCATCCCTGCTCAGCCAGGTAGTGGAAGAGGCTTTCAGAGAAGATTGAGGCATCACCAAGGGTGTCTGCACAAAGCAGGAGGTCATCTACATACTGAAGGAGTACAATGTCTGGGTGTAGCTTCATCCAGGTGTCCAGAATGAGGGCCATTGCCTTGGCGAATTGGGAGGGAGAGTTCTGGGCACCTTGTGGCATAACAGTCCGGGTGTAGGGGGCAGGTGACACAGGCTTGCCTGAATCCTAGCGGAGAAGGTCCATGTGATCTGGAGAGGGGCGGGGTGGTGGGCGAGGTGGGGTGTCATGTCCCTGGTACTGGGTGCTTTCATGTGGACCATGGTTGGGGCTTGGTTGACTGTGGGTGAATTTCTGGGGGCTTCGGCATTCCCTTCGGAAATGGCCGGGTCTTCCACAGTTGTAGCAGACACATGGAGTTGGTACTGGTGGGAAGCTAACAGCGACGTATGCGTACCAACGTGACCACGCCTTACGCGTTTCGTCATCAAGACGTCATCTGAGGCACCTCAGATGACGTCTTGATGACGAAACGCGTAAGACATGGTCACGTTGGTACGCATACGTCGCTGTTAGCTTCTGTTCGTTCACTTCCAGTTTTTGGCAGCTCGGCTGTGGAACGCAAACCGCTGCCTCGCTACTGTTCCAGCCATCGGCTTCACACTAGCCAGCGGAACAGTGCTATCTCTTAGTCAGACTTCACCGATTTTAACCACTTTATTTTTATGTAAGCTGACTGAATAAATAAAAGTCTTTTTGGATTTACACTATGAGGGTCCTCTCTTCTCCATATATATGGACACGCTCTGGTGGACTTTTTTAAAGGACTAGTGATAACCCAACCAGGAAGGAGATCGCGGAAACACAGAGGGGGACACCGATCGATTTTATGCCAGTGGATTTACTTTCATTTGCCCATTACCCCTGCAGGGGTTGGGCTTTCCGGTGAGTTGGGACACAATTGGGGGTTCCAGAGAAGGATATTATACAACGACCACAATCATTTACACGGGATTCTTTTGGAAGCAAAGTCACTTTTCACAGAGTTTTTCCCTTCTTATTTTTACATATATAGAACTTTAATTCTGCTCGGACACATATCATTTGGATTTGATTTTTGAAAATTCTGGTACATTACCACATCAATTATTTATTACACCATTGATTATATCTGTGCATTTTTTGGGTATTTTTTATGCTTTTTTCTTTGCGATTTTGTAAACTAGCACTAATATCACGCACATATTTATACATTATTTTTGTTTCCCTTTTTGAGTGCACGTATTTCTTTTAGGATTATCTACACCGCATTTGCACTTGACTTTTTTAAATGATGTATTTTTTATATTATGTGTTGTTTTACACTTGTGACATATACACGTGATATGTTGTTTGTTAACTATTTATATATTTGTTCACAGTATTTCTTATATACTGCCACCACTTTTTAGGATATTAGTATTTTAATTATATAAATTTTTGAACAGCGCAACATTCCCCACCAGAGATTTTTTTAATTTTTGGATTCCACCTCAGTGTTTTTCCATTTATTTTGGGGGGGCTGCAGTTCTCTTTTAAAACATTGTCCTAAGCGTGGAATATTTGAGTTTTTGTCTTTTGCTACCATTAACAACGTCTCAAGCTCCATTACTCTATACTCTGGGCGTGATAGGATCAAACCCTTTCAAATTGATTCTTTAAGACCTGAGACAAATGCGGCAGCTAACATGTGTCTATGTGCTCTGTTCAGCATGCCAAAGCCCAAATCAGTAAACATTTGTGCTATTCTGTTGTGATATTTCTCAACAGATTCACCTTTTTCTTGTGTGACCTCTTGTACACATATTGGCTTCAGGCGTTTTGGAGTGGAGATGTGAACCATCTCCATAGAGAATAATTTATTTTTTTCAAGCTTCAAGCTACAAAACGCTCAGATGTGAATGGGGCCTAAATCACCAAACACTTGTGTGATTCTAGTGCATAGAATTATTAGCAACCCTAAATCACTTCCTCTTTCTTTATCAACCACAATTCATCTGGCATAACGCCCAGAATGAATAGAAGAGGTTGCGCCCACAAGTTGACATGATTTATCACAGTCCATAACTTGAGTTCTTGATATGCACCACAGTGAGATCACATAAAATGAAGAAAAAGTGCCTGACACCATGTAAATTGCCTGCTTACCAAATAGCAGGCAATATAAAGCGATCGGCTGTAACCCAGCCGCGGCCTTGACTGCAGGAACGGCTGCTGAACACACACAGAAGGCCTGGTAGCGGATATAGTATTGGCAACCACTTGAGCGTCTCACTGGGTCTTGGTCATACAGGGATAGTTACATAGTTACATAGTTACATAGTTAGTAAGGTTGAATAAAGACACCAGTCCATCGAGTTCAACCGGATAGGTTCAATAGAAAGAGAAAGATTTTGCTGCTAGATGGCGTAGTAGGGTTTGAAGACCCCTGGCCCTGGCTCTTTCTGTCCGCTGCGGAGCCCGTCTGAGTTTTAGCCCATACTGTCATCCAAGCAGGTTCACACTCCAGCAATGGATCCTCACACAGCATGTGTCTCTCTCTCTCTCCAAACATACTCTCACACTCTTTGTGGGCGCAACCTCTTCTATTCTACCTGTTTATTGTGTGTATCCCACATTTGAGTTGCAGCCTCTGTTTTTTCTATAAGTCTAGCGCAGTTTTTGTGTTTTCCCTATAACGCCCAGAATACATAACTTCCTCATTATTTACTCTTAAAACTTGTATCTGCTTAAAAATCAACATTTTAAAATCCCCAATTATTGTTAATACAGCTTAAACACAATTAAAACCCTTTGCACAAATATAGCACATTTGCTACATTTGCTGCTATTAGAAAAGAAGCACCTTTTAACTTTAATAATGCAAGGATAGGCAACTACAACTAAAACAGTCCTTAAAGTCAGACTCTGGCTGAAATAATCAAGACACCCAATACATAAATTGAAATGCTACTTTGATTGTAATATGTTCTATCACCGGAAACATGTGGGTGGGTTTGGTGTGGGCGGTTCAGTGGGGGTGGCATAGGGCGTGTTGCCACAGGGGGAGGTGTCAGAGTGGGAGGTATCGCCAGTGGCAGAGGGCGGTAGGGGGAGGTGTCACTTGGAACAGAGGGGCGGTAGACAAAGGGCAGTGTCTACTTCCTGGAGACCAGATGCCATTATAGGGCGGTGGCTGACTACTTAGCTTCCTCTTTTCTGGTTTTCTATACGCATATACAATACGACCATTTTGATTATTTTGATTAATTTCATGTTCTGTCCACCCTTCTTCATGAATAGCTTTTGCAACTTTAAACCAAGCATCTGCTGCTCGTAGCAGCCCGTGATCTGACAACAGACCCTTTTTACATTTCAAAATATCACACCATTCATCTACCTGTGGCCTTCCGCCCAAATGCATATCAACCCCACACACTTTTGCCAATTTCTTTCCATTTTTGACAGCACCCTCTCCTTCCCACTCTAATACCAAGTCACAAGCCAAACTGCCCTCTTTGGGCTTCACTAACTTTTGCCTCATCGTTTTGTTAGCTATTGAAGAGTTTATGTGTCCGGGCTCAGGGTTTCTATGGGGATTTTATGAAGCCATCCTGGACTCAAGGGGGTCCGATAATCCCTCTATCCATCACCTGGTACCGGTTCAGACCATATCACAGCCTCAATTTAACGAGGACAAGACAGATAGAGAGTGGGAGAGAGAGAGAGTGTGAGAGAGATAGAGATAGAGTGAGAGAAAGAGAGAGATAGAGATAGATAGGGTGTGAGAGAGAGAGAGAGAGAGAGAGAGAGAGAGAGAGAGAGAGAGAGAGAGAGAAAGGAATGTTTACAGTGTTCAGCTGCCAAGCAAGCCTCCTTGCATGCGCCTTCCCAAAGCGTAGACCAGTCACAGCCCTGTCCACCCCCGAGGTGGACACAGGTAGAGGAGCCGAGTAATATGTGACCACTTATTACTCTCAACAAGACATTTACCAAACAGATAAGGAGTACAGCAGTTAATATTCAATGCACCACTTCAAATGTTATTCACATTTCCCAGAACCATGCCCAAATTCCTCACTCTGTCCTTTTCTTCCTCTTCAAACTGTTCTGGTTGTTGAGGTTGTCAGGGGCACCTTTCGGCTGCTTGTCCCCTCCTTCTAACTTCACTTTCTATAGCCTGTGGTGACTAGCCAACCTCAAGTTTAACTGGGTAATGCACATTTAATCTGAATACCAACACATCTGTGATCTCCGCTAACAAGGGTATATAACCAAGACATTCCCTTTTATATCCTGGCGCGACCACTTTAACCAACCCCCAACCCTCTTCATGTATGGCAAATAACAGACCACAAACACACTTAGGACATGACATTCCCACCAACAACAAGATAACATGATGTGTGACAACCATAGAGGAATACAGGATTGTTCAGGTCTCACGGGATCCCAACGCTACCGCTGATGCCCCCTCCTGATTTTCCCATGCTTTACCGCACCCGTGCTTTACCGCACAATTATTTATTCCCCAGGAGGAGTTTAAATCTAAACTCCTCTAAAATTCCGGTCGCGGCTCTACCCGGCCAATCCCTAGATTTAAATTTAGTTCATGGGCACATTGTTCGTTCGTATGTTCATTCGGCATAGAAAACACCATTGTTTTGGCCATATGCATTTGAATACATTTTTGCTAGCCTACTTCTCTTAAAATAATTTGGGAGTCTAGATGGGTTTGTAACTAGAATGTAATGCAAACTAGATTCTGTGTAAGGAGAGGACACTCAGCAGCTGTTTACACATCTGGACGCTGGAGCACTAGTGTGGGACACCAGAACACCCTTTTTATTAGGGGGCCCACACAGATGCTCCAGTGTATACTATAGGGGTGTCTCCATCTGAGAAGCTTGTACAAAACAGGTAAGTCTTCAAGCTTGACAAAGGACAAAAAATATTTCTTCATCTTGTAACTCGGCCAAAATAGACAATTGTACCCCACTTCCAAGCAATGTTTCATATTCCTATTTCTGCCATCAAATATCTGTGTGCTAAGTATACCTATTTTTTTTTTACATAGGGGAGAAAAGACTCGGAGGACACCCCTCATCAGAGGAGACAACAGACCCCCCACCTCTGGAAGAAGGTGAAATCCCCCAAAGTCAACAGGAGGAGGGAGACGTGGTGGAAATTGTCACCACAACAGGTGAGTGTCTGCGACCACAGGCTCAGGTAAGAGATGGATGCCGGCAGATTTATAATACATGGTATGTTTTTGTTTCTATTTTTTTAGGTGATCGTGATGTTGTGGATCCAGGTCATTTCACCAGTGAAAGTGCACAGATCCTGATTGGGGAGATCATGGGGTGTAATAGGGATTTGGAAAACATCCAGAAAAACATCAATGATGTTAAAAACAAAATGAAGAACATCACTGATGTTTTAGGGAGAGTTTAAAACACCTCCAAATACATGACTTTTTTGTGGTATTTGTAATGGAAGAATTTTTTAACATTTTTTGCCATTTTATAGAAAAGCCAAATTTTGAAGATGCACACAGTGTGTCAACGTGTGCTATCTGCCATCACGGAAGATCAATGTAGGTGTTTTGGGGGTGCAACCCCTTCCTCAATAATAAAGTAGCTGAGAGGAAGGGGTTGCACCCCCAAAACACGTCCCTTGATCCCCCATGATGGTAGCTAGCATATGTTGACATTCGGCAATTTGTGTGCATCTTCAAAATTTGGCTTTTCCAGGGGTGACTTCACCCCATCTGAACGCAATATCAAACACAGTTTAAAAATACTCATGTCTGATATTGCCTTCAATTTCTACAAAAGTTGAACTTTGTAAGTTCCAGATTTGTGTATTTCTTGTTTGTTTGAAACATGCCTGTTTTACCTTAAATGGACATTTCTACTTTTATTAATGTGACCCAAAACATTGTTATACAACAAACATGTTGGTTTGTTTTAAAAACCTTTTATAAATGCACATGTGATTGTGCTGGTATTAAAAAGGTTTATACTCAAGAATGTGTGGATTATTGTTTCAATGCCCCTAAAATTTTGTAATGGTAAAATTGTTGTTTTCAGTGACAATGGGGGTTATTTCCTAAAGGCAAATCCACTTTGCACTACAAGTGCAGTTTCAGTGCAGGCTCAAGTGCACTTGTAGTGCAAAGTATATTTTCCTTTAGTAAATAACACCCAACAGTGCTTTCTAATGTTACACAATCACAACATTTTCAGGGCTCCCCACATTTCTGTCAGGGTCAGCTAAAAGAAACACTAGCAGTAAATGTCACCAAAGATTTTAGTAGATAAAAAGATTTTTTATTTAAAAAATGTATCAGACATTGTCTGGCATATTGATGGCCCCCTACCGCAAAGTAATCAAGGTATCTAAGACGGATCTCGTGGGCACTCAGGGGGGGCAAGCCAGGACGGCCAGCCTCAAGCGCCGTCAGGGTTGGTTCATTTACTTGAATTCTGGCCTCAGGCCCAACTGAGGCAGCATAGTTGGCAGAATTTCACCTTAAAAAGTTGTGGAGAACACAGCACGCCAGGATGATATGATTCAGTTTATACTCCGCCATGTGTATGGGTGTAAGAAATAAGTGGAACCGGCTGGCCATGATTCCAAATGTGTTCTCCACCACTCTTCTGGCTCTGGCCAGCCAGTAATTAAAAACCCTCTGGTCTGGGTTGAGGGTCTTCATAGGGAATGGCCTCATAAGATGGTCCCCCAGCGCAAATGCTTCATCCGCAACGAAGACGAATGGGAGTCCTTCCACATTGTCTTCTGAAGGTGGCAAGTCCAAGCTGCCATTCTGGAGGCGCCTGTAGAACTCCGTCTGGGTGATGACTCCACCATCTGACATCCGGCCATTCTTCCCCACGTCCACATACAGGAACTCATAAGTAGCCGACACCACTGCCAAAATCACAATACTATTGAACCCCTTGTAGTTGTAATAGTATGACCCCAAGTTGGGTGGTGGGATGATGTGGACGTGTTTCCCATCAATTGCCCCTCCGCAGTTAGGAAAGTCCCATCGCTGGGCAAAGTGGGAGGCCACAGTCTGCCATTCCTGTGGCGTGGAAGGAAACTGTGGAGTCAAACAAGAAAAAGAAATTAATCATTTTGCACATAAACATGGAAAGCAGATTAGACACAAACATTCTTGGCCAACATCAGTATAACATTTATTTTTGGGAGTATTTAAAGACCAAGGTATAAGGTCCACCTATCAGATTCCCCCCCTCCCCCCTCTCATGGGCCATTTGTTAAATTGTATGGGGGGGATATGTTTTGGACAGGTAACCCTCTCCACTTCATTGAGAGATGAATGCCTAAATAATGTGTATTACTTTGGCCAGCCCCTCCTTACTTTACACTATTGGCAGCCCACTGGACAGGTAAGAAGTGTCATAATACAAAGAGATAAATACACACTGTACACATTTGAGCACATTTTTACATTCTGCTATTACCTATCAAGATAATAACAGGATGAAAAAACTTTAAACAGTACCATTTGAAAGTATTCAGGCAGGCCCTTGCACTACATTCTTTGGGGAATTCATCCATAAATATGACCACTAAAGAGGTGGGTATAGTGTGTATGGGTTTGCCAAAGTCAGCAGATAGAGGATTGTTATCAGCTGAGTTAGCAGTTGGGGGGGGAGGGTTCCAAATGATTTTGGGACACAAAAAAAAGCCTCTGGCACTCTGCCTGAATTTCAAACACACATCACAATTTTCTACATTTTAGGGGGTTTTTAGGGTAAAGCACTACTATGGAGCTGACAAAATACATTGTTAATTGAGTAGACGAGGTGGATATAGGGCAAGGAGAGCATGCTGGGGAGGTAAGTGAAGGCAAATATGTATGAAGGACAAAAATAAAATACCTAAAATTCCAGCATGCATGAGGACAAAGGGGACATTCACAGCATATTACTATCATGGTAATTAGGGAATGAGGAAAGAAATACACTATATTAACAAACATTCTAGACAATAAAATTTGATATTAAAGGATAAAAATCTTACCTTCATATACTCCTTCTGCAGGACCTGAATGACGGCAGAACAGGTCTCTGGGATAATGATCCCCAGAGCCTGGGGGGAGATGCCTGTTGAGAACTTGAGGTTCTGCAGGCTTCTCCCCATCGCCAAGTACCGCAACGTGGCAACTAGCCTCTGCTCCGGAGTGATGGCTTGCCTCATGCAGGTATCCTGCCTGCTGATATAGGGGGTCAGCAAAGCCAACAAACGGTGAAATACGGGGTCCGTCATCCGGAGAAAGTTCCTGAAATCATCAGGATTATTCTCACGGATCTCACGGAGCAAAGGCATATGACAGAACTGGTCATGCTGAGCAACCAATTCTTGGTCCATGAACTCCTCCCCACCCGGTTCATGGACTGGACTTGTGTCAAGGTAAGGACCCCAACACCAAGCCCCCGCACAGCACGAACTCTACGAGGAGTACGTATACGCAACATGACCTAGAAAACGGTCGGCTGCTCAGAACGAAGTAACAGAATGCACTGAAGAACAGCAAGGCCTGTGAAGAGCGACCTGAAAAACAGCAACGAGCGAACAAGAATGCAATGAATAATCAAATACGAACACACTGCACAAACTGAAGACCAGATACAAACCCACAAGCACAAACTGAAAAGCAGAAAACGATCTGAAAACCACGAGTCTGAAAAAGCGCAAATCGTCTCCCACCAAACTTTTACCAACACAAGATTAGCAAAAGGAGCCCAAAGGGTGCCGCGCTTAGTTCTGTACTGCCCTTTTATAGCCTCATCGTACGTGGTGTACGTGACCGCGTTCTTGGCGATCGGAAATTCCGACAACTTTGTGCGACAGTGTGTATGCAAAAAAAGTTTGAGCCAACATCCGTCGGAAAAAATCCATGGATTTTGTTGTCGGAATGTCCGATCAATGTCCGATCATGTGTACAGGGCATAACGGTGTTGACTATGCAACTGTTTAATGGTCTGTTTGTATTGCCATACTTTCTGTTTCCTTTATAAAAATCAATGAACATTTATTGAAAAAAAAATGTATTAAGATTTCTTGTGGAGGCATATTTGAGGCCAATATCTAAAAACTAAAAGCTATTTCCTCAGTTGTTAACGTTTTTCCACTTATGTTAATACTATTTCCTCCTACTATTCTCTTTTTCTCTTTGATTCTCTTTCCCGCTCTGCATCCCCTTGTTTTTCGTGACTTCTTCTTGTTTTGTCGTCTTGTGTTCTTCTTGTCGGCGATTGTTGGGATTTCTGTGGTCTCCTTCTGGGGGACCGGCGATCTTCGTGTGTGTACAGTGGGGACGGAAAGTATTCAGACCCCCTTAAATTTTTCACTCTTTTTTATATTGCAGCCATTTGCTAAAATCATTTAAGTTCATTTTTTTTCCTCATTAATGCACACACAGCACCCCATATTGACAGAAAAACACAGAATTTTTGCAGATTTATTAAAAAAGAAAAACTGAAATATCACATGGTCCTAAGTATTCAGACCCTTTGCTCTCAGTATTTAGTAGAAGCACCCTTTTGATCTAATACAGCCATGAGTCTTTTTGGGAAAGATGCAACAAGTTTTTCACACCTGGATTTGGGGATCCTCTGCCATTCCTCCTTGCAGATCCTCTCCAGTTCTGTCAGGATGGATGGTAAACGTTGGTGTACAGCCATTTTTAGGTCTCTCCAGAGATGCTCAATTGGGTTTAAGTCAGGGCTCTGGCTGGGCCATTCAGGAACAGTCACAGAGTTGTTGTGAAGCCACTCCTTTGTTATTTTAGCTGTGTGCTTAGGGTCATTGTCTTGTTGGGAGGTAAACCTTCGGCCCAGTCTGAGGTCCTGAGCACTCTGGAGAAGGTTTTCGTCCAGGATATCCCTGTACTTGGCTGCATTCATCTTTCCCTCGATTGCAACCAGTCGTCCTGTCCCTGCAGCTGAAAAACACCCCCACAGCATGATGCTGCCACCACCATGGTTCACTGTTGGGACTGTATTGGACAGGTGATGAGCAGTGCCTGGTTTTCTCCACACATACCGCTTAGAATTAAGGCCAAAAAGTTCTATCTTGGTCTCATCAGACCAAAGAATCTTATTTCTCACCATCTTGGAGTCCTTCAGGTGTTTTTTAGCAAACTCCATGTGGGCTTTCATGTGTCTTGCACTGAGGAGAGGCTTCCGTCGGGCCACTCTGACATAAAGCCCGGACTGGTGGAGAGCTGCAGTGATGGTTGACTTTGTACAACTTTTTCCCATCTGCATCTCTGGAGCTCAGCCACAGTGATCTTTGGGTTCTTCTTTACCTCTCTCACCAAGGCTCTTCTCCCCCGATAGCTCAGTTTGGCCGGACGGCCAGCTCTAGGAAGGGTTCTGGTCATCTCAAACGTCTTCCATTTAAGGATTATGGAGGCCACTGTGCTCTTAGGAACCTTAAGTGCAGCAGAAATTTTTTGTAACCTTGGCCAGATCTGTGCCTTGCCAAAATTCTGTCTCTGAGCTCTTCAGGCAGTTCCTTTGACCTCATGATTCTCATTTGCTCTGACATGCACTGTGAGGTGTAAGGTCTTATATAGACAGGTGTGTGGCTTTCCTAATCAAGTCCAATCAGTATAATCAAACACAGCTGGACTCAAATGAAGGCGTAGAACCATCTCAAGGATGATCAGAAGAAATGGACAGCACCTGAGTTAAATATATGAGTGTCACAGCAAAGGGTCTAAATACTTAGGATCATGGGATATTTCAGTTTTTTTAATAAATCTGCAAAAATGTCAACAATTCTGTGTTTTTCCGTCAATATGGGGTGCTGTGTATACATTAATGAGGAAAAAAATGAACTTAAATGATTTTAGCAAATGACTGCAATATAACAAAGAGTGAAAACTTTAAGGGGGTCTGAATACTTTCCATCCCCACTGTATCTTCTCGGTGTGTGGTCCCTCCTCTCCCTGTCTAAAAAAATTCTTTGAGATGACTGAGTCTCTTGGTTTTGGTAATAGTATGGATTAGGATTATTGTAATTCCTAATTGGTTCATACCTATTGTAGGTGGGGATGGAGCTTCTTTCTTGTAGTCTATATTGATCTTTTTGATACGTTGAGCCTCCATTGTCTCTATAATTCCTTTCATTATTCTTCCAATATGGTTTTTAAAAAAAAATGTTGAAAGGTGTTTTAGGGTAGTGTCATAGGGTCTGTTACCAATTGCCCCCATTCTCTCGATTTTCATATGGTTGTCTTGAATTGGATGTGTGTGGATCTCTATTCTCCCATCTTTGTAAAGATAGGGGTGATGGTAACTTCTGGGTTTTGAATTCAAACCTCTTTTTCTGGAGTTGAATATGTTGAGGTTGGTTGTGGATCCACTAATTTGGTTTGCCATTTAAAAACGTGGTCCGCTTTATAATCTGCAATGTCCTGTTGATATATTTCATTTTTCTTTGTTGTACTTCGAGGTCCTTGGCTATCAAATCTTTATTCAATTGGGAGGAAAGTTTATTGAATTCCATTGACTCTTTGTATGGATCTAATTTAGTTTTAGTTTATTCTATCTGCTTATCTATAATTTTCATCTTCTTCTGTTTTCTTTTAAGTAAAAAGGTTAAATCCTCCAAACTCTTATCATTAAAAAAGTGGAACCACTCATTGATTGATTCCTTATCCATCAAGCCTTCATTGGGTGGTAATTTCCACCAAAGTCTTCTTGCTACAATTTTTTCCCTTATATAATGGTCAAAGGTGTTAGTATCCCACCATAAGTTGACTTTCTTTTCCATGTTATGTCCTAGTTTTCTAACAAGCTTTCCAAATCTGTGTCTCTGGCTTTGTTGTTTAAATTAAAGACATCATCTAAATTTACATTTCTGTGATCCATAAAGGAAAACACATCCATAGTGGCTGCAAAGGTGGGGTAGTGTGAGTAAAGGAAATTTAAAGTGAAGTCCTTCGCACTACTAATTAAGTGAATAAAAAATGAAAACTAATAATGTGAAGTATGTGAAATCGCTGCAAGATCTGAAGTGTACACTTAACACAAAAAACAGTAAATAATAATGAAAGTGATCCGCGTAGACTTCTAACACATTAATATTATAGAAAAATAATCCCAAATAGTGTGAAAAAGTAAACACAATAGCTGAAATCCAAAATAAAATGTGTATACATCAAAAAAGTCCATCAAAGTGATACATTAGTGACAATAATCGTGAGTGTCCATAATCCTGGTGAATCTTTTAAATAAACAGTTGTGTTGTGAAATTGATGTTAATCTTCGTGACTAAATATGTCAGGAGACTAGTAGACCAGACTGTGTGGACTGCACAGAGATAACCCAAAACGCATGTAAGTGAATAAATAATGGTGTTTCTTAAACAAGTGACAAGTAAGAGGAATATAAACAGTGCAAAACCAACCACAGACCCACAAACAACAAATAGTATATACAAGTAAATGGAGATACCGGAATCGTAAACAAAGCCAGGCCAAGGTCATACACAGGGAGGTCAGCAGATGGGCAAGGACGGGAAACCAGCAGGACAGGGAGAGGATGGATGGTTAGGCTGAAGGGCAGGGATCCAAGCAAATCAGGTGGGACAAGAACAGGATGGGCTAGGGATAGGGATCGGATCGGATCAGAGCAGAGCAGGACAGAAACAGGTTCACGATCAGGATACAGGCAGCAAGGTCAGGGCACAGGGAGAAAGATACCAAGGCGAGCATGTGAGGGCTTGCCGGGTATTTATAGGACTGACTATAATTGACTTCAAGTCACACCTGAGCGCAGGGAGTGTTGTCTGCTCCATACTGCCAGGATCCATCCGCTGGTGGACGTCAGTACTGCGGCCAAAAGATGAAATGACACCAGCAGGGAAATATTCTCCTGACAGTTCAACACTGCCAGGAGACACCTGCTGGTGGACCCCAGTACTGCATGCCAAACGATATATCTTACCAGCGGATGGACCCTTTCCTGACAAAATAGTAGGGATGAGCCGAACACCCCCCTGTTCGGTTCGCACCAGAACATTTGAACAGAAAAAAAATTTGTTCGAACACGAACTCCCATAAAGTCTATTGGACACGAACATGAATAATCAAAAGTGCTAATTTTAAAGGCTTATATGCAAGTTATTGTCATAAAAAGTGTTTGGGGACCTGGGTCCTGCCCCAGGGGACATGGATCAATGCAAAAAAAAGTTTTAAAAATGGCCGTTTTTTCGGGAGCAGTGATTTTAATAATGCTTAAAGTGAAACAATAAAAGTGTAATATCCCTTTAAATTTCATACCTGGGAGGTGTCTATAGTATGCCTGTAAAGGGGCGCATGTTTCCCGTGTTTAGAACAGTCTGACAGCAAAATGACATTTCAAAGGAAAAAAAGTCATTTTTAAACTACTCGCAGCTATTAATGCATTACCGGTCCGACAATACACATAGAAGTTCATTGATAAAAACGGCATGGGAATTCCCCACAGGGGAACCCCAAACCAAAATTAAAAAAAAATGACGTGGGGGGTCCCCCTAAATTCCATACCAGGCCATTCAGGTCTGGTTTGGATATTAAGGGGAACCCCGGCCAAAATGTAAAAAAAAATGATGTGGGGGGTCCCCCTAAATTCCATACCAGTCCCTTCAGGTCTGGTATGGATATTAAGGGTAACCCCGGCCAAAATCTTTAAAAAAAATGACGTGGGGGTCCCCCTAAATTCCATACCAGGCCCTTCAGGTCTGGTATGGATATTAAGGGGAACCCTGCGCCAAAATTGTTAAAAAAATGGCGTGGGCTCCCCCCCAAAAGTCCATTCCAGACCCTTATTCGAGCAGGCACCCTGGCAGGCCACAGGAAAAGAGGGGGGGACAAGAGAGCAGGCCCCCCTCCTGAACCATACCAGGCCACATGCCCTCAACATTGGGAGGGTGCTTTGGGGTAGCCCCCAAAACACTTTGTCCCCATGTTGATGAGGACAAGGGCCTCATCCCCACAACCCTGGCCAGTGGTTGTGGGGGTCTGCGGGCGGGGGCTTATCGGAATCTGGAAGCCCCCTTTAACAAGGGGACCCCCAGATCCCGGCCCTCCCCCCGTGTGAAATGGTAAGGGGGGTATAAAAGTACCCCTACCATTTCACAAAAAAACTCAAAAATGTTAAAAATGACAAGAGACAGTTTTTGACAATTCCTTTATTTAAATGCTTCTTCTTTCTTTCTTCTATCTTCTATCTTCCTTTGGTTTCTTCCTCCATCTTCTTCTTTTGGTTCTTCTGGTTCTTCCTCCGGTTTTCTCGTCCAGCATCTCCTCTGCAGCATCTTCTTCCCTTCTTCTCCTCGGGCCGCTCCGCATCCATGGCATGGAGGGAGGCTCCCGCTCTTCTCTTCATCTTCTTCTCTTCTTCATCTTCTTATCTTCTTCTCTTCTCTTCATCTTCTTCTCTTCTTCATCTTCTTCTCCGGGCCGCTCCGCATCCATGGTGGCATGGAGGGAGGCTCCCGCTGTGTGACGCTTCTCCTCTTCTGACAGTTCTTAAATAATGGGGGGCGGGGCCACCCGGTGACCCCTTCCCCTCTGACGCATGGTGACTTGACGGGACTTCCCTGTGGCGTCACGGGGAATGCCACAGGGAAGTCCAGTCATGTCTCCGTGCATCAGAGGGGGGGCGGGGTCACCGGGTGGCCCCGCCCCCCATTATTTAAGAACCGTCAGAAGAGGAGAAGCGTCACACAGCGGGAACCTCCCTCCATGCCACCATGGATGCGGAGCGGCCCGGAGAAAAAGATGAAGAAGAGAAGAAGATGAAGAAGAGAAGAAGATGAAGAGAAGAGCGGGAGCCTCCCTCCATGCCATGGATGCGGAGCGGCCCGAGGAGAAGAAGGGAAAAAGGCGCCGCGGAGGAGATGCTGGACGAGAACACCGGAGGAAGAGCCAGAAGAACCAGAAGAAGAAGAAGATGGAGGAAGAAACCGAAGGAGGATAGAAGATAGAAGAAAGAAGAAAGAAGAAGTATTTAAATAAAGAAATTGTCAAAAACTGTCTCTTGTCATTTTTAACATTTTTGACAGTTTTTTAGTGAAATGGTAGGGGTACACCCTTACCATTTCACACAGGAGGGAGGGCTGGGATCTGGGGGTCCCCTTGTTAAAGGGGGCTTCCAGATTCCGATAAGCCCCCGCCCGCAGACCCCCACAACCACCGGCCAGGGTTGTGGGGATGAGGCCTTGTCCTCATCAACATGGGGACAAGGTGTTTTGGGGGGCTACTCCAAAGGACCCTCCCAATGTTGAGGGCATGTGGCCTGGTATGGTTCAGAAGGGGGGGCGCTCTCTCGTCCCCCCTCTTTTCCTGCGGCCTGCTAGGTTGCATGCTCAGATAAGGGTCTGGTATGGATTCTTGGGGGGACCCCACGCCGTTTTTTTTTAAATTTTGGCGCGGGGTTCCCCTTAATATCCATACCAGACCTGAAGGGCCTGGTATGGAATTTAGGGGGACCCCCCACGTCATTTTTTAAAAAAATTTTTGGCCGGGGGTTCCCCTTAATATCCATACCAGACCTGAAGGGCCTGGTATGGAATTTAGGGGGACCCCCACGTCATTTTTAAAAAAAAATTTGGCCGGGGTTCCCCTTAATATCCAAACCAGACATGAAGGGCCTAGTATGGAATTTAGGGGGACCTCCCACTTAATTTTTTTTTTTTAATTTCTGGTTCGGGGTTCCCCTGTGGGGAATTCCCATGCCGTTTTTATCAATGAACTTCTATGTGTATTGTCGGACCGGCAATGCATTAATAGCCGCAAATAGTTTTAAATGACTTTTTTCCTTTGAAATGTCATTTTGCTGTCAGACTGTTCTAAACACGGGAAACATGCGCCCCTGTACAGGCATACTATAGACACCCCCCAGGTTCGAAATTTAAAGGGATATTACACTTTTATTGTTTCACTTTAAGCATTATTAAAATCACTGCTCCTGAAAAAACGGCCATTTTTAAAACTTTTTTTTGCATTGATACATGTCCCCTGGGGCAGGACCCAGGTCCCCAAACACTTTTTATGACAATAACTTGCATATAAGCCTTTAAAATTAGCACTTTTGATTTCTCCCATAGACTTTTAAAGGGTGTTCAGCGGCATTCGAATTTGCCTCGAACACCCCAAATTGTTCGCTGTTCAGCGAACTTGCGAACAGTCGATGTTCGAGTCGAACATGAGTTCGACTTGAACTCGAAGCACATCCCTACTAAATAGTCACGTAATGCTCCCAGAGCCCTTACCTTCAAATGGAGAAAAATAAGCCTTGGTTCGATATCCTGGGATGGGATCGCCTATGTGTCATCCGTACTCCCAATTGATGTCCGTGTAGATGGTTATGGATGTGGTTCACGATCCGCTGAGCAAGCCCTCTCTCTGTTGACAGCTTGAATGGCCTCAAAATCTCATGGTTCCGTTATGGACGTTTAGTGTTCGCCATTAAAGGAAATAAAAGAAAACAGGCCTCCCATTCTGTAATATGTAAAGATAATACAATTTATTTAAAATGCCAAGTTGCCTTTTACATCAAAAAAGTTAAAAACAAGCTTATCTGTATGTAGCCGTGTTTTTTGATGTATACACATTTTATTTTGGATTTAAGCTATTGTGTTTATATTTTCACACTATTTGGGATTATTTTTCTATTATATTAATGTGTTGGAAGTCTGCACGGATCACTTTCATTATTATATATAAGATATGAAGACTCATAGTGTAATATTCACTAATAAGTGTTTATTTAAAGCATAAACATATTAAACTCACATGTCTGAAGAAAAAAAATGTGCGTTACTAAGTAGTAAAGCTGCAGCTTGGCAAACAACATGACGAAATGTCCCTTACGGCTGTTATCCCAATTTGGTTGCAATGCTGGAAATACATTTAAAGCATACTGAAAGGCTGAGATCTGACTATTTAAATCAACTCTTCAGTGGGACTAGATGGAATTGTATCCACCCTGCTATAAGCAGAGGGACTAGTTAAATTTAGTTCTGCTGGGTGATAATCTGCCAGGCTCATCTTTAGCACCTGGGTTTTCCCCTTAGCTCTGCTGCTGTTTCTGGCTGCTGCTAATAGGTGTCAATAAACACCTTTTGCAACAGACAGGGGAGCTGCAGCAATGCTGGGTTATAAATGTTTATGAACCCCCTTGCCAACCGCAAGGAAGTTTATTATCAGTGATGCATGCTGTAGGAGGGTATAAATATTTGTGGGGGGGTCTTCTCCCCGGGCTTTGACCTGAGGATATGTGTGTTGTAGTATGTACTGGCTAGGCTGGAAGCCTGAATTGATCCAGCACAAAAATCCTGAAGCTGCCCTACTTGGTTGAGGAGGATACGGCACTCAAGGTGTGGAGCCAGGAAAAAATGTCCTGCTGGAGGGGAAATAAGTCTGACCCTCAGAGGGTCCTGGTACTCCCTAGGAGAGGATGCAAGAGGCACCCATTGCCAGGCTGTGGAGCTCTGAAGAGAGTGCTGCTTGTGTTTGCCCGATGGTCCTTATTTTTGCAGTACACCATGGGTGACGTTCTCTTTTTGCACTGACAACAGGAGTTGGGGTCATAATCTGGAAAACACATTGATGCAGGTATCTGAAGCTCTACCCCTCTCTGCCTGAGAGTCTGGAGTGAAAAAAATATCTTTGGAAAGACAAGTAACCAGCATTATTTTCAATCCTTAATTAACATCATGGATCCACCCTGGGGTAATGTAAGCCTGCCTCAGTTTCTTTCTTTCCCTCAGGGGGGTCTCTAGAAAATGTTTTTGTTATTGTGACGGGAGTCACTTTGGGCGGGGGGCTTGTGGAACCCAGCTTACCTTGGAGAGCACTGGAAGCTCCTTGTCCTGCTCTTCCGGCCCCTCCTATGTGTAAGTTACCCTGTGTCTATAGGGGCACAGGGTGTCTGAGGACCCCAGTTGAGTCTGTAATGGAAATTTGTAAGTTCTGTATATAATTGTATTCTATTTTGTATGTATTTCACACTGCCCTCACTGTGCACACGGCACTAATAATGTTTTCAGTACATGTTTACATTCTTTCGACTACTGATTAGAATTAGCCTGCCTATGTAACGCCCCTTGTTACCATAAACGAACAATTGTAATATTAATGTGATACCTACGTAATCATGTGTATAAAAACCTTCAATTGTGTCATAATAAAGCAGAAAAGTTATTTGGAAAGATTCTGAGCGTATCTTTTGTGTCTGTTCCCTACTGCAGTAGTTATTATTAATTTGGAAACACTAATCAATATGAGGATAGGAGTTGCCTAACATAAAAATGTCTTGGTCAAGTGGCGAGCCAGCCAGGAGGGGCTTTACAGGTGACCCTGAGAATCCGAAGCGAGGAGCTTGAGACGATCTGGAAATTTCTGATAATCAGCCGGCTGAGGTAAGCCTTTTGCTTACATTTGAATTATCAAACTTCCTTGATCGGCAAGGCATTTTCGGGACAAAGGGTACCCATTTTACTCCCCTTAATCGAACTGTATTGATTGGTGGTTATATGTTATGTTGTCACTGTCTACTGTCCATCGGAGTGTTATAGATAAGAAAGGGAAGAATAGTGCTGTTCACAGGTATATGTAGTGCACATCTGCTAGATAAAGTAGTTTAGAGGCAAGAGGGTATAGGCACACGTAGAGAAGACTGGCCAGTCATTATGGGCATTGAATTAAGTAAGGGAATGAAGGGTAAGAGACCCTCAAAAATTCCCAGCACAAGAGGAGCGCTATATATGAACCGAAGGTGCGGTTCCGCCTATACTGAGCCCCTAGATTAATGGTTAAAGTGGACAGGGATCCACAATGGGTAACTGGGTTACCAAAATCCACAGGGACTAAGAATCATGCAGAGTAAACAGCTAGAGAAACAGCTATCTATGTGAGCAGGATGGATCAAGGGTGACAAATAACACTATACAGAAAGGGACATTTTCATGTTAAGTTGTGGGGTCAGGCACTACAACTAGTTAAGTTAAAACAGAGTAATGAGAGTTAAAACAGAATACTTTATATGTTGACAGAGAGGGAAGATGGGATGAGCACTATGGCTACCTGTCTGATCATAGAATCATAGAAGCTAGAGTATGTGAAGTATGGTATTACAATACATTGGATGCAAAGGATATCAGAACAAAATAAGGTAAGCAGAAGTTAAGCAGAGAAATAAAAAGAGTTAAAAGAAAGTGAGAGAATGGCATGCATGTGTTGTGTACAAATGGGAAAAATGTAAACGATTTAAGAGAGATATTCGTGTATGTGTGTGAATGCTGGAACTTTTAGTTCTATTGCTTGTGTGTGTCATGTATGCAGATGTGACCCCCTCCTTTGTGCTCTCATGAAAGAATGATGACTTTCTAAGACCCCACGTTGAGGGACTGGTGTCCTACCTTCAAGACACCAGCGATGGTGTTTCCATCCCTATGGGATCCTGGCTGGTGGCCCTCGACGTGGAGGGCCTTTATAACTCCATTCCCCATAAATTGGGAGTGGAGGTTATAGAGGGCTTTGTCTCTCATAATCCAGAAGTACCTAAACAATAAAACAAATTTATTATGGATTTGCTCTTTTTCATTCTTTCCAACAATATTTTTCTATTTGGCAGCTCCCACTACCTCCAGATACAGGGAGTGGCTATGGGGACCAAATGTGCCCCCTCTTATGCCAACCTGTATCTGGGGGGGGGTGGGAGCGTGAACTTTTTCACAGTGATGATATGCAAACCTTCTGGGAACAGATTCCCATTTGGAGACGTTTCATCGACAATATTTTTTTTATCTGGCTAGGAACGAAGGATACTCTTCTCTTGTTCCTTGACAGTCTAAAGATCAACAAATATAGTTTGAAGTTTACATTCGAACTCAGCCAACGTGAACTAACTTTTTTGGATGTCGAAATCCTGGTTAATGAGGATGGCAGCATTGATACCACATTCTTCAGAAAACCCTCAGCAGGTAATTGCTTGCTTCACGCCACCAGTTCCCATCCCTCAACCCTTGTGACAAATGTGCCCTATTGGCAATATCTAAGAATCAAGCGAAATTGCAGTGCAGATTCGGACTTTGAAAGGGAAGCCAAGTTGCTGCGATCTCGATTGCAGCAACGTGGCTACAGCAATAAATGTTATTATTTGAAAGCTAAGAATCAAAAAAGGGCCTCATTGATACATGACTCTAAACCAAAAAGGAGATTCCAGGCGTTAGATTAATTACCAGATTTTCTGGTCAGCACCGTCAGGTGCGGGACATTATGAAAAAATACTGTAACCTCCTAATGGGAGACGAGAACGTTTCAAAACATCTCAAATCCTACCCGGAAATAACTTTCAGGCGATCTCGATCACTTAGAGACATATACAGTCATTATGATGCCTCAACTGTGATCCCCAATGAATCCAAGAAGGGCCCTGTCACAAATGCAATTTCTGTAGATTTATTCATGTGGCACGAGGCATTTTGCTTCCCAATGGCCGTCTTTTCAAACCCAACTTTTTGGTAACATGTCAGTCGGTAGGCATTGTATATATTATGCAATGTGAATGCCAAATGTTTTGCGTTTGCAAAATTAAACGCCCCTTTTTCTGCCGTATCAGGGACCATGTATCCCTAATACAGAAAAAGAAAATGGAAACCCCAATTAGTCGGCACATTGGTTTGTACCACAATTTTGACAGTAGTAACATGCATTTTTTTGCCTTAGAGCACATACCCCCGGAGAGACAGGAGGGGACTATGATAAATTACTTCTACAGCGAGAGGCCCGCTAGATACATGATTTATCAGCTCTAAAATATCCCGGCCTCAGCGATGCCTTTAGTTTTAAACCTTTTCTTTGAATTATCATTATTATTTTTTCTTTTCTTTTTCTTCATTTTTTTCGTTTTTTACTTCTTCATTTAATTTTCTAATATGCATACATTTTTTTATTTAAATGTGGAAAAACGCCGCATTATGCTCATTCTTCCCGGTTTGCTCTGGATATATTTTTTCAAATTCTCCCCAGGCTGCTTCTAAACAAACTTTCCGTCATTATAAGAATTGATGTATATCATTATAAACCATCCAGGTCCTTGTTTGTTTAGTTTCCTGTTCCTAAATCATTTTTGGTTCACACGGATGCCAGGGACACCCATTTCGGCATGCGAGTAATCAATCGCTGCCCTAGGGGGAGCCCTAGAGGTATATAGCCTCATTAAGGATCAAGCTATGGATAAGAGCATTTTGTTATTTCCATTTTTGTTTACATGGTTTTATTTTTCATCAATACATCAGTGTCCTTATTTATATATACATATTTTCCTTCTTTGAATGGATATTTTTAATCCCTACCTTTATATAATTTGTGTGGTCTCAATTGGACATTGTGTTTTACTATATATGCCTTTTTTTCCCTTTCTCAATATAGCTCAGCCGACCTTGGCGTCAACAATAGATGCGTCCTTCACAGCTCAGTGTTCTGACGCATGCGCAGTACAGGCAATGACACGATCAGCGTCATGTCATGCCCCCACCCTGGTTCTTGTCCACACACCTGATCCTGGGGTTTCCTCACTACACGTCCGCATTCCGGTAGTGATGTCAGACACTACCGGGATGGGAAGACTATAAAAATGCGGTGATATGCCGGCACCTTCTGTCATAGGTTTCTCGTCCAGAGGGGAGGTTGTCTCTCTCCCACCTTATGCCTGCTCAAATATCCCCACAGGTAAATTGTTCTGTATGTGTTTCCGCCCTAACTTTGGAGCGATTTACACTTTCAGACTTTATTTAAATACATGTTGTTTTTTCTTTCATTTTAGTTGCATGTTTATGCACTCCCATCTTTTCAAGATTCTATTGATCCCTCTAAAGCTGCAGGCTCTGAATCTCCACATTATGATGACCTTAAACGTTTGTTTTTATTTGCAATGAGGCCCGTCTTGTGCCTTGCAATAGAGTGTTGATTCTACTAAAGGTAATCCTCATGTGCATTTTTTTGTTTTGATGTCTTTATTGACATAATTTGCTTAAATATTTTTCATTTCATTCCATCTTATCTTTTTTAAAGGACTTATCATTTTTTAGTCCTTCTGTGGCCAAAACGGACGGGAACCTTTATTCTATAGCTCTGATGATATGCACTAGAGATCAATGTTGTACCAATGCAATTCCCATTCACCATTTGGCAGCCTGGTGAGAATTTATTATTATCATTAGTATTTTTATCATCATTTGTTGATTGTTATTATTATGTTTTTGTTTAATGGAGTGATTTTATAGCTCCATATGGCACTACTATGACATGTTATCTATCTCTATCTATACTAAAATTGTTTCAATCATGTGATATAAACTGTAGTGATACATGTGATATCTTATTCCTTGTCTCTCTTATTTCCAGCATACCACAAATTATACCTAAACTCCTGAGGAAGCTCCAAATGAGCGAAACATGTTGAGTGGTATTTACTGAGTGGTATTCTCCCCACCAATTATTTTGTTGGATGTGGATATTAGGAGACTTTTTAATCATTTTTTGTAATGTTATGAATTGTATAAATAAATACATTTCTATTTTTATATACATGTCTTTCTACTCTATTTACTTCATCAATCTAAGCACCTTAAAAGTCCCTGGGGTTTTTACCCCTTTTCCCTCTTTTTGCTTACATTGTTTGCTTACATTGTTTGTATGGGATGTGGTGCTAAAGTTCGATTGTTCCTGCCCTCTTTATTAAAAATGAAAGAATGTGGCTGGGATGAGAGGTCAGTGATAAGCTGGAAGGATACCATGCCAATTTCAGTTTTTTAGACAAAACATTTATAACAAAATGTGCCGGGTTAACAAATCTAATGATAAACAATGTGATCACAATTATTTTGAATCTGTTTTCCAAACATGATAAAATGAAGGTTACATTTAACTGTGTATTACACAAATTGAATATCCTTTGATTGTGGAAACAGTGCATTTAAAAAAGGGAAATTAAGTAAAATTAAGTAATTATGAGTATTGATTTTAATTATGAGTTTAACAATTTTATTAGTAATATAGATATATTGAAACAATCCAGATTAATGGGGAAATTTGTAATGAATGGGATTAGTTTAGATGAAGATAACAATTTTGTACATTTATGCAATAAGCCCTTATTGAGAAAAAAAAGATTAAAAAGATTAAGATGAGGTTGCTATTTGGAATACAGCTGCCATAATATTTAACAAAGCCAAGATGGATGGGATACATAAGAAGTTTTTCTACAAAAATGAAATCTTAAGGTCTGATAACTTGATGTGCGGTCCATGATGTGAGAGTAATAATAAATAAAATTTAAATATTACAGACCCATCACATCAAGTCCACACACCCTGTTAGGATAGATGCCACCTGCAGCCAGTTGTTTTATAGTTTTTGATGTGGCCAAGTGCTTTCTGGTCCATCATACAGATTGTTGGTCCTTTTGTTTTTATTTATTTTTATTTTTGAAATCCAAAGCAGAATGTGGGGATTTTGAAATGATGTGCCCCTTTTCCTTGTAAGTGCAATGGTATAAGCAGAAGAATATTTTGGATTTATGGACATCTCTACATGACCGCAGGGTATTGTTATCATTTATTATAATATTGCCAGGAAAAAGTTGTCTTTTTGAAACATGAAACTGGATTTCTTACACAACCAGCATGATAGAAAACAAGCCATTGTAATATATTTATGCAAGCTGGACCAGGGCCCACCCCAGGCGGAGTGCACCCGGGCACCAGAGAGGTGGGGGCGCTGAAGCGCCAGAGTGCTCCCCTCCCTCCTTCTCCTCTCTGTGTCCAGAGGCGGCTCCCTCCGCAGGTCACCGCCGCTGCTGTATTTTTTCGCTGTATTTTTTGAGGCTCAAGCCCATCCCCCCTCCCTCCCTCCTGTCAGAGAAGCAGAACAGCCGCCGGAAATCAGAGCGGCTGGTCTCTGTGTGGAGAGAGACCAGCCGCACAGTGACATCATTGGGGGGGTGGTCCGTGCCTGACGTGTTCTCCTCCTCTGTCTCTCACTCCCGCCCAAGCCTGTCTCCATCTGCTCTCCACCCAGGTGGCAGCTAGTGAGGAGAGGACAGTGTGCAGCCAAGCTGCCCAGGTGGAGAGCAGATGGGGACAGATGGAGGGTGTTTTTATGTACGATAATGGAGGGGGGGTCTCTACTAATAGAGGGGGGTCTGTCCTGGGGGGGTCTGTACTAATGGAGGAGGGGGGTTTGTCCTGGGGGTCTGTACTAGTGGAGTGGGGGCTTTGTCCTGGGGGGTCTGTACTAATGGAGGGGGGCTTTGTCCTGGGGGGGTCTGTACTAATGGAGGGGGGTTTGTCCTGGGGGGGTCTGTACTAATGGAGAGGGGGCAGTTTGTCCTGGGGGGTCTGTACTAGTGGAGGGGGGCTTTGTCCTGGGGGGTCTATACTAATGGAGGGGGGCTTTGTCCTGGGGTCTGTACTAATGGAGGGGGAGTTGTCCTGGGGGGTCTGTATTAATGGAGGGGGGTTTATCCTGGGGGCTGTACTAATGGAGGGGGGTTTGTCCTGGGGGGTCTGTACTAATGGAGGGGGGTTTGTCCTGGGGGTCTGTACTAATGGAGTGGGGTTTGTCCTGGGGGGTTTGTACTAATGGAGGGGGGTTGTCCTGGGGGGTCTGTACTAATGGAAAGGGGGTTATCCTGGGGATCTGTACTAATGGAGGAGGGGTTGTCCTTGGGGTCTGTACTAATGGAGGGGGGCTTTGTCTTGGGGGGTCTATACTAATGGAGGGGGGCTTTGTCCTGGGGGTCTGTACTAATGGAGGGGGGTTATACTGGGGGGTCTGTACTAGTGGAGGGGGGCTTTGTCCTGGGGGGTCTGTACTAATGGAGGGGGGCTTTGTCCTAGGGGTCTGTACTAATGGAGGGGGGGTTGTCCTGGGGGGGTCTGTACTAATGGAGGGGGGGACTTTGTCCTGGGGGAGTCTGTACTAATGGAGGGGGGCTTTGTCCTGGGGGTTTGTACTAATGGAGGGGGGTTGTCCTGGGGGGTCTGTACTAGTGGAGGGGGGGCTTGGTCCTGGGGGGTCTGTACTAATGGAGGGGGGTTGTCCTGGGGGGGTCTGTACTAATGGGGGGGTTTGTCCTGGGGGTCTGTACTAATGGAGGGGGGGTTTGTCCTGGGGATCTGTACTAATGGAGGGGGGCTTCGTCCTGGGGGGTCTGTACTAATGGAGGGGGGGTGTCTGGGGGTCTGTACCAATGGAGGGGGGGTTTGTCCTGGGGGTCTGTACTAATGGAGGGGGTTTGTCCTGGTGGGGGGGTCTGTACTAATGGAGGGGGGGTTTGTCCTGGGGGTCTGTACTAATGGAGGGGGGCAGTTTGTCCTGAGGGTCTATACTAGTGGAGGGGGGCTTTGTCCTGAGGGGTCTATACTAATGGAGGGGGGCTTTGTCCTGGGGGGTCTGTACTAATGGAGGGGAGTTATACTGGGGGTCTGTACTAGTGGAGGGGGGGCTTTGTTCTGGGGTCTGTACTAATGGAGGGGGCTTTGTCCTGGGGGTCTGTACTAATGGAGGGGGGGTTGTCCTGGGGGGTCTGTACTAATGGAGGGGGGGCTTTGTCCTGGGGATTTGTACTAATGGAGGGGGGTTGTCCTGGGGGGTCTGTACTAATGGAGGGGGGCTTGGTCCTGGGGGTGGTCTGTACTAATGGAGGGGGGTTGTCCTGGGGGGTCTGTACTAATGGGGGGGTTTGTCCTGGGGGGTCTGTACTAATAGAGGGGGGTTTGTCCTGGGGATCTGTACCAATGGAGGAGGGTTTGTCCTGGGGGGGTCTGTTCTAATGGAGGGGGGTTTGTCCTGGGGGGGTCTGTACTAATGGAGGGGGGCTTTGTCCTGGGGGGTCTGTACTAATAGAGGGGGGGTGTCCGGGGTCTGTATTATGGAGGGGGGGTTTGTCCTGGGGGTCTGTACTAATGAAGGGGGGTTTGTCCTGGGGGGTCTGTACTAATGGGGGGGTTTGTCCTGGGGGGTCTGTACTAATGGAGGGGGGGACTTTGTCCTGGGGGGGTTTGTACTAATGGAGGGGGGCTTTGTCCTGGGGGTTTGTACTAATGGAGGGGGGTTGTCCTAGGGGGTCTGTACTAATGGAGGGGGGCTTGGTCCTGGGGGTGGTCTGTACTAATGGAGGGGGGTTGTCCTGGGGGTCTGTACCAATGGGGGGGTTTGTCCTGGGGGGTCTGTACTAATGGAGGGGGGGTTTGTCCTGGGGATCTGTACCAATGGAGGGGGGTTTGTCCTGGGGGGGTCTGTTCTAATGGAGGGGGGTTTGTCCTGGGGGGGTCTGTACTAATGGAGGGGGGCTTTGTCCTGGGGGGTCTGTACTAATGGAGGGTGGGTGTCCGGGGGTCTGTACTAATGGAGGGGGGGTTTGTCCTGGGGGTCTGTACTAATGAAGGGGGGGTTGTCCTGGGGGGTCTGTACTAATGGAGGGGGGTTTGTCCTGGTTGGGGGGGTCTGTACTAATGGAGGGGGGTTTGTCCTGGTGGGGGTCTGTTCTAATGGAGGGAGGGGGTTTGTCCTGGGGGGATCTGTACTAATGGAGGGGGGTTTGTCCTGGTGGGGGGCTGAACTAATGGAGGGGGGTGGTTTGTCCTGGGGGGTCTACACCCAGAAAGTACACCATAGACTCCAGAGGGAGAGGGCAGTGCTGAGAGAACACCATCAGAGAGAGAACCCCGCTGCCCTGCGCCACCAGAGGGAAAGCCAGACAGCCTAGCGCCATCTCTGGCGGAGAAAGGAATAGAGTCATTGCAGGAATACAGATCTGGGTGCTACCCAGTGGAGTCGCAATGGGCAATTCAGAGTGAGCTGACTCCTGATCAGAGGAACCATTGCTGTATCGCTGGGTCAGGTGAGAGGGCCGATCGGCCATTATCTACTAACGTCCATAGGAACTCCAGTCTCTGACCATCTCCTGTATTATATCTGCAGTCTCTGACCATCTCCTCTATTATATCTGCAGTCTCTGACCATCTCTTGTATAATGTCCGCGGTCTCTGACCATCTCTTGTATCATGTCTGCAGTCTCTGATCATCTCCTGTACTACGATTGCAGTCTCTGACTGTCTCTTGTATCATGTCTGCAGTCTCTGACCGTCTCTTGTATCATGTCTGCAGTCTTTGACTGTATTATGTCTAGGGGCTCTTTCTAACAGACATCCCTCTGTGTGTGCATCAGAGAGACTCCCCTCCAGGTTTCATTAGTGTACTCTCTTCCTGTATTTTCTTTATTGTTAAGAGATCATGGAAGGATCCCAAGGTAACGAAGACTTCTAAGGGGAGCATCTCTGTGTTTGAGTCGTTGCCAAAGAAAGATTTGTAAAGGGGAGGAGTTGGTAAGATGACCACGCCCATATGGGGGCGCCAGAAATATTTCTGCACCCAGGCGTCTGTGACCCTAGGATCGGCCCTGAGCTGGACCCAGTAATGAAGGGTTCATCCCGATATATCAGAGCTGTAGCTGTATGCAAAGGTGCTATTAGACAAAGTATCAGACATTATTTTGGTCAAATATTTAATTTTTAATGGTCCTACATTTTGCGCAGCAAATATACAGCTAACCAAGTGTTTGTCTAATGAAAGGTTCAAAATATGAATTTGTTTTGTTTATGTACAAATCTAACAATGAAAAATGTGTACATTTGAATCCATCCACCTTATTGCCTCTATTGGGGGAGGCTGGAGACAAAGGAAGCCACATGTGTTAAATTGATGGTGTAGGAATCAGCTGCTGTGAGTCCAGTGTAGGATACACTCCCTGAAGACCCAGATATTACATTTTTTGTAGATTTGATCCCGGTTTTATAATGAGGATGGCAATACCCATACTGAGTATGCAGTTTCTCACCCAGAAGGATACTCTGTATTTAGAGTCATTGGTTCCTTTTTCCCCAGCTCAAGAAGCAGAGCTCCATGTTTTAGCAAAGCCTGAGAGCTATAAAAAGAGTATATATTTATATAGATAGTCGAGATATAGAGAGTTTTTGGTTCCATTTGGGAAATTATGTTTTTATTAAACTTTTATATTTTTTTAAGCAAACAAATACAGAATTGTTGCATAATGTAAATTACATAGATATTTGAAAATACAATGATATCAGAGAAGAAAAACAATGGAGTGTAAGGCACAGACAAACAAAGTCCATGAGTGCAGGGCACAGGAGTGTACTGCACAACAAGTCAAGAAAACACAGGATAAACAGCTCATCAGTAGGTAATTTAAAGTGGATGTAAACCCAATGTCATCCTTTCTAAACTACTGCCATAGGGGTTATCTCTAAGGATATACATGCGTCCTGTATGTATCTTTACCTGTCAAATGTCTCCCCTCTGTCTGTTATTAGACCCAAAAAAACTGCATATTCTGTGGGTGGGTCTGTTGTCTGGAGCTCGGTGGGTGGAGTCGTGATGTCAGTAGACGCCCCGCCCACCTCTACACTCCTTGTCAATATGCATTTCTCTTGTTTATTTCTAACACTGAACTTCTGCTGAACTTCTACTATGATCTCTAACATCCAGTGAAAAGACAGGAAAGTAACCACATGACTTCAGCATGCCAAATCATGCTGAGGTGTGGAACAGCCAATTCTTGCAGAGCTGCTGAAGAAAGGAGTGGGATGGAATTAAAAAATAATGCATGTCTTAGGCTAGTGCACGAGATGTAAACATCTGTCACTCACAGCAAGGGGGAGTATTTGACAAAGTTTTTCCCAGTTTGTCAAGATTTTTCTCACTGAACAATAAAAGAGGATTGCTCAGAGATGGATTAACTCTGTGTGGCAAGACTGGGCTCAAATGATAGGAAATCTTATACTCTACAGTATAATAAAAAAAATGTGGGTTTACATCCACTTTAAGTTTCAAAACCAGAGAACAATCATATAAAAGAAGAGACACAGGTGTCATGCAGGACATACGATATGAAGTAAAAGACTCAGAAAGGCATCTAACGACATACATGAAGATAAGGGTGTGGGGAGATGCAACATGGTCACATGTAACACAATGTCAACACAATCTAAAATGCGGTGGTTAGCATAGGGGTCCCAAATTCCAATCGATCCCAAGGTTCCCACACTTTATCAAACTGGGGGATGGAATCATGTACTGAGGCTGTTAGATATTCCATTCTCCGAATTTCAGCCACTGAATGCAGAAATTTGGACCACGGAGGAGGTGCATTGGATAACCAGCACATAGGGATAAGCCTTTTAGCAGCCAACAAAATATGAGAAAGAAGCCTATTGGCTTTTTTGGTTATGCCAGAAAAAGGAAGACCCACCAAATAGTTCAAGGGATCGAGCGGAAGGGACACGTTCATCGCTTTCTGTATTAGGAGCCGAACCCCATGCCAGAAGGGTTGGATCATTGAACATTGCCAAGAAAAATGAAACAAGGAGCCTGTATCTGTCCCGCAACGCCAACAACGTGGCGAGACTGAGGGATCATATTTATGAATTACATCAGGGGTTTTTTACCAAAACATGAGGATCTTCATAGACGTCTCCCTTTGGGTTACACATTTGGAGGACTTGGAGGTAGAGGACCAAATCCTATCCCATACATGGACCGAAATAGGTCTACCTATTAAATCGGACCACCTCCTCATATAGTGGTGTGTGGTCTCGGTAAGGGGTGTCAACTCATGGAGGATACGATAAATGGAGGATATTAAATGCAATTGATGGGGGTCCTTGAGCACAAAGGTATTCAAAGGTGGATGGTTTGTCAATAGTTAAGGTTGGGGATTTGGAATGAAAGAAATGTCTGACCTGCAGATAGAAGTGGGAAAGTTGAGGGGGAATATCAAATTTCTCACGTAAGGTATCGAAGATATGTAGTTTTCACGTGATAGGATGTACTAGATCTCGGAGTTGGAAAAGGGGGATATTGAGCCATGGGAAAACCCTACCTAGGGACATACTATCTGGTATGAGTGGGTTGAACAATATATTTATCAGGGGATAACAAGGTGAGGCAAGGTGGTAATCCTTGAGGCATTTACGCCAAATGGTTAAGGTGAAAAACATTGGAGCATTACATTGACGTTTGAGAGTGGGATCTAAGGATTGGGGGGTGCCCCAAACCAGAGAGCTTAGATGAACTGGGTACAGCACTCCCTTTTCAATGGCTGTCCACTGATTTGGTGCGAACAAAGAAGACCATGAAGCAATAGCTCTCAAATGCGAAGCATAGTAATATTTAATAATGTCCGGAGCTCCCAATTCCCCCTGCATCTTGGGGCAAAAACCACAGAGATTGCTATGTGATGGGCCCTGTCCCCCCATATGAACTTTAAAAAAACTTCTCTGGAGTGCTTTTAATTGAGAGGAGGGCATAGCAATTGGTATTGTTTCAAAGTGATATAATAGTCTGGGTAGAATGGACATTTTTAAAACATTAATCCTGCCCAGCAGAGATAGGGGATATTTTGTCCAAGCTGATAGGGATTTATTGATATCTGAAACTAGAGGCGGGAAGTTAGCTGAGTAAAGAGAAGAGTAGGAATGGGTGAGAAAAACGCCTAGATATTTGAGGGAGGATTTGCACCACCTATAAGGATATGATTCCTTGAGTTGTGATAGTAACGGTAGTGGGATTTGTATGGGTAGAGCTTCAGTTTTAGAAGTGTTAACCTTATAACCTGAGATGGCTCCAAAAAAAGCCAGTATTTTATATAGTGAGGGAAGAGATATCAGTGGATTAGTAATAGTGAGCAAGGTGTCATCTGCAAAAAGTTACAGTTTATATTCCCCCTGTCGCATCACCACCCCACGAATATCTGAATGAATCTGGATGGACTCGGCCAGGGGTTCTAGACATAAAATAAAAAGTAATGATGATAGAGGACACCCCTGTTGAGTTTCATTTGTCATGGGGAAGCTAGGCGACAGGAAGGATGACATCTACACTTGGGCTGTAACTGTTGAGTAAAGAGCTTCTATAGCTATAGCTAGAAAAGGACCTCTAAAACCATACATCTTAAAACAGTGAACATATAAGGCCAACTCAATCTATCAAAGGCCTTTTGTGCATCTAAACTTAAGATCAATGCCTGTCGTGAAGTTCTGTCCAAAAGGTCTATTAAGTCAATTGTACGACAAGTATTGTCCCCCGCATGCCTACCCGTGACAAAGCCCACCTGGTCTCTGTGAATCAGTTTGGGGATACGTCTAGATAGTCTCGTTGCAAGGATTTTAGTAAATATTTTATAGTCTGAATTTAAAAGAGTTATAGGCCTGTAATTATCTGGGATAGAGGGGTCCTTGCCAGGCTTTGGGATGACAGATATGTAGGAGTGGGAAAATTGTGGATGGGGAGACGTACCCTTAAGCAGGGAATCGTAGAGAGTCAGCATTTGTGGAGACAGGATGTCAAAGAAGGATTTGTAGTAGAAATAGGGCAGTCCATCAGGACCGGGTGATTTATGTAATGGGAGTTTCTTAACTATGGCCAAGAGTTCCTCAGCCGTCTATATTCAGACTATCCAAGTCTTCTGAAGATAGTTTTGGGAGTTTTATGTTAGAGAAAAAGGTCTCAAATTTCTGAGTGAAATTGAAATGGTTCTCTGGGGTTAGACAGTTGTATAGTTAATGATAAAATTTTCCAAAGATGTTTGACATTGCACGGGGACAGTGTGCTCTAGATCCATCTGCCTGTTGGAGGAAATCAGGGAATGAATTAAATGGGCGTGGGTGTAATTTGTTGACTAGCATTCTATGGGGTTTATTCCAGTATTCGTAAAATGTTTGTTTTGTCCACAATAAAGACCTAGCTGCCTTGCCAAGTTGTATTAGTTTGATTTGTTCTCTGAGAGAGATGACCTTATGTAGTTTTGACTCTGTGGGGCCACACAATAGCCTTTGCTCCGCAGTAACCAAAACGGATGTAAGGGACTGTATAAGTCTATTTCTTTCTATTTTTAAGCGAGAGCTTTCAGCTATGCAAGCACCTCGGAAAACAGCCTTGTGCGCCTCCCACAATATAGAATAATTGGAGACTGACCCTAGGTTACATTGGAAATAGTCTTCCAGATTCTTTGCTAATATAGTATGTTTTGGTTCCATTTGAAGGGCCAGTAGTTTGTTTTTACTTCAGCAGTTAAACCAATCAAGCATGCTAAGTTAATTTGATCGGCTGTTTCAGCCTTCCAGGTTCTTGCTGAGGTAGCCATGCTAACATTAAAACTCACACATGGAAGCAGACCAGGTGACTAAGGATGCTGCATCACAGCCCCGGACACTTGATGGATCTGTGCAACTCACAGATTCCACCCTAGTTCTGGCCCAGTATAGCTGGGATTAATAATTCAACTTTAAGGACCCCAGAACGAGAAGAACAAGTGGTCCACAGGGGGCAACTTCTTATGAAATAGGACTTTGGAAAAGGTGATCATTTATATCTGCCAGCCACTCTTTTCCCTCCAGCTTGACACATGGACCGTGTCATCAGTCACAAGCAGTTATGGCTGCCTTAGTAAATGAGCATGGGATAGAGGCAGGGTTCACCCCAGTTGTTTTTAGAACATACCACTTCTTGTTTTACCTGTTACCAAAGGTGTTACCAAAAGCTGAACATCCCTTCCAGAGATTACAAAAAAATATATCCAGATACCCAAGTCAGGATCTTACAAGTATGCATTTTGTCTGTATGGACATGTTTTCTGGATTTCTAGTGGCAAATGCTACTGCAAGGCCACAGTAAAAAATGTTATCAGAAGTAGTTTAAAAGTACAGAGAGTAACGGAGGAAATCATTTTTATAGGAGAGTCCTTACTAGAAGTTTTGAGGTTTTATTTTTACACTCCCTACTGTCTACAATGTAGCGGACAAAGTAGAGTAAGAAACTAGAAATTTTTGCTTGAATGTTTTCTTAGATTTTATCAAGCCCCTAGGGGGATGTTGGACTCTCTCCCTATGGGATTTGGTTTGGGAGTGTGTTACTCACTTGCTTATATTTTGTCTCAGCAGCTGAAGTCCTCCATTCGGATCTCACAGAGAATGTTGCTGATATTTTAAAGTTTTTGACAAACTAATTTATGTGTTTTCTCCCCAATTCCAGATCCTAAAACTTTGGAAGGATCTAAAACAAAAGCCAGGTGACTTGTGGATTGTTAAGAGACATGTATATATAAGGAAATGTTTGGATACTCAATACAGCATCTATTTCATGTACAAGTTGTGCAAAACCTGCAGGAAAAGTCACCTGGATCCACACCCGACACTGCAAAAATGACTAAATTAAAGAAATCTCTGTGTTTGATTTGTTTCCCTCTTGCGTCACAGTCTAGGGTACTTTTTGATTCAATTACTTTAATTGTAAGGGACATATATATATATATATATATGTATATATATATATATATATATATATATATATATATATATATATATATTGAAAAGTAATTCAGCCATGTTGAAGTCATATTTGTCTTTTGTACGTCTTCCATTTTATGTAGAATTATCTGTGTTTACATGTGCTGATAAGTCAGCATGCCAACAATTCAGCTAGAAGGCCATTCTGGCCACAGGAGTGTACAGCCAGTACTCTGTAAATATGTCTTATTAATCATTTGTTTTTCACAATGAAAAGTACTTTTGTAATGAAAAAGCCGCTCAGCTATTATTTTCTCCACAATGGAGTTTTTGCCTCTTTGGCCAGGACTACCTCCACCTAAGCGTTTGAAGGCTCCAGGTTAAAGGTGATAGCAGGTGTGGTTAGTGATCAAAATATTGATCAAAAGAAGGGAGACTGTAATGGAAATTTGTAAGTTCTGTATATAATTGTATTCTATTTTGTATGTATTTCACACTGCCCTCACTGTGCACATTGCACTAATAATGTTTTTAGTACATGTTTACATTCTTTTGAGTCCTGATTAGAATTAGCCTGCCTATGTAACGGCCCTTGTTACCATAAAGTACAATTGTAATTTTAATGTGATACCTACGTAATCATGTGTAAAAAAACCTTCAATTGCATCATAATAAGGCAGAACAGTTATTTGGAAAGATGCTGAGCGTATCTTTGGTGTCTGTTCCCTACTGCAGTAGTTATTATTTATTTGGAACCACTAATCAATATGAGGATAGAAGTTGCCTATCATCAAAATGTCCTGGTCAGGTCTGCTTAACCCAACTCACCGTACAACCACACCAGACTCAGCATTTCCTTTTGACACTGTTGTTCTGGGTTCTGTGTGTGTGGTTTGTGTTGAAGGAAGGGGGGCTCTTTTCACTTTAATATTTGTGAGCAATACCCTTCAAGAAATGTATGAATATAGATGATTTCACCTTTAAGACTGCTAGAACTTTGTAGGAGTATTTCACAGACCATTGCTAGATGGTTTGAGGTGGGGTGGGGGTTGTTATGTGTTTGTTAAGTGCCTGTATCCCATTGTTCTATTGTTTGTGTGTGCCTTAGCAGCAACCTATTATGGGATGTATGTCTATGTGTATTAGCTGTGAGAGGGGATTTCTTTTTCGTACATCATGGGACACAGAGCCACAGTATTTACTGGATGGGTTATAGGCACCTCTAGGTAATGGACACTGGCACACCCTAGACAGGAAGTTTAGCTCCCTATATAACCCCTCCCCTTACTGGGAGTACCTCAGTTTTTTCGGCAGTGACTTAGGTGTTGGTCACGAGTAAAGATGTGCTGTGCTGAGCTCCGCTGGAATATTCCTTGCTGGGGCAAACCATGAAACGGGATCCATTCAAAGTGTCTTTTCCAGGCCGAAATTGAATGGTACCCGGGCCTCGTGTCTGAAGAAACGAGGTTTTACCTGTAATGCTTCTCTTTTTAGGGAGCTGGACCCTGGGATCCAGTATTTGATTTTTTCAGCCATATTCCTGGCAGGGTGCTTTTTACAGGCCCAGGGCTATGGATCCCCTGATAAAAAGGGGGCCCCAGTCCCTGAAGGTTTTTTAACCACTTCAATACCAGGCACTTAGACACCTTCCCGCCCAGGCCACTTTTCATCTTTCAGCGCTGTCGCTATTTGAATGACAATTGCGCGGTCGTGTTGCACTGTACCCAAGCAATTTTTTTATCATTTTGTTCCCACAAATAGAGCTTTCTTTTGATGGTACTTGATCACCTCTGTGGTTTTTATTTTTTGCGCAACAAATAAAAAAAGACCGATTATTTTGAAAAAAAACAAGTTTTTCTTTGTTTCTGTTAAAATTTTTTGTAAATAAGTACGTTTTCTTCTTCAATGATGGGCACTGATATGGCTGCACTGACGGGCACTGATACAGTGGCAGTGATGGGCATGATGAGGTGGCACCAATGAGGTGGCACTAATGAGGTGGCACTGACGGGCACTGATGATGGGCACTGATAGGCGGCACTGATGGGCACTGATAGGTGGCACTGATGGGCACTGACAGGTGGCACTGGTATGCGGCACTGATGGGCACTCATAGGTGGCACCGATGGGCACTCATAGGCTTCACTGATGGGCACACATTAGGTGGCATTGATAGGTACTTATGGGTGGCACTGATGGGTACTTATGGGTGGCACTGATAGGTGGCACAGATGGGCACTGATGGGCATGGATGGGCACTGACAGTTGGCACCAATGGACACTGATGGGTGGCACTGATGACACTGATTGGTGGCACTGATGCTCCTAAGGGTGGCATTGCTGGGCATCTAGGCAATATTATGGTGCCAATCAGTGCCCATTTGTAGGCACAGATTGGGCACATGTGGATGGCCATGGGGTACATACCTGGCCATCCACATGTTGCCCCTTCCCTGGTGGTCCTAGTGGCGATCCCTGGTGGTCCAGTGTGGTGATCTGAGGGGTGGCTGCGCTGATAAACAATCAGTGCAGACCCCCCTGTCAGGAGAGCCGCCGATCGGTTCTCCTGTACTCGCGTCTGTCAGACGCGAGTGAGGAAAGCCGATCAATGGCTCTTCCTATTGACATTGTGATCAGCCGTGATTGGACACGGCTGATCACGTGGTAAAGAACCTCCACTTGGGGGCTCTTTACCAAGATCGGTGGAGCGGTGTGTCAGACTGACACACCGCTCCACCGATCGCCACAATGCGCGCCCCCGCGGGCGCGCAGTGGCATGTTATTCTGCTGGATGTCATATGACGTCCAGTCAGGATAACGGAACCACTTCCCGGACGTCAATCCGCTATAGGCCAGGCTGGAAGTGGTTAATGGAGCCCACCATGAGCGGTGAAGATTGGGTCTGTTTGGTTTACCACAGAACCCTGCAGCCGGATAAGGTAAGGGAGGTTACTAAGAAATGTTTCTAATTCTTGTGGGTTTCCTCCTTTAAGTAAATGTTGCTATGCCTAAAGTCGCCACCAGGGGCTTTCAGGAGCACTTACCTGTTCCATGCTTGTCAGTCTTGCTCAATGTCACAATCTGCATGCTTTCTCCGAGCCCAAGCTCCAGGTAGGATGTGGGAAGGGGTTTTCTTTCTTTTTAGGAATGTCCCCCCCACAGATTTTCTTCCAGGCTAGAGGCCGTGGGGCAGTCGGCGATATGCCACACTGTTCCTGCTGCCGCCGCCATTACGGCAGCCCTCCATCCACCTGCTCTTCTCTCTCCTCCACCCCAGCCCCCCCTCCACGTGCGATCCGGTCGGATCGGAGCCCCTGCTCACACGAGAAAATGGTATTTTTTTTTAAAAAGATGAGGGGGCAGAAGGGGTGGTTGGAGGAGGTGGGCAGAGCATCAGCGCAGCGTTGGTGTGGTTCAACGCCCTCAAGCGTGGGCCATGCTTAGCTATAAAGATGCACTTTTTGCAGGTGCATACAGCCAAAGGAGGGACACAGAGCAGATGGATAGCATGTGAGTGTGGGTGGCACAGGTGTTCCCAGGCACATTTACATAGCATCAGACTGAGCCTTGATAGCAGTGTCAGTTGCTGAACTGTTTTGCTCAGCAGTGGGTGCATTTATGGTAGTACCTCTGCATTTGTGCTTAGCACTATGGGCAGAAGGGGAGGTACAAATACCCCGAAAAATAGGGGCTCAAAGGGATCTCCCTCAGGCTCTGAGGACCCCCCTCTGCAATGCCGTCTCCCCCTGAAAGACCTAGGGAGGCTGGCCAGAGTGAGCTGCAAATGCTTCTGGCATTTCGGCCTCTGTATACAGTGGGGACGGAAAGTATTCAAACCCCTTAAATTTTTCACTCTTTGTTATATTGCAGCCGTTTGCAATGTACACACAGCACCCCATATTGACAGATAAACACAGAATTGTTGACATTTTTGCAGACTTATTAAAAAAGAAAAACTGAAATATCACATGGTCCTAAGTATTCAGACCCTTTGCTGTGACACTCATATATTTAACTCAGGTTCTGTCCATTTCTTCTGATCATCCTTGAGATGGTTCTACACCTTCATTTGCGTCCAGCTGTGTTTGATTATACTGATTGGACTTGATTAGGAAAGCCACACACCTGTCTATATAAGACCTTACAGCTCACAGTGCATGTCAGAGCAAATGAGAATCATGAGGTCAAAGCAACTGCCTGAAGAGCTCAGAGACAGAATTGTGGCAAGGCACAGATCTGGTCAAGGTTACAAAAATATTTCTGTTGCATTTAAGGTTCCTAAGAGCACAGTGGCCTCCATAATCCTTAAATGGAAGACGTTTCGGATGACAAGAACCCTTCCAAGAGCTGGCGGTCCGGCAAAACTGAGCTATCGGGGGAGAAGGGCCTTAGTGAGAGAGGTAAAGAAGAACCCAAAGAACCCACTGTGACTGAGCTCCAGAGATGCAGTCAGGAGATGGGAGAAAGTTGTAGAAAGTCAACCATCACTGCAGCCCTCCACCAGTCGGGGATTTATGGCAGAGTGGCCCGACAGAAGCCTCTCCTCAGTGCAAGACACATGAAAGCTCGCATGGAGTTTGCTAAAAACACCTGAAGGACTCCAAGATGGTGAGAAATAAGATTCTTTGGTCTGAGCGGTATGTGTGGAGAAAACCAGGCACTGCTCATCACCTGTCCAATACAGTCCCAACAGTGAAGCATGGTGGTGGCAGCATCATGCTGTGGGGGTGTTTTTCAGCTGCAGGGACAGGTTGACTGGTTGCAATCGAGGGAAAGATGAATGCGGCCAAATACAGGGATATCCTGGATGAAAACCTTCTCCAGAGTGCTCAGGACCTCAGATTGGGCCAAAGGTATACCTTCCAACAAGACAATGGCCCTAAGCACACAGCTAAAATAATGAAGGAGTGGCCTCACAACAACTCTTTGACTGTTCTTGAATGGCCCAGCCAGAGCTCTGACTTAAACTCAATTGAGCATCTCTGGAGAGACCTAAAAATGGCTGACCACCAACGTTTACCATCCAACCTGACAGAACTGGAGAGGATCTGCAAGGAGGAATGGCAGGGGATCCCCAAATCCAGGTGTGAAAAACTTGTTGCATCTTTCCCAAGAATGGTGCTTCTACTAAATACTGAGCAAAGGGTCTGAATACTTAGGACCATGTGATATTTTAGTTTTTCTTTTTTAATAAATCTGCAAAAATGTCAACAATTCTGTGTTTTTCTGTCAATATGGGGTGCTGTGTGTACATTAATAAGGAAAAAAAGTGAACTTAAATGATTTTAGCAAATGGCTGCAATATAACAAAGAGTGAAAAATTTAAGGGGGTCTGAATACTTTCTGTCCCCACTGTATATTACTCAAGAGGTTTTTTTCCGCAGCCATAAGTGGATTAGAGGAAAGATTAGTGGCCTTAATCGCATCTTCACAAAATGGAAGAAAATGCATTAGGTCTCCGTTTACCACCCAGGACCCTCAAACAGAGGAACACTGGGAAAGGGGAGACGAATCCTTCTCAGAAGACCGGGATGAGACTGATGACTCCTCTTCTGAGGAATCAAGTGGGGAAGGACCCTCTTCAGCTTCACAGGCTGAGAAATTGCTGGTGCATTCTCTTACTGAAATGGTCTGCTCCACATTTAAGTTCCCGTAACTGAGTCTGTTGAAAAGCCCACTTCTTCTATGGGTTCACTGAAGCCTCCTCAAGCTGTGCATGCTTTTCCTGATCATTCATTGCTGGAAAAGCTTACTTATTCTGAGTGGGATCACCCAGATAAACATTTTTTCCCTCCTAAAAAGTTTTCAACACTTTATCCTATGGAGGAAAAATTTACAAAGATGTGGGGTATACCAGCAATTGACGCTGCTGTATCCTCTGTAAATAAAAGTTTGACTTGTTCTGTTGACAATGCTCAAATGCTCAGGGATCCAACCGATAAAAAATTGGAATTCCTGTTAAAAAACATATTTTCCTTGGCAGGTTCAGTAGCTTAACCTGCAGTGGCGGCAATTGGGGTATGTCAATCCCTGAGAGATCACTTGAAACAGGTGCTCAAGGTTTTCCCTGAACAGCAGGCCCAGGAGTTAGCCAAGCTGCCAGCGGCTTTGTGTTTTGCAGTTGACGGAATCAGAGATTCTATCCTTCAGACCTCTCAGCCTTACGCTTGGGTTGGTGCATATGCGTAGAATTTTTGTCAGCCGAAGCGCCATGCAAAAAGCTCCTGGCTGGTTTCCCCTTCCGTGGTGTAAGGCTGTTTGGGGATGATTTGGACAATTATATCCAAAAAATCTTGTGGGAAAAGTACCCTTTTGCCAGTTAAGAAAAGGAGTAAACATCCCTCATTTCAATGGGCTCTTTCTCCAGTGCTGGGGCATCAGCTTCCTTGCAGTCACAATGGCCTCCACCATCAGGTTCAAGAGGTAAAACACAGAGTCAACCCCAGGGTTAAAAGAAGTCCTGGGAGAGGAAATCTACAAGACAGAACGCTAAAGCCTCTTTATGAAGGGGTGCCCCCGCTCGTTCGAGTGGAGAGAAGACGACTACAGTTCTCAAGGGTGTGGCTGGAGGTTTTTAATGACAGATGGGTGGTCTCCACAACAACTCTAGGTTACAAACTAGAGTTCCGAGAATTCCCGTCTCCTCGTTTCCTTAGATCAAATGTTCCCAGAGAAAAAGAAGTCTCTCTTTCAAGCGTTAGAGCGATCTTTGTTGAAAAAAGTAATCTTGGTGGTTCCCATGGAAGAGCAGGGGTTGGGGTTTTATTCAAATCTTTTCACGGTGCCAAAGCCATGTGGGGATGTCAGACCCATTCTAGATCTCAAAGATCTAAACTGGTTCCTAAAAATTCAATCTTTTCGCATGGAATCAATCCGATCAGTAGTCTCCATCCTACAAGGAGGAGAACTTCTGGCATCAATAGACATCAAGGATGCATACCTGCACGTGCCTATTTTCCCCGCTCATCAGAAATATCTACATTTCGAAGTGGAAAAACTTCATTTTCAGTTTGTAGCTCTGCCTTTTGGTCTAGCTACTGCACCTCTGGTGTTTACAAAGGTCCTGGCCCCTCCTCTGGCCAGATTAAGGGCCCAGGGTATACTGATTATAGCTTACCTAGGCGACCTGCTCTTAATAGACCGGTCGGTAGCCCGCTTCGACCAAAGTTTGATCACCACAGTGAACTACCTGGAACACCTAGGTTGGGTCCTCAACCTAGAGAAGTCTTCTTTAAAACCAGTATGAAGACTAGAGTACTCGAATATGGTTATAGATACAACCCAGTAGAGGGTGTTTTTACCCCAGGCAAAAATCAGCGCCATAAAGGAGCTGTTTCAGATAGTCAGGGCGAAGAAGGGACCTTCTATTCGCCTTTTTATGAGGTTGTTGGGAAAGATGGTGGCTTCATTCGAAGCGGTTCCCTGTGCATAGTTTATTTATTCAAGACTGCTGCAAATCAGTATCCTGTCTGCCTGGAACAAGAAAGTCCAAGCGTTAGATTTTTCAGTGCATTTGTCGCCAATAGTGCAGGAGAGCCTCAGTTGGTGGTTGGTACCCGAGAATATGCGGAAAGGAAAATCCTTTTTACCAGTTACCTGGAAGGTGGTAACAACAGATGCCAGCCTTTCGGGTTGGGGAGCAGTTCTGTCCAAGGAAAATGGTCCAAAATCGAGAGGACCTTACCCATCAACATTCTAGAGATTCCGGCAGCGTACCTAGCCCTAAAGGCCTGGACATTCAGGTTGCAGGATGGTCCTGTCAGGAACCAATCCGACAAAGCCACAACAGTGATCAATATGGGGAGTGTTATTCCTGCGCTACCAATCAGTGCTGATATAGGTGGTTTTGAATGGGGAGAAGCAGCTTGCACCGAATGGGGTCCAGCCTTAAACCCTGGTAAATAGCAACTAGAGATGGTGGGGGTTGGTGCTGCGCTAATCCTGAGGTCAAATAAAGTAGCTGGGTGTGCTGGGTATGAGCTCCTGCCTACACTACAGTATGGCGTGATGGTTCAGCCCTCGACGGCAAATGTAGCACTAAGTGAATGAGCAAGTGATAAGTGCCAAAGCAAACAATCCAAATGAGAATAAAAAAATTATAAATATACAAAATTGGGACCTAGCCCAAAAAAATTATGTGTTGCAATGTGTAACACAATATGACTAGGCAGTAAAATTGTGTTGAAATATACAATCCAGTAATCAAGTAATAATATCAAAATAAATAATCTCCAAAAAAACTAGTTATTGCCTCTAATGCCCCGTACACACGGTCGGACTTTGTTCGGACATTCCGACAACAAAATCCTAGGATTTTTTCAGACGGATGTTGGCTCAAACTTGTCTTGCATACACACGGTCACACAAAGTTGTCGGAAAATCCGATTGTTCTGAACGCGGTGACGTAAAACACATACGTCGGGACTATAAACGGGGCAGTGGCCAATAGCTTTCATCTCTTTATTTATTCTGAGCATGTGTGGCACTTTGTCCGTCGGCTTTGTGTACACACGATCGGAATTTCCGACAACGGATTTTGTTGTCGGAAAATTTTATCTCCTGCTCTCCAACTTTGTGTGTCGGAAAATCCGATGGAAAATGTCCGATGGAGCCTACACACAGTCGGAATTTCTGACAACACGCTCCGATCGGACATTTTCCATCGGAAAATCCGACCGTGTGTACGGGGCATAAGACATTTAAAACCAATATAAAGTGCTGTGCATATATATCTAGAAATAAATACAGTATAATCAACTGTGATTAGTATCTTAAATATGTGACTAGAAACCTCAATGCCATAAAAACAAAAAAAAAAAATTTTTTTTGGAGAAATTCACAAATCATACAATGTTACAATGGATAGCCAAAGTGATCTAAAAAATGGTGCATCATGCAATAAGTGTTCAGCTATCAACAGGGGGTGCTTAAAATTCCAATAATACAGTTCAGATAAAAGTGACTTAGTGCAGCAAAAGTCAACTTCAATGCTTCTTTGGTGGTGTCACACAATCATGACATGCAAATAACAAATGGATTTGAATAGCATGACTTCAGAAGAGTGGTGACTGTGAAGTGTAAAACAGGTTTATATCCATGCAGCAATCCTCAAGTGGTGGGTAATGGCCTCTTACCTCACTATACTGAGGTTATAGCATAGAGCAGCAAACGCTATTGGTGTTTCCTATGCAGGGGGGTCCTAGGTGATGTGCTGTCATTAATCAGACCTCAGATCCGTAGGAAACATCATGGTAAAATGAAGAGATAAAGTCCCATATAGTGTAGTATTTTGAGGTAATAATCAGGCTTTATTCAACTTAAAAACATCATACAGGGTACTCACACAGTCGACAGTGAACGGTACAATGTATCCGGACGAGCGGCGAACTCGTACACTGCTAACAGTGGGCGGTGGGCCCACTGTTAGCAGTGTACGAGTTCGCCGCTCGTCCAGATACATTGTACCGTTCACTGCTTTGGGACAGGCACCGCCCACTGTTAGCAGTGTACGAGTTCGCCGCTCATCCGGATACATTGTACCGTTCTCAAAAAAATTTTTGTTTTTGTTTTTATGGCATTGAGGTTTCTAGTCACATATTTAAGATACCAATCACGGTTGATTATACTGTATTTATTTCTAGATATATATGCACAGCACTTTATATTGGTTTTAAATGTCTTAGAGGCAATCACTAGTTTTTTTGAAGATTATTTATTTTGATATTATTACTTGATTACTGGATTGTATATTTCAACACAATTTTACTGCCTAGTCATATTGTGTTACACATTGCAACACATAATTTTTTGGGCTAGGTCCCAATTTTGTATATTTATAATTTTTTTATTCTCATTTGGATTGTTTGCTTTGGCACTTATCACTTGCTCATTCACTTAGTGCTACATTTGCCGTCGAGGGCTGAACCATCACCCCACACTGTAGTGTAGGCAGGAGCTCATACCCAGCACACCCAGCTACTTTATTTGACCTCAGGATTAGCGCAGCACCAACCCCCACCATCTCTAAAGCCACAACAGTGGCTTATACCAATAATCAAGGGGGCACCAGGAGTCGTGCAGCCCAGGGAGAAGTAAATCAGATCCTAACCTGGGAAAAAAAACATGTGCCGTGCATATCGGCAATCTTCATTCCAGGGGTAGAGAACTGGCAGGTGGACTACTTAAATCGCCAGCAGTTGTTCCCAGGGGAATGGTCTCTTCACCCCAATATCTTCCTGGCTATATGCCAAAAATGGGGGATCCCGACGTAGATCTGTTTGCGTCCAGGTTCAACAACAAGATCGACAACTTTGTGTCAAGGACAAGGGATCCACTCGCATGCGGAACAGGTGCGTTGGTGACCCCGTGGGATCAGTTCTCACTGATTTATGCATTCCCTCCTATTCTGCTGCTACCACGACTTCTTCGCAGGATCAAGCAGGAAAAGAAGTTGGTACTTCTAGTGGCTCCAGCATGGCCCAGAAGATCTTGGTATGCAGAAATAGTAAAGATGGTGGTAGGGCCCCCATGGACCCTACCTGCCCTGTCCAGACCTGCTATCACAGGGACCAGTGTTCCATCCTACCTTATAAACGTTAAATTTAAAGGTTTGGCTATTGAAACCCACATTCTGAAGAATTGCGGGCTTTCAGACTCAGTGATATCTACCTTGATTAATGCAAGGAAGCCAGCTTCCAGAGTCATTTATTATAGAGTCTGGAAGGCATATGTTTCCTGGTGTGAATCCAGGGGTTGGCATCCCAGAAAGTATGTCATAGGTAGAATCCTTGCTTTTCTGCAAATGGGGATAGAGATGAAGCTGGCCCTGAGTACTATCAAGGGCCAGGTCTCGGCCTTATCGGTATTGTTTCAACGTCCACTTGCTTTGCATTCTTTGGTCCGAAGCTTTATACAGGGGGTAACGTGGCTTAATCCACTGATTAGAGCACCCCTGAACCCTTGGGACTTGAATTTAGTTCTGTCGGTATTACAGAAACAGCCTTTTGAGCCGATACAACATATTCCCTTGGTCATTTTGACAAGGAAGCTAATTTTTCTGGTAGCCATTTCCTCTACAAGAAGGGTATCAGAATTGGCGGCTCTTTCTTGTAAAGAGCCATATTTAATTATTCACAAGGATAGAGCTTTCTAGCTTTCTACCGAAGGTGGTTTCAGGTTTTCATATAAACCAGGATATTGTTCTGCCTTCATTTTTTCCAGAACCCTGTTCTACGGAAGAAAAGCCACTACATTCTCTGGATGTTGTGAGAGTGGTCAAAACCTATTTGATCACCCGGTTACGTAACGGGTGACCCCGCCCTCTCTGACGTCACTGGAAAGCCCATAGGGAAGTCCCCGTCAAGTCCCCGTGCATCAGAGGGGGTGGGGTCACCGGGTGGTCCCGCCCTCCTTTATTTAAGAAGTGTCAGAAGAAGAGAAGCATCACACAGCTGCAGCCTCCCATGGATGCGGAGTGGCCCAAGAACAAAGCGGGGAAGAAGGCACCACGGAGGAAGATGCAGGATGAGAACACCGGAGCAAGAAGCAGAGGATCGGAGGAAGAACCAGAGGAAGAAGAAGATGGAGGAAGAAACTGAAGGAAGAAGGAAGGAAGAAGACCTGAAGAAGATGGAAAGAAGACTTTAAATAAAGGAATTGTCAAAAACTGTCTCTTGTCGTTTTTAACATTTTTGACACTTTTTTTGTGAAATGGTAGGGGTACTTTTGTACCCCCTTAGCATTTTACACAGGGTCGGGATCTGTGGGTCCCCCCCGCCTGCAGACCCCCACAACCACCGGGCAAGGGTTGTGGGGATGAGGCCCTTGTCCTCATCAACATGGGGACAAGGTGCTTTGCGGGGGACCCCAAAGCACCCTCCCAATGTTGAGGGCATGTGGCCTGGTAGGGTTCAGGAGGGGGGGCGCTCTCTCACCCCCCCTCTTTTCCTGCAGCCTGCCAGGTTGCGTGCTCGGATAAGGGTCTGGTATGGAATTTAGGGGGACCCCCACGCCATTTTTAAACAAATTTTGGTTCAGGGTTCCCCTGTGGGGAAATCCCATGCCGTTTTTATCAATAAACATTTATGTGTATTGTCGGACCAACAATTCATTAATAGCCGCGAGTAGTTTTAAATGACTTTTTTTCTTTTAAAATGTCATTTTGCTGTCAGACTGTTCTAAACAGGGGAAACATGTGCCCCTTTACAGGCATACGATAGACACCCCCCAGGTACGAAATTAAAAGGAATATTACACTTTTATTGTTTCACTTTAAGCATTATAAAAATCACTGTGGCTGTTTTTAAAACTTTTTTTTGCATTGATACATGTCCCCTGGGGAAGGACCCAGGTCCCCAAACACTTTTTATGACAATAACTTGCATATAAGCCTTTACAATTAGCACTTTTGATTATTCATGTTCAAGTCCCATAGACTTTAACGGTGTTCGCATTTTCGAACAAATTTTTTGCCTGTTCGCATGCTCTGGTGCGAACCGAACAGGGGGGTGTTCAGCTCATCCCTACACCTGACATGTGTGTCTATTGTGACTGAAAGTTTACCCTGCCCTGAATGCAAAGTGAGTGTTAACTCTCTGTACATGTGTTTGAACTAGAAAATTTCCTGGAGAAAATGCGTGGGAATGCTGAATAGCTGAATTGCTATTCAGCCATCCAGCTAACTGGATGAATAGCTGAAATCTGTAAGAAAAAGTTGAAGAAGTGAGAATAGTTGGACAAGTAGGAATGGTTTTAAAATAAACATGAATTTTATGTAAAAAGTTTAACAACACCACTAATATATGAAGGATGTGGAATATTTAAAGGTTTTTTGAAAAGCTTTTTGATCATTAATCCACACACCTAATGAGTGAGAGACAGTGTGAGAGAACACTTCAAACAAGCCTTAATAAATCCACAGCAGTATATGCTATGGAAACAGCGACTTCACCGTTAGAGACATACGGCCTTTGTGTCCCACAGGTATATAATTTCTCTGTTGTAACGCAGCGTCTTTAACAGCTTCTATGTACTGCCTAAAGAGGCCCGTCTAAGTACAGCACGTAACAACCATGACTTGCTTTTCCTGATCATACAGTTCAGTGCATTTCATTATTCATGTCCAGGCAGAGTCTCTGCAGTCCAGACCAGGGGTTCAAGGATTGCTGCACCGTGACCGCGCAGTACCCCTGGGGGGTGAGGCTATTCGGTGAGTAGGGATGAGCTGAACACCCCCCTGTTCGGTTCGCACCAGAAATTGCGAACAGGCAAAAAAAAAAAGCGGCCCGAAAAGAAGATGAAGACAAGAAGATGAAGAGAAGAAGATGAAGAGAAGAAGATGAAGAGAAAAAGATGAAGAGAGAAGCGTCACACAGCGGGAGCCTCCCTCCATGCCATCATGGATGCGGAGTGGCCCGAGGAGAAGAAGGGAGGAAGATGCCGGATGAGAAAACCGGAGGAAGAACCAGAAGAAGAAGAAGATGGAGGAAGAAACCGAAGAAAGATAGAAGAAAGAATATAGAAGAAAAAAGAAGCATTTAAATAAAGGTATTGTCAAAAACCGTCTCTTGTCATTTTTAACATTTTTGACAGTTTTCTTGTGAAATGGTAGGGGTACTTTTGTACCCCCTTACCATTTCACACAGGGGGGAGGGCCGGGATCTGGGGGTCCCCTTGTTAAAGGGGGCTTCCAGATTCCGATAAGCCCCTCGCCCGCAGACCCCCACAACCACCGGCCAAGGATTGTGGTGATGAGGCTCTTGTCCTCAACATGGGGACAAGGTGCTTTGGGGGGCCGCTACCCCAAAGCACCCTCCCAATGTTGAGGGCATGTGGCCTGGCACGGTTCAGGAGGGGGGCGCTCTCTCATCCCCCCCTCTTTTCCTGCGGCCTGCCAGGTTGCATGCTCGGATAAGGGTCTTTTGGGGGGACCCTGCGCTATTTTTTTTTTTAATTGAAAACATATGAACATTTATGTGTATTGTCGGACCGACAATTCATTAATAGCCGCAAGTAGTTTTAAATTACTTTTTTTCCTTTGAAATGTCATTTTGCTGTCAGACTGTTCTAAACACGGGAAACATGCGCCCCTTTACAGGCATACGATAGACACCCCCCAGGTACGAAATTTCAAGGAATATTACACTTTTATTGTTTCACTTTAAGCATTATTAAAATCACTGCTCCCGAAAAAAGTCCAAGGACCAAGGGTCAAGGGTTGTGGCTACCCCAAAGCACCCTCCCAATGTTGAGGGCATGTGGCCTGGTACTGTTCAGGAGGGGGGGGGCGCTCTCTCGTCCCCCCTCTTTTCCTGCAGCCTGCCAGGTTGCATGCTTGGATAAGGGTCTGGTATGGATTTTTGAGGGGACCCCACGCCGTTTTTTTCTTTAATTTTGGAGCAGGGTTCCCCTTAAAATCCATACCAGACCTGAAGGGTCTGGTATAGATTTTGAGGGGGACCCCACGCCATATTTTTTTAAAAATTTTGTCCAGGGTTCCCCTTAATATTCATACCAGACCTGAAGGGCCCCCCCCACGTCATTTTTTTTTTTAAATTTTGGTTCGGGGTTCCCCTGTCAGGAATTCCCATGCCGTTTTTATCAATGACCTTTTATGTGTATTGTCAGGCCGGCAATTCATTAATATAAAATGTCATTTTGCTGTCAGGCTCTTCTAAACATGGGAAACATGCGCCCCTTTACAGGCATACTATAGACACCCCCCAGGTACGAAAATTAAAGGGATATTACACTTTAATTGTTTCACTTTAAGCATTATTAAAATCACTGCTCCCGAAAAAGCGGCCGCTTTTAAAACTTTTTTTTGCATTGATGCATTGATCCATGTCCCCTGGGGCAGGACCCAGGTCCCCAAACACTTTTTATGACAATACCATGAATATAAGCCTTTAAAATTAGCACTTTTGATTTCTCCCATAGACTTTAAAGGGTGTTCCACGGCATTCGAATTTGCCGCGAACACCCCAAATTGTTCGCTGTTCGGCGAACAGCCGATGTTCGAGTCAAACATGAGTTTGACTCGAACTCGAAGCTTATCCCTATCATGAGTGCATTCACATTAGGAGCACGAATAAGGATCACCAACACCAGCTGTCACCTAAAAAAGAAGTTTTTCAAAAAAGCATCATCCATCAGCAAGCACTGGACACTTTTTGAGCACAATTCACTTTGTTTGTGTATACTCAGTTTATTAAGTTATTTTAACTAGAAAAACGTATCAATTATCACTTATTGTTTAAATTAATTTTGTTTAACACCCGCCAGAGGGTGTAACACACTTCAAATCACATTATTTTAACTAGGGTATTTTTAGTTCATGATTATCACCATCTCACCAGTCCTATTCTTTTGCGTTTAAATACACTGTTTTGTCAATTTTAATTTTGTTTAGGGACTGCCAGAGGGTGTAATACACCCATTTCAAACCAGGACACAGTCAGTTTTTATTTTATTTATTTTTTTATATTATACAGTGCCATACATGCACACAAGTTTTTTTTTCACAACACAAGCATTGGTTTTATGCAGAGGGTGTAGCACAATAACACAACAGCAATAGAGTTGCTGCTCCCTTCACCTATTTTTTGTATTCCATCACCCAGATTCATAAACTAGTTTTATAATATACATTTATTCCTTCTCTTAAACTTGGGCGCATCCAGTAGTGGGATATTTAAACACCAGCACCACTTCACGAGGTATTACACCCTGCAGAGGGTGTATATACATTGATATCGACATTTTCTGTTAAGGATTTATTTGCATACTCTTTTGGTACTTTGTTTATTGATTCTTTTACATACGCACTCCTGGTCCTGGTGGACTGCAGAGGGTGCAACACAGTAGGTTTACCATAATAGGTGTTTTACCTCAAATCAGAACATAGCTAGATGTATGATCTCATAGCAGATTATTATATATATTTTTTTTTTATTTCAGCAACCACTGTTGGTGCAGGTACTACTTCATGGGAACAAAAGTGTTCAGATAGGAAAACCTGCCGAGTTATGTTTTACTTCCATAAATGAACAACAGGTAGTATTTGGTAAGTCTGTCAAGGTCCTTATGCATCCTGCAAAAAAGAATGAAATCATGAAATCAAATGAAGATCATTTGCCTCCCGTGGGTTCCTTTCTAAAACACCCATAGCACTAATGTCTATGATTTACTGTGCACCCTTTATATGTCCATTTAAAGACTGGCTCTATTAAATGGTCCAGCAAATGATTACAGATAGATCAGATTTTTTTGTTTATATTCTTCAAACATCCTTTTTTGGAAAAGTGTCATGAGGAATTTTTTTACCTCTACAAGGGAGAAAAATATTCTGTCAAATAATGATTTGTAAGAGATATTCCCATTGTTTGTAATTAGTTGTTGAATTCTGCAAGCAATGTCCTTTTTGGGAAATTAGTATAGTATATGGTACTGAGAACCATAATCTAATCTTTGGAAAAGTGGCCTTTGGGATGAATTTTATTTGGTATAGCTGGCTGTTAAAATCAAGCATGTTTATGCAATGTCACTAAGTATAATAAAATGATCACCTATCATAACACAGCTTGTCCAGAGCACCATGCCCTTCTCAAGCAATGTAAATAAATGTGTCTGGCTTAGCTATACGGTATTTCAGGAATGTGAGCTGATTCAACAGTCAGTACTTTCATACTTTTTAGGGACTTTAAGTGAACTGAACAGCACAGTAAAATATTTTTTTTCTTCTAACATATTTTTTATTAATTTACTAGCCACTTGGTCAGTAAATGCTCATTTATACATAAGTTAATGTTTTTTGGCCTGTACGTGATTCGTAATATAGTAGTATGCATTTCCAACCAGTCAAACATTTTATCTGAACACATATTATTTAGAAAACGTGTTCCATCTCACCAGAACTGATCATAGGAAGAGACAATGTAAACTGTTTGTGGATTTGGGCGTATAGGAGGCAGATAGGTGCTGCTGATCCTGGACCATAAGAGAAGGAAAGGGAAGCAAAATGGCCACACAACTTAGATTTGGGAAGGCAGGATAGAGGAGGCAAAACAGCAACTGGCTGTGGACCAGAGAAGCATAAAGAAGGCAGAGTTGAAGCTGTTCATGGCAGAGAGGGGTGGGAGCTGTCAATGGAATATTAAGAGTGGCAGAGAAGGCAAAGTTAGGCCAAAGCTAACAAGGTAGGAGAGAGTGAAAGCACTTACCTGTGCTCTGCCTTCTGTATCCATCTGTCAAATATTTTACATGCCGCTGCAGGCGAGATTGTATTCCACATTCAACAATCACATCTCAGGAGCTGGCTCGGTTTGTCTCCACCAAAACATTCAATTTTACCAAAGACAGGAATGCCACATACTGTGATGCAAATTAATATTCTTCCATTATTAAAATAGCTAGTAGGAACAGGCTCTATTCTGACATAATTTGTGTCAGGGACATGCTGGCCATAGCACAGCAGATGTGCAAAGGCAGAGACAATTACACATGCGTGGGCACAAGCCTGTTACATGCCTGTTACTCTTTGTAACAGGCATGTCCGCGTGAACACTGGAGTATGCTGTCCAGTTCTGGGCACCAGTCCTCAGGAGGGACGTACTGGAAATGGAGCGAGTACAAAGAAGGGCAACAAAGCTAATAAAGGGTCTGGAGGATCTTAGTTATGAGGAAAGAGACGCTTGAGAGGGGATATGATTTCAATTTACAAATACTGTACTGGTGACCCCACAATAGGGATAAAACTTTTTTGCAGAAGAGAGTTTAATAAGACTCGTGGCCACTCATTACAATTAGAAGAAAAGAGGTTTAACCTTAAACTACGTAGAGGGTTCTTTACTGTAAGAGCGGCAAGGATGTGGAATTCCCTTCCACAGGCGGTGGTCTCAGCGGGGAGCATTGATAGCTTCAAGAAACTATTAGATAATCACCAGAATGACCGCAATATACAGGGATATGTAATGTAATACTGACACATAATCACACACATAGGTTGGACTTGATGGACTTGTGTCTTTTTTCAACCTCACCTACTATGTAACTATGTAACACCTATGCGCATGCGCAAATGTGTGCGCGCCCATTAGCACTGGTGCCAAAACAACATATATAAAGATGACAGATGCACTAGGGCTTTGCTGTCTGATCTGCAGCTTTCCCCTGTATCCTGTTCCTGTGCCAGTCCTTGAACTGATTCTGACCCGGCTTCCTGACTATCCAGATTCTCTCCTATCCTGACCCCGGCTTGCCTTGACCTCGATTAACCTGCATCTGCTTGATTCTCTGTTTCCAAACCTTTGCTGGAACTTGACCATTCTTTGCTTGATGTCTCTGATGTATCTGAGCTTCCAGGTAAAACCTGGCTTGTCTGAATCTGTACCAGTCTCCTCAGCTTCCTTCAGCCGCTACGTACCTGTGTCCACAGTACCCCAGCACCTGCAACGTACCTGCATCCGCAGCTTTCCTGCATTCACAATGTGGCTTCATCCTCAGTCAATCAGCAGCTTCTACTACTGCTGCCATCTGCTTCTCCGCCTTCCCTGCTAAATGGAGAACATCACAGGCACTCCTATCTCACCGTGCTCTGGCAGCTGCTGTTGCAACCTCAGTGATCCCTGAACCGGGACTGTATTGGAGGCCTTCCTCTGCTTGTCAGGCTCTACCCGAAAGTACATGACAATTTGTGATAAGCACAGCATTTTCTTTGAGAAAATGGAGTACCTAGTGCAAAACATGTATCCACCTGTTCAATAAAAATGATGAGTCTTCACCTCTCCTCTCAGTGTATGTGATGAATAAACATGTAGCCAGTTGGACACAGGTAGAACAAAAGGAACATCAACAGGTGGGTACATGTAAAAATATATGGGTGCAGCGCTAAACTATTTTAACATCTAAAAATATATACTGTTAATTAGTGAAAAGACTTCAATAAAAAATAAAAAATATTATATAAAACTAAATGCATATGGTGCATAAATACCTCCTTAACTTCATTAGGGAATCTGCTTGAATTACACTGTGAACATCCACTGTGCCAAACCACCACCAGCACTGCCCACTCACCTGAACATGTGGCTGCCAAAAATTATAGGATCTGATGCCCCCCCAAAAAAGCCCTCACATCACCGCTGTCACTCACTGTCAGCATGTGGTGGACCCCTGGCTAGTGAGACCCCTTTTACATTGTTTTAACCACTGCTGCTGGCTCACTGCCCAAAATGGTTGCTAGCCGCAGCCCACCTGCCGTCTAGCAACTAGTGACATCACAAGCAGGAGAGAGGCAGAGGCCCCAGCATTCACAGCAGAGGAGGATTTAACTTCCCTCTTCTCTGCGCCTACTGCTTAGCTCCACCCACCTCCTCCCTGCATCTTCTCGAGTCCAGCCAGCAGCATGCAAAAGAAACATCTGAGGCACTGACTGTAGTGCACAAACGGAGAGATGAGTTTTGTAGAAGTAAATTCCAAAGCACTCACCAACATGAGGGATAAGGGTTAAAATCCTCAGTCAGCTCTCCCTCAGCAGCCAGCGTTCTGTGCTGAACCGTCAGCACTTCACAGCAGCTCACAGCGTGTCAGCCTGGAGCTAGCAAGCCTATCAGTGCAGAGAGGACGGTAGGCAGATAAGGGGTCGGCAGATAATTATATTGGCATAAGAGGAGAGGACACTGATAGATGAGATTACACCCTCGGAGGAATGAAAGGACACATCCTTAGATATTAGGGCAGGGTTCATGCTGGGACTTGTACTCCTTCACTTTTAGGGGATGTGACCCTCCCCCCAAAAGTGAGACTACAGGCCCCAGCATGAACCCCTCAGAACTGAAGATGTGATCCCCCCAAACTAGTGAAGAACTACGTGTCCCAGCATGAGCCTGTGAAATCTATGGGGTCACACCCTTAATTCTCAGGGGTCCATGCTGGGACCTGCAGTCCTTCAACTTTGGGGGGGGCGTCAAATCCTTAGATATCAGGGGTTAATGCTGGGACTTGTAGTCCTTCACTTTTGGGGGATGTGACCCCCCAAAAATGTGAAGGACTACAGGTCCCAGCATGAGCCCCTCAGAGCTGAAGATGTGACATCCCCCGCCCCCGCATGGGAGGAGTCACATCAGCAGCCAGCGGCGGGAGGGACATTCACTTTTCCGAAGCTCCAGTGTTTCAGCTTGGTGGCAGACCTTAGGTGGAAGGTAGAACACTGCTGTAACGACACCCCCAGAGGCGGCTCTAGACTTTGTGAGGCCTTAGGCAAAACTTAGACATGAGTCCCCACTCACGCCACAAAGATGCAGGCGACGGTCAGAGACTGTGCAGACAATGATACAGGAGACAGTCAGAGACTGTGCGGACAGTGATACAGGAGACGGTCAGAAACTGTGCAGACAATGATACAGGAGATGGTCAGAGACTGTGCAGACAATAATACAGGAGACAATCAGAGACTGTGCAGACAATGATACAGGAGACGGTCAGAGACTGTGCAGACAATGATACAGGAGACGGTCAGAAACTGTGCAGACAATGATACAGGAGATGGTCAAAGACTGTGCAGACAATGATACAGGAGACGGTCAGAGACTGTGTGCGGACAATGATACAGGAGACGGTCAGAGACTGCGTGTGGAGGTAGAAGGTCGGAGGGAAAGGCTGGCACAGTTCCTCAAGGTGGTGTGACATGTGGAGAGCTCGTAACCCCATTAGCCAGCAATATTCTTGCTTCTCGGGGTCCCACCACACTCTCTCCCGCATTGATATGGCCATTGGTAATCAAGAAGTTCAACCCTTATAGGTAGAATTGAATATCGCCCAAGGGGGGTGTCCGATCATTCGCCACTGACATTGGCAATAACCATGCGGGATAATGGTGGCCTGAGAATGTGGTCATTAAATCCAACATGGTTGGAGTTAATGGGAAATAGGGACGAAACTAGTTTAAGATTGAGAGAATTTATTGAATTTAATACTGGTACTGCCTCGGGGGGTGTGATCTGGGACTCCTTGAAAGTCTACCTCAGAGGGCTCTTGATTCAACAGATTTCCAAAATAAAGAAGCAAACAAGGGCAAGGGGAGAGCTTATTAGGTAAGAGGTTCGGGAATCAGAAAGAAAATATGTATTGGATACAACTATGGAAAATCGAGAACTCTGGGTAATGAAGCAGCAAGAATACAAAAAGGAAGAAATTAGAAGAGCAGAAAACAGGAAGGTTTTCCAGAGGCAGAGGAGTTTTGAGGGGAAAGAGTGGGTCGGACGTTGGCCTTATTGGCACCCTCTTCAATAATCCCCATGATTAAAACAAATGAAGGGGATATTTCATCAGATCCTGAGGTAATCAATAAAACATTCGTAGAATTCTATAGGGATCTATATAAGACGCGTCACTGTCCTGAACAAGCAGAGATGGAGAAATTTCTGGAAGGTACTGACTTACCGGTGTTGTCAGACACAGATATGAATAGTCTGGAAGCACCGATAACACTGGAAGAAATCGGGCAAGCAATAAAGAATATGCCAAACCAAAAGTCCCCAGGTCCTGATGGATTGCCAGCTGAGGTTTATAAACAATACAGGGAGGTGTTGGCCCGGAGCTTTTGAAGACACTGAATTGGTCAGCTGCAGCTGGTAGTCTACCTTTGTCAATGTCTAAAGCTATTATAGTACTAATTCAGAAGGAGGAGAAAAACCAACTAGACACATCGTCATACAGACCAATTTCATTGTTGGGTACGGATGTCAAGATCCTGGCAAAAATCCTGGCAGCTAGGCTGAATAAATGTATGTCTACCTTGATCCATCCGGATCAGTCTGGGTTTATGCAGAACAGGTCTACTAGTAAAAATATAGGAAGGACCTATTTGAATCTCCAGACTCCGGTAGAGAATGCGGTTTCCAGGGCTGTCATGTCCTTGGATATCGCCAAGGCATTTGACACCCTGGAATGGGGTTATTTATGGTGGGTACTGGGAAAATTCGGGTTCGGCCCCCTGTTTATTAAGTGGCTTAAAGTGGAGTTCCACCCAAAAGTGGAACTTCCACTCATCAGATTCCTCCCCCCCTCCGGTGACACAGTTGGCACCTTTCAGGGGGGAGGGGGGTACAGATACCTGTATATTACAGGTATCTGTACCCACTTCCGGCATAGATAGCCGCAGAATCTGCGGTTATTTGCGCCACTTCCTGCTCCCTCCCCGCTGCCTGCTGGGAAACACACGGGTCCCAGAGGCAGCAGGGACCACCTGTATTGCGCTGCGCGACTCGCGCATGCGCAGTAGGGAATCGGGAAGTGAAGCCGCACGGCTTCACTTCCTGATCCCCTTACCGAAGATGGAGGCGGCAGCACCCGAGGACGGAGAGATGGTTCGGCCTCGGGTGCCGACATCGCGGGCGCCCTGGACAGGTAAGTGTCCATGTTTTAAAAGTCAGCAGCTGCAGTATTTGTAGCTGCTGACTTTTAAAAAAAAAATTTTTGGCGGCGCTCCGCTTTAAGATATTATATCAGCATCCCAGTGCTAGATTAAAAATAAACAATACATACTCAGAACGGATCTCACTCGAGAGGGGGACCAGACAGGGGTGTCCTTTGTCGCCCCTGCTGTTCGCCCTGGCAATGGAGCCTTTCGCGGAGGTAATAAGAAACACATTAGGTCTGCAGGGTTATAAAAGAAAAGGGGGTGAGGAAAGAATAGCGTTATATGCCGACGACGTATTGCTATTTCTGGGAGACATGGGGCCATCACTAGTAAAGGCAATGCAGCTGGTGGAGGGGTTTGGGAGGATATCGGGGCTAACAGTCAACTGGGAGAAATCTACACTCCTTCTGCTTGACTCGACTACTGGGTCTCTCCCTCAGGGGATACCCCATTTTAGGGTGGTAGAGAAGTTCAAATATTTGGGTATAGTGTTAACCAATAACCCAACCCACTATATTAGAGACAATCTAGCTCCACTATTAGATAAGTTTAAAAGGAAGAAAGAAATCTGGTGTCGGCTCGACCTGTCCATGGCAGGACGCGCAAATCTGATCAAGATGATTTGGATGCCACAATTAATGTATATATTACACAACTCCCCGGTCTGGATTGGGAGGGACTGGTTTGTAAAAATAAATTCTCTCTTTCGTGAATTAATATGGAGGAAGGGTCAGGCCAGGATTAGTCTCCAGACCTTGCAGCGCCCTAATAGGGAGGGGGGATTGGCGGTGCCTCATCCATATAGATACTTCCTGGCGGCCCAGTTGCAACATTTGGGGGGGTGCAAACATTGGGGAGAGGTGAATTCCAGCGTAAAAATCATGTTAGCAGGGAATCCGCATAAATCCTTAGTTGGGGCATTGGAAGCCGGGTCTTTAGGAGGCGCATTTCCAACGTATAAATTGGTCATAAAAGTTTGACGGTTAGTGAAGATTGAAATGGGATATAGGGGTGTTACGGAGTTTTCACCTATATGGCAGAACGGACAGCTACAAGAACTACAGGCTATAGGAATAAACAGGATTTGGGAAAGGGCGGGTATAAATAGGCTGGTGCAAATATTTGACGGCAATATATTAAAGTCCTTTGCGGACCTGAGAGGGGAGTTTGGAATCCCCAAAGAAACATTTTACTTTTATCTCCAGATCAGGCATGCATTAGATAAACAATTCAAGACTAGGGCATTGGAATGGTGTAGTGCACCGCTGCTTAGCAAGGTGGTAAGGGCTCCTAGCCTTAAGGGACTAATATCAGGAATTTATGACCAACTAATGGCCAGGACGATTAGACTAGTTCCACTCTTGCGTGCAAGGGAGGGGTGGGAGGCCGATGTGGGGGAGTTGAGCGATGATCAGTGGGAGAGAATATTGGAGCTTGGTCCACTGGTGTCCCTCTCTCCGTCGCAGTGGGCTTCGCACCTCTTGCTTATACACAGAGCCTACTATACCCCCAAGAGGTTGCATAGATTCGGTCGAAGACCAGATGATAAATGCCCCAGATGTCTAGAGACGGGCGATCTTATTCATATAATGTGGAGATGCCCGAAACTAGACAGGTACTGGACGGAGATCCTAAATATTATAGATGCTAGGTTTGGGATAAGACTGGAACACGAGGCTAAGGCTTGTGTGCTGGGGCTAATTAGTAAGAATATTGGGGAAGGCCACATAGGAATAGCAATTGTACGCTGTTTATATCAGGCGAGGAAATCGATCGCAAAAGCATGGTTATCAGCAGTGCCTCCTACTCCTGAAGATTGGGTTAGAACAATGAACTCAGTAGTTGGAACAGAAAGGATAATTTATACTAGAAGGGGAAGTTATAGGAAAGTTTATAAGGATATGGGGTTTGTGGTGTCAGGGAATGAATAAAGAAATATAAAACTCTATTGAGGATAGGAAAATAAGTAACAGGGAATTGATATACGATGGGATAAGTATAAGCACTATGTATTTAATTGGGTAATTAGTTTTGCCAAGTTTAAGACACGCCTATTTTATTTGAAGCAACCGTTTGGGGGTGGAGGGTGGGTAATAGGGTGATAGGGGAGGGGGGTGGGGGAAAAAGATAAATAGCATGGGTAAGATAATATGTGTTGATTGTGTAATGGGATAATATATAAAGGAATGTTTGTATTTTTATATTGTTTATGATGGATAATGTATAATTTGAAAAACTAATAAAAATGACTTGATTTAAAAAAAAAGAAAAAAAGAAAAAAGAGACTGCGTGTGGACAATGATACAGGAGATGTTTTTTTATGGTAATGACAAGCAAACTCTTACCTGGCTAACACGGTATCAAACTTTGGAGCCACAGACAGGGTGCTGACAGACAATCACGCCACAAAGATGCAGGAGATGGTCAGAGACTGTGCGGACAATGATACAGGAGATGGTCAGAGACTTGCGGACAATGATACAGGAGATGGTCAGAGACTGTGCGGACAATGATATAGGAGATGGTCAGAGACTGTGCGGACAATGATACAGGAGATGGTCAGAGACTGTGCAAACAATGATACAGGAGGCGGTCAGAGACTGTGCGGACAATGATACAGGAGACGGTCAGAAACTGTGTAGGGACAATGATACAGTCAGAGACTGCGCGGCCATTATAACAACAGAATGAGCACAATTGATAACTTATCAGTGTAATGCTTCTTCATTATCAGCAGGTTTAGGGAGAAGGTAAATAAAACTGCTGTATTACTTAACTGTAATAGAGAAGGTGGTGCACAATTCTGGCTGTACTGTCTGGCAGAGGAATATGAATTACAAAAATCGCAGCACAGAATTATAAATCCTTTGGTAGATGAAACATTTCACATATGTGTGTGAATAGCTGTTTGCCTGACGTTCATTTTGAAAGCAGAACTGCAAGAAGATAAATAAAAAAAGCCCATTAAAAATAAAATAAGCCCTCCAGTTTGAACGACAGCCAGCCGCATTCAACGGCCTTCCTCGAAGCCCACACTGGAGTGTACATGCCCTCAGCCTGTCATTCAACAAGTAAGGAGAAGCGGCACAATGATGATCCCATCCAGTGGTGGCTGGTGCTAAAATTTTTTTGGGAGGCGCAAACAAACTGAAAAATTCAGGAAAAAAAACATCAATTGCAGCATCAGTGTGCCCATCAAACACAGCCACTGTGCCCATCAAACGCACCCACTGTGCCATCAAACGCAGCCACTGTGCCATCAAACGCTGCCCATGTGCCCAATCAAATGCAGCCTCTGTGCCCCATTAAATTCTTCCACTGTGCCCCACCAAATGCCACCACTGTGCCCCATCAAATGCCACCACTGTGCCCCATCAAATTCTGCTACTGTGCCCCATCAAATTTTGCCACTATGCCCCATCAAATGCCACCACTGTGCCCCATCAAATGCAGCCACTGTGCCCATCAAATACTGCCACTGTGCCCCATCAAACGCAGCCACAGTACCCCATCAAATGCCGCTACTGTGCCCCATCAAATTCTGCCACTGTGTCCCATAAAATGCTACCACTGTGCCCCAACAAATTCTGCCACTATACCCCATCAAATGCTGCCACTGTGTCCCATGATGAGACCATAGACAGATAGGGTACAGACAGCATGTAATAAGATGTACCTACCTGCTACTCGCCTCAGTTCCCTACTAAAGACAGTAAGAGAAGCACGTGATGTTCTCTCTGAATGACCTGGGAGTTGTAGTCTCTGCAGAGCACAGGCACCAGAGGACCAAGTTGAATTATGTGTCTGTGCTGTGGAGAACTACAACTCCCGCCATGCACTGGGGCCACCGACTCTGGGGGAAAGGCTAGGAGAACGGGGCCACAGCAGTGGAGCCTGCTATTTGGAAACAGCGGAGATGATGTCACGTGTGTTGTTCTTCTCCCTCGTCCGCGGACCCGGTGGCTCAGCTCAGACAAGTGGCCACGGCGTCAGTCTGTGTGCAGCGCCCGCCGCCCGCTCACCCCGCCGGCTTGGTTGGGCACACTCTCCGATATATAGGCCTAATTTGCCTAATTAAAGAGCCACCTCTGGACACCCCGAATATGAAAGGGGTAAAAGTAATTTAAGACATTCCATTTCCGAACACAAAGGCAGCTACCGAACACTTCAATCAGCCGAACAAGAACCCCATACAAATAATTCTCCCCCAAAAACGAGACAAGGCTCTGTGTGTCTTGAGGTTCAAGCAGGAATTAATCTTTTTTCAAAAACATGTTATACAGATCCCACCCTTGGAAAACAGGGCGGGTTAAACTATCCAATGACAATAGACACACAGGTCAAGGTGTGTATAACATCTCATCAGTAAACAGTCTTATCAGCAGGGAGAGCAGTTGGAGGAATTCCCCCTCCCTCCATAGAGATACACATCCTGTGATATCCAAGCCAGACAGACACAATAGAACATTGGAATACAGCCCCACCCCAAACTAGCATAGCAAATAGTACACAACACGATGAGACAGCACACATTATATATACATATATACAGCACTGAGTCTGACTAGCACAGATCATAGTGGGTTCTCATTCACCTTGTGCCCCTATTATTGACTCTCATCACAATGGCATATCCAGGGTCCCCAGAGTCTGTGTGTCTTGGGGGCCATGGACCTGAATCTAAAGTAATGCCACCTCTAGGGTCCCCAGGCATACAGCTCACAAAGAGCACCGTTCCCCCAAATGCCAGGGCCCATAATCGGTTGGCAAGAGGCTGGCATTCAGTCCCCTCCAAAAGCCTCTGTCCAGGCTAGGTCTGTCACAACTGCATCTGGTTGCAGGCTATGGGTGAAAAGTGGCACACTGCATCTGGTGGAAGGCTACGGTTTGAAGGTGGCACATTGCATCTGGTTGCAGAGTTCGAGTGGAAAGTGGCACAGTGCATCTGGTGGCAGGCTATGGGTGGCAAGTGGCACACTGCATCTGGTGGCAAGCTATGGGTGAAAAAATGGCACACTGCATCTGGCTTCAGGCAATGGTGGCAAGTGACACGCTGCATCTGGTGTCAGGCAACGGTGGCAAGCGACACACTGCATCTGGCATCAGGCAATGGTGGCAAGTGACACGCTGCATCTGGGGGCAGGCAATGGGTGGCAAGTGGCACAGTGCATCTGGTGGCAGGCAATAGTGGCAATTGACACGCTGCACCTGGCTGCAGGCAACGGTGGCAAGTGGCCTGCTGCATCTGGGGGCAGGCGACGGTGGCAAGTGACAAGCTGCATCTGGGGGCAGGTTACAGTGGCAAGTAACAAGCTGCATCTAGTGGCAGGCAACGGTGGCAAGTGGCACGCTGCGTCTGGTGGCAAGTAAAAAGCTCAGGGTTTCCACTGATCTGCATTATGATGAGTAGGGATGAGCCGAACACCCCCGGTTCGCACCAGAACTTGCGAAAAGACCAAAAATTAATGTGAACATGCAAACACCGTTAAAGTCTATGGGACACGAATGTAAAATATCAAAAGTGCTAATTTTAAAGGCTTATATGCAAGTTATTGCCATAAAAAGTGTTTGGGGACCCGTGTCCTACCCCAGGGGACATGTATCAATGCAAAAAAAAGTTTTTAAAATGGTAGTTTTTTCAGGAGAAGCAATTTTAAGAATGCTTAAAGTGAAACAATAAAAATGAAATATTCCTTTAAATATTGTGCCTGGGGGATCCCCTTAGTCTGCCTGTAAAGTACCGCATTTTTTCCCATGTTTAGAACAGTACCGCAGCAAAATTACAATTCTAAAGGAAAAAATGTAATTTAACCACTTGCCACCCGCTATATAGCAGAATGACGGCGGCAAAGTGGTTTCAATATCCTGACCGGACGTCATATGACGTGATCAGGATATTAAGCCACTGGGCGCCCCCGGGGGCTCGCATCGCAGAGATTGTTGTAAAGAGTCTCTGACGGAGACCCCTTACCACGTGATCAGCCATGTCCAATCACGGCTGATCACGATGTAAATAGGAAGAGCCAGTGATCGGCTTTTCCTCACTCGCGTCTGACAGACGCGAGTAGAGGAGAGCTGATCGGCTGCTCTCCTGACGGGGGGGTCTGGTGGGAGTGTGACAGGACTGTCAGCTGAGCTTTTCGAGAGGTGAATAGCAGGAAATAGCAGGACGAAGGAGAGTCGGCGGATAAAGAGGTACTATTGTAACCTAATTCACACATGAACTGTGGAAGAGTTTGCTTATGTATGCACTTGTTTGCCTGCTTCTCTGCTTTACTGTGCTGAAGCCCTGAGTGTTTGGACTAACTTTACACCAGGAACTGTAGACTCCCTGATACCTCACTAGAATTGAACATGCAGCTAGAGGTAACTCAACTTATTGTTGGACTGCATTAGAAGCCTATCAGGTATAAACATGTTACCTTGCTTTTCTGCTCAGATGTACCTCTACAAGATTGAACTATATTAAGCATACTTTTGCATTTTCTTCCTTTTTTGTTTTCTTTGTTTTTCTGCCTGCATTTCTATTAAACTATATACTTGCCAGTTGATACTCTGAGCAATTGAACTATTCCCACGCCTGGGATTATCATTTTTTTTCTACGCTTTTAGCGGTAAGGTGGGAAGTTACTGCATTGTAAAAACTGCTTTTTGAATTATAACCGAACCTGTGTATGCATAGATCTGCACGTCTGGATCCCTATTTCTGCTGAATTATTCTGGATCTGTGTTAGAGTATTCTAAACACATATAGTTGTTTGACCACATTATAGCTCAACAGCACAACTATCTGCTGAAGCCTCAATCGATTTAACCTCATATCTGCAACTGTAAATTAAGCTACTTTGTCAGCGCTTAATGCGGAGCTACTGTAGCTCAACCTAGGCTGGAACTGCACTTGAACTGCACTTGATCTTGTTTACGCATGAAATTGCCAGTCCGCATCTATGTTCTGCAGCATTTTCTTTCTTTTGGGCTGTACTTGAATTAATCTTTGTATACATCTGCATGTCTGCTTCCCTGCTTAATTGCATACCAACCAGCAGTCACTCTGTGTAAGGGAATTAATTATATATTCAGGACTGTCTCCTCTGCTACTCCACCAGAGTTGAATTCGGAGTAATTGCAAACTTATTTTGCTTCTGGAACGCGTTAGAGCTAACTCATACATAAATTACCAAGTCTATATCCCTGCCTAGTCACACTTTCCCTGCATTGAACTGTAATAATCCTGCATTAACATATATACGCAGGTTCGCACTCCTTAACTGCATACTTACCAGCTAACGCACTTAAGGGAGGCGATTCTAAAATCCCAAAAGAAAAAGCAAATACCAGCACAATTAAACAATATATGACTAAGGAGACAAGCCCCAGGAGCACTGGATATAGTAAACAACAACAGGGTAAACAAGATAAGACAAAAGAACTGGCAAAAAAGAAAGGGGAGAACTCCGACCGCTCAGGAGAAAATATAAGTATCGAGAGTGAAATCGAGACACGTAGAATGGAGGAACAGAGTGCTGGATCTCAAATCCCTACAAAAGCAGATATGGCGGAGATGCTATCAAGATTGGAAAATGCCATCAAAGGGGAAATAACTAGATTAAGAGTGGACTGGGGGCATGCGCTGGCACGTGTAGAGGCGACAGAAGAGAGAACCGAAAATCAGGCTCAGGAATTAAGTATAATAAAAGAGCAAGTCAGACTAATGCAAATAGATCAAAGGAAAATACTGTATAAACTGGAAGATCAGGAGAATCAAAACAGAAGACAAAACCTGAGAATCCGCGCAGTACCAGAGGAAAGAGGAGAAGACCTGAGAAAAATCATGAGTAAGATCTTTAACCCCATGTTGGACAAAAGCGTGGAAGAAGGCCTCAAGATCGAGAGAATTCATTGTGTCAGAAAACCCAAAAACATAGAGGAGGATCGGCCTAGAGACATTATAGTGAGATTTCAAAGGTATCAAGATAAAGCCAAAATTTGGGGAAAGATTAGGGGAAGACCTCCTATAAAATATGAGTGGGTCAACATTCAAATCTTTACTGATCTGGTGCCTGAAACATTGGCTAGGAGACGACTCCTCAAACTATTGCTTGAGCAAATTCGGGCACAGAACCTTAAGTACAATTGGGGATTCCCAGCATGCTTGTTAGGCCAGAAAGACGGCAGGTCAATGACATTAAGGTTCCCAGAAGACTTACAGGAATTTTGCAATAAACTGGATTTACCAGTACCAGTAGCTAATGATACAGGGGAGATTTCAGGCAGGGGCGGACTGACCATTGAGCCACTCGGGCACTGCCCGAGGGCCCTGGGCCACTAGGGGGTCCCATCAGGGTTGCCAGCCTCAGTAAAACCAGGGGTAGTATGGACCAGGGACTGCCAATAAACAGTATGGACCAGGGACAGCCAATAGAACCATGTCTGTGTATACTGTGTGTACATGTATGTGTATACTGTGTGTGTGTATACTATGTGGTCCCATAATCTCTAATTACCTGGGGGCCCCATAATCTCCTATTACCCGGGGGCCCCATGAGTTGTCAGTCCGCCCCTGATTTCAGGTGCTACCCTGTGGGAGGAACACAAAGCCTACATCAGGGGTGTCCTCATCTCCATTGGTGCCCGGAAAAAAAAGGAGAGAATAAAAAAAAATGAATGTCTTGATAGAAGAGATACACGGACTAGAACAAGGACACAAAAAACACAAGGGACAACACCAGGAGACATTTCACCAATTAGTTAACAAGAGAGAAGAACTTGAGGATATTATGGAACAGGAGTCTAAAATGATATTCAATAGAATTGCAAAAGAAAGATATCAATGGGGAAATAAAGTAAGCAAACATCTAGCAAGAATGTGGAAAAAGAAAAGAGAAATTAACTATATTGAAAAAATCCAAAATAAAAATGGTGAAATGGTATATACAACTAATGAAATAGCGAATGTGTTTATGAGCTATTATGAGGCTCTTTATTCCATAGGTTTGAAAGGGCAACAGGAAATAGAGAAAACTGAGAAAACCAAAAAATTTTTAAAAAATGCCTCGTCTGTCAGTAAGTGATAGGTCCTTAATGAACAGACCCATAACAGAAGAGAAATCTATAAAGCACTAAAGGATTCTCCCCTTGGTAAAAGCCCAGGACCAGATGGGTTTACGACCTATTACCTCAAAAAGTATAAAGAGATTCTAGTCCCGAAGCTCTGTGAGTACATGAATGGGTTGGGTGTAAATTATGAAATGGGTTGGGAGGCATTATCTGCGTCAATAACGGTCATATTGAAGGAGGGGAAGGACAGTACGCTTTGCTCAAACTACAGGCCAATAGCCTTATTGTACGCAGATACCAAACTGTATGCAAAGGTATTGGCAATGAGGCTGAAGGAGTGGATGACCGACCATACGGAGAGAAGGGAGGGACAATGGAGTAAGAACATTGCTCCTCCTTCAGTCTATTAAAATTAGCGGGTCCCCAGGTCTATTCCTGTCGATAGATGCTAAGAAAGCATTCGACAGGGTAGACTGGGGACTCATGATAAAAATGTTGGATATTATGGGTGTGGGCCCAAGAATGATCCAATGGATTGAAGCATTGTACAACCACCCTTCCGTCTCTGTAAAGGTAAATGGCGTGATGTCCCCCCCTTTCGCCATGAAAAATGGAACTAGACAGGGGTGTCCGTTGTCACCGCTTTTGTTCATGTTGACTCTGGAACCCCTGTTGGCTTCAATTCGCAATAATCCCGATATTAAAGGAATTAAGATGGGGGAGGAAGAGCACAAATTGGCAGCGTTTGCTGATGACATGCTGTTCTATATCTCAAATCCAAGAATTATGATTCCAAATTTGCTAAGGGTATTGAAACAGTACGGAGAAATCTCAAACTTTGAGATAAACCTTGGCAAGTCTGAAGTCTTAAATATAAATATAAGGAGACAGGAAGAAGCGAAACTGCAAAAAGAATTCCACTTTCCTTGGAGGAAGGAAATAAAATATTTGGGAATCAGTTTAACTTCCTCTCTAAGGAAATTATATTTGATAAATGTTATTCCCTTGTTAGATGAAATCAAGCAGGAAATAAAAAAAATATCAACTAGACCTCTTTCCTGGATAGGACGTATTAATACGGTCAAGATAGTGCTGGTCCCAAAGATTCTATACAAGTTTCAAATTTTGCCCCTCCACAACAATATTTTAAAACTTAAAAAAATATAATATCGAAGTTTATATGGCAAAATAAAAAACCGAGAATCGCATTTACCGTACTTGCAAAGGGTGAAAAAAAAAAGCTGTTCCAGATCTCAAAAGGTACTATATTGCTGTGGCACTCACACGGGTGGTGGAATGGGCAAAGGAGGCAAATGAAAAGAGGTGGGTCAATGTAGAAAATGTAATGAGTAGCACACAATTAAGGTGTATAATATGGAATCCCCCACAACACAGGGCACTGGAAGTGAATACGCATGAAATTACACGTAATGCACAAAAAATTTGGGACATGATTCATTCACAAAATAACTGGGCAAATAACTCACCTTTGATTTTTTTAAAGGACATTGATTATTTTGCACCTGGGAAAAAGTCTATTGGGGGAATTGAATAAAAAAAGATAATGCACAGTTGAAAGATATAATAAAGAGGGGTGAAATAAGCACTTTTCAAGAATTAAGATCTGGCATGGATTTAATGGTGATTGATGGATGGCGGTACCTCCAGTTAAGGCATTTCGTGGAGAAATTGCCCCACCCAATAAGATACGGGGATGGCTACAGGCCGCTGGAGCGATTATGTATGAGGGAGAAATCAAAGAACAATATAGCCAGCATATATAAAATAATTTCGGCCAGGGATGACCAGGAGGCTCCGCCATACATCAAAAAATGGGAGAATGAACTGGGGTCACGAAGGAATAAATACACTATAGATAAGATTAGGAAACTAACACATAGCTTGGCTGTCGATATAAAGACGATCGAGATGAATTTTAAGTGCCTGGCAAGGTGGTATGCGACACCTGATAAAATGAGCAAATTTCAGCAAGGGAAATCCTCAGAGTGTTGGAGAGGGTGTAAGATAGCAGCAACAATGGCCCACTTGCCTCATAATTAAAAAATATTGGAAGTAGGTTTTACACTTAATAAAGGAAATTACCAGCAAAGAAATACCGGAAGACCCATGGATATGCTTGTCCCATGGAGTGGAAGGTTCTGTTAAACAATATAAAGCAACTGTAATCCCCACTCTGATTAATGTAGCGAAAAGTCTTATACCGAAAAAATGGCAAGAAGTTGATAGCCCAAAAAACCGAGACTGGTTACTCGGTATAAACGAAATATACTGCCTGGAGAGTTTGGACTATAGGTGGGAAGAAGAAGATGATTGGGTAGACCGAAAGGATAAATGGGAAAGTTGGAAAATATTCAAAAAGATGTGGAGATACGTAGAGGTAATTACTCAATAAGAGCAGGGGGTAATGATGATTAGAAAAGGGTGATAATAATAGCTAATGGAATGGTCTACAGGGTATGAAGCAGGGTGTTGGGGGATGGGGGGGATAAGAAAAATGTTATGTAAAATTTATGATACAAGAATTATGTATTTTGTATTACTGTAAATAAAGAATAAAAAAAAAAGACTGAGAACAGTGCACGTTGACCAGCCAGATGCAGGTGTTGTTGCTGCATGGGCAAGACTTGAGCAAGCCTATGGTAGCTCTGAAGCCATAGAAAGCGCTCTATTCAAGAGACTGCAAAACTTCCCAAAAATAGGGAACAAAGACTATCGCAAGCTCCAAGATCTGAGTGATCGTCTCATGGAGCTGGAGTCTGCAAAGACAGACCCGCATCTACCTGGACTAAGCTTCCTGGACACTGCTCATGGTGTCAATCCAGTGGTGTCTAAACTGCCATACGGCCTGCAAGAGAAATGGGCACAACAGGGCTCAAGGTACAAAAGAGACTATAACGTAACTTTTTCTCTATTCACATATTTTTGCAGGTTCATCAATGATCAAGCCTGGACGAGAAACGATCCCAGCTTAAGCTTCATTGAACCCAACTTGCCTGCTTCATCATCTTCATCAAGGTATGATAACAGCAGCTAAACGTAGAGACTTTAATTGAGCAGTATCTGTTAAAAGGACAGACATCTTAACACCCAAATCCTCTCCTGTGCACCAGAGCAATTCGGGTGACAGAGATAAAGACCCTAACTGTCAGTGCCCTATTCACAAGAAGCCTCACCCCCTAAAGAAATGTCGTGGGCTTAGGGCAAAGGCGTTACAAGAGCGCAGGAAGATTCTTCAGAAACTTGGAATATGCTACAGGTGCTGTGCTTGTTATGGACATTTTGCTAAAGACTGTAAAGTTGTCATCAAGTGCACAGAATGCAGTAATGACAGACATTTTACAGCTATGCATCCCGGCCCACCCTCAGACAATTCACAGCAGCCTCCTACCACCAGCCCTGTCTCAAGTCATGGCGGGGAGCAACAAGGTCATGCTCCAGCCACAGCTAACGTTTCTTCTTCATGCACAGAAGTCTGTGGGGAAGGCTTAGATCACAAATGCTGCGCTAAAATATGCCTAGTCAAGATATACCCAAAGAGTCAACCTGAAGAAGCTATTAGGATGTATACCATAATAGATGAACTGAGCAACAGATCCCTGGTTAAGCCTAAATTCTTTGAGATCTTTGGTATAGAGGGACACGCATCACTGTATACTCTCAGAACATGTTCTGGTCGTGAATAGACCTTAGGTAAAAGGGCTGATGGGTTCATGGTCTCTCATATCAATAAGAGAGAGGGCATACCCCTACCAACATTAGTTGAGTGTGACCAGATACCAGACAAAAGGGAAGAAATTCTCCAGAGCCTGCATATCACCATCCTCAATTGAGGCACCTTGTTAATGAAATTCCTGCAATGGACATGAATGCTGAAATCTTGATCTTGCTAGGAAGAGACATTCTCAGAGTACACAAAGTATGCAAGCAGTGCAATGGACCTCATGATGCCCTTTACGCACAAAAACTCGATCTAGGCCGGGTAATCATGGGCAACGTATGCTTGGATAGAATGCGTACATCATCCAAGATTCACTCCTTCAAAACTTACATGTTAGGAAACGGACGTGCATCCCACTTCAGACAGTGCCCTCACCATTACGAAGTAAAAGAGAAGCCTCTTGACATCATCCAAGTACCTGATGTCACCCCTAACCTTTGCGATGACAACCTAGGTACCACAGTGTTTTGTACTACAAGCGATGACAACAAAATAGCCTTGCCAGTCGAAGACTTATGCCCCGTACACACAGTCGGACTTTGTTCGGACATTCCGACAACAAAATCCTAGGATTTTTTCCAACGGATGTTGGCTCAAACTTGTCTTGCATACACACGGTCACACAAAGTTGTTGGAAAATCCGATCGTTCTAAACGTGGTGACGTAAAACACGTACGTCGGGACTATAAACGGGGCAGTGGCCAATAGCTTTCATCTCTTTATTTATTCTGAGCATGCGTGGCACTTTGTCCGTCAGATTTGTGTACACACGATCGGAATTTCCGACAACGGATTTTGTTGTCGGAAAATTTTATATCCTGCTCTCAAACTTTGTGTGTTGGAAAATCCGATGGAAAATGTGTGATGGAGCCTACACACGGTTGGAATTTCCGACAACAAGGTCCTATCACACATTTTCCGTCGGAAAATCCGACCATGTGTATGGGGAAAAAGAGTTCATCAAAATAATGGACAAAGTGTTCTTCCAGGATGAGTCTAACAGCTGGGTTGCACCATTACCTCTGCGTGCTGCAAGGGTTAAACTCCCAACCAATCGTGAACAGGCTCTATCCAGATTCAACTCACTTCAACGAACACTACCAACAGACCAGCCTTCAAAGTGGGAGTCCTGGAAACAATCTCTACATGCCTTAGATGGAATCCATATACCACGCTGCTACACTTCTGCCTCCCTTGCCACAAGTCAGAGGAAAGAGCTTCACATCTTCTCAGATGCATCTACTGAGGCCATAGCAGCTGTCGCTTACCTCAAGGTAAGAGATTCTTCTAATCAAGCCCACATAGGGTTTCTGTTTGGGAAAGCTAAGTTAGCACCTAAGCCTGAACACATGATTCCCAGGCTTGAACTTTGTGGGACTGTGCTAGCTGTAGAAATAGCAGATTTCATACTACGTGAGCTAGACATTCAGAAGGATGACGTCAGATTCTACGCAGACAGGTTGTTCTGGCCTACATATACAACCAGACTAAATGTTTCTATGTCTATGTCAGCAACCATGTAGAGAGAATCATAAAATCATCTAAACCTGAACAATAGCATTATGTTCCATCTCAAACTAACCCTGCAGATCATGCCACCAGGCCAGTGTCTGCAAGTGTCTTTGCAAATTCTTCTTGGTTAACAGGGCCTGAATTCCTGCTGGATCATCTAGAAGAAACCACGGCTGAAGTCTTCAGTCTTCTAGAACCTGACAAAGATCCAGAGACCCCAACTATCCTTACCCCAGCTTCTCTTCTTACCCAGAAGCTTGGGTCTGTTCCTGTTCCACCTGGAAACTTTAAAACAGGAAATCTGTGCTATGACCAGTGTAAACGAGTACAACACCTCGCCAACTGCTTCTGGAATCGTTGGAAGATGGAGTATCTTTCTACTCTGCAAGGACGCAGGAAATGGCAACGGCTGAACCCTAACATACAAGTTTGAGATCTTGTTCTGCTTAAGGACCAGCAAGCTGAAAGAATTGAATGTCCCATGGGATTTATTGTAAAGAGCGTTCCTAGTGATGATGGTAAGGTACATAAGGTGGAGGTGAAGGTTTCAAGACAAGGAACTGTAAAGACTTTCATCAGACCTATCACGGAACTTATTCTGCTCTTACCCTTTGGAGAATGAACTTGTTTGCCTATGCTGCTGGATCCTATCTGTGACTTCAAGAAGAAAGTATCTTGGACTTTAGTTGACATAACTTGAAGCTTTGGATTAAGAATTATTGTTATTGCACTATATGCATATTCTTTTTATGTCTTTCAGGTCTTTATGACATCTAGTAATTTACACTGTTTGTTATTTGCAGTTGCATAACTACTGTTCTGATGTATATAGTGACATTTACCATGCCAGACGGGGAGTGTGCTGCCCCAACAGGGCATAAAATTTAATATGTTGTTTCCCTGAACCATTTTTCTTTGGACGCGTATACTTAGTTCACATGCTGCCACCTAGTCACCTTTATGGTAATGCACCTGTTTTACATGTCTTTTCTTTGATGTATGACACACTTTCTTTTGTATGTAATGCTCCACCCCTCTTCCTGTGTTTTGTACTTTCTGTGTCATCAATGCAGCTCCAAGCCACATGTAGCAGGGCACATGTATTCTGCATAGTAAGCTACAGACAACATCATCTTTTGACTGCATAAATACTACAACCTATTCATCTGTTTATATCCTGTCATCTGCTGTAACTTAAAGTTCAGAATAAAAGCATCTTGTGGATGGAATCAGTATTTGGTGAGTTCAAACTATCTGATGAGGATTGTCCTCAGTGATTATATCTTATACGGGCCAGGCATAGAGGTCTCACAAGGGATAGTCGCTTCACAATAATCAGAGTCAGAATAGTGGGTTTCCCACCCAAGTCCATACCAGGCCCTTCGTGTCTGGTATGGATATTAAGGGGAACTCCACGCCCATTTTTTTTTTTTTAAATGGCATGGGGGTCACCCCAAAATCCATACCAGACCCAAAGGGCCTGGTATGGCTGGGAAACCCATGCCATTCTTTTCTTAATTCTGTCATAGGGCTCCCCTTAACCACTTCAATACACTATATTATATATTGTACACTGCACTATATATTCTGCACTGTATTATATATATATACTACACTAACTGCACTGTATACTACGAACATCAGTAAATATACTATACGGACTGCCCTATATACTCTGAACTGCAGTATATTTACTTTACGGACTGCACTATATACCCTGCTGAAAAATTGGGCCTTAGGTGTTGGTGGTGGCAGAACATGGTAACCCCTCACAGTTACTCTTGTTGGGCGCAGGAATGGGTCCTGCTGTTAAATATTATTTCAAAAATTGTAATTACATGCCTCTGTTAAACAGGGGCAGAAACATTGGGCCTTAGGTGTTGGTGGTGCCAGAACACGGTAACAACTCCCAGTTACTCTTTTGGGCACAGAAACGGGCCCTGCTGTTAAATATTGTTTCAAAAATTGTAATTATATTCTCCTGTTAAACAGGGGCAGAAAAATTGGGCCTTGGGTGGTGGTGGTGCCGCAACACTGTAACCCCTCACAGTTACTCTTTTGGGCACAGAAATGGGCCCTGCTGTTAAATATTATTTCAAAAATTGTAATTACATGCCCCTGTTAAACAGGGGCAGAAAAATTGGGTCTTGGGTTGGTGGTGGTGCCCTAAACCAAAAATATTGTTGGAAGCTAGCATTATCATGATTGAGGAGGAATAGGATAGGCAGCATAGGCAGTCTTCAAGGGAACCCAGATCCATCACAAATTCAATCAGTTACATCAGCATCAGGTGCTTGATAGGGGCCAGTAGTCCAGCCTCAAGACCCAGTAACTCAGTTGATGCTCTGTTGGAAAGGTTTCCAAGTCTGCTCTTAACCCTAGATATTCCTGCACCATATAATGCAGACGCTGGTGATGGTTGCTGGTACCAATCAGACCTTGGCGCTAAGGACTGAAAATTTGTTTAAAGGCATCGCTCAGCCGGCCAGCTTCTCCACCGCTCTTCCTCTGACCAAACGAAGCCTCAGAAAAATGCTGTCCAGCACTAGGAAATGGTAACCTCCCAGGGTCTGGAAATGCATTACACAAACTTTTCTTCAAGGCCTCTTGAAGATGTTTCATGCTCCCTCTGCGAAGGCAGGATGAGTTCCCTATAAGCATATAATTTCTTTGCGCTTAAAAGCACAAAAAGCTCTCTTATATAATGCCGGGAAAGTGCGCCTTTCTTTCCCTCCAAGTAACACAAACAGAAGCTGGTGTCACCTCAAGCTCAGTATAAAATCCTCAGCAAAATAGCCAAGCTGCTTTTATTTATACTAAATACATGGATAACAAAAGAAGGTGGTAGCTTCAGAATCAGCCAATCAGACATTTGTATTCATTCAAAAGAACCAATGACACACATGCATATAATCAAATAGAAATGCAATAGTGACGTGTGCAGACGGTGGTGTGCAAAACCATGCGGCAAGCACATGGTTTTGAACACAAATGTGTGCACACTCCCACTGCTATCAGTGATGCGATCCATACTATACCATGGCCCAGTGGGCCATAATTTTGTATGGTTATGCTATGGTTCCCAAAGTATGCAGACTTGCTTACTTAGGAGTTGAAATGCGGTCGCCATGGAGTGGCCAGTTCCTTGGTGAGGCATAAACAAACATCCTTAAAAGAGCAAACAGATCCGCAGTGTCCACGTGAAGGTTTCCGCATCCAATGGTCATCCACCAGCGTCTGTGTGTGCGAATACCCTCACATGAGAGTATTGCAGCAAAACTGACTTTGGGGGGCATCTGACAACATACATTAATAAAAATTTCCACAACATCAGCAAGTAATGATTCCTCTCCTTAATACCACGAATCCTAGGGTCCTTTTGCAGGCTTTGCAGAATTAGGGAGACCATGCAGCGTAATTTTGCAAAGGTATTCGATTCTGAGTGCTCTGGGTCACTAAGGATCAAATTATCTGTAAATACCTCCTCCCAGCCATGTACAACTCCTTGGGTTTCTGGGGACTAAAAACCATCCCTTGACGACTGCTGCGTGTTATCCTCAACATCCATGCTGACACAATCCTCCTCCTCTTCTTTTTCCTGTGTGTTTGGCGGACCCGCAGGAATGCTATCTGGATAAAGGGGGCCTTGAGAGCAAAGGAAGTCCTCCTCTTCCTCCCGCTGTTCTGCCTCAAGTGCCCTGTCCATGATTCCACGAAGCGTGTGCTCCAACAGGAAGACTAGAGGGACAGTGTCACTGATTCATGTATTGTCACTGCTCACCATCCATGGGGCCTCCTCAATCGGTGACAGGACAGTGCATGCATCCTTGATCAGTAGCCACTGGAGTGGTGAAAAGAAGCCAAGCTCCCCTGACCCTGTCCGGTGCCATACTCTCACAGGTACTCATTGATGGCCCTCTGCTGTGTGTGCCGTTGCAGCATTGCCAACATTGAATAAAAAAAAGGGTATTCCCGTGCTGCCTATGTATCCAGAGACAGGGACATTAGCTGCAGCAAACACCGAATAGGTCAACCTTACCCAAATTAAACTGAAATAAAAAATCAATAAGTGGTGTTCATCAGGGAATGATGAAGTCATGTGATCGTGACGCTACGCTAATGCCCTGTACACACGGTCGGATTTTCTGACGGAAAATGTGCGATCAGAGCTTGTTGTCGGAAATTCCGACCGTGTGTGGGCTCCATCGGACTTTTTCCATCGGATTTTCCGACACACAAAGTTTGAGAGCAGGCTATAAAATTTTCCGACAACAAAATCCAATCGCGTCAATTCCGACCGTGTGTGGACAATTCCGACGCACAAAGTGCCACGCATGCTCAGAAGAAATTCCGAGACGAAACTGCTCGGTCTGGTAAAATTAGCATTCGCAATGGATATAGCACTTTCGTCACGGCGCAATGTTTGAAATTGTTTAATGCAGCGCACTCTCTTCTTCTTTATAATGCTATAAGAATGAAGTTGTTTTGCTGCTCATATTCACACAGACTTCTCACAAACTTCTTTCTTTATTATTTATCGTGATTTCATCAATATATTTTGATTTGTCACATCTGACTAAAAAATAATCTTTTTTTTTTTGTTTGTATTTTTTTCAAGCCTGGTCTTTTTATTTTTTTTGTTTGTATTTTTTTCAAGCCTGATCTTTTTTATTTATTTATTTTTTTTCTGTAGAATAGTTTTGGGTGCGTTTTGTGTGTCACGTTACCACAACACCATTATTATCTTGTATTATTTAATCTCAAGGAGGTTGCTTGGTGTTGGTGTCTCTTGTTAATTTTACATTGTATTTTGGAAATGTACCTGCCTCCTCCCAAACAAACTGTCCTTTTTGAAGGAAAACTCACAAAGGCGAGTATAATTGAAACAAAAATTCCTTTATTAAGAGCTCATAACCAAACAAAGAGGAAGGCAACGCTGGAGAAACATCAGAAATTGGCGAAGCCTTTGACCCCCAGGGCAGACATCAATTATTTTACAGCAAAATTGGTGGCCTGAGGAGTCCTTATCTAAGGCAGTGCAGTCTGGTCCAGAAGTCCAAGAGATCATGAAAGCAGCAGATGACATGTATGTTCCCAGGCTGTGGTCATACAAGAGCCTGCATCTTTTGCCAGACCAGACTTAACCCAGGCCATCACTCTCTGGTCTTCCTTAGACGCTTCCTTCCTGGCTGTGGCTCTGGTGTTGGAGGTGTGGCAGGAGGAGGAGTAGGACCTGGAGGAGGAGGAGGAGGACCTGGAGGAGGAGGAGGAGGACCATGGTGAGCTGACAAATGTGGCTTTCGCATGTGAGTTGGCCCCTCAACCCCTTCTGTAGAGCTTCTAAAATGACACACTCACATAAGAGTCATTGGCCCTCCTCCATTTCCATCATTTTGCAGGCTGTTATGGCAGCAAAATCCTCTTCCACACTGTGGGGTGTTCTGAGGGCCTCAGTAGCCTTCCAAAATAGGCCTATTGCAGCCTCCTCCAGGTTACTCCTCTTCCTGCTACTTTTTGGTTGAAGGCAGAGGGGAGGGACCTGGGTATTGGGCAGCCTACTTGGCCCGGCCACCTCCTGGCTGAGACTTCCCTGTGTATGAAAAAGGGACATCGTTTTAGTTTGTGGTTCATCAATCACAATCAGAAATTAGTACTAGGCTGGGGGGAAAGGAAGCGTGGAAGGAAGACTGGAGAGTGCTGGCCTGGGTTCAGTCTAGCCTGACAGAAAATGCAGCCTGTCATAGTACCACAGCCTGGGGAGATAAATGTCATCTACAGCTCCTGATCTCTGGGAATCCTGGACCTTCTTGCGCTCCCTTAGATAAATTTAACAAACGTGTAGCGCTAAAAGATAACGTGCCTAGTGCAATGTGCATAAGTGAATTTAGACAGCACTAAAAACAAGAATTATAAATACAATAAATAAATAGTGAATACACTGATATAGAAAGTCATTCAGAGATATCTATAAATGGTGATAAATATAAATAGATATATTCTCAGTCTGAATGCACCTTGCAAACCGTATGCAGGGATTGTGATGCAACAGACAAACTGGAACTCAAAAAAAGGGATAACAAAAGTGTCCATAAACAATATTAGGTGTAGATAAATTCCCCGTCTGAATGAGGATGAAGGTAAGTCTTGCAAACAGTGAATACTTCAGATTGTGAAAAGAACCACCACCGGATAAAGGGGAGGCTTACCGGAAAGTTTGAACACGTCAGGGCATACGCTCTGCATGTCAAACAGGCTTATATATAGTGGAATGGACTCTGGACCGATGTCCTCTGGCAGGTGTCCCCCCAAAGACGGCCAAGTTGGAATCACAGGGGATGTAGTGCAACAAGCAAACCGGAGCAGATAGCAGTAGTTTCAAGCATTGGATAATAATCCCACCATGTTCCAACAGACTGGGCTGTAAAAACCAACTAAATTCCAGATAACAGCGGTACCAGGTAATCCAGTGTCTGGTACTGTTTGCAAGACTTATGCCCCGTACACACGGTCGGACATTGATCGGACATTCCGACAACAAAATCCATGGATTTTTTCCGACCAATGTTGGCTCAAACTTGTTTTGCGTACACACGGTCGCACAAAGTTGTCAGAATTTCCGCTCGCTAAGAACGCGGTGACGTACACCACGTACGACGAGACTAGAAAAGGCCATTTCAGAACCAAGCGCGGCACCCTTTGTGCTCCTTTTGCTAATCTCGTGTTAGTAAAAGTTTGGTGAGAGACGATTCACGCTTTTTCAGACTCGGGGCGGCACAGTGGTGCAGTGGTTAGCACTCTCGCCTAGCAGTAAAAAAGGGTCGCTGGTTCGAATCCCAACCACGACACTACCTGCCTGGAGTTTGCATGTTCTCCCTGTGCCTGCGTGGGTTTCCTCCGGGTACCCCGGTTTCCTCCCACACTCCAAAGACATGCTGGTAGGTTAATTGGCTTCTGTCCAAAATTGGCCCTAGTATATGAATGGGGACCTTGGATTGAGGGTAGGGATTGATGTGAGTGTGCGATGTTCAGGGTTAGGGACAAGGGTCAGGGTTGTAGACCCACACTCACTCAGGTTGAACTGGATGGACTGGTGTCTTTATTCAACCTTACTAACTAACTAACTATGTAACTATGTGGTTTTCAGATCGTTTTCTGCTGTTCAGTTTGTGCTTGTGGGTTTGTATCTGCTCTTCAGTGCGTGCAGTCAGTTCGTATTGTACTATTCAGTGCAATCTTGTCCGCTCGTTACTGTATTTCAGGTCGCTCTTCACAGGCCTTGCTGTTCTTCAGTGCGTTCTGTTACTTCGTTCTGAGCAGCCGACCGTTGTCTAGCCATGTTGCGTATACGTACTCCTCATAGAGTTCGTGCTGTGCGGGGGCTTGGTGTTGGGGTCCTGACCTTGACACAAGCCCAGTCCATGAACAGGGTGGGGAGGAGTTCATGGACCAAGAATTGGTTGCTTCAGTGTGACGAGTTCTGTCATGTGCCTTTGCTCCGTGAGATCCGTGAGAATAATCCTGATGATTTCAGGAACTTTCTCCGGATGACGGACCATGTATTTCACCGTTTGTTGGCTTTGCTGACCCCTTATATTAGCAGGCAGGATACCTGCATGAGGCAAGCCATCACTCCGGAGCAGAGGCTAGTTGCCACCCTGCGGTACTTGGCGACGGGGAGAAGCCTGCAGGACATGAAGTTCTCGACAGGCATTTCCCCCCAGGCTCTGGGGATCATTATCCCGGAGACCTGTTCTGCCATCATCCAGGACCTGCAGAAGGAGTATATTAAGGTAAGATTTTTATCGTTTAACATCACATTTTATTGTATTTAATGTTTGCTAACATATTGTATTTCTTTCCTCATTCCCTAATTACCATGATTGGAATATGCTGTGAATGTCCCCTTTGTCCTCATGCATGCTGGATTTTTATGTAATTATTTTTTTGTCCTTCATACATATTTGCCTTCACTTACCTCCCCAGTATGCGCTCCTGGCCCTATATTCACCTCATGTAGTCACTTAACAATGTATTTTATCAGCTCCATAGTAGTGCTTTACCCCAAACACCCCTAAAATGTTTTGAAATGTGATTGGTGCTTAAAATTCAGGCAGAGTGCCAATGGCTTTTTTTGGGGGTTCCCCAAATCATTTGGAAACCTCCCTCCCCCAACTGCTAAGTTAGCTGATACCAATTCTCTATTTATTCTCAATCATCCATCTGCTGACTTTGCCAAACCCATACACACTATACCCATCTCTTTTGTGCTCAGATTTATGGATGAATTCCCCGAAGCATGTAGTGCAAGGGCCTGCCTGTATACTTTCAAATGGTACTGTTTCAAGTTTTTGTATACTATTATTATCTTGATAGGTAATAGCAGAATGTAAAAATTTTCTAAAATGGGTACAATGTGCATTTATATGTTTGTATTATGACACTTCTTACCTGTCCAATGGGCTGTCAATAGTGTAACTAAAATTAAAATAAACAGTTACAGCGCTGATAGACGTGGTTAAACAATAAAGTGCTGAGTGCTAAAATGAATAGAATTAGATGATAAGTGAATCACAAACATTGAGTCTTGGCTGCAATCCAAACACAACTGCTGATCACCACAATATATATGCAATATATGAGAAACCATTAGTGCTGCCCAATTGGAAAAACAACCTAAAAAACAGGCTAGCAGGAAACAATAAATTGTTTAAAATAAAAAATAATAAATAATAATAGAAGTGACATCTGATCACAATAGATAGGTATACACATAAAAAATAGTCCCAAAATAACTAGCACCAGCTGGGCACAAGAAACTCAGACAAACAGTTTGGTGATGGCACAGCGGCTCCTCAATCAACAATGTCAGTCCGTCTCTATGATCAGACACAGGTGCTTCTATAGTGGATAGATGGATATTTTGGCTGATATTTCAAACAGTGGAGCCATAGATCTTGTAATCGGTCACCCAAAATAAAAAGAGGAGAAATATATGGTGAAGTACTGGGGATGTAAGAGCCAATTGCGCTACAAACCGCTACTCACGCTCTCCATGGTTGCAAAGTCCTTTGATGACACCCTGGGGGAGGGGCGAAACGCGTTGACGTCACATCCGGCCTTCACACAACTAAGTGACGCTTTTCATCTTCCTGGCTCCGTGGAACGCACGCTACTAGCGGCGATCGCAGAAGCATCTGATATGCCTGACTGCAACCATGGAGAGCATGAGTAGCGGTTTGTAGCGCAATTGGCTCTTACATCCCGCAGTACTTCACCATATATTTCACCTCTTTTTATTTTGGGTGACCGATTACAAGATCTATGGCTCCACTGTTTGAAATATCAGCCAAAATATCCATCTATCCACTATAGAAGCACCTGTGTCTGATCATAGAGACGGACTGACATTGTTGATTGAGGAGCCGCTGTGCCATCACCAAACTGTTTGTCTGAGTTTCCTGTGCCCAGCTGGTGCTAGTTATTTTGGGACTATTTTTTATGTGTATACCTATCTATTGTGATCAGATGTCACTTCTATTATTATTTATTATTTTTTATTTTAAACAATTTATTGTTTCCTGCTAGCCTGTTTTTTAGGTTGTTTTTCCAATTGGGCAGCACTAATGGTTTCTCATATATAGCATATAAATTGCGGTGATCAGCAGTTGTGTTTGGATTGCAGCCAAGACTCAATGTTTGTGATTCACTTATTATCTAATTCTATTCATTTTAGCACTCAGCACTTTATTGTTTAACCACGTCTATCAGCGCTGTAACTGTTTATTTTAATTTTATTTTTCAAGTTTTATACTTTTTTTGCAGCAGCGATAGTTTCTAATTTAATCCTTTGTTGCGAGCGCTGTCTCCTTCACTCATTAATAGTGTAACTAAGGAGGGGCTGGCCAAAGTAATACCCATTATTTAGGCATTCATCTCTCAATGAAGTGGAGAGGGTTACCTGTCCAAGAATTCCCCCCCTATAATTGTTACAAATGGCCCATGAGGGGGGGGGTGAATCTGATAGGTGTACCTTATACTTTGGTCTTTAAAACTTCCCATAAATAAATGGTATCTTGATGTTGGCCAAGAATGTTTGTGTCTAATCTGCTTTCCATGTTTATGTGCAAAAATACAATTTTTTTTTGTTTTACTCCACAGTTTCCTTCCACGCCACAGGAATGGCAGACTGTGGCCCGCCACTTTGCCCAGTGGTGGGACTTTCCTAACTGCGGTGGGGCAATTGATGGGCAACACGTCCACATCATCCCACCACCCAACTCGGGGTCGTACTATTATAATTATAAGGGGTTCAATAGTATTGTGATGTTGGCGGTGGTGTCGGCTACTTATGAATTTCTGTACAGTATGTGGACGTGGGGAAGAATGGCTGGATGTCCGATGGCGGAGTCATTGCCCAGACAGAGTTCTACAGGCGTCTCCAGAATGGCAGCTTGGACTTGCCACCTCCAGAAGACAATGTGGAAGGACTCCCATTCGTCTTCGTTGCGGATGAAGCTTTTGCGCTGGGGGACCATCTTATGCGGCCATTCCCGATGAGGACCCTCACCCCGGACCAGAGGGTTTTTAATTACCAGCTATTTCTTACACACATACATATGGCGGAGTACAAACTGAATCACATTATCCTGGCGTGCTGTGTTCCACACAACTTTTTACGGTACCATTCTGCCAACTATGCTGGCTCAGTTGGGCCCGAGGCCGGAATTCAAAATGAACCAACCCTGACGGCGCTTGAAAGTGGCCATCCTGGCTTGCCCCCCCTGAGTGCCTGTGATGTCTGCCTAAGATACCTTGAATTCTTTGCGGGTAGGGGGGCTATCAATATGCCAGACAATGTGTAAAACCTTTTTCAAATAAAATAAAAAAAAATAAGCAAATCTTTGGTGACATTTACTGCTTGTGTTTGTTTTAGCTGACCCTGACAGAAATGAGGTGAGTCCTGAAAATGGCGTGATTGTGTAACCTTACAAAGCACTGTTGGGTGTTATTTACTAAAGGCAAAGACACTTTGCAATACAAGTGCACTTGAAACGGCACTTGTAGTGCAAAGTGGATTTGCCCTTAGGAAATAACACCCATTGTCACAGAAAACAGCAATTAGAGTACCACAAAAGTGTTGTAGCGTTGAGACAATAATCCACACATTCTTGATTAACAATCTTTTTAATACCTGCACAATCACATGTGCATTTAGAAAAGGTTTTTAAAACAAACCAACATGTTTGTTGTATAACAATTTTTGGGGGTCACATTGGAAAAAGTAGAAATGTCCATTTAGGATAAAACAGGCATGTTTAACACCAACAAGAAAGACACAAATCTTGAACTTACAAAGTTCACATTTGGTAGAACTTGAAGGCAATATCAGACATGAGTATTTAGAAACTGTGTTTGATATTGCATTCAGATGGGGTGAAGTCACCCCCGGAAAAGCCAAATTTTGAAGATGCACACAAATAGCCAAATGTCAACATCTGCGACCTGCCATCACGGGGGATCAAGGGACGTGTTTTGGGGGTGCAACCCCTTCCTCTCAGCTACTTTATTATTGATGAAGGGTTTGCACCCCCAAAACGCGTCCATTGATCTCCCGTGATGGCAGATAGCACATGTTGACACACTGTGTGCCTCTTCAAAATTTTGCTTTTCTCCAATTTGACAAAAATTGTAGCACACTAAAAAACAAAGGGATTTGGAGGGGTTTCAAACTCTCCCCAAAACATCAATGATGTTCTTATTTTTTTGAAGAACATCATTGATGTTTTTCTTGATGTTTTCCAAGTCCCTATTACACCCCATGATCTCCCCGATCAGGATCTGTGCACTTTCTGAGGTGAAAGGATCTGGATCCACAACATCACGATCACCTAAAAAGATAGAAACAAAAAAAAAAACATGTATTATAAATATGCCGACATCCATCTCTTACCTGAGCCTGTGGTCGCAGACATTCACCTGTTGTGGTGCCAATTTCCACCACGTCTTTCTCCTCCTGCTCTGTTTGTCTTGGGTGGATTTCCCCTTCTTCCAGAGGTGGGGGGTCTCTCGTCTCCTCAGATGAGGGGTGTCCTCCGAGTCTTTTCTCCCCTATGTAAAAAGAAAATGGTATCCTTAGCACACAGATATTTGATGGCAGAACTATAAATATGAAACATTGTTTGGAAATGGGGTACAATTTTTTTTGTGGCCAGAGTTCCAAGATGTAGCATTTTTCTTGTCCTTTGTCAAGCTTGAATACTTTACCTGTCTTGTACAAGCTTCACAGATGGAGACACCCCTAGGGTATACAATGGAGCACCTGTGTGGACCCCCTAAAAAAGGGTGTTCTTGTGTTCCACACTAGTGCTCCAGCGTCCAGATGTGAAAACTGCTGAGAGTGTCCTCTCCTTACACAGAATCTAGTTTGCATTTCATTCTAGTTACAAACCCATCTACCCAACCAAATTAGTTTCAGACAAGTAGGCCCTAAAAAATGTGGCCAAATGCATATGGACAAAACCATGGTGTTTTCTAGGCCGAACGCACAATGTTTGATACGAACGAATAATGTGCCCATGAACATGAAAGTTGCCATTTTAAACAGGACAACAGTTAAGAAAAGCACATGGAGCAGCACGAACGTAATAAACATAAAAAGAATAGGAACAGAGCACAACTACTTACTTTTTTGCAGCACTCTCCGGATCTTTCTGTACTGCTCGTGCTCCCTTAATTTGAGGTCCGACCACCGCTTCCTGAGCTGATCTTTCGATCGTCGCACCCCGAAATTCCGATGCAGACTCTTGACCATTTTCGCCATGATCTTGGCCTGACATAGGGGTTGGGGTAAGGTCCATACTTCCTGTCATAGTCGGCCCTCTTCATTATGTCGACCATCTCCAACATCTCCCCAAAGGACATATTTGATGTCTTATATTGTCTCCTTCTGGTTCTGGATGTTTCAGGCTCCGGGCTTTCCTCCTCCTCCTCCTCGTTGGTGTAATTATCTGACACCTGCTGTGTCTCCGCCATGTGCTCTTCCCCCACTGCAACGAACGAGAGGGGGCGGGGAATAGATTAGAAAGAACTTCAGGGGCGGGCGGAGTTTTACGCATGCACAGTGTCTATAAAGCGTAACACGCATGCGTAGTACGTACGATCTGTGAGCGGAGGAAGGAGTAACGGAGGCGCCGATTGTGATATCGAAGGTAAGATTTAACATTGTACCTATACTGCTTCTAGATTGAGGCCTGTATTTGCACAAGTTTAGTAGACTTTAGGCCGACATTAGGGTTTGTCTTGTGTTGTCTCGTGCAGTGAAAATGGATATCTTGAAAGATAAGGACTTTATGCCAATCTTCATAGATATGTTCAGGGAGCTGCCCTGTCTGTGGCAGATAAACCACCCTGAATATAAGAACTAAACAAAGAGGAAGGCAGCGCTGGATAATTTGTTGGAATTTGTGAAGACGGTGATCCCCACGGCAGACATGACCTATTTGAAGGTTCTAATTGGTGGCCTGAGGAGCACTTATCTAAGGGAGCACAAGAAGGTCCAAGATTCCCAGAGATCAGTGTCAGGTCACCTTGAGGCTAGGTGACAGATGCACATGTAGGAGTCAGAAGTGCACCGCTAGGTAGTGGACCCTAGGACTGACTGCTGCGGATAGACCCCTGGGAGGTTCAGGAAGCAGGTCTACTGGATCACTGACACAGATCCCACTGGGAGCTAGAGCATAGATTCCCCAGGGCGCGAGTCTAAGAGCCAGCAGGTGTTCACCAGAGCCTTTAATGGTAAGGATGGACTGCGCTGCAGTCTGGCTCCAGGTCGCAGCCCCCAGGGTCTCACAGCTCACGCTCACAGTAGACTACAGGAGAAGAGGAAGGAGGCAGCAGGCTGGAACAACAAGGAAGTAAGGGACAAGCCAAGGTCGGGGCCACAAGCAGATAAGGACAACAGAGTACACGCCAAGGTTCAGGGTCACAGGCAAAGAGGGATGGTCAGGGACACTCCAAAGGTCAGGGTCATGAGCAGACAGAAATAGTTAAGAACAGGCCAAAGTCGGTAACAGGAATCAGACGTAGGAAACACAGCAAGTACACACGGAGGCTAACACACAATGGTTGATCAGCACTGCTGGCTTGCAGTGCACAGGTTAATATAGGGTTCCCTGATAGGGCCTGGGGTGGGGCCATGCTTTGAGGAGAGGTTACAAAAGCAGTCAGGTGAGGGGCAGCTGGTCTCTAGAGATGAACACATGGAGACAGGTAGGCTGATCGACAAACTCTATTGCATAACCATGACAGTACCCCCCCTCTTATGAGACCTCCCCCTCCCCCGTCTGTGCCCAGGCTTGAAGGGAAACTCCAGATGGAACCTCCTCAATAGACGAGGAGCAAAGGCCTCAGATGCAGTGATCCAAGACCTCTCCTCAGGACCAAACCCTTTCCAATGTACGAGGTACTGAAGAATGCCTTTACGGAGCCGGGAATCCAACACTTGACTAACCTCGTACTTTAGATTATCCTCAGAGACCAGAACCGAGGTAAGGAGAGGACGAAAGGACTTATTGAGGACTAAAGGCTTTTTAGAAATGGGTAAGGGCACGAGAAGACCATCAGAAGTCTGAGCAAGGTCCCCCAGACCCTTAAAGATATGCTGGACATCCAACACAGGACCATCAGACTGGGTAGAGGTCAGTGGATCCCTGAGGTCAGGTTGGTTAAAAGGTGACGTGTCAAAAGAGTTAAGCTGGATAGCTGAAACACAAACAGAATACAGAGAGCCCTGAACAAAAGATTTAAAACCCCACCTGGCCCAATGAGGCAGTCTATCCAAAGGATGGATTGAGCCTCTTAAACAGGTTTGAACGGACGTAGTAGCAGTATGGTGAGGCCAGGTTACAGAAGGTCCTGAACAAGAAGCAGGAAGCTCACTGGGCATAGGCTGGACTGGTGCAGAGGCCGACTGAACAGCATTGCCAGGTGCAGCGACCACCAGAATTGCATCGCAGGGTATAGCGAACTGGTGGACGAGTCAGCCTGGGTGTGTGTCCAAGGGGGTCCAAGGACAGGCAAAGAAAAATGGCCATGCAAACTGGAGTGACTGATCGGCTCAGGTTCACAGGTAGGCTTCTCATCCAGAGTGCCACACGACCCAGAGAGTGCCTCAGCCCGACTATTGCAGGAGACATTCCAGAAATCGCTATACGCAGCGGGAAGAGCAGAAGATACTGGTATGGTGGCAACAGGAGGATTCTCTTTTGGTGTAACCTTGAGTAGGCAGGAGAAGGAACAGGAGGAACCCCAAGTCAAGATCTGTCCAGCAGTCCAGTCAACATGTGGAGAATGGAGCCGTAACCAAGGAAGACCTAATATGATAGGAGACGAAGCCTTAGGTAAGACAAGGAAGGATCTCCACTCCTGGTGGAGTGTCCCTACTGACATCTTAACAGGGAGGGTCTGGAAGCAGATAGGGCCCCCTGGGAGAACAGTGCCATCAATCGCCAAGACCACTAATGGCGTTGTAAGGGGAAAAAGGGTAAGTCTCATGGAAGGCGCAGTTCCCCAGTTCATGAAATTGCCAGCGGCTCCAGAATCCAGATGTGCCGAGACCGAGCGAGAAGAAGCGCCGACATGAAGGAACACAGAAAGAAGAAGACGAGAAGGTGAAGGTGATACTTCAGGGTCTAATACTCCACCTTCCAGATGTATTAGCCCTGATCGTTTTTCCGGACGAAGAGAACAAGTGTCACGATAATGACCTTTGGCCCCACAGTAGAGGCACAGGCCCAGAGTTCTGCGCCTAGCGCGTTCTTCAGGAGACAACTTGGTCCAGCCCAGCTGCATAGGTTCCTCAGCGGGCAGGCGGTGCTCCTCGGTTTGAAGAGAAGGGACTGGGAGCTCAAGCTGCCTAAGGAACGGGGAGTGCTGGCGTCTTTTTTCCAGGGCCCTCTCCTGAAAGCGAATATCGATCTGGTTACACAAGGTGATGACACCGTCCAGATCAGCAGGAAGGGATCTTCCTGCTAATTCATCCTTTACTCTATCAGAGAGGCCGTGTAAAAAGGTTGCAACTAGGGCCTCATTATTCCAGCTCAATTCAGCTGTGAGGATACTGAACTGAAGAGCATACTGTCCCACAGAAGCGGACTCTTGACGGAGACGTAAAAGAGCGCTAGCCGCTAAGGAGACACGACCCGGTTCCTCGAAGATATTTTGAAAAAGTTTCAAGAAATCAGACAGGCTAGAAACCACTGGATCATTCAGTTCCCACAGAGGGGCAGCCCAAGCTAGCGCCTCGCAGGACAGAAGGGATATAAGATCGGACAGGAAGATTTGGGGCTGAAGTTCAAAATGAATCATGCACTGGCTAAGGAACCCCCTGCAAGCCTTTGAGTCCCCAGAGAAACGGGCCGGAGCTGGCAGTTGTAATGAATGTGTGGCTGCGACTGGTGCGATAGGTGCAGCAGCAGATAGCGGTTGAGGTTGTTGAACCGGGGGTCCTAATGAGGCCTGAACCTGTTCAAAACAGGATGCCAAATCCTGAAGGAATCGCATCACTTGGGTCTGATGCGATTCCTGGGTCTCAAGTCTGCGAACTAAGCCCTCTAGCGGATCATCTGCGGGTAGCGGCACATCAGCCAGGTCCATGGCTGATCAAACTGTCAGGAGGCTAGGTTAGAGATGCACTCTGTAGGAGTCAGAAGTGCACCGCTAGGTAGTGGACCCTAGGACTGACTGCTGCGGATAGACCCCTGGGAGGTTCAGGAAGCAGGTCTAATGGATCACTGACACAGATCCCACTGGGAGCTAGAGCATAGATTCCCCAGGGCGCGGAGTCTAAGAGCCAGCAGGTGTTCACCAGAGCCTTTAATGGTAAGGATGGACTGCGATGCAGTCTGGCTCCAGGTCGCGGCCCCCAGGGTCTCACAGCTCACGCTCACAGTAGACTACAGGAGGAGAGGAAGGAGGCAGCAGGCTGGAACAACAAGGAAATAAGGGACAAGCCAAGGTCGGGGCCACAAGCAGATAAGGACAACAGAGTACACGCCAAGGTTCAGGGTCACAGGCAAACAGGGATGGTCGGGGGACACACCAAAGGTCAGGGTCACGAGCAGACAGGAATAGTTAAGAACAAGCCAAAGTCGGTAACAGGAATCAGACGTAGGAAACACAGCAAGTACACACGGAGGCTAACACACAATGGTTGATCAGCACTGCTGGCTTGCAGTGCACAGGTTAATATAGGGTTCCCTGATAGGGCCTGGGGTGGGGCCATGCTTAGAGGAGAGGTTACAAAAGCAGTCAGGTGAGGGGCAGCTGGTCTCTAGAGATGAACACATGGAGACAGGTAGGCTGATCGACAAACTCTATTGCATAACCATGACAATCAGGAGAAGCAGATGACATATATGTCCTCAGGCTGTGGTACTATGACAGACTGCATTTTCTGGCAGGTCAGACTGAACCCAGGCCAGCACTCTCCACTCTTCCTTCCACGCTTCCTTCCCCCCAGCTGAGGCTTCTGACGCCCAACCTGGGCCGTCCAGGAAGCAACATGTGGAGGAGTCCACCTTGAGCCAGGTATAGCATTTTTCTAAATATTGCTGGTTGTCCAATCAATGATGTTAACTAGATGTTAGTTAGGAGTACTAATTTATGATTGTGATTGATGAAGCAAAAACTAAAACCATGTCCCTTTTTCATACACAGGGAAGTCTCAGCCAGGAGATGGCCGGGCCAAGCAGGCTGCCTGATATCCAGGTCCCTCCCCTGCACCTTCAAAGACAAAGTGCTAGGAAGAGGAGTAACCTGGAGGAGGCTGCCATAGGCCTCTTTTGAAATGCTACAGAGACCCTGAGAACCCCCCACACTGTGGAGGAGGACTTTGCTGGCATAACTGCCTGCAAAATGATGCAGATGGAGGAGGGCCAACGACTCCTGTGTGAGTCCTTAAAGGGGTTGTAAAGGTAAAAATTTTTTCACCTTAATGCATTATATGCATTAAGGTGAAAAAACTTTTGACAATACCGCCGCCCCCAGCCCCCCCGTTTTACTTACCTGACACCTCAAATCTCCGCTGCTCGCTCCCGTCATCTCTATTGCAGCTCAGCCTGGTCGCTGATTGGCTACAGTGGATGGATTGAAAGCAGCGCAGCCATTGGCTCGCGCTGCTGTCAATCACATCCAATGATGCGGCGCGCCGGGGGGCGGGGCCAAGTGATACAGTGAGCGGCTATAGCCGCCGGCTGTATCACGGGAGCGCGCCCGCAATAACTAACCACCATGCGAGGGAGCTCGCATTAAGGTGGTTAGTTCTTGCGGGGAGGAGCTGAAACAGCCGCCGAGGGACCCCAGAAGAGCAGGTTCGGGGCCACTCTGTGCAGAACGAGCTGCACAGTGAAGGTAAGTATGACATGTTTGTTATTTAAAAAAAAAAAAAATTTACCTTTACAACCCCTTTAATTTTGGAAGCTCTCAATAAGGGGTTGAGGGGCCAAATAACATGTGCTACCCACATTTGTGACCTCACACATGGTCGTCGTCCTCCTCCTCCTCCTCCTCCAGGTCCTACTCCTCCTCCTGCCACATCTCCAACACCAGAGCCACAGTGTGGAAGGAAGCATCTAAGGAAGACCAGAGAGTGATGGCCCTGGGTTCAGTCTGGTCTGGCCAAATATGCAGCCTCTTGTAATACCACAGCCTGGGAACATACATGTCATCTGCTGCTTTCATGATCTCTGGGACTTCTGGACCAGACTACACTCCCTTAGATATGGACTCCTCAGGCCACCAATTTTGCTGGAAAAGAATTGATGTGTGCCCTGGGGGCCAAAGGCTTCGCCAATTTCAGCTGTTTCTCCAGCGTTGCCTCCCTCTTTGTTTGGTTCTGAGGAAGCATCTAAGGAAGACCAGAGAGTGATGGCCCTGGGTTCAGTCTGGTCTGGCCAAATATGCAGCCTCTTGTAATACCACAGCCTGGGAACATACATGTCATCTGCTGCTTTCATGATCTCTGGGACTTCTGGACCAGACTACACTCCCTTAGATATGGACTCCTCAGGCCACCAATTTTGCTGGAAAAGAATTGATGTGTGCCCTGGGGGCCAAAGGCTTCGCCAATTTCAGCTGTTTCTCCAGCGTTGCCTCCCTCTTTGTTTGGTTCTGAGCCCTTAATAAAGGAATTTTTGTTTCAATTATACTTGCCTATGTGTGTTTTCCTTCAAAAAGGACAGCTTGTTTGTGAGGAGGCAGGTACATTTCAAAAATACAATGTGAAATTAACAAGAGACACCAACACCAAACAATCTCCTTGAGATTAAATAATACAAGATATCAATGGTGTTGTGGTAACTTGACACACACAAAAATATTCTGGAGTAAAAACCAAAAAAAGGAGAACAAAAAAACAGCCTTGAAAAAAATACAAACTCAAAAAAAAATTAAACAGCCGTGAAAAAAAAATTTAAAAATTAAAAACAACCAAAAAAAAATTTGTTCAGATGTGACAAATCAAAATATATTGAGGGAATCCAGATAAAGAATAAAGAAAGAAGTTTGTGAGAAGTCTGTGTGAATATGAGCAGCAAAACTACTTCATTCTTCTCACATTATAAAGATGAACAGAGTGCGCTGTATTAAACTATTTAAAACATTGCAGCGTGACGAAAGTGCTGTATCCATTCCGAACGCTAATTTTACCAGACCGAGCTGTTCCGTCTCAGGATTTCTTCTGAGCATGCGTGGCACTTTGTGTGTCGGAAAATCCGATGGAAAATGTCCGATGGAGCCCACGCACGGTCAGAATGTCCGACAACACGCTCCGATCGCACATTTTCAGTCGGAAAATCCGACCGTGTGTACGGGGCATTACCTTAATCCTCATTCAGACGGGGAATTTATCTACACCTAATATTGTTTATGGACACTTTTGTTATCCCTTTTTTTGAGTTCCAGTTTGTCTGTTGCATCACAATCCTTGCATACGGTTTGCAAGCTGCATTCAGACTGAGAATATATCTGTTTATATTTATCACGATTTATAGATATCTCTGAATGACTTTCTATATCAGTGTATTCACTATTTATTTATTGTATTTATAATTTTCATTTTTTTTTTTCAATCCTGTTTATTACAAATTTTGTACAAATTAATCCACATAATTTATCAATATTATTTCCTTATACATTTCTTCATATATTTCATTTACATTTACATTCTCTCCTATCAATCACACCATTCTCTCTCCTCCACTCTCTCCATGGTCACTCTATACTTCATTTTCAGGTATTCCTACATCCAGTGTAACACATGATCTATTCCACTTTGCCCATATATTCTCATATTTCTGCAGATTACCCCTTTGTTCATACATTATTCTTTCATATGGTAAAACCTGATTTACTGCCCTCACCCACTGGGTCACTGTCGGTGGCTTCGGCGGAATCCATTTCTCTACTATTTGTTTTCTTGCGAGAAATAATACTTCCTGCAGGAACATCCTATTATATTTACTACTACCTCTCTTCTCCCTTCTTATTCCCATCAAACAGAGTTCAATTGTGGCCATAATTGGTTCATTTAGAACTTTTCCTATTTTTCTAATCACCTGTTGCCAGTATCTTTCTATGTTGACACAGTGCCACATTATGTGGAGGAAGTCCGCCCCTTCCTGTCCACATCTTGTGCACTTTGATTCACTCATTCTCCCCATTTTATACAACCTATTTGGGGCCAAATAAGTCTGATATACAATGTTTAAAGGGGTTGTAAAGGTAAAAATTTTTTCACCTTAATGCATTCTATGCATTAAGGTGAAAAAACTTTTGACAGTACCGCCGCCCCCAGGCCCCCCGTTTTACTTACCTGACGCCTCGAATCTTCGCTGCACGTCCTCGTCATCTTCATTGCAGCTCAGCCTGGTCGCTGATTGGCTGCAGTGGATGGATTGAAAGCAGCGCAGCCATTGGCTCGCGCTGCTGTCAATCACATCCGATGACGCGGCGCGCCGGGGGGCGGGGCCGAGTGATACAGCGAGCGGCTGTATCACGGGAGCGCGCCCGCAAGCACTCACCACCGTGCGAGGGAGCTCGCATTAAGGTGGTAAATGCTTGCGGGGAGGAGCTGAAACAGCCGCCGAGGGACCCCAGAAGACCAGGTTCGGGGCCACTCTGTGCAGAATGAGCTCCACAGTGAAGGTAAGTATAACATGTTTGTTATTTTTTTTTTTTTAAATTATTAACTTTACAACCCCTTTAACTGAATTATCCTGTTATTCATTGCTGGGGATACTTTCAAATGGGAGGAGCATACTTCATTCCATTCCTGTTCACTCATATCTGGTATAGCTACTTGCCATTTACTCCTTATTTCCATTGGTTCCCCCCCTATTTTACTCTGCAACAGATGTGAATAAAGTTTGGCTATTAACCCCTTTGGTCCCTGTGATCTCAAAATGCCTATAAGAGGGTATTTGGATATTTTTAATTCCTTTCCTCTAAACTGTATCTGTAGGACTTGTCTAAGCTGAAGGTATCTAAAAAATTGTTTACTTGATAAATTATATAGTTTACATAACTTTTCGTATGGTACTATTATGTTTCTTTCATACACCTGTCCAATGCTTATCACCTCTTTCTGTTTCCAGAATTTACTACCCTCAAATTTTTCCAGGTGCTCAAATGCTGGATTATTCCACAAAGCAGTCTCTGGTGGGATATCAAAGAAGCCCCTTAGCCTCCTTGCCTCCCGCCAGACTGCTCTGGCTAGTTTTAGCAGGGGAATTCTTACTCCCACCCTCCTCAGATCTTGTATCTCTAGTCCTACCATGAGATCTTCTACTTGCATCCTGCTTAGTAAGTACTCCTCAATTCCTGTTTTTTTCTCCTGTCCAACCCAAGATCTCAGATGTTTCAGTTGCCCAGCCAGATAATATAAATATAAATCTGGCAGGGCCAACCCTGCTGCATTTTTCGGTCTTTGTAGCTTTTTAAGTTTTAGCTTGCTTCTACCATATGCCCAAATGAATCTGGTTATCTGTGAGTTCAGCTCTTTAAATATCTGTTTTGGTATTTTTACCGGGGAGTGTGCAAATAAATACAAGCACTTAGGCAGTATAATAGATTTAATCAGCTGGATTCTACCCGCCATTGATATTGGTAATTTTATCCATATTGCCAGTTTTCTCTTAACAAATTCTACCAGGGGGATTATATTAACTTCCAGGGCTTCCTCAGGATCTAACGTAATATTTATTCCTAAGTATTTAAATACTTCGACTATTTTTAATGGGGTCTGGGCTCTCATTACATTCCCTGTTCCAAGCAGCATCAATGCAGATTTCTGCCAATTTATTTTGAGTCCTGAAAATATCCCGTATGTTTCTATTATTTTCATCGCCTCCTGCAGTAAGGTATACCCATCCCCCATGTATAGTATGATATCATCGGCATATAAACCTATATGTTCTACTTTTTCCCCCACTTTAATCCCCTTATACTTTTTTGATTGCCTAAATCTATTTGCCAATGCTTCAATTACCAAAGCAAATAGCTGGGGGGACAATGGGCATCCCTGCCTCATTCCCCTATATAATTTTATTGTAGCCGATAGTGTCCCATTTATTAGTAGGCTAGAACATGGTTGTTTGTAAATTATTTTTACCCATTTTCTAAATTTTTCCCCGAATCCATTTTTTTCAATACTGTCTGTAAGAATTCCCATTCTACGGAGTCAAATGCCCTGGCCGTATCCAGCGAGGCCAAGGCACTTGACTCCGGAACAAACTCCCTCATCTGTACCATAAATTGGGTTCTTCTAATATTGATTGATGTAGACTTCCCTGGCATAAATCCTGTTTGATCATCTGTCACAATGGACAAGATTACTTCATTAAGCCGTTTGGCGAGTATTTTTGCCAAGATTTTGTAATCTATGTTCAATAATGATATTGGTCTATATGACGCACATTCAGTTCTATCTTTGTCAGGTTTGGGTATCAATATAACTGTTGCCTCATACATAGTGGGTGACATTTCTCCCTGGAGGAATATCTCTCTATACATCTTGGTTAGGGCCGGTACCATAATCTCCGCATATCGCTGGTACAATTCCAGCGGTATGCCATCCGGTCCTGGAGATTTCCCCTTCCCCAGCGAGAAGATGGCTTCTCTTACTTCCCCTTCCTCTATATCCCTCTCCAACACCCCCTTTTGTTCTTCTGTTAATTTAAGGAAGTTTTAATCGCCCAAATATTCCTCTATCTCCTCTACTGTACGGGACAATGTTGATGTATACATACTGATATAATATTCTTGAAAGCTCGTAAGTACCATATTTATCGGCGTATAACACGCACTTTTTTCCCCTTAAAATAAGGGGAAAATCGTGGGTGCGTGTTATACGCCGATCCCCGCTATTTTGTGATCTGTCGGAGCGATCGCGGCGATCGCTCCGACAGATCACATAGCTTGGATTTTTAAACATGGCGCCGCGGAGTTCGGAGGGACTCGGGGGCGCTCATTCAGCTGAACGAGCGCCGCCGAGGACACAGTGACTGGGCGGAGCCTTGATACACATAGCCGAGGCTTCTCGGCTATTCTCGGCGCCGTTCACAGTCACGCCCAGTCCCGCCATTGGACCTGTGTTATGTCCATCATAGGGACTGGGCGTGACTGTGAACGGCGCCGAGAATAGCCGAGAAGCCTCGGCTATGTGTATCTCGGCTCCGCCCAGTCACTGTGTCCTCGGCGGCGCTCGTTCAGCTGAACGAGCGCCCCAGAGTCCCTTCGAACTCCGCGGCGCCATGTTTAAAAATACAAACGAAACGTTTGTATGTCGGCGGCGACAAGGCTGCACGGACCACTGGGGACAAGGCTGCACTGGGGCAAAGCTGAACTGGGGCAAAGCTGCACTGGGGACAAGGCTGCACTGGGGCAAAGCTGCACTGGGGACAAGGCTGCACTGGGGCAAAGCTGCACTGACAAGGCTGCACTGACAAGGCTGCACTGACAAGGCTGCACTGGGGCAAAGCTGCACTGACAAGGCTGCACTGGGGCAAAGCTGCACTGACAAGGCTGCACTGGACACTGGGGAAAGGCTGCAGATGAACACTGATGAGGCTGCATGGATGGGCATTTAAATGTAAGTTTTTTTTCCTTAAACTTCCCTCCTAAAAGTTTTTTTCCTTAAAATTCCCTCCTAAACTTGGGGTGCGTGTTATACGCCGGCGCGTGTTATACGCCGATAAATACGGTATCTCCTCTAGTGTGTTTACCATCTCCCCTTTCTCATTTCTCACTTCTGAAATCACCAAAGATGGAGTCTGTTGTTTTATCAAAAAGTTCATTATCCTATTAGCTTGGTGGCCTTGCTCAAAATTTTTTGCTGGAACTTCTTACGTTTGGCATTAGTTATTAGTTGGTTCTTATACTGGCGCGCTAATCCCGCCCATCTTATCTGATTTATGTTTGAAGGTTTAGTTATAAACTCAGTTTCTGCTTGTGCACACTTCTGCTCCAATTCCTCTTCTTCCTGTCTATTGGCTCGCTTTATATATGATATTGTGGATCTTGTTATACCTCTTATGCCTTAAAACTGTCCCACGCCATGCCACCCATTTTCCCATCTCCATGAGCCTCCAAATACATTTCCAGTTGCTCCGGTATCCTATCATTTGAACCAATCTGGGTTAGCCATTGAGACTGAATCCTATAACCCGGGCATCTTCCTCTATGCCCTATTTTTAGCTCAAAGGTCAACCCAGAGTGGTCAGATACTCCCTTAGGCCTATAAGTGACAGCTTGTAGTATTGGGAGCAACTTCTCATTCCCCATAGCCAGGTCTATTCTAGACATGCAACCTCTTCCTGGTGCATGCCACGAATAAGCCCTAGCTCCTGGGTTTCTGAACCTCTAAAGATCAATCCATCCAACTTCTTTTGTAAATTTTTCCAGCATCCTGGACCCTATTGTTCCTCTTGGAGTATTCCTCCCAAACCTGTCCACCTTTGGGTTTAAACACATATTGAAATCTCCCATACACACAACATACGCCTCTGGGTACCCTGACATGAATAGCATGAATAGCATTGCTTCCTTCAATACTGCCATCGTAGCAGGTGGAGGATTATATATTCCCATAATTACAAATGGCTGTGAGTGCATCAGGGCAAAGACATATCTCCCCTCCGGGTCCCTCCTTACCCTGATGCACTCCCATGTCACCCCTCGGTGCACCATTATTACAAACATAGTGCATTTTGCCCTTATATAGGTAATTCGTAACGATTTCAGCCTATCTACTCCTCGACCCCCCCCCCCCTCCTATTCTTCTTTTAGGAGGAGTTTGCGGTCAGGGGGAGGAAGAAAAAAAAAAAACACCCCATCCTCCATTCATTTGCTCTCTCTTATCTCATCCCCTTTATGTGATTATTCCCTATACCCCTCATACCCACTACTATTTACTTCCCTATATCTCTTGTGCTTGACTTTATATCCTCACGTGCCATCCCTCTTTCCTTTTAATCCCTCTCTTGTGTTACTCTTATCCCTCCACCTCTCCCCCCCTACACCCCCCCACTCCGAACCTATTCCCCCCTCCCCCCACTGTCCCCCCCACCTCCCCTCTTCCGTGTTGTATCTATTAGTGTTCATAATTTTTATTCCTTAATGTGTTCTTTAATCTCTACTTAATCTTTATTGTGCCTACCTCCTCCCCCTCCTCCTCCTTCCCCCTCCTTCTCACTCCACTCCTGTGTTCACTTATCCTTTGATTTCATTTATCCCTTGCTACACCGTGCTCCCAAAAAGATCAAAACTCAAACAAACACAAAAAACACCAAAAGCAAAAAAAGAAAAACCCATTACAAATCAAATATCTCTCCACCCACCAAAGACGAGGAATGAGGGAGAGAGAAAATGTCAATCCCTTCCATTCATTTAAAAAAAAAAAAGAAAAAAAAGAAAAAAAGGCCAAAAAAAAAAAAAAAAACCCCTTCCATTTCACAAAAAAACCCCTTCCATTCACAAAAAGAAAAAAAAAACAAAAAAAACTCTTCCTATACCAAAAAAACACACCAAAAAACAAAAAACAAAAGAAAACACAGCGCTTCCCACCCCTCCTCCCTCCCTCTCCTCCCTCCCATAATCAAAATTTCCAATCATAGACCCCCCTTAGCGTCTATATTTTTTTTGGGGGGCTTCCCCCAGACCCTATTTTCCCTTCTTTCAATGAGGTAATGGTGGTTTGACAGTCCGCATCCAGTCCTTTGCTTGTTCCGCTGTACTGAAATACATAACCTTTCCTCCTTCCTCCACTCTCAACCGTGCTGGGTACGCCATAGAATATTCAATTCCTGCCTCTCTCATTCTCAGTTTTACCTCATAAAAAGTGGCCCTTTGCTTTTGTAATTCTAGGGAGAAGTCCGGGAATATTGACACTTTACTGTTCTCAAAGTGAATCTCTCCCTTTTGTCTTGCTTTCCTCAAAATCGCATCTCTCTCTCTGCAATTCAATAGTCGCGCCAGCAAAGGTCTAGGAGGGAGCCCTGGCTTTGGTACCACTGCTGGCACCCTGTGTGCTCTCTCTACTGCAAATGCCGTTGAGAACTCCATATCTGGAAATACATTTTTCGACCATTTTTCTATAAAGTCCCCAGGGTTAAACCCCTCCGCTTTCTCCGGTAAACCGACTATTCTTAAGTTGTTGCGGCGCATGCGATTCTCAAAATCGTCTGTTTTTTGTTCCCATGTAGCAATCTGCTTCTCTACTGATAGTATTTGTTTGGGCATAGGGTTAACTGCATCTTCCAATATAGATATTCTATTTTCCACTTCTGCCATCCTATCTCTCATACTCTGCATGTCGTGTCTGATCAGTCCTATGTCATTTTTAATTTCATCCATTTTACCTGTCAGCGCTGCATTGCTTGAGTGGATGGCCTCCATTAACTGAGCATTCATCTGCTCCAGTGTCAGCTTAGGCGGCTTCTCCCGCTTCTCTACCTTCTCAGGCTGCGGCTGGGGCGTGCTAGGCTTCTGAATCTCCAGAGCTGATGTTCCGCCGCTCCGTGTCTGTGGAGGGCTTCGCCCGCTATCCTGCTTGTCGGATCGTGCAAATTTCTTAAGGCGATCCGCCGCCGTCTGTTTGCTGCTCATGCTGCCGCCGGGGGTGTCTGTTTGCCGGGTTACAAGTCTCGGTAGCAGGGACTACACAGGATTCTGACGGAGGCTCAGAAGGCTGACCTCGGAGCTCCCGCTGATCACATCCGCCTGTGTCAGCGGAAGTCACGCCCCCACCATAATTTTCATTTTTTAGTGCTGTCTAAATTCACTTATGCACATTGCACTAGGCATTTTATATTTTAGCGCTACACTTTTGTTAAATTTGTTTCTAAATACCATTATTTTCATATGTGGTGTGTTAGCTGCTGTTTTTGGAGCAGCGCGGAATTAATTGTTTTTTTATTTCTGCTCCCTTAGATAAGTGCTCCTCATGCCACCAATTAGGGCCTTCAAATAGGTGATGTCTGCCGTGGGGATCACCGGCTTCACAAATTGCAGCAAATTATCCAGCGCTGCCTTCCTCTTAGTTTGGTTCTTATAATCAGGGTGGTTTACCTGCCACAGACAGGGCAGCTCCCTGAACATATCTATGAATATGCTGAGAAACTCCTGATCCTTCAAGATATCCATTTCTCTACAAGACAAAACACAAGACAACCCCTAATGTCAGGCTAAAGTCTCCTAATCTTGTCCCACTAGAGGCCTCAATCTAGAAGCAGTATAGGCCCAATTTTAAATCTTACCTTCGTTATCACGATTGGCGCCTCCGATACTCCTTCCTCCACTCACAGATCGTACGTACTTCGCACGCGTGTTACGCTTTATATACACTGCGCATGCGTGAAACTCCGCCCGCCCCTGACGTTCTTTCTAGTCTATTCCCCGCCCCTTCTTCAGCAGTGGGGGAAGAGCACATGGCGGAGACACAGCAGGTGCGTGCTAATTACAGCAACGAGGAGGAGGAAAGCCTGGAGCCAGAAATGTCCCGATCCCGGAGGAGACGATTTAAGGCCTCAAATATGTCCTTTGGGGAGATGTTGGAGATGGTAGACATCTTGAAAAGGACCGACTATGACTGGAAGTATGGACCTTACTCCAACCCCAATGTCAGAAAGGCCAAGATCATGGCGAAGGTTGTCAGGAGACTGCAGAAGAATTTTGGGGTACGATGTTGGAAGGATCAACTGAGGAATTGGAGGTCGGACCTCAAATTAAGGGAGCACGAGCAGTACAGAAGGATCAGGAGAGTGCAGTAAAAAAGTAAATAGTTGTCCTGTGTTCCTATTCTTTATTTTTCTAATGTTCGTGCTGCTCCATGTGTTTTTCTTAACTGCTGTTCAGTTTAAAATGGCAACTTTCATGTCCATGGGCACAATATTCGTTCGTAGGAAAAATTGTTCGTTCGGCATAGAAACCACAATGTTTTTGACATATGCATTTGAATACATTTTTGCTAGCCTACTTCTCGTCAAATAAATTTGGTGTCTAGATGGGTTGGTAACTAGAATGAAATGCAAACTAGATTCTGTGTAAGGAGAGGACACTCAGCAGCTGTTTACACATCTGGATACAGGAGCACTAGTGTGGGACACCAGAACACCCTTTTTATTAGGGGGTCCACACAGGTGCTCCAGTGTATACTATAGGGGTGTCTCCATCTGTGAAGCTTGTACGAAACAGGTAAGTATTCAAGCTTGACAAAGGAAAAACATATTTCTTCATCTTGCAACTCTGCCAAAATAGACAATTGTACCCCACTTCCAAGCAATGTTTTATATTCCTATTTATGTCATCAAATATCTGTGTGCTAAGTATACCTATTTTTTTTGACATAGGGAAGAAAAGACTCGGAGGACACCACTCATCCGAGGAAACCACAGACCCCCCACCTCATGAGGAAGTGGAAATCCCCCAAAGTCAATAGAAGGAGGAGGAGGAGGAAGACGTGGTAGAAATTGTCACCACAACAGGTGAGTATCTGCGACCACAGGCTCAGGTAAGAGATGGATGCCGGAATATTTATAATACATGGTGTGTTTTTGTTTCTATATTTTTAAGTGATCGTGATGTTGCGGATAAAGGTAATTTCACCAGTGAGAGTGCCCAGGTCCTAATCGGGGAGATCATGGGGTGTAATAGGGACTTGGAAAACATCCAGAAAAACATCAATGATGTTAAAAACAAAATGAAGAACATCGTTGATGTTTTAGGGAGAATTTAAAACATCTCGAAATCTCTAATGTAGTTTGCATTTTTTCCACAAAAAATTGTTGCACCCTTTTTTACATAGTGTCGAAAAGCCAAATTTTGAAGATGCACACAGTGTGTCAACATGTGCTATCTGCCATCACGGGAGAACAATGTATGCGTTTTGTGGGTGCAACCCCTTCCTCAATAATAAAGTAGCTGAGAGGAAGGGGTTGCACCCACAAAACACGTCCCTTGGTCCCCCATGATGGCAGCTAGTATATCGGTAATGACATTATTGGACAAAGAACTCTGGTATGGGAGATTTATTCCATCTTTCTGGCCAGAAAAGAATGGACACTCCTGACCCGACTCGTGTCTACATGTCAAGAGTGTCTAATACAGTGAATACAGTGTAGATATATATTTTTAGCATATTGCGTCACAAGCGAATAGGCGGTACACTTCTGTTATACCAGACATTCTAACCTTTTAAAAATCAACCTATGCATCCTAACCCAGACAAGTACTGCAAACCATATATATTTTTAGCTTTATACAAAACTCGTTTCTCTGCAGTATGCTCTTGCGGTTCCTTCATCTGTCTTAAACGATGTCAGCAAGCAAGCTTTTTGCACAGAAAGAGGAATGTAGCAAATTGATGGGGAAGTCACAAGTAGCTTCAACATGAAATACAAGAAATATGATTCTTAGCTGAAATTCTAAATCAGTCTTACTACACACATAACTATGGCCATATAAACTGACCCCCGTTCCTACTTCACTAGCACATGTTGACATTCGGCAATTTGTGTGCATCTTCAAAATTTGGCTTTTACAGGGGTGACTTCACCCCATCTGAGCGCAATATCAAACACAGTTTATTAATACTCATGTCTGATATTGCCTTCAATTTCTAACAAAGTTGAACTTTGTAAGTTCTAGATTTGTGTATTTCTTGTTGGTTTGAAACATGCCTGTTTTACCTTAAAAGGACATTTCTACTTTTATTAATGTGACCCAAAAAATTGTTAGACAACAAACATGTTGGTTTGTTTTAAAAACCTTTGATAGATGCACATGTGATTGTGCTTGTATTAAAAAGATTGTTAATCAAGAATGTGTGGATTCTTCTTTCAATGCTCCAAAAATTTTTGGGGTGTAAAATTGTTGTTTTCTGTGACAATGGGGGTTATTTCCTAAGGGCAAATCCACTTTGCACTACAAGTGCAGTTTCAGTGCAGTCTCAAGTGCACTTGTAGTGCAAAGTGTCTTTGCCTTTAGTAAATAACACTCAACAGTGCTTTCTAATGTTACACAATCACGCCATTTTCAGGAATCCCCAAATTTATGTCAGGGTCAGCTAAAAGAAAGACAAGCAGTAAATGTCAGCAAATATTTTAGTAGTTAAAATTTGTTTTTTATTAAAAAAATATCTCAGACATTGTCTGGCATATCGATGGCCCCCCTACCCGCAAAGTATTCCATGTATCTTATACGGACCTCGCGGGCACTCGGGGGAGCAAGCCAGGACGACCAGCTTCAAGCGCCATCAGGGTTGGTTCATTTACATGAATTCCGGATTCAGGCCCAACTGAGCCAGCATAGTTCACAGAATTTCTCCTTAAAAAGTTGTGGAGAACACAGCAAGCCAGGATGATTGAGTTTATTCTCTGCCATGTGTATGGGTGTAAGAAATAGGAGGAACCGGCTGGTAGGGATGAGCCGAACAACCCCCTGTTCGGTTCGCATCAGAACATGCGAACAGGAAAAAAGTTCGTTCGAACACGCGAACACCGTTAAAGTCTATGGGACGCGAACATGAATAATCAAAAGTGCTAATTTTAAAGGCTAATATGCAAGTTATTGTCATAAAAAGTGTTTGGGGACCTGGGTCCTGCCCCAGGGGACATGGATCAATGCAAAAAAAAGTTTTAAAAACGGCCGTTTTTTCAGGAGCAGTGATTTTAATAATGCTTAAAGTCAAACAATAAAAGTGTAATATCCCTTTAAATTTCGTACCTGGGGGGTGTCTATAGTATGCCTGTAAAGGGGCGCATGTTTCCCGTGTTTAGAACAGTCTGACAGCAAAATTACATTTTGAAGGAAAAAACTCATTTAAAACTACCCGCGGCTATTGCATTGCCGACAATACACATAGAAGTTCATTGATAAAAACGGCATGGGAATTCCCCAAAGGGGAACCCCGAACCAAAATTTAAAAAAAAAAAATGACGTGGGAGTCCTCCTAAATTCCATAACAGGCCCTTCAGGTCTGGTATGGATATTAAGGGGAACCCCGGCCAAAATTTAAAAAAAAAAATGACGTGGGGTTCCCCCTAAATTCCATACCAGACCCTTCAGGTCTGGTATGGATTTTAAGGGGAACCACGCGCCAAAAAAAAAAAACCGGCATGGGGTCCCCCCAAAAATCTATACCAGACCCTTATCCGAGCACGCAACCTGGCAGGCCGCAGGAAAAGAGGGGGGACGAGAGTGCCCCCCCCTCCTGAACCGTACCAGGCCACATGCCCTCAACATTGGGAGGGTGCTTTGGGGTAGCCCCCAAAACACCTTGTCCCCATGTTGATGAGGACAAGGGCCTCATCCCCACAATCCTGGCCGGTGGTTGTGGGGGTCTGCGGACGGGGGGCTTATCGGAATCTGGAAGCCCCCTTTAACAAGGGGACCCCCAGATCCCGGCCCCCCCCTGTGTGAAATGGTAAGGGGGTACTTACCCCTACCATTTCACTAAAAAACTGTCAAAAATGTTAAAAATGACAAGAGACAGTTTTTGACAATTCCTTTATTTAAATGCTTCTTCTTTCTTCTATCTTCCTTCGTCTTCTGGTTCTTCTGGTTCTTCTGGCTCTTCTGGTTCTTCCTCCGGTGTTCTCGTCCAGCATCTCCTCCGCGGCGTCTTCTATCTTCTTCTCCTCGGGCCGCTCCGCACCCATGGCATGGGGGGGAGGCTCCCGCTCTTCTCTTCTTCTTTTCTTCTCTTCTTCTCTTCTTCATTTTCTTCTCCGGGCCGCTCCGCAATCCATGCTGGCATGGAGGGAGGCTCCCGCTGTGTGACGGCGCTCCTCGTCTGACAGTTCTTAAATAACGGGGGGCGGGGCCACCCGGTGACCCCGCCCCCCTCTGACGCACGGTGACTTGACGGGACTTCCCTGTGATGTCACGGGGAATGCCACAGGGAAGCATTTAAATAAAGGAATTGTCAAAAACTGTCTCTTGTCATTTTTAACATTTTTGACAGTTTTTTAGTGAAATGGTAGGGGTAAGTACCCCCTTACCATTTCACACAGGGGGGGCGGGATCTGGGGGTCCCCTTGTTAAAGGGGGCTTCCAGATTCCGATAAGGGTTGTGGGGATGAGGCCCTTGTCCTCATCAACATGGGGACAAGGTGTTTTGGGGGCTACCCCAAAGCACCCTCCCAATGTTGAGGGCATGTGGCCTGGTACGGTTCAGGAGGGGGGGGCCGCACTCTCGTCCCCCCCTCTTTTCCTGTGGCCTGCCAGGTTGCGTGCTCGGATAAGGGTCTGGTATGGATTTTAGGGGGAACCCCACGTCATTTTTTTTTAAATTTTGGCCGGGGTTCCCCTTAATATCCATATCAGACCTGAAGGGCCTGGTATGGAATTTAGGGGGACTCCCACGTCATATTTTTTTTTAAATTTTGGTTCGGGGTTCCCCTTTGGGGAATTCCCATGCCGTTTTTATCAATGAACTTCTATGTGTATTGTCGGCAATGCAATAGCCGCGGGTAGATTTAAATGGGTTTTTTCCTTCCAAATGTCATTTTGCTGTCAGACTGTTCTAAACACAGGAAACATGCGCCCCTTTACAGGCATACTATAGACACCCCCCAGGTATGAAATTTAAAGGGATATTACACTTTTATTGTTTGACTTTAAGCATTATTAAAATCACTGCTCCTGAAAAAACGGCCATTTTTAAAACTTTTTTTGCATTGATCCATGTCCCCTGGGGCAGGACCCAGGTCCCCAAACACTTTTTATGACAATAACTTGCATATTAGCCTTTAAAATTAGCACTTTTAATTTCTCCCATAGACTTTTAAAGGGTGTTCCGCGGCATTCGAATTTGCAGCGAACACCCCAAATTGTTCACTGTTCGGCAAACTTGCGAACAGCCAATGTTCGAGTCGAACATGAGTTCGACTCGAACTCGAAGCTCATCCCTACCGGCTGGCCATTATTCCAAACATGTTCTCCACCACTCTTCTGGCTCTGGCCAGCCGGTAATTAAAAACCCTCTGGTCTGGAGTGAGGATCCTCATAGGGAATGGCCGCATATCTTATGCGGCCATTCCCTATGAGGATCCTCACTCCAGACCAGAGGGTTTTTAATTACCGGCTGGCCAGCGCAAATGCTTCATCCGCAACGAAAACGAATGGGAGTCCTTCCGCATTGTCTTCTGGAGGTGGCAAGCCCAAGCTGCCATTCTGGAGACGCCTGTAGAACTCCGTCTGGGCGATGACTCCACCATCTGACATCCGTCCATTCTTCCCCACGTCCACATACAGGAACTCATAAGTAGCCGACACCACTGCCAACATCACAATACTATTGAACCCCTTGTAGTTATAATAGTATGACCCTGAGTTGGGTGGTGGGACGATGTGGACGTGTTTCCCATGAATTGCCCCTCCGCAGTTAGGAAAGTCCCACCGCTGGGCAAAGTGGGAGGCCACAGTATGCCATTCCTGTGGGTTGGAAGGAAACTGTGGAGTCAAACAAGAAAATAAAATTAATCATTTTGCACATAAACATGGAAAGCAGATTAGACACAAACATTCTTGGCCAACATCAGTATTACATTTATTTTAAGGAGTATTTAAAGACAAAGGTATAAGGTCCACCTATCAGATTACTCCCCCCCTCTCATGGGCCATTTTGTGAATTTTACGAGAGGGGGCAGATGTTTTGGACAGGTAACCCTCTACACTTCATTGAGATATGAATGCCTAAATAATGTGGATTACTTTGGCCAGCCCCTCCTTACTTACACTATTGGCAGCCCACTGGACAGGTAAGAAGTGTCATAATACAAAGAGATAAATACACACTACACATTTGAGCACATTTTTACATTCTGCTATTACCTATCAAGATAATAATAGGATACAAAAACTTTAAACAGTACCATTTAAACGTATTCAGGCAGGCCCTTGCACTACATGCTTTGGGGAATTCAGCCATAGATCTGAGCACAAAAGAGGTGGGTATAGTGTGTATGAGTTTGGCAAAGTCAGCAGATAGAGGATTGGTATCAGCTGAGTTAGCAGTTGGGGGAGGGAGGGTTCCAAATGATTTTTGAAAAAAACCTCTGGCACTCTGCCAGAAGTTCAAACACACATCACAATTTTTAAAATGTTATGGGTTTTTTAGGGTAAAGCACTATTATGGAGCAGACAAAATACATTGTTAAGTGACTACATGAGGAGAATATAGGCCCAGGAGAGCATGCTGGGGAGGTTAGTGAAGGCAAATATGTATGAAGGACCAAAAAATAATTAGTGAAAAATCCAGCATGCATGAGGACAAAGGGGACATTCACAGCATATTACAATCATGGTAATTAGGGAATAAGGAAAGAAATACAATATATTATCAAACATTAAATGCAATAAAATGTGATGTTAAAAGGATAAATCTTACCTTAATATACTCCTTCTGCAGGACCTGGATGGCAGAACAGGTCTCTGGGATAATGATCCCCAGAGCCTGGGGGGAGATGCCTGTTGAGAACTTGAGGTCCTGCAGGCTTCTCCCCGTCGCCAAATACCGCAGGGTGGTGACTAGCCTCTGCTCCGGAGTGATGGCTTGCCTCATGCAGGTATCCTGCCTGCTGATATAGGGGGTCAGCAAAGCCAACAAACGGTGAAATACGGGGCCGTCATCCGGAGAAAGTTCCTGAAATCGTCAGGATTATTCTCACGGATCTCACAGAGCAAAGGCATGTGACAGAATTGGTCACGCTGGAGCAACCAATTCTTGGTCCATGAACTCCTCCCCACCCTGTTCATGGACTGGGCTTGTGTCAAGGTAAGGACCCCAACACCAAGCCCCTGCACAGCACGAACTCTACGAGGAGTACGTATATGCAACATGGCTAGAAAATGTTCGGCTGCTCAGAACGAAGTAACAGAACGCACTGAAAAATAGCAAGGCCTGTGAAGAGCGACCTTTAAATCAGTAACGAAGGAACAAGAACACAATGACAAGTCAATTGTACTTGCTGCACACACTGAAGACCAGATACAAACCCACAAGCACAAACTGAACAGCAGAAAATGATCTGAAAGCCATGAGTCTGAAAAAGCGCGAATCGTCTCTCACCAAACTTTTACTAACACGAGATACACTGACCTACCTACCTGACACATACACTGACCCACCTACCTACCTGACACATACACTGACCTATCTACCTACCACACACAATGACCCTCCTACCTGACACATACACTGACCCACCTACCTGACATATACACTGACCTATCTACCTACCACACACAATGACCCTCCTACCTGACACATACACTGACCCACCTACCTGACATATACACTGACCCACCTACCTGAGACATACACTGACCCACCTATCTACCTGACACATACACTGACCCACCTACCTGAGTCATACACTGACCCACCTATCTATCTGAGACATACACTGACCCACCTACCTGACACATACACTGACCTACCTACCTGACACATACACTGACCCACCAACCTGACGCATAAACTGACCTATCTACCTGACACATACACTGACTCACCTACCTCACACATACACTGACCCACCTACCTACCTGACACATACACTGACCCACCTACCTGACACATACACCGAGCCACCTACCTGACACACTGACCTACCTACCTGACACACTGACCCACCGACCTGACACACTGACCCACCTACCTGACACATACACTGACCCACCTAACTACCTGACACATACACTGACCCACCTACCTGACACACTGACCTACCTACCTGACTCATACACTGGCCCACCTACCTGACACATACACTGACCCACCTACCTACCTGACACATACACTGACCCACCTACCTGACACATACACTGACCTACATAGTTACATAGTAACATAGTAGGTGAGGTTGAAAAAAGACACAAGTCCATCAAGTCCAACCTATGTGTGTGATTATGTGTCAGTATTTCAGCCAGCTATGATTAAGCACTGACTACAGTGTGAAACGCGTCAGCTTTCCTGCTTTGTGATGCTGTGGCATGTATTTTTATGATTATACTTAAATAAAGATTGAAGATTGCTTTTGAGTGCGGCTGTCCTGGATTTTCCGTTTACCTCTCTATTACCAGCATTGCCTGCACCTGTTACTTCCAGCTTAGAGAAAATGTTTGTTTCTCACAGACCTCTTTAAGAGCAGTGATATTTTTCTCTCACATACACTGACCCACCTACCTGACACATACACTGACCCACCTACCTGACACATACACTGACCTACCTACCTACCTGACACATACACTGACCTACCTATCTGATACATACACTGACCCACCTACCTGAGACATACACTGACCCACACATCTACATGACACATGCACTGACCCACCGACCTGACACAAACACTGACCTACCTACCTACCTGACACATACACTGACCTACCTACCTGACACATACACTGACCTACCTACCTACCTACCTACCTGACACATACACTGACCTGCCTACCTGACACATACACTGACCTACCTACCAGACACATACACTGACCCACCTACCTGACACATACAATCCCCCACCTACCTGACACATACACTGACCCACCTACCTGACACATACACTGACCTAACTACCTGACACATACACTGACCCACCTACCTACCTGACACATATACTGACCCACCTACCTACCTGGCACATACACTGACTCACCTACCTACCTGACACATACACTGACCCACCTACCACATATGCTGGCCCACCTACCTGACACATACACTGACCCGCCTAACTGACACAAACACTGAACCATCTAGCTGAGACATACACTGACCCACGTATCTACCTGACACATACACTGAACTACCTACGTACCTGACACATACGCTGATCTACCTACCTGACACATACACTGAGCTACCTACCTGACACATACACTGACCTACCTACTTACCTGGCACATACACTGACCCACCTACCTACCTACCTGACACATACACTGACCTACCTACCACATACACTGACCCACCTACCTACCTGACACATACACTGATCCACCTACCTACCTGACACATATACTGACCCACCTACCTACATGGCACATACACTGACCAACCTACCTACCTGCCACATTCACTGACCCACCTACCTGACACATACACTGACCCATCTACCTGAGACATACACTGACCCACCTATCTACCTGACACATACACTGACCCACTTACCTGACACATAAACTGACCCACCTATATAACTGACACATACACTGACCTACCTATCTACCTGACACACTGACCCACCTACCTGACACATATACTGGCCCACCTACCTGACACATACACTGACCCACCTACCTGACATATACACTGACCCACCTACCTGAAACATACACTGACCTACCTACCTACCTGACACATACACTGACCAACCTATCTACCTGACACATACACTTACCCACCTACCTGACACATACACTGACCTACCTACCTGATACACTGACCAACCTACCTGAGACATGCACTGACCCACCTATCTACCGGACACACCCACTGACCTACCTAACTGACACATACACTGACCCACCTACCTGACACATACACTGACCCACCTACCTGACATATACACTGACCTACCTACCTGACACATACACTGACCCACCTAACTGACACATACAATGATCTACCTACCTGACACATACACTGACCCACCTACCTTACACATACACTGGCCCACCTACCTGACACATGCGCTGACCTACCTACCTGGCACATACACTGACTCACCTACCTACCTGACACATACACTGAATAATCTACCTGAGACATACACTGACCCAACTATCGACCTGACACATACAATGACCTACCTACCTACTTGACACCCTGACCAACCTACCTGACACAGACACTGACCCACCTACCTACCTGATACATACACTGACCCACCTACCTTAGACATACACTGACCCACCTATCTACCTGACACATACACTGACCTACCTACCACATATGCTGGCCCACCTACCTGACACATACACTGACCCACCTACCTGACTCATACACTGACCCATCTACCTGACACATAAACTGACCCACCTATCTACCTAAAACATACACTGACCTACCTATCTACCTGACACACTGACCCACCTACCTGACACATACACTGGCCCACCTACCTGACAGATACACTGACCCACCTACCTGACATATACACTGACACACCTACCTGACACATACACTGACCTACCTACCTGACACATACACTGACCTACCTACCTACCTGACACATACACTGACCCACCTATCTACCTGACACATACACTGACCTACCTATCTACCTGACACACTGACCCACCTACCTGACACATACACTGGCCCACCTACCTGACACATACACTGACCCACCTACCTGACATATACACTGAACCACCTATCTATCTGAGACATACACTGACCCACCTACCTGACACATACACTGACCCATCTACCTGAGACATACACTGACCCACCTATCTACCTGACACATACACTGACCTACCTACCTACCTGACACCATGACCTACCTACCTGACACATACACTGACCTACCTACCTGACACACTGACCCACCTACCTGACACGTACACTTACCTACCTACCTGACACATACACTGACCCACCTACCTGACACATACACTGACCTACCTACCTGATACATACACTGACCCACCTATCTACCAGACACATACACTGACCTACCTACCTGACACATACACTGACCCACCTACCTACCTGACAAATACAGTGGCTTACCTATCTACCACATACGCTGGCCCACCTACCTGACACATACACTGACCTACCTACCTGACACATACACTGACCCACCTACCTGACACATACACTGACCTACATAGTTACATAGTAACATAGTAGGTGAGGTTGAAAAAAGACACAAGTCCATCAAGTGTGTGTGATTATGTGTCAGTATTTCATTACATATCCCTGTATGTTGCGGTCATTCAGGTGATTATCTAATAGTTTCTTGAAGCTATCAATGCTCCCCGCTGAGACCACCGCCTGTGGAAGGGAATTCCACATCCTTGCTGCTCTTACAGTAAAGAACCCTCTTCGTTCTAAAGTTTTATCCCTATTGTGGGGGCACCAGTACAGTACTTGTAAATTGAAATCATATCCCCTCTCAAGCGTCTCTTCTCCAGAGAGAATAAGTTCAGAGCTCGCAACCTTTCCTCATAACTAAGATCCTCCAGACCCTTTATTAGCTTTGTTGCCCTTCTTTGTACTCGCTCCATTTCCAGTACATCCCTCCTGAGGACTGGTGCCCAGAACTGGACAGCATACTCCAGGTGCGGCCTGACCAGAGTCTTGTAGAGCGGGAGAATTATCGTTTTATCTCTGGAGTTGATCCCCCTTTTAATGCATGCCAATATTCTGTTTGCTTTATTAGCAGCAGCTTGGCATTGCATGCCATTGCTGAGCCTATCATCTACTAGGACCCCCAGGTCCTTTTCCATCCTAGATTCCCCCAGAGGTTCTCCCCCCAGTGTATAGATTGCATTCATATTTCTGCCACCCAAATGCATTATTTTACATTTTTCTACATTGAACCTCATTTGCCATGTAGTCGCCCACCCCATTAATTTGTTCAGGTCTTTTTGCAAGATTTCCACATCCTGCGGAGAAGTTATTGCCCTGCTTAGCTTAGTATCGACTGCAAATACAGAGATTGAACTGTTTATCCCATCCTCCAGATCGTTTATGAACAAATTAAATTGGATTGGTCCCAGCACAGAACCCTGGGGAACCCCACTACCCACCCCTGACCATTCTGAGTACTCCCCATTTATCACCACCCTCTGAACACGCCCTTGTAGCCAGTTTTCAATCCATGTACTCACCCTATTGTCCATGCCAACGCACCTTATTTTGTACAGTAAACGTTTATGGGGAACTGTGTCAAATGCTTTTGCAAAATCCGGATACACCACGTCTACGGGCCTTCCTTTATCTAGATGGCAACTCACCTCCTCATAGAAGGTTAATAGATTGGTTTGGCAAGAACGAGTCTTCATGAATTCATGCTGATTACTGCTAATGATATCATTCTTATTACTAAAATCTTGTATATAGTCCCTTATCATCCCCTCCAAGAGTTTACATACTATTGATGTTAGGCTAACTGGTCTGTAATTCCCAGGGATGTTTTTTGGGCCCTTTTTAAATATTGGTGCTACATTGGCTTTTCTCCAATCAGCTGGTACCATTCCAGTCAATAGACTGTCTGTAAAAATTAGGAACAACGGTCTGGCAATCACCTGACTGAGTTCCCTAAGTACCCTCGGATGCAAGCCATCTGGTCCCGGTGATTTATTAATGTTAAGTTTCTCAAGTCTAATTTTAATTCCGTCCTCTGTTAACCATGTAGGTGCTTCCTGTGTTGTGTCATGAGGATAAACACTGCAGTTTTGGTTACTGAAGCCCCCCGATTCACTCGTGAATACTGAGGAGAAGAATAAATTCAATACCTTTGCCAACTCCCCATCCTTTGTAACCAGATGTCCTTCCTCATTCTGTATGGGGCCAATATGGTCTGTCCTCCCTTTTATACTGTTTACTAGGGATGAGCCGAACACCCCCCGGTTCGGTTCGCACCAGAACCTGCGAACGGACCGAAAGTTCGCACGAACGTTAGAACCCCATTGACGTCTATGGGACTCGAACGTTCGAAATCAAAAGTGCTCATTTTAAAGGCTAATTTGCATGGTATTGTCCTAAAAAGGGTTTGGGGACCCGGGTCCTATCCCAGGGGACATGTATCAATGCAAAAAAAACTTTTAAAAACGGCCATTTTTTCGGGAGCAGTGATTTTAATGATGCTTAAAGTAAAAAAAAAAAAGTGAAATGTTCCTTTAAATATCGTACCTGGCAGGTGTCTATAGTATGCCTGTAAAGTGACGCGTGTTTCCCGTGTTTAAAACAGTCCCTGCACCAAATGTCATTTTTAAAGGAAAAAATCTCATTTAAAACTGCTTGCGGGTTTAATGTAATGTCGGATCATGGCAATATGGATGAAAATCAGTGAGACAAACGGCATGGGTACCCCCCAGTCCATTACCAGGCCCTTTGGGTCTTGTATGGATATTAAGCGGAACCCCGCACCCAAATTAAAATAAGGAAAGGTGTGGGGCCACCAGGCCCTATATACTCTGAACAGCAGTATACAGGCGGTGCAAACAAGACAGGAACTGTAGGTTTGTTGTTAAGTAGAATCTGTTTGTAATTTTGAACGGGTACATTTTTAACGTGTTTAGCTCCAGCCAAAAAATCTTTTTTAAGCTTTTTGGAAAACATAGGGAAGGGTTATCACCCCTGTGACATTTGTTTTGCTGTCTTTCCTCCTCTTCAGAAGATTTCACCTCACTTTTTGTCCCAATAAAAAATGTTTTTTGAAAATTTGGGTTTTTTTGTGGAACAAGGATTGGAAAGCATCAGTGAAAAGGAGAATATTTTTTCCCATATTAACTCTTACAGGAGAGAATTTCCCTTCCTAGGGGTAGATTTCATCTCACTTCCTGTTGTCTCCTTCCGTTTGCAAGTAGGAGTCGTTTGTAAGTTAGATGTTTGAAAGTAGGGTCCTGCCCTATATACTCAGCAGAAATTTGGGCCTTAGGTGTTGCTGTGGCCACAACACTGTAAGCCCTCACAGGGCCCTGCTGTGAAATATTAGATCAACAATTGTAATTACATGCCCCTGTTGAACAGGAGCTGAAAAATTAGGCCTTAGGCACTGGTGCTGGTGCCACAACACTGCAACCCCTTACAGACACTCTAGTTGGAACGCAGGAACGAGCCCTGCTGCAAAGTATTGCATCAAAAATTGTAATTACACGCCCCTGTTAGACAGGGACAGAAAAATTGGGCCTTAGGCACTGGTGCTGGTGCCACAACACTGCAACCCCTCACAGACACTCTAGTTGGAACGCAGGAACGAGCCCTGCTGCAAAGTATTGCATCAAAAATTGTAATTACACGCCCCTGTTAGACAGGGACAGAAAAATTGGGCCTTAGGCACTGGTGCTGGTGCCACAACACTGCAACCCCTCACAGACACTCTAGTTGGAACGCAGGAACGAGCCCTGCTGCAAAGTATTGCATCAAAAATTGTAATTACACGCCCCTGTTAGACAGGAGCAGAAAAATTGGGCCTTGGGCACTGGTGCTGGTGCCACAACACTGCAACCCCTCACAGACACTCTAGTTGGAATGCAGGAACGAGCCCCGCTGCAAAGTATTACATCAAAAATTGTAATTACACGCCCCTGTTAAACAGGGACTGAAAAATTGTGCCTTAGGCACTGGTGGTGGCGCCCAGAACCAAAAATGTTCTTACAAGCTATCAGCGTGATGATTGAGGAGGAAGAGGATAATTACTCAGGGATAGTCACTCAGCATCAGCATAGGCAGTCTTTGAAGGGATCTGAGATTTCAAAAAAAATTATTCGGTTACATCAGCATCAGGTGCTTGGTAGCTGGTGGTGATCCAAGACTGATTCATCTTTATGAAGGTCAGTCGATCGACCGAGTCGGTGGACAGACGCACCCTGTGATCGGTTACCACGCTTCCAGCAGCACTGAATGTGCGTTCCGAAAGAACGCTGGATGCAGGACAGGCCAGTAGCTCAATTGCATACTGTGCAAGCTCTGGCCAGTGATCCATCCTCAAGACCCAGTAACCCAGAGGATTTTCGGTGGGAAAGGTGTCCACGTCTGATCTTGCCCCTAGGTATTCCTGCACCATGTAAAACAGACGCTGGCGATGGTTGCTGGAACCGATCATACCTTGGGGCTGCGGACCAAAAAATTGTCTGAACGCATCTGTCAGACGGCCACCTTCTCCACCGCTCCTTCTTTGACTGACCGAAGCCTCAGCAACACGTTGTCCAGAAACAGGAGTTTGTAACCTCCCAGTCTCTGGGAACGCGTTGCACAGACCTTTCTGCAAGGCCTCCCGAAGATGTTTCATCCTCTGCTCCCTCTGCGATGGCAAGATAAGGTCCGCAACCTTACCCTTGTAACGTGGATCAAGGAGGGTTGCCAGCCAGTATTGGTCCTTCCCCTTGATACCACGAATACGAGGATCCTTACGCAGGCTTTGCAGGATCAGGGAGGCCATGCAGCGTAGGTTTGCTGAGGCATTCGGTCCGCAGTCCTCTGGGTCACTAAGGATGACATGGTCCGCAGCCGCCTCCTCCCAGCCACGTACAAGTCCATGTGTTTCTTGGGACTGATCCCTTAAAGACTGCTGCTGATGCTGAGTGCCAGGCTCCACCTCCATACTGACACAATCTTCCTCCTCCTCCTCCTCCTCCTCCTCCTCGTCCTCTTCCTGTGTGATCAGCGGGCACGCAGGAACACTGTCTGGATAAAGGGGGCCTTGAGAGCTAAGGAAGTCCTCCTCTTCCTGCCTCTGTTCTGCCTCAAGTGCCCTGTCCATTATTCCACGCAGCGTGTGCTCCAACAGGTGGACAAGGGGGACAGTGTCACTGATGCATGCACTGTCACTGCTCACCATCCTCGTGGCCTCCTCAAATGGTGACAGGAAAGTGCATGCATCCCTGATCATGGCCCACTGGCATGGGGGAAAAAAAACAAGCGCCCCTGACCCTGTCCTGGTGCCATAGTCGCACAGGTACTCATTGATGGCCCTCTGCTGCGTGTGCAGCCGCTGCAGCATGGCCAACGTTGAGTTCCACCTGGTGGGCATGTCACAGATTAGGCGGTTCTTGGGCAGGTTAAACTCCTTTTGGAGGTCCGTCAGCCGAGCACTGGCATTATATGACCGGCGGAAATGCACAGACTTTCCTGGCCTGCCTCAGGACATCCTGTAAGCCCGGGTACCTGCCCAAGAACCGCTGCACCACCAAGTTAAGGACGTGAGCCAAACAGGGCACATGGGTCATTTGTCCCTGTCGGAGGGCAGAGAGGAGGTTGGTGCCATTGTCGCAAACCACCATTCCTGCCTTAAGTTGGCGTGGCGTCAACCACCTCTGAACCTGCCCCTGCAGAGCTGACAGAACCTCTGCCCCAGTGTGGCTCCTGTCCCCCAAGCACACCAGCTCAAGCACCGCATGGCATCTTTTGGCCTGCGTACTTGCGTAGCCCCTTGAACGACTACGGAGCACCGCTGGTTCCGAGGAAGAGGCCATGGAGGAAGAAGAAGAGGAGGGGGTGGAGGAGAGAGGTGTGTCACAATCATTAGCATTTTGGAGGCGTGGTGGCGGAACAACCTCCAACACTACTGCACCTTGTCCTGCATCCTTCCCAGCTGCCAGCAGAGTCACCCAATGCGCCGTGAAACTTAGGTAACGTCCCTGTCCATGCCTGCTGGACCATGAGTCAGCGGTAATATGCACCTTACCGCTGACCACCCTGTCCAGCGAGGCATGGACATTGCCTTCCACATGCCGGTAGAGAGCCGGAATCGCCTTCCGTGAGAAAAAGTGGCGTTTGGGTACCTGCCACTGAGGAACCGCACATTCCACAAACTTACGGAAGGGGGCAGAGTCTACCAACTGAAAAGGCAGCAGTTGAAGTGCTAGCAATTTTGCCAAGCTAGCATTCAACCGCTGGGCATGTGGATGGCTGGGAGCAAACTTCTTTCGGCGGTGCAGCAGCTGGGGCAGGGAAATTTGCCTGGTACAATCTGACGTCGGTGTACCAAAAGCAGATTGCCCACAAGTACTTGGCTGTGACTAACCTAATTCTACACCTTCATTCCTCTCAGTGCAGGTCTCAGAGAGGACTGAAGGTCTAGTGGGGTTGGAAATCTCAGCTGATGAGGAGCAAGGAGAGGTCCTCTTTGTTCTTTGGTGTGGGTCTTTTAGATGCGCTTGCCAACGAACTGCATGGCAGGTCAACATATGTCTGGTCAAGCATGTGGTACCCAAGCGGGAGATGATTTGGCCACGTGAGATACGCTTGAGACATATGTTGCAAATAGCAGCGGTGCGATCTGATGCACTCGTCTCAAAAAAGGCCCACACCAAAGAACTTTTTGAATAACGCGCAGAGACTGCAGCGCCCTGCACATGTGATGCAGTCAATGTGCTGCCCTTAGGCTGGCCCCTGGAGGGCATCCTGCCTCGTTGGTGATGTGCCGCCTCCTCCTCCTCCTCCTCCTCTCTCCTATCAGGCACCCTATCAGACCGTTGAGTCAGTGACCTCATCATCCCCTCCCTCCTCATCACTGGAGCAAACCTGGCAGTATGCTGCAGCAGGGGGAGCATGACTGCCAGATTGCTGTCCTTCTTGGGCACCCCCTCTGTTTGTGCTCATGTTACTGCCTTCATCGAGCTCAGTATCATCATCAGAGCCTTCCAAACGCTGGGCATCCTCCTGGAGCATGTACCCAACACTGTGGTCAAACAGTTCGAGGGACTCCTCAGGAGGACATGGTGGAGCTAGGGAAGGAGTCACTGATGACATTGAGCCGAGGGAAGAGGCCGCTGCTTTGCCAGACAAAGCACCCTGGGCATGGGTGAGAGAGGATGAGAAGGATGAGGACGGCTTGGTCATCCACTCGACCAAGTCTTCTGCATGTTGCGGCTCAACACGGCCAGCTGCCGAAAAAAAGGCCAAGCGTGTCCCATGGCCACGTGCTGATGAGGATGCACCGTCTCCACGACCAGCACTAGACACAGAGCCTGCTTGCCCTCTCTTATTGGCTTGTGACTGTCTGCCTCTCCTTCTTGGCCTTCCAGACATAATAATGGCCTGTAGCTGCACTAAGCTGGGATATATATATACCGTATTTATCGGCGTATAACACGCACAGGCGTATAACACGCACATTCATTTTAAGAGGTAAGTTTCAGGAAAAAAACTTAAATTTTAAATAAGGAACTTTGAAGTAAAATAAGGGTCATTGCCCATCTGCAGCCTCACCATTGTCATCAATGCAGCCTGATCAATGTCCATCTGCAGCCTCACAAGTGCCATCAATGCAGCCTCATCAGTCCACATCAATGCAGCCTCACCATTGCCATCAGTGCAGCCTAATCGATGCCCATCTGCAGCCCAGAGGGGACAGGGAGGGGGGCGGGACGAGCGCCGACAGAATACATACAGTGAGAATCTCCTATGATAGACAGAACAGTGGTCCAATGGCGGCCCAGGAGACAGGAGTTCCTATTACAGAGGCCGCCAAGTAAACAGGAGATTCTCACTGTATGTAATCTGACGGTGCTCGTCCTGCCCCCCCTCCCTGTCCCCTCCGAGGCAACCAAAACTGAAGTATTGGCGTATAACACGCACACGCTATTTGCACCCAATTTTCATGGTAAAAAAGTGATTGTTATACGCCAATAAATACAGTATATATATATACTGCAGCTAGCAAAATCAACTGCCTGCCTGTAGTATGAGAACACCACCAACCTTCTACAGGTAGCTTTAGCTGAACACTGTGAGATGGACGCACCCCACTAACTTGTAGGTTTAGCTGAACACTGTGAGCAGGACGCACTGCACTAACTGTAAATAGTCTAGCTGCCTGACCGTGGTACTAATAGGATCAAAAGAACACCAGTAATTTTCTTTAGGTAGCTGTAAATACTTTAACAAGACAAGCCTGCCTGTCAGTAGGAAGGTAACAGGAACGGATCTAGCTGAACACTGTGAGCAGGACGCACTGCACTAAATGTAAATAGTCTAGCTGCCTGACCGTGGTACTAATAGGATCAAAAGAACACCAGTAATTTTCTTCAGGTAGCTTTATATACTGTAACAAGACAAGCCTGCCTGTCAGTAGGAAGATAACAGGAACGGATCTAGCTGAACACTATGAGCAGGACGCACTGTACTAAATGTAAATAGTCTAGCTGCCTGACCGTGGTACTAATAGGATCAAAAGAACACCAGTAATTTTCTTTAGGTAGCTGTAAATACTGTAACAAGACAAGCCTGCCTGTCAGTAGGAAGATAACAGGAACGGATCTAGCTGAACACTGTGAGCAGGACACACTGCACTAAATGTAAATAGTCTAGCTGCCTGACCGTGGTACTAATAGGATCAAAAGAACACCAGTAATTTTCTTCAGGTAGCTTTATATACTGTAACAAGACAAGCCTGCCTGTCAGTAGGAAGATAACAGGAACGGATCTAGCTGAACACTGTGAGCAGGACGCACTGCACTAAATGTAAATAGTCTAGCTGCCTGACCGTGGTACTAATAGGATCAAAAGAACACCAGTAATTTTCTTCAGGTAGCTTTATATACTGTAACAAGACAAGCCTGCCTGTCAGTAGGAAGATAACAGGAACGGATCTAGCTGAACACTGTGAGCAGGACGCACTGCACTAAATGTAAATAGTCTAGCTGCCTGACCGTGGTACTAATAGGATCAAAAGAACACCAGTAATTTTCTTCAGGTAGCTTTATATACTGTAACAAGACAAGCCTGCCTGTCAGTAGGAAGATAACAGGAACGGATCTAGCTGAACACTGTGAGCAGGACGCACTGCACTAAATGTAAATAGTCTAGCTGCCTAACCGTGGTACTAATAGGATCAAAAGAACACCAGTAATTTTCTTCAGGTAGCTTTATATACTGTAACAAGACAAGCCTGCCTGTCAGTAGGAAGATAACAGGAACGGATCTAGCTGAACACTGTGAGCAGGACGCACTGCACTAAATGTAAATAGTCTAGCTGCCTGACCGTGGTACTAATAGGATCAAAAGAACACCAGTAATTTTCTTCAGGTAGCTTTATATACTGTAACAAGACAAGCCTGCCTGTCAGTAGGAAGATAACAGGAACGGATCTAGCTGAACACTGTGAGCAGGACGCACTGCACTAAATGTAAATAGTCTAGCTGCCTGACCGTGGTACTAATAGGATCAAAAGAACACCAGTAATTTTCTTCAGGTAGCTTTATATACTGTAACAAGACAAGCCTGCCTGTCAGTAGGAAGATAACAGGAACGGATCTAGCTGAACACTGTGAGCAGGACGCACTGCACTAAATGTAAATAGTCTAGCTGCCTGACCGTGGTACTAATAGGATCAAAAGAACACCAGTAATTTTCTTCAGGTAGCTTTATATACTGTAACAAGACAAGCCTGCCTGTCAGTAGGAAGATAACAGGAACGGATCTAGCTGAACACTGTGAGCAGGACGCACTGCACTAAATGTAAATAGTCTAGCTGCCTGACCGTGGTACTAATAGGATCAAAAGAACACCAGTAATTTTCTTCAGGTAGCTTTATATACTGTAACAAGACAAGCCTGCCTGTCAGTAGGAAGATAACAGGAACGGATCTAGCTGAACACTGTGAGCAGGACGCACTGCACTAAATGTAAATAGTCTAGCTGCCTGACCGTGGTACTAATAGGATCAAAAGAACACCAGTAATTTTCTTCAGGTAGCTTTATATACTGTAACAAGACAAGCCTGCCTGTCAGTAGGAAGATAACAGGAACGGATCTAGCTGAACACTGTGAGCAGGACGCACTGCACTAAATGTAAATAGTCTAGAAGATAACAGGAACGGATCTAGCTAAACTGAATACAGTGTATATATATATATGCAACACCTGGGATGCATATATATACAATACACTTTAAGTGCAGCTAACTGACTGACTGTCCTATCTAATCTAGCTAACTCAAATAAAATGACACTGTCTCTCTAAGCACACCGGAACACACTGCACAGGGCCGCCGTGTAGGCGGCCTTATATAGTGTGGGGCGTGTACTAAATCCCCTGAGCCATAATTGGCCAAAGCCTCCTTGGCTTTGGCCAATTACGGCTCTCTGTTCAGGCGGCGCTGTGATTGGCCAAGCATGCGGGTCATAGTGCATGCTTGGCCAATCATCAGCAAGCAATGCACTGCGATGCCGCAGTGAATTATGGGCCGTGACGCGCCACACGAATTTGTCGCGAACGGCCCATATCGTTCACAATTCGGCGAACGACCGAACAGCCGATGTTCGAGTCGAACATGGGTTCGACTCGAACACGAAGCTCATCCCTGCTGTTTACTTACCTAAAGAATTTCTTGGGATTTTTTTTGCTCTCCTCCGCTATGTGTCTTTCATGTTCTATCTTAGCTGTCCTAATTGCACCCTTACATTTCTTATTGCATTCTTTATAAAGTCTGAATGCTGAGGATGATCCCTCAACCTTGTATTTTTTGAAGGCCTTCTCCTTTGCTTTTATATGCATTTTTACATTGGAGTTAAGCCATCCAGGATTTTTGCTCGCTCTTTTAAATTTATTACCCAATGGGATACATTGGCTAATGCCCTTATTTAATATGCTCTTAAAGCAAACCCATCTCTCCTCCGTATTCTTTGTTCCTAATATTTTATCCCAATTTATACCTTTTAGCAAGGTTTGTAGTTTAGGGAAGTTGGCTCTTTTGAAATTCAGTGTCTTTGTGTTCCCTTCATGTTTCCTATTTGTGTGATTTATACTGAAACTAATTGACCTGTGATCGCTGTTACCTAAATTGCCCCGTATTTACACATCTGTGATCAGGTCTGTATTGTTGGTAATCAGTAGATCCAGTAATGTTTTATTTCTAGTTGGTGCGTCTACCATCTGACCAATAAAATTGTCCTGCAAGACATTAAGGAACTCGCGAGCCTTAAATGAATGCGCGGTTCCCTCCGCCCAGTCTATGTCTGGATAATTAAAATCCCCCATTATGATAACACTTCCCATCCTTGCTGCTAATCCAATTTGTTATAGGAGATCCGTCTCCACTTCCTCCCTCAGGTTAGGGGGCCTATAGCATACTCCCAGTATTATTTTCCCCTTAGCTTTATCCCTTTGGAACTCTAGCCATAAGGATTCCACCTCCTCCCTTGCTCCCTCAGTGATGTCATCTCTCACATTCACTTGTACATTATTCTTGATATATAGGCATACCCCTCCCCTTTTTTTACCCTCTCTATCCTTGCGGTATAGGGTATACCCTTGAATGTTTGCCAGCCAATCATGAGAGCTGTTGAACCAGGTCTCTGAAATTCCCACAAACTCCAAATCCTCCTTGTACAACAGTATCTCTAGTTCACCCATCTTGTCCGCCATGCTCCTGGCATTGGTGAACATGCCACATAGTTTAGACCGGTCGCATATTGTCCTCGTATTGGGTGTTTCAAGATTGCAACTAGGACTTGCTACTATACTCACTTTGTGTTTTTGTGCTTTGGTTAACCTACCACTAATGTCCCCAATACTACCCTCTGGAATATCTTCCGCGCTGGCTATCACTATCTCTGGACCCTCCCCCCATCGCCTAGTTTAAAAACCCCTCTAACTTTTTGGCCATCTTCATTCCCAGCAGATCTGCACCCTACCTACCTGACACATACACTGACCCACCTACCTACCTGACACATACACTGACCCACCTACCTGACACATACACTGACCCACCTACCTACCTGACACATACACTGACCCACCTGCCTGACACATACACGGACCCATCTACCTGAGACATACACTGACCTACCTACCTACCTGACACCATGACCTACCTACCTGACACATACACTGACCCACCTACCTGACACATACACTGACCTACCTACCTGACACATACACTGACCCACCTACCTGACACATATACTGACCCACCTACCTGACACATACACTGACTCACCTACCTGACACATACACCGACCTACCTATCTACCTGCACACTGACCCACCTACCTGACACATACACTGGCCCACCTACCTGACACATACACTGACCCACCTACCTGACATATACACTGACCTACCTACCTGACACATACACTGACCCACCTACCTGACACATACACTGACCTACCTGCCTGATACATACACTGACCCACCTATCTACCAGACACATACACTGACCTACCTACCTGACACATACACTGACCCACCTATCTACCTGACACATACACTGACCTACCTACCTACCTGACACCATGACCTACCTACCTGACACATACACTGACCTACCTACCTGACACATACACTGACCCAACTACCTGACACATACACTGACCTACCTGCCTGATACATACACTGACCCACCTATCTACCAGACACATACACTGACCTACCTACCTGACACATACACTGACCCACCTACCTGACACAATGACCTACCTACCTGACACATACACTGACCTACCTACCTGACACATACACTGACCAACCTACCTGACACATACACTGACCCACCTACCTACCTGGCACATACACTGACCCACCTACCTGACACATACACGGACCCATCTACCTGAGACATACACTGACCTACCTACCTACCTGACACCATGATCTACCTACCTGACACATACACTGACCCACCTACCTGACACATACACTGGCCTACCTACCTGACACACTGACCTACCTACCTGACACATACACTGACCCACCTACCTACCTGACACATATACTGACCCACCTACCTGACACATACACTGGCCCACCTACCTGACACATACACTGGCCCACCTACCTGACAAATACACTGACCCACCTACCTGAGACATACACTGACCTACGTACCCACCTGACACATACACTGACCCACCTATCTATCTGACACATACACTGACATACCTACCTAACACATTCACTGACCCACCTACCTGACACATACACTGACCTACCTACCTGACACATACACTGACCCACCTACCTGACACATACACTGACCTACCTACCTGACACACTGACCTACCTACCTGACATATACACTGACCCACCTACCTGACACATACACTAACCTACCTACCTGACACATACACTGACCCACCTACCTGACACATACACTGACCTACCTACCTGACACACTGACCTACCTACCTGACACATACACTGACCCACCTACCTACCTGACACATACACTGACCCACCTACCTGACACATATACTGACCCACCTACCTGACACATACACTGACCTACCTACCTGACACATACACTGACCCAACTACCTGACACATACACTGACCCACCTACCTGACACATACACTGACCTACCTACCTGACACACTGACCTACCTACCTGACATGTACACTGACCCACCTACCTGACACATACACTAACCTACCTACCTGACACATACACTGACCCACCTACCTGACACATACACTGACCCACCTACCTGACACATATACTGACCCACCTACCTGACACATACACTGACCCACCTACCTGACACATACAATGACCCACCTATCTACCTTACACATACACTGACCTACCTACCACATACGCTGGCCCACCTACCTGACACATACACTGGCCCACCTACCTGACAAATACACTGACCCACCTACCTGACACATACACTGACCCACCTACCTGACACATACAATGACCCATCTACCTGAGACATACACTGACCTACCTACCTACCTGACACCATGACCTACCTACCTGACACATACACTGACCCACCTACCTGACACATACACTGACCTACCTACCTGACACACTGACCTACCTACCTGACACATACACTGAACCACCTACCTGACACATACACTGACCTACCTACCTGACACACTGACCTACCTACTTGACACATACACTGACACATACACTGATCTACCAACCTATCTACCACATACGCTGGCCCACCTACCTGACACATACACTGACCCAACTACCTGACACATACTCTGACCCATCTACCTGAGACATACTCTGACCCACTAACCTACCTGACACATACACTGACCCACGTACCTGACACATACACTGACCCACGTACCTGACACATACACTGACCTACCTATCTACCTGACACACTGACTTACCTACCTGACACATACACTGACCCACCTACCTGACACATACACTGACCCACCTACCTGACACAGACACTGACCCACATACCTGACATATACACTGACCTACCCACCTACCTGACAGAGACACTGACCCACCTACCTGACATATACACTGACCCACTTACCTACCCACATATTGATTACACAGGTTCCGTGACTGATTATGGTGGTAATTAAACCAACTTGGTGCCTCATCTGCACTAAATTAGTCTCAGAACCTGTGTAATTCATATGTGTTTGGGTTTAAAGTGATGAGTCGGCAACTCTAACATACACTGACCCACCTACCTGACACATACACTGACCCACCTACCTGACACATACACTGACCTACCCACCTGACACATACACTGACCCACCTACCTGACATATACACTGACCTACCTACTTACCTGACACATACACTGACCCACCTATCTACCTGACACATACATTGACCTACCTACCTGATACATACACTGACCCACCTACCTGAGACATACACTGACCTACCTACCTGACACATACACTGACCTACCTACCTGACACAGACACTGACCCACCTACCTGACATATACACTGACCTACCTACCTACCTGACACATACACTGACCCACCTATCTACCTGACACACACACTGACCCACCTACCTGACACATATACTGACCCACCTACCTAAGACATACACTGGCCCACCTATCTACCTGACACATGCACTGACCCACCTACCTAAACCGTACACTGACCCACCTATCTACCTGACACCTACACTGACCTAACTACCTACCTGACACACTGTCCCACCTACCTGACACATAAACAGGCCCACCTACCTGACACATACACTGACCCACCTACCTGACATATACACTGACCTACCTACCTGACACATACACTGACCCACCTACCTGACACATACACTGACCCATCTACCTGAGACATACACTGACCCACCTACCTGACACATACACTGACCCACCTACCTGGCACATACACTGACCCACCTACCTGACACATACAGTGACCTACCTACCTGACACATACACTGACCCACCTACCTGACACATACACTGACCTACCTACCTACCTGACACACTGACCTACCTACCTGACACATACACTGACCTACCTTCCTGACACATATACTGATCCACCTACCTGACACATACACTGACCCACCTACCTGACATATACACTGACCCACCTACCTACCTGACACATACACTGACCCACCTACCTACCTGACACATACACTGACCCACCTACCTGACACATACACTGACCTACCTACCTACCTGACACACTGACCTACCTACCTGACACATACACTGACCTACCTTCCTGACACATATACTGATCCACCTACCTGACACATACACTGACCCACCTACCTGACATATACACTGACCCACCTATCTACCTGACACATACACTAACCCACCTACCTGACACATAGACTGACCCACCTACCTGAGTCATACACTGACCCACCTATCTACCTGACACATACACTGACCCATCTACCTGACACATAAACTGACCCACCTATCTACCTAAAACATACACTGACCTACCTATCTACCTGACACACTGACCCACCTACCTGAAACATACACTGGCCCACCTACCTGACAGATACACTGACCCACCTACCTGACATATACACTGACCCACCTACCTGACACATACACTGACCTACCTACCTGACACATACACTGACCTACCTACCTACCTGACACATACACTGACCCACCTATCTACCTGACACCTACACTGACCTACCTATCCACCTGACACACTGTCCCACCTACCTGACACATACACTGGCCCACCTACCTGACACATACACTGACCCACCTACCTGACATATACACTGACCTACCTACCTGACACATACACTGACCCACCTACCTGACACATACAATGACCCACCTATCTACCTTCCACATACACTGACCTACCTACCACTTACGCTGGCCCACTTACCTGACACATACACTGGCTCACATACCTGACAATCACACTGACCCACCTACCTGAGACATACACTGACCTACCTACCTAACACATACACTGACCTACGTACCCACCTGACACATACACTGACCCACCTATCTATCTGACACATACACTGACCTACCTACCTAACACATTCACTGACCCACCTACCTGCCACATACACTGACCCACCTACCTGACACATACACTGACCCACCTACCTACCTGACACATACACTGACCCACCTACCTGACACAAACATGGACCCATCTACCTGAGACATACACTGACCTACCTAACTACCTGACACCATGACCTACCTACCTGACACATACACTGACCCACCTACCTGACACATACAATGACCTAACTACCTGACACACTGACCTACCTACCTGACACATACACTGACCCACCTACCTGACACATACACTGACCTACCTACCTGACACATACACTGATCCACCTACCTACCTGGCACATGCACTGACCCACCTACCTACCTGACACATACTCTGGCCAACCCACCTACCTGACAAATACACTGACCTACCTACCACATACACTGACCCACCTACCTACCTGACAAATACACTGACCTACCTACCACATATGCCACATACGTACCTGACACACACACTGACCCACCTAAATACCAGACACATACACTGACCGACCTACCTGACACATACATTGACCCACCTACCTGAGACATACACTGACCCACCTATCTACCTGACACATACACTGACCCACCTACCTGACATATACTGACCCACCTACATGAGACATACACTGACCCACCTATATGCCTGACACATACACTGACCTACCTATTTACCTGACACATACACTGATCTACCAACCTATCTACCACATACCCTGGCCCACCTACCTGACACATACACTGACCCAACTACCTGACAAATACTCTGACCCATCTACCTGAGACATACTCTGACCCACTTACCTACCTGAAACATACACTGACCCACCTACCTGACACATACACTGACCCACCTACCTGACACATACACTGACCTACCTACCTGACACATTGACCTACCTACCTGACACATACACTGACCTACCTATCTACCTGACACACTGACATACCTACCTGACACATAAACTGACCCACCTACCTGACACATACACTGACCCACCTACCTGACACAGACACTGAACAACCTACCTGACATATACACTGACCTACCTACCTGACACATACACTGACCCACCTACCTGACACATACACTGACCTACCTACCTGACACATACACTGACCCACCTACCTGACACATATACTGACCCACCTACCTGACACATACACTGACTCACCTACCTGACACATACACCGACCTACCTATCTACCTGCACACTGACCCACCTACCTGACACATACACTGGCCCACCTACCTGACACATACACTGACCCACCTACCTGACATATACACTTACCTACCTACCTGACACATACACTGACCCACCTACCTGACACATACACTGACCTACCTGCCTGATACATACACTGACCCACCTATCTACCAGACACATACACTGTCCTACCTACCTGACACATACACTGACCCGCCTATCTACCTGACATATACACTGACCTACCTACCTACCTGACACCATGACCTACCTACCTGACACATACACTGACCTACCTACCTGACACATACACTGACCCAACTACCTGACACATACACTGACCTACCTGCCTGATACATACACTGACCCACCTATCTACCAGACACATACACTGACCTACCTACCTGACACATACACTGACCCACCTACCTGACACAATGACCTACCTACCTGACACATACACTGACCTACCTACCTGACACATACACTGACCAACCTACCTGACACATACACTGACCCACCTACCTACCTGGCACATACACTGACCCACCTACCTGACACATACACGGACCCATCTACCTGAGACATACACTGACCTACCTACCTACCTGACACATACACTGACCCACCTACCTGACACATATTCTGACCCACCTACCTGACACATACACTGGCCCAGCTACCTGACACATACACTGGCCCACCTACCTGACAAATACACTGACCCACCTACCTGAGACATACACTGACCTATCTACCTAACACATACACTGACCTACGTACCCACCTGACACATACACTGACCCACCTATCTATCTGACACATACACTGACATACCTACCTAACACATTCACTGACCCACCTACCTGACACATACACTGACCTACCTACCTGACACATACACTGACCCACCTACCTGACACATACACTGACCTACCTACCTGACACACTGACCTACCTACCTGACATATACACTGACCCACCTACCTGACACATACACTAACCTACCTACCTGACACATACACTGACCCACCTACCTGACACATACACTGACCTACCTACCTGACACACTGACCTACCTACCTGACACATACACTGACCCACCTACCTACCTGACACATACACTGACCCACCTACCTGACACATATACTGACCCACCTACCTGACACATACACTGACCTACCTACCTGACACATACACTGACCCACCTACCTGACACATACACTGACCCACCTACCTGACACATACACTGACCTACCTACCTGACACACTGACCTACCTACCTGACATATACACTGACCCACCTACCTGACACATACACTAACCTACCTACCTGACACATACACTGACCCACCTACCTGACACATACACTGACCCACCTACCTGACACATACACTGAACCACCTACCTGACACATACACTGACCTACCTACCTGACACACTGACCTACCTACTTGACACATACACTGACACATACACTGATCTACCAACCTATCTACCACATACGCTGGCCCACCTACCTGACACATACACTGACCCAACTACCTGACACATACTCTGACCCATCTACCTGAGACATACTCTGACCCACTAACCTACCTGACACATACACTGACCTACGTACCTGACACATACACTGACCCACGTACCTGACACATACACTGACCTACCTATCTACCTGACACACTGACTTACCTACCTGACACATACACTGACCCACCTACCTGACACAGACACTGACCCACATACCTGACATATACACTGACCTACCCACCTACCTGACAGAGACACTGACCCACCTACCTGACACATACACTGACCCACCTACCTGACACATACACTGACCTACCTACCTGACACACTGACCTACCTACCTGACATATACACTGACCCACCTACCTGACACATACACTAACCTACCTACCTGACACATACACTGACCCACCTACCTGACACATATACTGACCCACCTACCTGACACATACACTGACCCACCTACCTGACACATACAATGACCCACCTATCTACCTTACACATACACTGACCTACCTACCACATACGCTGGCCCACCTACCTGACACATACACTGGCCCACCTACCTGACAAATACACTGACCCACCTACCTGACACATACACTGACCCACCTACCTGACACATACAATGACCTATCTACCTGAGACATACACTGACCTACCTACCTACCTGACACCATGACCTACCTACCTGACACATACACTGACCCACCTACCTGACACATACACTGACCTACCTACCTGACACACTGACCTACCTACCTGACACATACACTGAACCACCTACCTGACACATACACTGACCTACCTACCTGACACACTGACCTACCTACTTGACACATACACTGACACATACACTGATCTACCAACCTATCTACCACATACGCTGGCCCACCTACCTGACACATACACTGACCCAACTACCTGACACATACTCTGACCCATCTACCTGAGACATACTCTGACCCACTAACCTACCTGACACATACACTGACCCACGTACCTGACACATACACTGACCCACGTACCTGACACATACACTGACCTACCTATCTACCTGACACACTGACTTACCTACCTGACACATACACTGACCCACCTACCTGACACATACACTGACCCACCTACCTGACACAGACACTGACCCACATACCTGACATATACACTGACCTACCCACCTACCTGACAGAGACACTGACCCACCTACCTGACATATACACTGACCCACTTACCTACCCACATATTGATTACACAGGTTCCGTGGCTGATTATGGTGGTAATTAAACCCACTTGGTGCCTCATCTGCACTAAATTAGTCTCAGAACCTGTGTAATTCATATGTGTTTGGGTTTAAAGTGATGAGTCGGCAACTCTAACATACACTGACCCACCTACCTGACACATACACTGACCCACCTACCTGACACATACACTGACCTACCTACCTGACACATACACTGACCCACCTACCTGACATATACACTGACCTACCTACTTACCTGACACATACACTGACCCACCTATCTACCTGACACATACATTGACCTACCTACCTGATACATACACTGACCCACCTACCTGAGACATACACTGACCTACCTACCTGACACATACACTGACCTACCTACCTGACACAGACACTGACCCACCTACCTGACATATACACTGACCTACCTACCTACCTGACACATACACTGACCCACCTATCTACCTGACACATACATTGACCTACCTACCTGATACATACACTGACCCACCTATCTACCTGACACATGCACTGACCCACCTACCTGACACATACACTGACCCACCTACCTGACACATACACTAACCTACCTACCTGACACACACACTGACCCACCTACCTGACACATATACTGACCCACCTACCTAAGACATACACTGGCCCACCTATCTACCTGACACATGCACTGACCCACCTACCTAAACCGTACACTGACCCACCTATCTACCTGACACATACACTAACCTACCTACCTAGATGACACACTGACCTTCCTACCTGACACATACACTGACCCACCTACCTGACACGTACACTAACCCACCTACCTGAGACATACACTGACTCACCTATCTACCTGACACATACACTGACCCACCTACCTACCCACATATTGATTACACAGGTTCTGTGGCTGATTAAGGTGGTAATTAAACCCACTTGGTGCCTCATCTGCACTAAATTAGTCTCAGAACCTGTGTAATTCATATGTGTTCGGGTTTAAAGTGATAAGTCGGCAACTCTAACATACACTGACCCACCTACCTGACACATACACTGACCCACCTACCTGACACATACACTGACCCACCTACCTGACACATACACTGACCTACCTACCTGACACATACACTGACCCACCTACCAGACACATACACTGACCTACCTTTCTGACACATATACTGATCCACCTACCTGACACATACACTAACCCACCTACCTGACACATACCCTGACACACCTACCTATCTGACACATACACTGACCCACCTACCTACCTGACACATACACTGACCTACCTACCTACCACATATGGTGGCCCACCTACCTGACACATACACTGACCCATCTACCTGAGACATACACTGACCCACCTATCTACCTGACACATACACTAACCCACCTACCTGACACATAGACTGACCCACCTACTTGAGACATACACTGACCCACCTATCTACCTGACACATACACTGACCCACCTACCTGACACATAAACTGACCCACCTATCTACCTAAAACATACACTGACCTACCTATCTACCTGACACACTGACCCACCTACCTGAAACATACACTGGCCCACCTACCTGACAGATACACTGACCCACCTACCTGACATATACACTGACCCACCTACCTGACACATACACTGACCTACCTACCTGACACATACACTGACCTACCTACCTACCTGACACATACACTGACCCACCTATCTACCTGACACCTACACTGACCTACCTACCTACCTGACACACTGTCCCACCTACCTGACACATACACTGGCCCACCTACCTGACACATACACTGACCCACCTACCTGACATATACACTGACCTACCTACCTGACACATACACTGACCCACCTACCTGACACATACACTGACCCATCTACCTGAGACATACACTGACCCACCTACCTGGCACATACACTGACCAACCTACCTGACACATACAGTGACCTACCTACCTGACACATACACTGACCCACCTACCTGACACATACACTGACCTACCTACCTACCTGACACACTGACCTACCTACCTGACACATACACTGACCTACCTTCCTGACACATATACTGATCCACCTACCTGACACATACACTGACCCACCTACCTGACATATACACTGACCCACCTACCTACCTGACACATACACTGACCCACCTACCTACCTGACACATACACTGACCCACCTACCTGACACATACACTGACCTACCTACCTACCTGACACACTGACCTACCTACCTGACACATACACTGACCTACCTTCCTGACACATATACTGATCCACCTACCTGACACATACACTGACCCACCTACCTGACATATACACTGACCCACCTATCTACCTGACACATACACTAACCCACCTACCTGACACATAGACTGACCCACCTACCTGAGTCATACACTGACCCACCTATCTACCTGACACATACACTGACCCATCTACCTGACACATAAACTGACCCACCTATCTACCTAAAACATACACTGACCTACCTATCTACCTGACACACTGACCCATCTACCTGAAACATACACTGGCCCACCTACCTGACAGATACACTGACCCACCTACCTGACATATACACTGACCCACCTACCTGACACATACACTGACCTACCTACCTGACACATACACTGACCTACCTACCTACCTGACACATACACTGACCCACCTATCTACCTGACACCTACACTGACCTACCTATCCACCTGACACACTGTCCCACCTACCTGACACATACACTGGCCCACCTACCTGACACATACACTGACCCACCTACCTGACATATACACTGACCTACCTACCTGACACATACACTGACCCACCTACCTGACACATACAATGACCCACCTATCTACCTTCCACATACACTGACCTACCTACCACTTACGCTGGCCCACTTACCTGACACATACACTGGCTCACATACCTGACAATCACACTGACCCACCTACCTGAGACATACACTGACCTACCTACCTAACACATACACTGACCTACGTACCCACCTGACACATACACTGACCCACCTATCTATCTGACACATACACTGACCTACCTACCTAACACATTCACTGACCCACCTACCTGACACATACACTGACCCACCTACCTGACACATACACTGACCCACCTACCTACCTGACACATACACTGACCCACCTACCTGACACAAACATGGACCCATCTACCTGAGACATACACTGACCTACCTAACTACCTGACACCATGACCTACCTACCTGACACATACACTGACCCACCTACCTGACACATACACTGACCTAACTACCTGACACACTGACCTACCTACCTGACACATACACTGACCCACCTACCTGACACATACACTGACCTACCTACCTGACACATACACTGACCCACCTACCTACCTGGCACATGCACTGACCCACCTACCTACCTGACACATACTCTGGCCAACCTACCTACCTGACAAATACACTGACCTACCTACCACATACACTGACCCACCTACCTACCTGACAAATACACTGACCTACCTACCACATATGCCACATACGTACCTGACACATACACTGACCCACCTAAATACCAGACACATACACTGACCCACCTACCTGACACATACATTGACCCACCTACCTGAGACATACACTGACCCACCTATCTACCTGACACATACACTGACCCACCTACCTGACATATACTGACCCACCTACATGAGACATACACTGACCCACCTATATGCCTGACACATACACTGACCTACCTATTTACCTGACACATACACTGATCTACCAACCTATCTACCACATACCCTGGCCCACCTACCTGACACATACACTGACCCAACTACCTGACAAATACTCTGACCCATCTACCTGAGACATACTCTGACCCACTTACCTACCTGAAACATACACTGACCCACCTACCTGACACATACACTGACCCACCTACCTGACACATACACTGACCTACCTACCTGACACATTGACCTACCTACCTGACACATACACTGACCTACCTATCTACCTGACACACTGACATACCTACCTGACACATAAACTGACCCACCTACCTGACACATACACTGACCCACCTACCTGACACATACACTGACCCACCTACCTGACACAGACACTGACCCACCTACCTGACATATACACTGACCTACCTACCTGACACATACACTGACCCACCTACCTGACACATACACTGACCCATCTACCTGAGACATACACTGACCCACCTACCTGACACATACACTGACCCACCTACCTGGCACATACACTGACCCACCTACCTGACACATACAGTGACCTACCTACCTGACACATACACTGACCCACCTACCTGACACATACACTGACCTACCTACCTACCTGACACACTGACCTACCTACCTGACACATACACTGACCTACCTTCCTGACACATATACTGATCCACCTACCTGACACATAGACTGACCCACCTACCTGAGACATACACTGACCCACCTATCTACCTGACACATACACTGACCCACCTACCTGACACATAAACTGACCCACCTATCTACCTAAAACATACACTGACCTACCTATCTACCTGACACACTGACCCACCTACCTGAAACATACACTGGCCCACCTACCTGACAGATACACTGACCCACCTACCTGACACATACACTGACCCACCTACCTGACACATACACTGACCTACCTACCTGACACATACACTGACCTACCTACCTACCTGACACATACACTGACCCACCTATCTACCTGACACCTACACTGACCTACCTATCTACCTGACACACTGTCCCACCTACCTGACACATACACTGGCCCACCTACCTGACACATACACTGACCCACCTACCTGACATATACACTGACCTACCTACCTGACACATACACTGACCCACCTACCTGACACATACACTGACCCATCTACCTGAGACATACACTGACCCACCTATCTACCTGACACATACACTGACCCACCTACCTGACACATACAATGACCCACCTGTCTACCTTCCACATACACTGACCTACCTACCACTTACGCTGGCCCACCTACCTGACACATACACTGGCCCACATACCTGACAATCACACTGACCCACCTACCTGAGACATACACTGAACTACCTACCTAACACATACACTGACCTACGTACCCACCTGACACATACACTGACCCACCTACCTACCTGACACATACACTTACCCACCTACTTGACACATACACGGACCCATCTACCTGAGACATACACTGACCTACCTAACTACCTGACACCATGACCTACCTACCTGACACATACACTGACCCACCTACCTGACACATACACTGACCTACCTACCTGACACACTGACCTACCTACCTGACACATACACTGACCCACCTACCTGACACATACACTGACCTACCTACCTGACACATACACTGACCCACCTACCTACCTGGCACATGCACTGACCCACCTACCTACCTGGCACATAAACTGACCTACCTACCACTTACGCTGGCCCACCTACCTGACACATACACTGGCCCACATACCTGACAATCACACTGACCCACCTACCTGAGACATACACTGAACTACCTACCTAACACATACACTGACCTACGTACCCACCTGACACATACACTGACCCACCTACCTACCTGACACATACACTTACCCACCTACTTGACACATACACGGACCCATCTACCTGAGACATACACTGACCTACCTAACTACCTGACACCATGACCTACCTACCTGACACATACACTGACCCACCTACCTGACACATACACTGACCTACCTACCTGACACACTGACCTACCTACCTGACACATACACTGACCCACCTACCTGACACATACACTGACCTACCTACCTGACACATACACTGACCCACCTACCTACCTGGCACATGCACTGACCCACCTACCTACCTGACACATACACTGACCCACCTACCTACCTGACAAATACACTGACCTACCCACCACATACACTGACCCACCTACCTACCTGACAAATACACTGACCTACCTACCACATATGCCACATACCTACCTGACACATACACTGACCCACCTACCTGGCACATACACTGACCCACCTACCTGACACATACAGTGACCTACCTACCTGACACATACACTGACCCACCTACCTGGCACATACACTGACCCACCTACCTGACACATACAGTGACCTACCTACCTGACACATACACTGACCCACCTACCTGACACATACACTGACCTACCTACCTACCTGACACACTGACCTACCTACCTGACACATACACTGACCTACCTTCCTGAAACATATACTGATCCACCTACCTGACACATACACTGACCCACCTACCTGACACATACACTGACCCACCTACCTACCTGACACATACACTGACCCACCTACCTACCTGACACATACACTGACCTACCTACCTACCACATATGCTGGCCCACCTACCTGACACATACACTGACCCATCTACCTGAGACATACACTGACCCACCTATCTACCTGACACATACACTAACACACCTACCTGACACATAGACTGACTCACCTACCTGAGACATACACTGACCCACCTATCTACCTGACACATACACTGACCCACCTACCTGACACATAAACTGACCCACCTATCTACCTAAAACATACACTGACCTACCTATCTACCTGACACACTGACCCACCTACCTGAGACATACACTGACCTACCTACCTAACACATTCACTGACCCACCTACCTAACACATACACTGACCCTCCTACCTGACACATACACTGATCCACCTACCTATCTGACACATACACTGACCCACCTACCTGACACATACACGGACCCATCTACCTGAGACATACACTGACCTACCTATCTACCTGACACCATGACCTACCTACCTGACACATACACTGACCCACCTACCTGACACATACACTGACCTACCTACCTGACACACTGACCTACCTACCTGACACATACACTGACCCACCTACCTGACACATACACTGACCTACCTACCTGACACATACACTGACCCACCTACCTACCTGGCACATGCACTGACCCACCTACCTACCTGACACATACACTGACCCACCTACCTACCTGACAAATACACTGACCTACCTACCACATACACTGACCCACCTACCTACCTGACAAATACACTGACCTACCTACCACATATGCCACATACCTACCTGACACATACACTGACCCACCTACCTGACACATACATTGACCCACCTACCTGAGACATAAACTGACCCACCTATCTACCTGACACATACACTGACCCACCTACCTGACATATACTGACCCACCTACATGAGACATACACTGACCCACCTATATGCCTGACACATACACTGACCTACCTATTTACCTGACACATACACTGATCTACCCACCTATCTACCACATACGCTGGTCCACCTACCTGACACATACACTGACCCAACTACCTGACAAATACTCTGACCCATCTACCTGAGACATACTCTGACCCACTTACCTACCTGAAACATACACTGACCCACCTACCTGACACATACACTGACCCACCTACCTGACACATACACTGACCTACCTACCTGACACATTGACCTACCTACCTGACACATACACTGACCTACCTATCTACCTGACACACTGACTTACCTACCTGACACATACACTGACCCACCTACCTGACACATACACTGACCCACCTACCTGACACAGACACTGACCCACCTACCTGACATATACACTGACCTACCTACCTACCTGACACATACACTGACCCACCTATATACCTGACACATACATTGACCTACCTACCTGATACATACACTGACCCACCTACCTGAGACATACACTGGCCCACCTATCTACCTGACACATACACTGACCCACCTACCTGACACATACACTGACCTACCTACCTGACACAGACACTGACCCACCTATCTGACATATACACTGACCTACCTACCTACCTGACACATACACTGACCCACCTATCTACCTGACACATACATTGACCTACCTACCTGATACATACGCTGACCCACCTACCTGAGACAAACACTGGCCCACCTATCTACCTGACACATGCACTGACCTTCCTACCTGACACATACACTGACCCACCTACCTGACACATACACTAACCTACCTACCTGACACATACACTGACCCACCTACCTGACACATATACTGACCCACCTACCTGAGACATACAGTGGCCCACCTATCTACCTGACACATGCACTGACCCACCTACCTAAACCGTACACTGACCCACCTATCTACCTGACACATACACTAACCTACCTACCTAGATGACACACTGACCTTCCTACCTGATACATACACTGACCCACCTACCTGACACGTACACTGACCCACCTACCCACCTACCTGAGACATACACTGACTCACCTATCTACCTGACACATACACTGACCCACCTACCTACCCACATATTGATTACACAGGTTCTGTGGCTGATTAAGGTGGTAATTAAACCCACTTGGTGCCTCATCTGCACTAAATTAGTCTCAGAAACTGTGTAATTCATATGTGTTTGGGTTTAAAGTGATGAGTCGGCAACTCTAACATACACTGACCCACCTACCTGACACATACACTGACCCACCTACCTGACACATACACTGACCCACCTACCTGACACATACACATCGCCAGGGATCTACAGGACACCGCTCCTCCATCTACCTCTTGGCTTGCATGACACACTGGGCGATATTATCTGCTGCAATTTCCACACCAGCTGTCTGTTTAAACCACTGCACTAAATCTAACAAGTACCATACCCATTATGCAATTTATGACATCTGCAATATCCTGAATTAATCGTTTATCGGTGTCCTGCATACTATCTGTCCATTGCAATTTTATATTTTCTGCCAGGTCCTTCCATCTGCCCCCTGCAGCTACCTATGGTAGTCTATGTCTGAGGCTCTGCTGCGGGTGCCCTGCGCCTGTCCCTGGTGACCTACAGATTGAATTGTAGTGTTATAGGTAACAAACTTCTGTCCCTGAGGAAGCCATCACTGGCGAAACATGTCGGACATCTAAATACCTACCTACGGAACTGGCCGCTACACCTTCAAGGCCATGTCTCCTAACAAATTTTGCTACATAATTGTTTTTAAACACATCTGTTTATGATGCACACCCTGTTTTTGTGATATTTTTTAAGAATTTTTTGTCAATAAAATATTTTTGGTTTTTATCTTAGTGTAACGTGTATGTTCTGGCACTGCTATAATCCCTGTACTTCCTCTTCTCAGTTTGATTTTTCAACCCTGTGTTGATGTTTACGGTAATGTGTGTTAATTGAATAAGCTGATCACATTAGCCACCAGGACTGGCTAGGAGACGAACAGTCTAGGCTGAGTAGGGGGGGAGATTTTTGTTTGTATTGTTAATTGTAATTAGCTCCTGCTATTGTGTTTATACTACTGTGTGAAGCTTGGTGCCCACAAGTCTGTGTCCTACAGGTCATGTCTCTGAGTCATCTGGTCTGGGTAAATGATTAGTTAATTAGCTCATGTTAATTAGGTTAGGTTTTAGTTATTCTGCTGTGTATATATTTGTGTGAGATCTCAAATAAAAAGTCAGTCCATGTTATCAACAAGCAAGTGTCGCCTTGTTTTGTGCTCAGAGAGGTTGGAATATCAGATATCTGTATCCAGACTACAAGGAAGTGGTATACTGATGTAAGCACTCAAACAGAGTGTTAAACGTTCCGTGACATTGGTGGCAAGCAGCGGGAAAGCTTCCTGCAGTCTGGGAAATCTAAACCTCCACCTGGATCCAAGATCAGCATAGCAGACTTCAGTCACCCCAGCGGAGATATGGACCTGGCATCAGAATTCCCGGGGCTGCTACGGATCATCCTTTCAACATACACCAGGACTGTGTCTGAGGATGAATACCTGGAGCTCAGGCAGCAAATTCGGGTGGAGCTCTGGATTGGAGCCCTCCAGCTCGCTGGTATAAAACAGGGCAAGTGCTTTCCAACCCAAGAGCTACGGGCCAATGACCAACGGGCATTGCGGATGACATTCCTGGGAGAGCGGCCTCAGGAGCAATGGGTGACTGAGTTGGACAGGCTGGTCCAGCAGGAGATAGAGCTGGACAATAGTTATCGGGCTCTGCAATAGGGATATTTAGGGGAGACAACAGAATGCTCTCCGGAGGGATATGACTTTGGCGGCCCTGGATTGCTGTGGGAGAGCCTTACAGATCGTTTTGTGTTTGGCGATGAAGGGGAACCTACCCTTGAGGACCTGCGAGATTATAGAGATGCTATGCTCGGTCTTGCAGGGGTTTCAGAGCTTAAACCTGATCTGGACCATTTGCTAAGGAAGGAACAGCATCTGGAAAGGGCATACAGGAAACTGCTAGAACACATTCAGCAGCATGCCAGAGAATCGGCAGTGGAAAATCTGGAGATTGCCGTCCCCAAACCTGAAGTGCTGACAACAGGGCAGAGCTCTGCTAACCTCTGCCCAGCACTGATAACATCTTCTGGGTTCCATGGACAGGAGATGGTGAACCTATATCTCCAGACATCAGTTACAGAGACAGGGGATTTGATAGATTTTTCTGCTGAGGAAGAACAACCTGATGAGCCTCCAGCAGAAGAGCTGGTATTGGGGCCAAACTTCACTGTGCTCTGCCCAGCACCACCAGCAGTATCGATGGAGTTACATAAAACTTCTTCAGCTGAATATCTGGTAACGGAACAGAGGGTCCAAGACCTCTGTCCCACACTTTTAGCAATTCCAGAGACTGGGGATTTAATAGACGTTTCTGTAGAGGAGGAACCACCTAGAAAAACCCCAGGAGAAGTGCTGGCAACCGGACAGAGGGTCCAAGACCTCTGCCCCACACCTGTGGCAGTTTCGGAGGCTCAGGGTGAGAAGGTGGCAATCACTTCCCAGCAGCAGATACAGGGGGAGAAGGGAGAGGAGGTGTGTGTTGTCCCTCCCCAACAGTTGGCCAGGGTGGAGGAAGCAGACTTTCCTCCCCAGCAAAGATACGTGCACCTGGGAGACAGTACTATCGACATGTCGTCCCAGCAGCCAGATGAGGGAATGGAAAAGGAAGCAACCGGCTCAGTACAGACCCCCCCAGATCAAACCACCCCCTCTATTAGTACAGACCCTAGGACAAACCCCCCTCCATTAGTACAGACCCCCCAGGACAAACCACCCCCCTACATTAGTATAGACCCCAACAGAACAAACAACCCCCTCTACATTAGTATAGACCCCCCCGGACGAAATCACCCCCCTACATTAGTATAGACCCCCAGGACAAACCACCCCCCTACATTACTATAGACCCCCCAGGACAAACCACCCCCCTACATTAGTACAGACCCCCAGGACAAACCACACCCTTACATTAGTATAGACCCCCACAGAACAAACAAACCCCCCTACATTAGTATAGACCCCCAGGACGAAACCACCCCCCTACATTAGTATAGACCCCCCAGGACAAACCACCCTCTGACAGACTCACCCAGGATAGAGGCTTTTGGAGGGGACTGAATGTGAGCCTCTTGCCTACAGATTATGGGCCCTGGCATTTGGGGTACCCTTGAGGTGTTGTTACTTTGGCTTCGGGTCCTTGTCCCCCAGGACACACAGACTCTGGGGACCCTGTATTTGCCATAGTAGCAATAGTGACTGAGTCATACTGTTGGGACTCATACTGTGAGAAGATACTAATGTCATCAACTCCACTCACCTGTCTGATGTCAGCTATAATGTGTTTAATGTAAATGAGTTTAGTCTGGCTTACCACAGGTTCTAAGGGTATTCAATTCATTGTTGTTTGTTCTAATTAACCCTGTGTTGATGTTTATGGTAATGTGTGTTAATTGAATGAGCTGATCACATTAGCCACCAGGACTGGCTAGGAGACGAACAGTCTAGGCTGAGTAGGGGGGGAGATTGTTGTTTGTATTGTTAATTGTAATTAGCTCCTGCTATTGTGTTTATACTACTGTGTGAAGCTTGGTGCCCACAAGTCTGTGTCCTACAGGTCATGTCTCTGAGTCACCTGGTCTGGGTAAATGATTAGTTAATTAGCTCATGTTAATTAGGTTAGGTTTTAGTCATTCTGCTGTGTATATATATGTGTGAGATCTCAAATAAAAAGTCAGTCCATGTTAGCAACAAGCAAGTGTCGCCTTGTTTTGTGCTCAGAGAGGTTGGAATATCTGATATCTGTATCCAGACTACAAGGAAGTGGTATACTGACGGAAGCACTCAAGCGGAGTGTGGGACATTCCGTGACACTGACCAACCTACCTGACACATACACTGACCCACCTATCTATCTGACACATACACTGACCCACCTACCTGATACATACATTGACCCACCTACCTGACACATAGGTAGGTAGGTAGGTAGGTCAGTGTATGTGTCAGGTAGGTGGGTCAGTGTATGTCTCAGGTAGGTGGGCCAGTGTATGTGTCAAATAGGTAGGTAGGTCAGTGTATGTGTCAGGTAGGTAGGTAAGTCAGTGTATGTGTCAGGTAGGTAGGTGGGTCAGTGTATGTGACCCACCTACCTACCTGACACATACACTGATCCACCTACCTGACACATACACTGACCCACCTACCTACCTGACACAAACATTGACCTACCTACCTACCACATATGCTGGCCCATCTACCTGACACATACAGTGACCCACCTGCCTGAGACATACACTGACCCACCTACCTACCTGACACATACACTGACCCCCCTACCTGACACATAACTGACCTACCTACCTGACACATACATTGACCCACCTAACTACCTGACACATACACTGACCCACCTACCTGACACATACATTGACCCACCTACCTGAGACATACACTGACCCACCTATCTACCTGACACATACACTGAACCACCTACCTGACACATACACTGACCCACCTACCTGAGACATACACCGACCCACCTATCTACCTGACACATACACTGACCCACCTACCTGACACATACACTGACCTACCTACCTGACACTTACACTGACCCACCTACCTACCTGACACATACACTGACCTACCTAACTGACACATACACTGACCCATCTACCTACCTGGCACATAGACTGACTCACCTACCTGACACATACACTGACCCCCCTACCTGACACATACACTGACCTACCTACCTGACACATACACTGGCTCACCTACCTGATATACCCATATACTGACCTACCTGACTCCTATTTCCTGCATTACTCACCCCCCATCTCCCATCCCCCACACACTTCTCGATGTAGATGAGGAGGATCCATCCTCCTCCTTACCTCAGCTCTTCATCGAAGATCACATCTGGGCTCTTTCCTGGCTACATTTACGATCCTGGTATTCCCCATATATTGTATATACCTGTCTGACTATTGTTATTTGTGGGTCTCTGTCTGGAAGTTGGTTTGTTGTGCACTGTGTTATATTGGAGGTGTTTGTATTTATATTTTCACTTATCTTAATAAATCACAATACTTTCACTTTACATGCGTTTGGTTTCCTCTGTTGCTGTCCACGCAGTTCTGGTCACACCTGATTCATGACAGTACACCACCGAATGCCCTCTATATATAGGCTATACTGAATGCAGAGTATATATATATATATATATATATATATATATATATATATACACACACACAGTGGGGACGGAAAGTATTCAGACCCCCTTAAATTTTTCACTCTTTGTTACATTGCAGCCATTTGCTAAAATCATTTAAGTTCATTTTTTTCCCTCATTAATGTATACACAGCACCCCATATTGACAGAAAAACACAGAATTGTTCACATTTTTGCAGATTTATTAAAAAGAAAAACTGAAATATCACATGGTCCTAAGTATTCAGACCCTTTGCTCAGTATTTAGTAGAAGCACCTTTTTGATCTAATACAGCCATGAGTCCTATTGGGAAAGATACAAGTTTTTCACACCTGGATTTGGGGATCCTCTGCCATTTCTCCTTGCAGATCCTCTCCAGTTCTGTCAGGTTGGATGGTAAACGTTGGTGGACAGCCATTTTTAGGTCTCTCCAGAGATGCTCAATTGGGTTTAAGTCAGGGCTCTGGCTGGGCCATTCAAGAACAGTCACGGATTTGTTGTGAAGCCACTCCTTCGTTATTTTAGCTGTGTGCTTAGGGTCATTGTCTTGTTGGAAGGTAAACCTTCGGCTCAGTCTGAGATCCTGAGCACTCTGGAGAAGGTTTTCGTCCAAGATATCCCTGTACTTGGCCGCATTCATCTTTCCCTCGATTGCAACCAGTCGTCCTGTCCCTGCAGCTGAAAAACACCCCCACAGCATGATGCTGCCACCACCATGCTTCACTGTTGGGACTGTATTGGACAGGTGATGAGCAGTGCCTTGTTTTCTCCACACATACCACTTAGAATTAAGGCCAAAAAATTCTATCTTGGTCTCATCAAACCAGAGAATCCTATTTCTCACCATCTTGGAGTCCTTCAGGTGTTTTTTAGCAAACTCCATGCGGGCTTTCATGTGTCTTGCACTGAGGAGAGGCTTCCGTCGGGCCACCCTTGCCATAAAGCCCCAACTGGTGGAGGGCTGCAGTGATGATTGACTGACTTTCTACAACTTTCTCCCATCTTCCGACTGCATCTCTGGAGCTCAGCCACAGTGATCTTTGGGTTCTTCTTTACCTCTCTCACCAAGGCTCTTCTCCCCTGATAGCTCAGTTTGGCCGGACGGCCAGCTCTAGGAAGGGTTCTGGTCGTCCCAAATGTCTTCCAGTTAAGGATTATGGAGGCCACTGTGCTGTTAGGAACCTTAAGTGCAGCAGAAATTTTTTTGTAACCTTGGCCAGATCTGTGCCTTGCCACAATTCTGTCTCTGAGCTCTTCAGGCAGTTCCTTTGATCTCATGATTCTCATTTGCTCTGACATGCACTGTGAGCTGTAAGGTCTTATATAGACAGGTGTGTGGCTTTCCTAATCAAGTCCAATCAGTACAATCAAACACAGCTGGACACAAATGAAGGTGTAGAACCATCACAAGGATGATCAGAAGAAATGGACAGCACCTGAGTTAAATATATGAGTGTCACAGCAAAGGGTTTGAATACTTAGGACCATGTAATATTTCAGTTTTACTTTTTTAATGAATCTGCAAAAATTTCAACAATTCCGTGCTTTTCTGTCAATACGGGGTGCTGTGTATACATTAATGAGGAAAAAAATGAACTTAAATGATTTTAGGAAATGGCTGCAATATAACAAAGAGTGAAAAATTTAAGGGGGTCTGAATACTTTCCGTCCCCACGTTTTATATATATATATATATAGTATATACTACACTGTGTGTGTGTGCGTATATATTGTGGTAGTGTGGTACCCCACCAGTGTTTGGATGCAGGATTCTCAACCAGGCAGGTTGAGGGGCTCCAGTTTATTTGCTTATTTGGGAGGAAACTGGCTTTTCAGTTTCCTCATTGTTTACATTGTCCACTTTGGGACCTGGAGCCCGGGGATTTCATAGTGATCCGAGTGGGATGAAATCCCCAATCCTGAGTCCAGGTTTTGAGATCCACCAGCAAAAAGTCTGTTGGGTTTGTTGGAAAAGGCCTCTGTTGGTAAAAGTGGAGTAGACATGATTTCTGCGGTGCCAGATGAAGGACCTGCAGAGCAACTTACTGTATATGCAAGGGTGCACTTGCTACTGCAGATGTTGCTCATGAAATGGAAACGCCAAGTAAGGGCGAACGCACAGAAGAGGTCATGTCTGTGATCCACAAAGGGCCTAATGATGTGCTAATGGATGATGCCGTGCCAAATGAGCTGGTGTTGGTGGAAGTGCCAGATGGCACAGCAATAAATGAAGTGATTGTAGCCACAGGTCCAAATGTTATTTTATGCGATAATGGTCAGGGGTCAGGACAGTTGCTGGCAGAGGATCTCATGCCACTAGAGTTGGTGTATAGTGAAGCTGCCATAGACAAACACTCCGCTGGGTGCAGTTCCTCTCCAGACACTGCTCTGTTGACCATGGGTGACAACAAAAATAATGATAGACCTGATGATCTTGGTCAAGTTGACATGGTTGTAGCAAACCCTGAAAATTGTAATGAGATAGGGAATGGTATGATAGACACAGAAGAGGTAAAAGGTACAGCAGAATTAGGCCCCCTACAGGTTCAGGAGGGTAGTTCTGGGAAAAATTTCCTGAGGTTTGAGAAATCTCTAAGGTCTGAGAAGGATCGTGGTAAGCAATGTTCAGAGGGAAATGGCCCAAAGCTCAGCAAGGTGTCACATGACTTTAAAACCTCAAAGTGGCAAGACAGTCAGGATGTCCTTCAGAGGGAGACTAGGATGAGGCTGCAGTCATATGAGGATGTTGGTGATGAAGCTGACAAAATTAGGCATGCCCATACATAGAGCGCAGAGATGGACCAGGGTCACCCCAATAAAAGAGCTCCTACTTATCACAAAACCGGGGTTAAATAATGTCGTTCCTTCTAAATTAAGTAAAGAGAAAAGGGGTGGTCTAGTGGAAATTGAAGGAGCACTTTATAACCTTAATGGTGTTGGACCCTTAACACTCAGAAATCAACCTCATGTGCAAAAAGGTACCGAGATTGGTAAAAGGACTAGTGTAGGCCCAAGAGAAGTGGGAAGACATGGCTTTTGGAAGCGCACTCATAAAAAGGCATGGGAATGTCTTTGTAGAGCCTGAGTAGATGTAGCAGGGAGACATGGAGAAAGTCACCTGATGGGACCAGATTTAGCCCATGTGGTTGGTAGCGTGCATAGTCATGCCAAGGTGAGGAGGTTGTACTGGTGTGTTCTGCCCTCTGGGTCGAAACAAGGGGGGGGAGATATGTGGTGGTGTGGTACCCCACCAGTGTTTGGACGCAGGATTCTCAACCAGGCAGGTTGAGGGGCTCAAGTTTATTTGCTTATTTGGGAGGAAACTGGCTTTTCAGTTTCCTTATTGTTTACTAAAGTCCACTTTGGGACCTGGAGCCCGGCGATTTCGTAGCGATCCGGGTGGGATGAAATCCCCAGTCCTGGGTCCAGGTTTTGAGATCCACCAGCATACTGACTGGTCAGATGTGTGCTGGGCTATTTGTAGACACCTGACCATGGTTCTGGGCTACACCCTCCCGAGGAGTCCAGGCAAGCAAGGGAGGAGTGTGCATGTCTGCACAGTTCTGTCTGTCAGAGCAGACAGAGGGTCCAAGTCTGGGCTGGAACAGCAAGGAAGCTGGAAAAGAGTGCTGAGGTACAGGAACTCTGTTATAGAGCCGAGAGGGCTGAAGCATAAGTCTGAGCAGCAGTGCTGCTAAAGAGTGCCAGGTGGCTTGGTATTTTCTGTTTTACTAACATTGTTGCTGTGGAAAACTGAAACCCCTGTGTGGGCACTTCTTCTGTTATTGGACTTGTTTTCTTTTTCCTTTAATAAATGTGGGCCAACAAGCCCTTAGACGGCATATCTCGTGTGGACTCCGCTCGCTGGTAGGCTCTACACTAAGCTAAACAACCCCCAATGTTAGAAGTGGTGCTCGGATGTGGGCATAACTGAAGATCCTTGCATATATCAGTGAACTATTGCCAGAAACTGCCTGTGCTCTGCAGCAGGTGGTGTACCTGGAAGGGAGAGGCCCCTTAAAGAGACAGTGCTCCTGTTGTTGCTCTGTGCAGTGGAGTGACTATGAATATGGAGAGTCCACCAGTATTTGAATTGGCTGTGGACTGGTGCAAGCAGCACCTGGCAGTGCTGAACCAAGCTACAGAGGAAAGAAAGCCAATCCTCAGTGCAAGGGGAGAGCAGCTGAATGTCCATAAGTGGAAGAGGGGTGTTGTTGCCCCTGGCAACGCTGCTGCAGTTAAAACAGTAGCTATTGTGAAAGATGTGAATGTGTCACAGCATGAGACAGGATCCAGCAGAGAGAAGCCCATGCTATATGCAAGGAGAGAGTCTGACTAAAGGCTGAGACCGAGAGTGGATGCCCATAGCAACACAGAGGAAGCCTGTCGGGCTGTCTGTGTACCATGGGGTATGTCTAATAAGGATCGTGGCAAGTGGCTTCAGGAGGAGCTGATACAGCATCTTGGAGAGAGCCAGCAAAGTTCTGCTGGAGAGTGCGGTCTCCCATGGAGACAGCAGTGAAAGTTGTGCCTGCAGGGGGTGCTAAACGGTGGGTAAGTCTTTAATGGAATGATGACTGGAAATGCTGATTTTAAGTGAAAAAGGACTGGTTATTAAACTGTTCATGATGTGAAAGTGACCCCAGTTAGTGGAGCCACTGAATGTGTTCTTGAGCAGTGGTCATCAACCCTGTCCTCAAGGCCCACTAACAGGCCAGGTTTGCAAGAAAACTGAAATACATCACAGGTGATATCATTTGCTGCTCAGTGATTGCAGTATTCTAGTCTGCATCTCTCCAAGGTAATACACAAAACCTGGCCCGTTAGTGGGCCCTGAGGACAGGGTTGATGACAACTGTTCTTAAGGGTGACTTTTCCCTGTGCAGTACAGTGGGGAGGCAGGGGTTAAAGTCAAACCTGCACCTGTGTGTACTTCTCAAGAGGGGAAAGTGTCTAATGTCTGCCAGTCTCAAGTTGGCAGTAGGCTAGGACAGCCTGCAGGAGTTAAAAATGCTGTTAATATTAATGACACGTTTGCTGTTGGGAAAACCCCAGGTTCTTGCAAAGCAAAAGTTGTGGTTAAAGATGGGCCATTGCCCATAGCAACTGGTGGTAAGACAGCACAGTTGTCCCTAGACATCTCCAGGAAACTTCATGTATTGGAGCCGGAGGTTGCCCTGGACAACTGCAATGTCACTCTGGTGAGGCAGAGTGGAACTGCCCTTTTAATGGAAAGGGGTTAGTGCAATCTGCTAATACGGAAATTTTGCAGGTAAATAGTGGGTTAATGCAACCTGTGGAAAGTGTAAAAGTGTGTGAGGTTGATGAAGCGCCACCCCAGCAAGGTGGTGAATATGGTGTATTGCTGTGCTAAAACACATATTGCCACAATCTGACATGATTTACAATGACTTGTGTAATGAGTCTGCAACTAAGCCCGTCTGTTCTTATGTGTCTCCTTGGGTAGATGGATCAGTGCTGAGGAGTACCGCTGAAGGGGGTGCACATACAAAAGATTGGGATAGTTGGGGTAAAAATCTAATCTCTCTGATAGATAAGGCTTTTATGCACAAAAATAAGGTGGACACGGTTTCTGCTGTGCCAGTAGGAGGGACTGCAGAACTGCTTGTACCGGAGGGCGTGACGGCTGCTGCAGGGGTTAACCCTCGTGAGTAGTCGGCACCAAATGAGGGCGAGCGCACAGCAGAGACATTGTCTGTGACCCACAAAACTGAGGTTGACATAGAGTGTCAAAGTGACATTGTCACTGGTAATGTTCTGGAGCAGTTCATTGATGCTGAGCCTGAAAATTTGTGTATGAGTCGAGCACCAATCTGTGGTTACCTCCAGCTGGGAGGATGTTCATTTGAAAGTTGCAACCTCTCAAGTCTCAGCGAATTCTGTCTGACTGCATTCCCAGTGTAATAACAGTCACCAGGAAGGACTTGGGTCTGGTCTGTAACCAAAGCATTAAAAGAGGTGCTTGAACTTTGGGCTGTATAGCCAATCTATACTGGTGTGTCTCCTCCGCAGTCTGCCGGTCTGGTACTGTGGAGTACCACTAGGTGGAGCACTGAATGGCAGACTGTACAGAATAGGGATGAGCGTACGTTCGACTCGAACATTGGCCATTCAACCGTTCGAATTGCAAATATTATGGGTTGTTCGCACCAAATTCGAGTAGTGCGTCATGGCCCATAATTCACTGAGGCATTGCTGTCTGATGATTGGCCAAGCATGCACTATGACCCGCATGCTTTGGCCAATCACAGTGCGTTACGAACGGAGAGCCATAATTGGCCACAGGCAGGGTGGCTTTGGCCAATTATGCCTCAGGGGATTTAGTACATGCCCCACACTATATAAGGCCACCCGGAAGTCGGCCTTGTGTAGTGTGTTCCGGCCTGCTGAGAGAGACAGTGCCATTTCATTTGAGTTAGAGTAGGCAGGCGAGTCAGTTAGCTTCAGTCAGTGTGTGTGTGTGTAATAAAATATATATATATATATATATATATATATATATATATATATATATATATATATTAATATAATTTTAGTTGGAGCCCTATGTCCGATATGGACATGGATAACATTTATAGTTAACATAAGACTTGCCATCGGAAATAGACCTGGAAGTGTGGACTTACCATATGAAATGGACCTGAAAGTGTGCCTTGGTCTAATGGCCGGTATGCCAAAATAAGGGGGCATACCCTGGTTTAAGAAATGATTATTATGTAAAGAGAAATGAAAAGTTGTGAAATGAGGATGGGAGGGTGGGTATCGCGCACAGGAAACCGACAAGCACCACAGGTGAGCGGGCTGCTTAAATACCCCCCGGGCTCCTCCCATAAATTCAGGCCACCATACTGGCCTGACTACTTATGGTTGGAGCCCTATGTCCGATATGGACATAGATAACATTTATAGTTAACATAAGACTTGCCATCGGAAATAGACCTGGAAGTGTGGACTTACCATATGAAATGGACCTGAAAGTGTGCCTTGGTCTAATGGCCGGTATGCCAAAATAAGGGGGCAAAAACATTCAGGTAAGGTATAATATTTTATTGGTTTTCGTTTATTCATTGAGCCAATTTGGAAAATGCCTGTGCCATCTCTACTTGAGGATTGGGGATATACCGGGCGAAGCAGGCTGATTTCCACCTGCCTAGTCTTTTGATGACGTGGTCTGGGACCCCATGGCGGGATGCTGCGGTGGCTGCTCCAATACGAAAGGAGTGTCCGGAGTACTGACTCGAGTTAAGGATACTTCTCTGCAATCTTTACCTTATGTGTTTCACAAACTGACAGGCGCTTAAGGGTTTAACTGGGAATGGTAGAAGAGGACTGGTGTCCGGTTGTTCAGGCAGGAGTGACAGGAGACGGTTGAGTACGGTGACTGGACACCAGCTGTTATTGGTTTTGTAGAGGTGAATGTCCACTCCAGAGCCTGTTTGCTGGGTTTTAGAAACCTCGAGGTGAAGGACGAAATGGTCTTGGTAGCGAACCAAGTGCCGTCTGCATAGTACTTGGTCTGCAGGGTTGTTAGAGGTGAACTCGCCAGGTCGCAAGAACCCGTAGTAGGCCAAATATATGGCTGCTTGTAGGACCGTGCTGGGGAGAAGACCGAATGGAGAAGTAGCCAGGATAGTCGACATATCCCTGAAGATGGGCCCCGTAATGGGTAAGCGCTTGGTGCTAATCACTGGTTGTTGTTTCTGAATGCCCCTTAGGATGGCTGGTATAGCATGTGATGAGAACAGTGAAGATTTTGCGGGGTCTTCAAGAGTCAAGAAATGTTGTATGCCGGCTAGGTATAGCCGAATGGTATTGTAAGATAAGGCCAGCTGAGTATGGCAGTATGAAATGAAGGCCAGTACCTGTTTGACATCTGTTGGTCCTTTGCAGCAGGGTGTCAGGATTGTCTTCCAAGCTGTCTGGTGGGCTTTGAGTGTGTTATGGGAGAGTGAGTAATTTATGAGCTGCGTTGCTCCTCGTAAATGTTGAACTAGTCCAGGGTCAGTTGTGACCAGACAGGGATAGGGGCCGACACTGGATCGGCTTCGGGAACCTGTTTGAAAAAGGAGGTGTAATTAAAACGTGACAGTGCGTCAGCAGCTAAATTGTATCTGCCTGGAATAAATGAACAGTGGATGTTGAACTGATGCTGTAAAGACAGTTGTACCAATCTGCGCAGGAAGGACATGACTGCTAGGGACTTGGACCTGCCTTTGTTGATAATGTCTGCCATGGCCTGATTGTCGGTGGTGAAGACCACAGTTTGCCCTGTCCAATGATGACCCCAGAGCTGTGCAGCTGCCACTATGGGATAGAGTTCGAAGAGGGAAGATGTTCGGGTAAAGCCGGGTATCAACAGTATCTGTTGAGGCCAGGGTCCTGAAAACCATTGGTGGCCAAAAATTGCCGCGAAACCTGTGGAAGCTGCAGCGTCTGTCACCACCTGGGGTGAAAGGGCCGAAACCATGGGTATAAATAGGGATATGCCATTCCAGGCAGACAGGAATTCCTCCCACATAGGTCCGCTATTGCTGCGGAGTCTAGATTCAGGATCTGATCGGGGTCTTGTGTTTCTGACAGGAATCTCAGCAGACGTGACACGAAGGTGCGGCCTTGTGGAATAATTCGCATGGCGAAATTAAGCTTTCCCAGGAGAGATTGCAACTGCTTTTTGGTACACCCCTTGGTGTGGGTGAATTTGTGAAGGACCGCCCTAATGCGGGTTAGTTTGTCGAGGGGGAGACTGGCCTGCATAGTGCAGGTGTCTAAGTTGACCCCGAGAAAGGTGATGTTGTGTGCTGGGCCATCGACTTTGTGCTCTGCGATGGGAACATTGAGATTTCCGAATACCACTCTGTTTGTCGAGGTCTCCTGGGGGCCTGCTGGGTGGTTCTATTAGTAAGAAGTCGTCCAGGTAATGGATGACTTCTTGGCACTGAGCCTTGTGTAAGAGTATCCAAGCGAGGGACTGAGCAATGTGTCGAAGAGCCAAGGGCTACTCTTCGAACCAAAGGTCAGTTTTGTGGCAAAATCCACTTGATGCCATGCCAGCACCAAAGGGATGGGTGGATAGGCAGGAGCTTGAAGGCATCCGAGATGTCGGCTTTGGAGAGCCAGGTGCCTGTACCTGCTTTGATGACTGCTTGGGTTGCCATGTCCACGGAGGAATATTTTAGGGAGAATTCTTCGGAGGGGATCAGAGCATTGAGACTGGGAATGTGGGAAGAATGAGGCGCAGACAGGCCGTACACCAAACGTAATTTTCGTAACGAGCGACTGATAATGAACGTGACTCTGGAGCATGTACTGAAATGAGGCCGTAACTACTAGGGTACACCGGAACGAATCGGTGCATCTTTTGGATGCGACTGGATTCGAATCGGAGCGCGGTAAGTGAATGAAATGATTCGATATGGTTGAAATGCTTAGAAATGTTCAGAAATGAGAAATGGTGTTATATATATATATATTTTACAGTCAGGTCCATAAATATTGGGACATCGACACAATTCTAATCTTTTTGGATTTATACACCACCACAAAGGGTATTTACCTCCAAACGGTGTAGGTGTAGGAATTACAACAATTTGTATATGTGCCTCCCACTTTTTAAGGGACCAAAAGTAATGGGACAGACAATTGGCTGCTCAGCTGTTCTATGGCCAGGTGTGTTATTCCCTCATTATCCCATTTACAAGGAGCAGATAAAAGGTCCAGAGTTCATTTCAAGTGTGCTGTTTGCATTTGGAATCTGTTGCTGTTAACTCTCAATATGAGATCCAAAGCTGTCACTATCAGTGAAGCAAGCCATCATTAGGCTGAAAAAACAAAACATACCCATCAGAGAGATAGCAAAAACATTAGGTGTGGCCAAATCAACTGTTTGGAACATCCTTAAAAAGAGAGAGCGCACCAGTGAGCTCAAAAACACCAAAAGACCCGGAAGACCACGGAAAACTACGGTGGTGGATGACCGAAGAATTCTTTCCCTGGTCAAGAAAACACCCTTCACAACAGTGAAGAACACTCTCCAGGAGGTAGGTGTATGTGTGTCAAAGTCAACAATCAAGAGAAGACTTCACCAGAGTGAATACAGACGGTTCACCACAAGGTGTAAACCATTGGTGAGCCTCAAAAACAGGAAGGCCAGATTAGAGTTTGCCAAACAACATCTAAAAAAGCCTTCACAGTTCTGGAACAACATCCTATGGACAGATGAGACCAAGATCAACTTGTACCAGAGTTATGGGAAGAGAAGAGTATGGAGAAGGAAAGGAACTGCTCATGATCCAAAGCATACCACCTCATCAGTGAAGCATCATGGTGGTAGTGAAGCACCATGGCATGGGCATGTATGGCTGCCAATGGAATTGGTTCTCTTGTATTTATTGATGATGTGACTGCTAACAAAAGCAGCAGGATGAATTCTGAAGTGTTTCGGGCAATATTATCTGCTGATATTCAGCAAAATGCTTCAGAACCCATTGGACAGCGCTTCACAGTGCAGATGGACAATGACCTGAAGCATACTGCGAAAGCAACCAAAGAGTTTTTTAAGGGAAAGAAGTAGAATGTTATGCAAAGGCCAAGTCAATCACCTGACCTGAATCCGATTGAGCATGCATTTCACTTGCTGAAGACAAAACTGAAGGGAAAATGCCCCAAGAACAAGCAGGAACTGAAGACAGTTGCAGTAGAGGCCTGGCAGAGCATCACCAGGGATGAAACCCAGCGTCTGGTGATGTCTATGCATTCCAGACTTCAGGCTGTAATTGACTGCAAAGGATTTGCAACCAAGTATTTAAAAAGTGAAAGTTTGGCGGGGGAGATGGGCGGAGTCTAGCGGAGCAGACATGCATTGTTAGAGCTCCGCACCGCTGAGGAGAGAAGAGAGGGACAAAGCGGAGCCTGCAGGCTCAAAAGATATCCATTTGAACCTTTTTGCCCCAGGGAACAAACTGTGAAAGTTTGGGCAGGAAATATGGTACTGGGAGGAAGCCGTGGCAGAAATAAAAATCACCTCACAAAGAGCTCACAGGCACTCACTGCAACTAAAGCAGCTCCAGTCACCTCACAATATACAGCATCAGGGCGCTCTCACAGACAGAAAATGTCACAGCAAGACTCTCCATTTGAGTCAGATACAGAACAAATCCTCTCTCAAACTTCTCCACAAGCCTCCTCAGCATCCCCAGTAATATTATTACAATTTGAAAAGATGCTTCATAAGGCTTTAAAACAAACCTCAGACCAAATAACAAAAAGCCTAACCAAAGAAATAAGAGAGCTGGGAAACCGCACCGCAGCCTTAGAAATAAAAATGGATGAAATTGAAATTACAACCCAAGAAAATATAACAGAATTGGAACAATTAAAAGAGAATTTAATACTTCAAACTAAGCTCGAAGATTACGAAAATAGAGCCAGACGTTCAAACTTGCGCATAAGGGGAATACCTGAAACTGTGACAGACCTGCAATCTACTATTACTGCTCTATTACAAGAACTAAAGCCAAATATCCCTATTGAACGTTTAGAACTGGACAGAGTACACAGAGCCCTCACAGCCAAAAAGAAAGATGGACCCCCACGTGATATAATCACAAAATTTCATTATTACAGAACGAAAGAACAAATACTAATTGCTGCAAGAGAAAAAAAGGAACTTAATTTTCAAGGACACAATTATCAAATTTTTGCTGACCTATCCCAACTTACTATTACTAAAAGACGATCCATGAAACCCCAACTAATGGAACTGCAACGCCACAACATTATGTATCAATGGGGCTTCCCCTTTTCAGTCAGATTTAACTACCAAGGTACAATTTACAGAAGCAGATCAGCAGATGAACTACAACAAACCCTTTTAAAATTAAATCTGACAGAACCCACAAGCAGCAACTCTCCCACACGCAGAAGAATGGCATCTTCACCTTCAGGCAGCACCCAGAAAATTTCAGAACAAAATGGGAATCATCATTCTCACAAAAGAGGCCGTTATGCCACATCATCCATGGACCAAGAAGATTCAATGGACTGACATCCTAATTCCTGATATCTCTTCATTTATTATACTAAGAGATGGTTCTCTATAAAAAAAACCTGTATTTATAGCTGAATGTAACTGCATTCTGATAGTCACACACTGTGTGGGATCATGTTATATTTCTTATTACTTCTGATTCATATAGCCTTAGAATATATAAGTTAAATAAGGAAATTCTTGTTCAGTTATATATTTTCAGGTAATAACAATAGATTTATTACTTTTTAGGACAAATATGTTCAATAATCCAAAAGTAATGGAAGCTTTTTCTTTCTTTTCTTAAAACAAATATATTATTATCTAACTAGTTCCTAGAACTATGTTTTTATTTATTCTAATCTGAAGCAATACAACCTCAATTTTATGAGTTAACATATCTAAACAGTTACATATGAATAAAATATGTAATTGTTTACTCTAAAAGGGTTAAAATCCCAAAATAATTCAAACTATCTTCATCAATACCAAAGTTATTAACAGTACCTTTCTAACTGAATTATTTAGCCTAGGGCAAGACTAACCATATACAATCACCCTGGAATAAATAATTTCAACAAAAACTATATTCTGCACTCCAATTAATGAATCATCATTTTAAAGTCTTTTGACATAGCACTTCTCTCCTGTAAGCGGAAGATCCGTGTACCCCCATTAGCCCTCCTCATTCTCCCAACCATATTATGTGGGAGTGTGACGAAGGCACTTATTCCCCTGAGAGAGATATTTATTCTCTTTCACGGGTAAATTGTGATTACTTGCAAAAAATAATTTATACAATGTATCATCTAATCTCATATGTTTTTTGTTTACTCTTTACTCCAGAATTCACTGGTTTCTTTCCTATCTTTTCATCTCTTCAGTCCACACAGGTTGATCTGCGCAGTCAGCTCTGCATAACAAAAAGTCAAAACTATTTGATCTGTTGCCATGGCACCACTGAATATACTTTCCCTGAATGTTCAGGGAATAAATGTCCCTCAAAAAAGGACCAAAGCCTTCCGTACTTTCCATAACAAGAAGGCTCACATAGTATGTCTCCAAGAAACACACTTCACCAAAGATTCTACTCCAAAATATATTTCTCCTTTTTATCAACAAATTTACACGGCTTCTGCCTGTACCAAACAAAGGGGAACTCTAATTGCATTTCACTGATCCACACCATTCACCTTATCATCAGAAATTAAAGACCCAGAAGGTAGATACCTGATACTCGTGGGTTATATAATGGATACAGCAATCACGGTGATTTCCTACTACGCTCCTAACAAACAACCTACACCATTCCTCTCACATATATTACAAGTGATTAATACACACAAAATAGGAACAGTGATAATGTGCGGGGATTCGAACCAGGTCCTCCTCCCATTTCTAGATAAATCACCTTTTACACCATCCAAAATAACCTCTAGATTACCTTTTTCTCAACTTCTTTCCAAATACAATCTGGTAGATTCGTGGAGAGAAAGTAACCCAATGAAAAAGAAATTCACTTATTTCTCGCACCCTCATCAAACCTTCACCAGAATAGATCATGTTTTTCTAACAATAGGAATGATACCAGAAATTATTGCATCAGATATAATTCCGATTCCGTGGTCTGACCATAATGCAGTATACACTACTATAGCCTCAGCCATACCAAAAGCGCATGACCCAACGTGGTGCTTACCTACTACATCAGATGGCCATTGAACAAGCTTTAAAGGAATACATATCAATTAATAATACAACAGACATCTCCCCAATAACACTGTGGGAAGCTCATAAGCCTGTCTTGCATGGTACAATACAAAGACAAATGGCACTATTTAAACGGGAACGCAAAAATCTAGCAAAAAAACTAGAACTCAATTTTAATGCAGCCTACATATCATTTCAAGATAATCCATCTCAGAGTACAAAATCTCATCTGGAAAAATCTAGATTGGAATACGATCTACTTCTCACTGAGTCAGTTGATAAATCCCTCAAACTCTCCAAACACAATTTCTACATGAATACAAACAAACCAGGTACATATTTGGCTCGGGCATTAAATTCAACTAACAAATCTTTCAAACCAATACGTTAGGCTATGTCTCGGCCGGCCCTGCTCTGATCACTACACCTTGCGGTCCATGCCTGGGTTGGTGAGTGTCAGTGGTCAACCACCCATACTAATAGAAACAACATTTTTGAACTTTTCTGAGAAGTACGGTTCCTTAAATTCTTTTTTAATTCCATAGAAATGTCTGACGCATCCGCTCCTGACGAGTGGGAACACCCACGAAACGCGTAGAGCTTTATATGATGCCGCAGCCACTTACTCCATACGGATTGAGATTTACTTATTATTATTTTTAATACATGATGGTTTTTTTATACCATTTGGTGGACACAGATGTACCATGTGGATGCATGTGCAGGTGGTAGGCCTGCTGCTATTGGCATGTATATGTATTTCTTATGCATATATGTATTTATTGTTTTGACCACATGATGTTATGCATGTATTTTCCCATTCTTGCATATTCAGCCTTTGTGCACGTCTCTCATGTATATATGATATGAAACATTCTTTTATCTATTTTTGTATGCAAATTCATGCTACCTAATAAATATGCTTTTATTTGTAATCTACCTCCACTACTCAATTGCTTCATACAAAGTCCCAAACTTCCTTTTTCATTTATTTACAGGGATGGAGGCACCTTAGGGTGCTTCATTTAAAGTCCCGCGGGATGGAGGCACTTATGGTGCTTCATATAAAGTCCCAAACTCCCCCCATTTTCTCATATCTCTCGATATTAAGAGGGCATTTGACACAGTATCCTGGCAATATATGCAATATTTATTACAAAAATGGGGTTTTGGACCCCACTTTTTAACATGGATCAAAGCATTATATAATAAACCCAAAGCCTATATAAAATATGCTGGATACAAATCTGATGCCTTTAATATCGAAAGAGGTACCCGACAGGGTTGCCCATTATCTCCCTTATTATTTGCCCTTATACTTGAACCCATGGCCCAATACATCAGAACAAACCATACTATAACTGGCATTGAAGTAGGAGGTATTACACACAAATTATGTATATTTGCAGACGATATATTACTTTTTCTATCGTCACCACAGGTCTCTGGTCCTAACTTAATACCAGCTCTTGATGGATTTGCCAATCCCACCGGGTGAGATTTAACCTTTATACATCCCAGCCATGGGATTGCCACTATATTAATACATCCTGAGTCTGTCTACTGCATCCACTCTACTGAATCAGTCACTTTGTGTAACTTTGGGTTAGGTGCAAGTTGCCTCTCACATCTCTAGCGATAAGCTATCTAGAGAGACATTCATCATACAGGCGTGCATATTCACCATTAATGCTGTTTCACAGCCTGGGGTCCCACGATCCGGTGGTTCACTACTACAGACCCCCTACATCCCCAGCATCTTCTCCTCTTCTCCTTATTTCAGCAGGCATCTACTTTGACAACCAGGCCGGTTCCTTTACTTTCATATTGCCCAAGCTCAGTCTACATGCCCCAACCAGCTGCCCTCTTTTGATTATTAAGGACTTTTGTGCATACTGGCGCATCTAAATCTTTTTGCTGTTACCTACTATGCATCATTTATGAATGAAGTTCATATGCTTGGGTTGAATCTGTGGCTGAGTGAGGTGGCCATCTGCGCATGTCTTTGACAATATTGTCTTTTTAATTGGTGATGGTACCTGTCTTCACAGTACATTTTTTGGACTGGTGATTATTGTGATTATCCTATTAAAATTTATATTTATAAAATTGTCTACTGCATGTTCCTCGCTAAAGAATTCCTCTTTTTCTTGTTTTTTTGGATTTGCAGCCCTATCTGGCTGTTCCGCTCTCAAAACACTGACTATGTGTGGTTCCAAACGGACAGCTAAACACTTGTCAGAGACTCCAGTAAACGGAAGCCCAATGCTTGATTTGTCTACCGAAGTAATCCAACTTTATTTTAGTTTTTAGTTTTTTATTTTTTGTTTTTAAGGTTTTGTGAAACTGCAATGCAATACAATACAATAACAAGATATCAGTACACATAGAATAACTAATCTAGCATAAATGACAGATAACACAACAGACACTTACAGGTGATGATGTCTCAAGCCCCTTGGGAGAGAAACAGACATGCTGCATCCATGTAGAATGACAATCTAAAATGGCTGAAGAACTTCCTGAACCAAAGGTCACATCTTGTATGAGAAATTTACCTGACTGAAGATAAAGCTGTTACAGACTTTGGCCACTAGATGGCAGTGGTAAACTACACATTCTATATAAGTAATTATAACGTAATTAGCTTGCATAGGCAGCACACTCCCTGTCTGATATAATACATTATATCACTACTTATACATATCTACTGTACAGGGAAAAACCACACTCATAAGAAAATAAGTTCCTGTCTAGAAATGGTAACATAAACTAAAAAATGAGTCCACAATATCGTGTCTCTTGGCTATGGTACTTCAAGCTGGAAGCCCACATGAAGAAATAGTTTTGTCCTTAAACCCATCTTCAGATTGGAGAAGCCGCACTAGGCCAAACTATCTCCAATGCCAATTGTAATCCACAGGATGAATTTTAACTCTTGGCGAAAGTCACATCTGAAAGCTGTCAGTGACAAGCTTTATATTATGTATTGTGTTAACAACATAACAGAAATACCTGTTAAAAGTGTACGCCAGACCAGTTTCGGATGTCATTGTTCTCCTTTGAACAGTCCCTTGTTTTGTCACTTTGACTTCAACCTTTCTGACATTACCATCTTTACTTGGCAACGTATTAGTGACAATTCCCATAGGCCAGTTGTTTCTGCTTTCTTGACCATCTTTCAATAACACAACATCTCCAACTTTAACATTGGGACTGGTCTTATCCCATTTCCTGCGACTTTGTAAGGTAAACAAGTAATCTCTCCTCCATCTCTTCCAAAACGTATCAGCCAGACACTGGACTTGTTTCCATTGCTTTACATGAAGTTCTGTTGTACTAAAATCTCCATGAGGGGCCGACACAGAGTCTACCTTTTGGGTCAAGAGCATAGCAGGAGTGAGAACTGTTGGATTATCTGGATCTGTAGATATTGGTACTAAAGTTCTTGCATTAATGATGGCCATAACTTCTGCCATGAAAGTACTCAAAGTCTCATGAGTCAAACAAGTAGGTTTAGCTTGGAGTAACATTGCATCCAAAATGCGCCTAGCTACACCTATTAACCTTTCCCAAGCACCTCCCATGTGAGATGAGTGTGGAGTGTTAAAGATCCACGTGCATCCTTTGTCTTCAAGATAGTCTAGAAGTTCTACATCATTTGAAAATATATGCACTTCCTTGCACGCTCCTACAAAAAAATTAGTACCTCTGTCCGAGCGAATTAACTTAGCCGGACCACGAACAGAAAATAGTCTTCTTAGGGCGTTGATGAAACTGGATGCTGACATGGACTCAATCAATTCTATATGCACTGCTCTTGTAGAAAGACATGTGAAAAGAACAGCCCAACGTTTGTTGTCAGCGCTACCTCCTCTAGTTCGGCGTGTTACAACTGCCCAGGGACCAAACACATCAACACACACACTAGTGAATGGAGGCTCAGGATTGACTCTATCTTTTGGTAATTCTGCCATCTTTTGGCTTTCCAATCTCCCTCTGAGCTTACGACACATGACACATTTGTGAATGATTGCAGACACTAGACATTTTCCACCAAGAATCCAGAAACCTGCAGCTCGGATTGCACCTTCTATTATGTGGCGCCCTTGGTGAACTATTTGATCGTGATAATGTCTTACAATCAAAGTAGCAATATGGTGATCATGAGGAATGATGACAGGCTGCTTCTCCTCATCTGACAGCGTGGCAAAGGATAAAGGGCCACCTACTCTCAATAGTCCATCTTGATCTATAAAGGGACTGAGGTTTGTAAGACGGCTATGTTTTGGAAGCGTCTTTTGTAGTTCAATGCAGTCATATTCTTGCCTGAAATATGTATGTTGTACAGAAGAAATTATGACTGTCTTGGCTTGTGAAAGTTCTTCTAAACTGACTCTTTCATGGAAAACTCCCCAGCTTCCGGGTCGATCATCATTGGTTTTCTTCTGGAAGCTTTTCGCAACATGAATTAGTCTTGCTATGACCCTGTTTAGTCTCCTCCAGTTGGAAAATCTTTCGAAGCAATGTAACTGCAGTCTAGTGTCAACAGCTTTAGTGCTGAAGCTTACTACTTCTGACCTAATTTCAGGATCAGCTTCGGGTTCCACTAAAGAGTAAACATTGGTGTTATCAGGATTATCTACAACTGTCTGATACAGAAAATGTGGGCCTGAGAACCATATAGAGTCCTGAAGGCAAGCTATCTGTGTAGGCCTGGTAGCATAATCTGCAGGATTTTGTTCTGACTAGGGATGAGCCGAACACCCCCCTGTTCGGTTCGCACCAGAACATGCGAACAGGAAAAAAATTTGTTCGAACACGCGAACACCGTTAAAGTCTATGGGACACGAACATGAATAATCAAAAGTGCTAATTTTAAAGGCTAATATGCAAGTTATTGTCAATAAAAGTGTTTGGGGACCTGGGTCCTGCCCCAGGGGACATGGATCAATGCAAAAAAAAGTTTTAAAAACGGCCGTTTTTTCAGGAGCAGTGATTTTATTACACCCCAAATTGTTCGCTGTTCGGCGAACTTGCGAACAGCCAATGTTCGAGTAGAACATGAGTTCGACTCGAACTCGAAGCTCATCCCTAGTTCTGACTTGTGTGGATGGTAAACGCCAAACATTGGCAGATACCAGTGTTCTTTACCTTCGTCCAGTGATGGTGTTACTTCGGCATGATTGTTGTCAAGCATCCTTTTGGTGAATTCTGTAAAGTCTTCTTTCACTTCAGGTTTTCTTTGCAAAGTTTTATGTAGTGTGTTCAGGCGCTTCATGGCTTGCTCTCTGTTACTAGGTAAATAACACCTGGGTTTGCGAAAAGGTAAAGGAGCTACCCAATTATTGTTTTCATCTTGGAAAGTCTCTTTATCCATGATATTGAGAAAGGCTTGATCATCTATGGACATTGCTTGTTTGTCATCATCTTTTGTTCGCTGGAACACTGAGTTCCCTAAAGTGTCAGTCTTCATGCCACTACTAATGTCTCTATTGTAATTAGAAGGAGAGTCACAGTATGGTTTTAGGGTTTCTTTGATGACAAAGCTGTTCTGACATGGACTAAGAAGGGATGAGCGCCCATTCACTAGCACAGATGTCTTTGAAGTGTTGACGCTGTAAGGCCGATGTGTTGCTCCTAGACAAACTTCTCCTACTATAACCCACCCTAGGTCAAGTCTTTGAGCATAGGGGGCATTAAAGGGCCCATTAATTTGTTGGCGTACCTTATGTACCTGTAGAATGTCTCTTCCAAGAAGTAGAAGAATAGAGGCATCTTTCTGGATATCTGGAATAAGGTGTGATATTGAATTGAGATGAGGATGATGAAGGGCCACTTCTGGTGAAGGTATCTCTGCTTTATCGTCTGGTAACATATCACACTCTATCAAGGTGGGAAGTGAGAGATGGACTCTCTTGTCAAGAGACTCGATAGTAAAGTCGGTAGCTCTTCTTCCTGAAGTTTCCATCACCCCTGCACATGTCTTTAGGGTGTATGGAACTGCACTCGATGTAATGTTGAAAGCATCAAAAAAGTCTGACCTTGCCAGTGACCTGTTACTCTGTTCATCCAGAACCACATACATCTTAACTGCTTTTTGCTTTTCCCCTGTAGGGTACACTGTTGCTAGGCAGATCTTGGAACATGAACGTGGAGTTATACTGTCACCACAGATTTCCGTGCATTTGGACATTACTGGGGTAGATGAATTATCTTTTTGCTCCCTGTCCCCGCCTTTCGGGGCTTCTGTGACCTCCTAATGGTCGGTGCAAAGTATCAGGGTCTTCAAAGGTGTTTACCTTGTAGCTGCTTAGACAGTCTGGGTCCTCAGAGGGTACAGTTGTCTTATGGGCGATCACTGAAGTCCTATGGAAGGCTCTAGGTGGCTTTTCTGCTTTCGGCAGTTGACTGTTGGTGACGAAAGAAAAGCTGGGATCACACCTGATCTTAGCTTGCTGCTGCACAAACCTAGAAAACACAAGGAATGGGGGAAAAGGGACATCATGATCTTCTTTGTATTTGGCTCCAACACTCATCCATTTTTCTTGTAGGTTGTGAGGTAGTTTCTCCACCATAGGCTTAGTACCGCTAGCGGTATCTAAATGTCCAAGTCCTCTTAAATAGCCTTCTTCTTTGGCACACTGGACTTCCCAAAGTATATCACCCAGCTCTTGCAGTTTGAAATTGTCTCTGCTGTTTAGCTTAGGGAAAGACTCCAGTCTTTTCATTAGAGCACCTTCAATTGCTTCTGGTGATCCATATCTTTCCTCTAGCCTTTGCCAGGCCATATCAAATCCTGCTGAAGGGTTAAATATGTGAATCCTGCGCATCCTTCTTGCATGCTCTGCTGACTCAGTCCCAAGCCATTTTATCATCAGGTCTAGCATATCAGCTGCTGGTAATTCTAAGTCTTTGACTGCATTCAGAAAAGAAGACTTCCATGCCCAGTAATTCTCAGGGGAGTCATCGAACTTGAGAAAGCCTGAATTAACCATCTCTTTACGGATAAGATATTTAGTGACATCTTGTGCACTCTGGTGTTTGGGTTGCTGTAGTAAGGATTCACTTGGCCTGTTCCTATATGTCTCTAATAGTTCATCTTTAAATGTTCTGGCATTGCTGGCTTCATGGGTTTGTTTTCGTACACTCAGGGGTTCTGCTGGTTCTGGTTTAAATTCAGCTGACTCTGGATTGGGAAACTGTTTAGTTGCATTGCTGTTCAAAAGTTCTTGGACATACTCCTTTTGTACGTTCTGCTGAGGAACGGGGTTTCTCAGGCACATCTGGGCCTTTGTGGATAGACCCACTTCCAGACCGCTCAATATCAGCATAAGCTGCGGCCTCTGCTGCTGCAGCGGCGGCTGCGCACTGACACTGAAGTATATGCAACTTTGCTTCCTGCTCTGATTTTTCTTTTAAAATGGCAGCCTCTTTCTCAGCAAATTCTAGCTTGACCTGAGCTGCCTCTGCTTTGGCGCGAGCTCTGACTAAAAGGGCACTTGCTGATGAAATCTGACTGGACCCTGTTGATTTAGACGAGTGTGAGCGTGCATCGTCTTGCTGGACACTTGGCATGCTCTCCCTGCCTTGATGTGTCCCGGGTAGCTGATCTTCAGCCTTATACTGTCTTCCCGATCTTAGACTCATTCTGTCTGTGCAGAGACTAATATCTCCAGGCTTGTTGCGCTACACCTTTTCACTGTTCCGCTCTCAAAACACTGACTATGTGTGGTTCTAAATGGACAGCTAAACACTTGTCAGAGACTCCAGTAAACGGAAGCCCAATGCTTGATTTGTCTACCGAAACCAACTTTATTTTAGTTTTTAGTTTTTTTATTTTTTGTTTTTAAGGTTTTGTGAAACTGCAATACAATACAATAACAAGATATCAGTACACATAGAATAACTAATCTAGCATAAATGACAGATGACACAACAGACACTTACAGGTGATGATGTCTCAAGCCCCTTGGGAGAGAAACAGACATGCTGCATCCATGTAGAATGACAATCTAAAATGGCTGAAGAACTTCCTGAACCAAAGGTCACATCTTGTATGAGAAATTTACCTGACTGAAGATAAAGCTGCTACAGACTTTGGCCACTAGATGGCAGTGGTAAACTACACATTTTATATAAGTAATTATAACGTAATTAGCTTGCATAGGCAGCACACCGGCCTTATGATTAATCCTAAGAAATGCCTAGTGCTTAATATTTCGCTCACAAACATGGAATTGATCCCGGCTAGGGCTGCACTCCCATTCACATGGGCAGAAAAATCAATCCCATATCTTTGAATTCATTTAACAGCATCTCATTCTGACTTATTCTCAACCAATTATCCTCCTGTATTAAGACAGATCACAAATCTAATAAAACAATGGTCGCAACTTCCTTTATCCTGGATAGGGAAGATTTAATGCAATCAAAATGACTATTCTACCCAAATTGCTTTATCTATTCAGAGTCCTCCCTATTCTAATTCCTTCCTATTTTTTGAGAATAGTACAAAAAAGAGCAACTTCGTTTATATGGGGCTCTTCTAAACCATGTATGTGTATATATATATATATATATATATATATATATATATATATATATATATATATACACACACTACATCTTCCCAAAAATAAAGGAGGCCTGGGATACCCTAATTTTACTAACTACTACAGAGCAGCACATTTAGCCAGTCTGTCCAAATACCATGCAAAACAGGAAATCCCATTATGGGTATTTATAGAGGCTTCAGAAAATGACCCTCTATTAATATCAAACTTGTTATGGCTTTATCCTAAAGACCGCTTTAAAATTCATAATCCCATAACTAAACACTTCTTATCTCTCTGGGATAAACTAAAAACCAAATATCAGTTACAATCTCCACACAATCCTCTCCTTTCTTTTATCAGAAATCCGGCCTTTTATCCGGCATGGATCTACCCAAATTCTTTTAAAGCTTGGACAACATCAGGCATTCAGACACTAAATGACTTCATAGCATCGAAATCATTCCTTTCATTCCCATCGCTTAGAGAAAAATATGATCTACCAAACTCTGAGATATTTAGATATCTCCAAATCAAAAATTTTTATACACCATTCCTAAAGGGGGATACACCATTATCCCAATTATCCATTTTTGAATCAATCTGTACAAAAGATCCATTTGCTAAAGGTACAATTTCATCACTTTATAATCAATTATATGGAGTAGTAAATCTTAATAGACCCTCTTACGTTCAGAGGTGGGAGGAGGACCTGGGACGAACTTTAGAAGACACGGACTGGTCTAACATATGGCTCACATCTAAGTCATCTTCACCCAACATCTTAGCACTGGAGACAAATTATAAAGTCCTAACTCGCTGGTACCTTGTACCCGCTAGAGTGGCAAAATATTCACCTAATACCTCAGCTCTTTGTTTTCGAGGATGCCCAGAAATAGGCACACATTTACACATATGGTGGACGTGCCCAGTAATCCAAACCTTCTGGAAGGAAGTCTTCGTGATTGCATCTAAAATATTTAAAAAAATAATACAACCAGATCCATATATAACTTTACTTTAATCTAAAACCAGAATGGTTAACACTCTCTCAATTCAAACTTATGATCAAACTAATAACGGCTGCAAAACAAACAGTGGCCAAGGCATGGAAATCTCCTACATTGGTACTAGCAGAAACAATTCACAGAATGAATAATACAATGTCCCATGCTAAGATGGTAGCCATCGAACAAAATCAAATTCCAAAATTTGAAAAACTTTGGCATCCTTGGATAAAACAGTTCCTGTCAAATTTCAATGACTCTGTCCTGTTGCCATGGTAACAGATTAAATGACTTACAGAGACACCCATTCTAAGGCTTCAAAGAGAACTAAAAAGAATAATAAACTGACGAGCGGGACAACCTTGTGGACCATACCTTTTTGCCTTTCTACCCTTTTTCTTTCTCTTTCCTTTTCTCCACCTTACGATTAAAGCTCATTATCAGAATTTATTTGACCTATATACACTCTACCTGTAAACAATATGTATAGTAGGTATAAATCATTTAAATACCTACAAAAGTAACTAAGGAAATGATATATATCTTTAATTTAGGTTTACGTGAACCCAATGTTTAATATTTGAAATTTCATGATATTTACCTATATAAACCCTACTGTAAAACAATGAGCTTACTTTATAGATCCTTGTAAACTTACTTTATGTATCTTTATAATATTGTATACTCAATAAATTTCTTTTGACAAGGTAAAAAGTGAAAGTTTTGATGGATGATTGTTAATCTGTCCCATTACTTTTGGTCCCTTTAAAAAGTGGGAGGCACATATGCAAACTGTTGTAATTCCTACACCGTTCACCTGATTTGGATGTGAATACCCTCAAATTAAAGCTGGAAGTCTGCAGTTAAAGCACATCTTGTTTGTTTTATGTCAAATCCATTGTGGTGGTGTATAAAGCCAAAAAGATTAGAATTGTGTTGATGTCCCAATATTTATGAACCTGACATTATATATATATATATATATATATAATTTTTTTTTTTTTTTTTTTTTTTCAGTTTAGCTAAATCCGTTCCTGTTATTCTCTTCTAATATACTTACAGGTAGGCAGCTGCAGTATTTTCAGTCAGTGTACTGTATCCTGCGCACAGTGTGCAACTAAAGCTAACTGCAGACAATTGCTGGTGTTCTCTTTCTAATAATACTACAGGCAATTCAGCTAGCTGCAGTATAATAAAATACATATATAATATAATGAGAGAGAGAGATATATCCCAGGTTTGTGCAGCTACATCCCACTGCAGGCCATTCCTTGTGTACCTATTCCAATACATCAAAGACAGTATGTCTGGAAGGCCAACAAGGAGAGGCAGACAGTGACAGGCCAATAAAAGAGGGCAAGCAGGCTCTGTGTCTAGAGGCAACAGTGCTGGTCGTGGACACGGCGCATCCTCATCATCACGTGGCCGTGGGGCATGCTTGTCCTTTTTCTCGGCAGTTGGCCGTGTTGAGCCACAACATGCCGAAGAGTGGGTAAAGTGGATGACCAAGCCATCCTCATCCTCTGTCACCCAGGCTACCTTGGCTGCCAATGCAGGTGCCAAAGCGTCTTTTTCCTTGGACTCAAGGTCATCATCAGTTACTCCTTCCCTAGGCCCACCGGAGGAGTCCCCCGAATTGTTCGACCACAGTGTCGGGTACATGCTGCAGGAGGATGCGCAGAGTTTTGAAGGCTCCGATGATGGTATCCAGCTTGAGGAAGGCAGTAACGTGAGCCCAGAGAGAGGGGTTGCCCAAGAAGGACAACAAACTGGCAGTCATGTTCCCCCAGCTTCAGCATCCAGGTTTGCTCCAGTAACAAGGAGGGAGGGGATGATGAGCTCATTGACTCTACGTGGGTGCCTGATAGGAGAGAGGAGGAGGCGGCACATCTCCAACGAGGCAGGATGCCCTCCAGGGGCCAGCTTAAGGGCAGCCAACCGACTGCATCACACCGCAGAGCTCCACAAGTGCAGGGCGCTGGTGACTCCGCATTATTCCAAAAGTTCTTCGGTGTGGGCCTTTTTGAGAAGTGTGCAACAGATCGCACCATTGCTATTTGCAACATATGTCTGAAGCGTATCAAGCGTGGACTAGACAGCAAGCGCTTGGGCACCACATGCTTAATCGGACATATGTCGAGCTCGCATGCAGCCCATTGGCAACACTACCTAAAAGACCCACACCAAAGAACAAGGCAGACCTCTCCTTGCTCCTCCTCATCAGTTGGCATCTCCAACCCCACTATACCTTCAGTCCTCTCAGAAACCTGCACTGAGAGGAATGAAGGTGTAGAATTAGGTGTGCCACTGCCAAGTACTTGCGGGAAATCTGCTATCGGTACACAAACGTCCGATTCTAGCAGGCAGATTTCCCTACCCCAGTTACTCCACCGGCGAAAAAAGTTCGCTCCCAGCCATCCACATGCCCAGCAGTTGAATGCTAGCTTGGCTTAATTGCTAGTACTTCAACTGCTGCCTTTTCAGCTGGTAGACGCTGCCCCCTTCCGTGAGTTTGTGGCATGTGCAGTTCCTCAGTGGCAGGTTCCCAAACGCCACTTTTTTTCACAGAAGGCGATTCCGGCTCTCTGCCGGCATGTGGAAGGCAATGTCCATACCTCGTTGGACAGGGCGGTCAGCGGTAAGGTGCATATTACTGCTGACTCATGGTCCAGCAGGTATGGACAGGGACGGTACCCATCTTTCACCGTGCACTGGGTGATTCTTCTGGCAGCTGGGAAGGATGCAGGACAGGGTGCAGTAGTGTTGGAGGTTGTTCCGCCACCACACCTCCAAAATTCTACTAGTGGTGATTCTGCCACCCCTCTCTCCTCCACCCCCTCCTCTTCTTCCTTCATGGCCTCTTCCTGTGCTGATTTGTCCTCGGAACTAATGGTGCTCCGTAGGTGTTCAAGGGGCTACGCAAGCATGCAGGCAAAAAGATGCCATGGGGTGCTTGAGCTGGTGTGCTTGGGGGACAGGAGCCACACTGGGGCAGAGATTCTGTCAGCTCTGCAGGGGCAGGTTCAGAGGTGGTTGATGCCACACCAGCTTAAGCCAGGAATGGTGGTTTGTGACAAAGACACCAACCTCCTCTCCACCCTCCGACAGGGACAATTGAACCATATGCCCTGTTTGGCTCACGTCCTTAACTTGGTGGTTCAGTGGTTCTTGGGCAGGTACCCGGGCTTACAGGATGTCCTGAGGCAGGCCAGGAAAGTCTGTGCATTTTTGCAGGTCATATAATGCTAGTGCTCAGCTGGCTGACCTCCAAAAGGAATTTAACTGCCCAAGAACCGCCTCATCTGTGACAAGCCCACCAGGTGGAACTCAACGTTGGCCATGCTGCAGCGGCTGCACACGCAGCAGAGGGCCATCAATGAGTACCTATGCGACTATGACACCAGGACAGGGTCAGGGGAGCTTGGGTTTTTTTTTTCCCCACGCCAGTGGGTCATGATCAGGGATGCGTGCACTGTCCTGTCACCATTTGAGGAGGCCACGAGGATGGTGAGCAGTGACAGTGCATGCATTAGTGACACTGTTCCTCTTGTCCACCTGTCTGAGCACACGCTGCATGGAATAATGGACAGGGCACTTGAGGCAGAAAAGAGGGAGGAAGAGGAGGACTTCCTTACCTCTCAAGGCCCCCTTTATCCAGATGGTGTTCCTGCGTGCCCGCCAATCACACAGGAAGAGGAGGAGGAGGAGGATTGTGTCAGCATTGAGGTGGGGCCTATCACTCAGCATCAGCAGCAGTCAAGGGATCATTTACACTCCGAAGAAACCCATGGACTTGTACGTGACTGGGAGGAGGTGGCTGCGGATCATGTCGTCCTTGGTGACCCAGAGGACTCCAGACCAAATGCCTCAGCAAACCTGCGCTGCATGGCCTCCCCGTTCCTGCAAAGCCTGTGGAAGGATCCCCGTATTTGTGGTGTCAAGGAAAGGGATCATTACTGGCTGGCAACCCTCCTTGATCCACGTTACAAGGGTAAGGTTGCGGACCTTATCTTGCCGTCGCAGAGGGAGCAGAGGATGAAACTTCTTCGCAGAAAGCCTTGCAGAAAGGTTTGTGCAACGCGTTTCCAGAGCCTGGGAGGTTACAATTTCCTGGTCCTCCTAGACAACGTGTTGCTAAGGCTTCGGTCAGTCACAGAAGGAGTGGTGGAGAAGGTGGCCGTCTGACCGATGTTTTCAGACAATTTTTTTTAGTCCGTAGCCCCAAGGTATGATCGGTTCCAGCAACCATCGCCAGCGTCTGATTCACATGGTGCAGGAATACCTAGGGGCAAGATCAGACTTTGACACCTTTCCCACCGAAAATCCTCTGGGTTACTGGGTCTTGAGGATAGATCACTGGACAAAACTTGCACAGTATGCAATTGAGCTACTGGCCTGTCCTGCATCCAGTGTTTTTTCGGAACGCACATTCAGTGCTGCTGGAGGCTTTGTAACCGATCACAGGGTGCGCCTGTCGACCGAATTGGTCGATCGGCTGACCTTCATAAAATGAATCAGTCTTGGATCACCAGCTACCAAGCACCTGATGCTGATGTAACCGAATACATTTTTGCCTATGCTGATGCTGAGTGACTATCCTGTTATGCTGAGTGACTATCCTCTTCCTCCTTATTGTTCATGCTGATAGCTTGTAAGAACATTTTTGGTTCTGGGAACCACCACCAGTGGCTAAGGCCCAATTTTTCTGCCCCTGTTTAACAGGGGCGTGTGATTACAATTTTTGATGAAATACTTTGCAGCAGGGCTCATTCCTGTGCTCCAACTAGAGTATCTGTGAGGGGTTGCAGTGTTGTGGCACCAGTGCCTTAGGCCCGATTTTCCAGCCCCTGTTCAACAGGGTCATGTAATTTACTATTCTTGATCGAATATTTCACAGCAGGGCCCGTTTCTGCACCCACCAAGAGTAACTGTGAGGGCTTACAGTGTTGTGGCAACACCAACACCTAAGGCCCCAATTTCTGCAGAGTATATAGGGCATGCCCCTACTTTCAAACATCCAACTTACAAATGACTCCTACCTGCAAACGGAAGGAGACAACAGGAAGTGAGCGGAAATCTACCCCTAGGAAGGGAAATTCTCTCCTTTAAGAGTTCCTTGTTTCACTAAAAACCCCAAATTTTCAAAATCCAATTGTCATTGGGACAGAAAGTGAGGTGAAATCTTCTGAACAGGTGCACAGACAGCAAAACAAGTGTTACAGGGGTGAAGACCCTTCCCTATGTTTTCCAAAAAGCTTAAAAATAGATTTCTTTGGTTGGAGCTACATGTAAAAAAATGTACAAGAACAAACCTACAATCCCTGTCTTGTTTGCACCACCTGTATACTGCTGTTCAGAGTATATAGGGCCTGGGGGCCCCGCGCCTTTTTTTTTTTTTAATTTGGGTGCGGGTTTCCCCTTCATATCCATACAAGACCCAAAGGGGCTTGGGGGGGGGGAGGCGGTCTCTCAATGATTTTCATCCATATTGCCGGGACCAGACATGACATTAAAGTCGCAAGCAATTTTAAATCACTTTTTTACCTTTTTAGAAATGTCTTTTTGAGCAGGAACTGTTCTAAACACAGGAAACACACGCCACTTTACAGGCATACTATAGACACCCCCCAGGCATGATATTTAAAGGAATATTTCAGTTTTATTTTTTCACTTTAAGCATCATTAAAATCACTGCTCCCGAAAAAACGGCCGTGTTTTTTTTTTTTTTTAAACTTTTTTTTGCATTGATACATGTCCCCTGGGGAAGGACCCGGGTCCCCAAACCCTTTTTAGGACAATAACTTGCATATTAGCCTTTAAAATTCCCACTTTTGATTTCTTACGTTCGAGTCCCATAGACTTTAACGGGGTTTGAAAGTTTGCGTGAACTTTCATGCCGTTCGAATGTTATGATGCAAACCGAACCGGAGGGTGTTCGGCTCATCCCGACCCCGCTTACTCCTGACGCTTTCTGGCTTGTCTCCCAGGTCTAAACCCGGTTTTCTCCATGGACCTGCTCCTGCCTTGTCCCTGATTGACCTCCTGTGTTTGACCTTCGGCCTGATTTCTGACCTTGCTTCCTGCTCTACCCATCTGTCTAGATCCGCCAGCGCTTCCAGAGAATCATCTTCTTTGGCTACTTCTCTACTCTGGGGTGTCCTCCAATCTGGAACCATCAGGCAGCTTCATCTTCAGGCAACCCTTGCATCTTTGGGCATAGCACCCTCTGTCACAACCTTCAGGGGTACTCTGCACGCAGCCGCCAGGGGAGCCCTTTCGCCACCTCAGCCTCCAGTCAGGTACGTGACATTGATCTTATTCTTATTTATATTTGTTAATATAGAAAGGAGAGATGGCAAAGGGATGTCTACAGCAAAATAGTGCAGATCAGTATTAGGAGTTTTAGCTATTTTATCTGTGTGTGTGTGTGTGTGTGTGTATGTGTATGTGTATGTGTATATATAGATGGGGCCTGTGACAGACTCACCCGGGACAGAGGCTACTGGAGGGGACTGAACGCAATCCCCTCCCCACCGATTATGGGCTCTAGCATTTGGGGGAATGGTGCTCTCTGTGAGCTGTATGCCTGGGGTTGGTGTTACTTTGGATTCAGCTCCATGTCCCCCCAAAACACACAGACTCTGGGAACCCTTTATATGCCATATTAGAATAAGACTGAATTATACTGTTGAGACACATCCTGTGAGGAGATGCTGGTGTCATCAACTCCAACTACCTGTGTTTATGTTAATTGAATGAGCTGATCACATTGTCCTCTATACAATGAAGGAGACGGGACGACTCCTATTGGAGCTGCTGCTATTGTGAGAAAATGTCCTGTGATAATTAACTCAGTCTGGGCAATAGGTCATGTCTCAGTCACCTAGGCTGTATAAAGGATTAGTTAATTAGCTCATGTTAATTAGGTTAATTAGGTTACAGTTGTATTGTTAGAGGAGGTTCCAACGGCATAAAAAGTCTTGTAATTTTAATTTTAAATAAGGTGAGTTCATGTTAGCAACAAGCAAGTGTCCCCTTGTTTTGTGCTCAGAGGTTGGAATATCTGATATCTGTATACAGACTGAGAGGAAGTGGTATATGACGGAAGCACTCAAGCGGCGTGTGGGACGTTCCGTGACATTGGTGGCAAGCAGCGGGAAAGCTTCCTGCAGTCTGGGAAATCTAAACCTCCACCTGGATCCAAGATCAGGATAGCAGACTTCAGTTACCCCAGCGGAGATATGGACCTGGCATCAGAGTTCCCGGGGCTGCTGCGGATCATCCTTTCAACATACAACAGGACTGTGTCTGAGGATGAATACCTGGAGCTCAGGCAGCAAATTCGGGTGGAGCTCTGGATTGGAGCCCTCCAGCTCGCTGGTATAAAACAGGGCAAGTGCTTTCCAACCCAAGAGCAACGGGCCAGTGACCAACGGGCATTGCGGATGGCATTCCTGGGAGAGCGGCCCCAGGAGCAATGGGTGACTGAGTTGGACAAGCTGGTTCAGCAGGAGATAGAGCTGGACAATCGTTATCGGGCTCTGCAATGGCACGCAGAGGAGGGATATTTAGGGGAGACAACAGAATGCTCTCCGGAGAGATATGACTTTGGCGGCCCTGGATTGCTGTGGGAAAGCCTTACAGATCATTTTATGTTTGGGGATGAAGGGGAACCTGACCTTGAGGACCTGAGAGAATATAGAGAGGCTATGTTCGGTCTTGCAGGGGTCTCAGAGCTCAAACCTGATCTGGACCATTTGCTAAGGAAGGAACAGCATCTGGAAAGGGCATACAGGAAACTGCTAGAACAAGTTCAGCAGCATGCCATAGAATCGGCAGTAGAAAATCCGGAGATTGCCGTCCCCAAACCTGAAGTGCTGACAACAGGGCAGAGCTCTGCTAACCTCTGCCCAGAAATTATAGCATCTTCTGGGTTCCATGGACAGGAGATGGTGAACCTTTATCCCCAGACATCAGTTGCAGAGACATGGGATTTGATAGACTTTTCTGCTGAGGAAGAACAACCTGATGAGCCTCCAGCAGAAGAGCTGCTATCAGGGCCAAAGTTCACTGTGTTCTGCCCAGCACCAACAGTGGCTTCAGCCTTCTTGAGAGAAGAGGTAGTCGGCCTTTCTCCCACAACACTGACAGGGACATGTGATTTTCTGCCAGCAGCATCTATGGAGTTAAAACAAACTTCTCCAGCTGAAGATCTGGTAACTGAACAGAGGGTCCAAGACCTCTGTCCCACACTTTTACCAATTCCAGAGACTGGGGATTTAATAGACGTTTCTGTAGAGGAGGAACCACCTAGCAAACCCCCAGCAGAAGTGCTGGCAACCGGACAGAGGGTCCAAGACCTCTGCCCCACACCTGTGGCAGTTTCGGAGGCTCAGGGTGAGAAGGTGGCAATCACTTACCAGCAGCAGATACAGGGGGAGAAGGGAGAGGAGGTGTGTGTTGTCCCTCCCCAACAGTTGGCCAGGGTGGAGGAAGCGGACTTTCCTCCCCAGCAAAGATCCGTGCATCTGGGAGACAGTACCATCGACATGTCATCCCAGCAGCCAGATGAGGGAATGGAAAAGGAAGCAGCCGGCTCCCTTTTCCAATGGCAACTACACAGTTTGGGAGTGGAGGAAGCCAGCCTCCTGCAACAACGGTTAGCTGGAGCGGAGGATGCGGAGTCCCCAGCAGAAGTGCTGGCAACAGAGCAGAGTGCTACCAACCTCTGCCCAGCACCGGCAACAACTGTGGAGTTCCAGGGAGCTGGGGCAGTTGGCCCCTCTCTCCAATGACAAGCTGATGTAGTGGAGCTGCTACTCCCAGCTGAATCGCTGGCAACAGGGCAGAGCACCGCTGGCCTCTGCCTAGCACCTAGTGTCTCTCTACAGCTTCAAGAAGCAGGGGTGATCGGCCCCTCTGCCCAGCAGCAGACCGAACCAAGGAATGTTAAAAACAATCCAGCTGAAGCCCTGGCAGCCAGACAGAGAGTAAATAACCTCTGCCCCACACCTACTGAGGTCAACTATTCCTTGCAGCCAAGAAAGGAGATCATGCGAGAAGACTATGTGGGACGTTCCGTGACAGGGCCAATGCTTCAATGCAATTTCTTCTTTTACTTCAAAGTATTTCAAACATATAAAGTGCAAGCCACTGTACAGTATCGAGCATAAACTGCTCTTCCTCAGGCTTCTCTGGCTGTGTGTAATACACTTTTATACAAAGACATTCATTTATCCACCACCCAAAGAGAACCACACAGGTGTATAGCCTAATCATCCTAATTGTTTGCAATCAATGATAGTAAAATTAACCCCGAAAAAATGGAGGGGACACTGGAGAGAAGGAAAAGGAATTGCTGCTCACCCCTTAAAACATTGAAACGAGAAAAAAGGTTTCCCCACAGCGGGGTTTTTTGGCAGCACAGTAACGGATGTAGTCAGTATTATATGAAAAAATATAACAATTTTATTGAAAGCTGTACCATAAGAGTTAAAACAATGAGCTCCAGTGGGGAGTGCTTTAAAAACTAGGTGGCTGAACATACATTGGCAGACATATTCATAAACATTTCAACCCCTATAATTGGGGTCTTCTTCAGAGGCTCGGTCTGCTAGAGAGAACATATAGATAGAATTGGTATACACATATAACTTCCATTGTATAACAGTAACTACATTCATCATGTAATACACCAATACGGTATAATTACCAAATAATGTATGTCCAACAGAAGAAAAACTTCCCACATGGAGATCCCTTAAAAAGATATGTTGTTTTGCCCTCTTTCCCAGAGGGAGAATTCCAGATGCCTCTACCGCCACCGCAGCCCAGACCAGGGTAGTGAGAGGCAAAGTGACTTACGAGAGGCCACACACTTAGGCACCGCCCGCCAAACCAGACAACCGGCCGGAGAGCGCAACAAACACCTGCGATGAAAAATTTGTGAGACAAACTAAGTAAACACCCATAAAATAATGGTCAGATTTATTCTGTGGACAAAGAAAGCCACCAAGGGACTAAGGTCACCCATATATATATCTGTAGTGCATGTGGTTCAAACCAAAAAGATTCCAAACCATATTTATATGGTATATCTTTAGAGGCTAGTAAAATAAGTGGTACATAACTGTAGGGATATTGGTAAATACTCTTTCAGTGTTCAAGTGAAAATAGTGGGAGAGTGAAAGGGTGTGGGAAAGTGGGAGCCGTGGAAAAGGTAAAAGCATGAGATCATCATGCAAAATGGGTGTGTGTTGAAAAAAGTGTGCAATCGGTGGGGGGCAGGAGGCGGAGCCTAGCGGAGCAGACATGCATTGTTAGAGCTCCACACCGCTGAGGAGAGAAGAGAAGGACAAAGCGGAGCCTGCAGGCTCAAAAGGTATCCATTTGAACCTTTTTGCCCCAGGGAACAAACTGTGAAAGTTTGGGCAGGAAATATGGTACTGGGAGGAAACCGTGGCAGAAATAAAAATCGCCTCACAAAGAGCTCACAGGCACTCACTGCAGCTGAAGCAGCTCCAGTCACCTCACAAGATACAGCATCAGGGCGCTTTCACAGACAGAAAATGTCACAGCAAGACTCTCCATTTGAGTCAGATACAGAACAAATCCTCTCACAAACTTCTCCACAAGCCTCCTCAGTATCCCCAGTAATATTATTACAATTTGAAAAGATGCTTCATAAGGCTTTAAAACAAACGTCAGACCAAATAACAAAAAGCCTAACCAAAGAAATAAGAGAGCTGGGAAACCGCACCGCAGCCTTAGAAATAAAAATGGATGAAATTGAAATTACAACCCAAGAAAATATAACAGAATTGGAACAATTAAAAAAAGAGAATTTAATACTTCAAACTAAGCTCGAAGATTACGAAAATAGAGCCAGACGTTCAAACTTGCGCATAAGGGGAATGCCTGAAACTGTGACAGACCTGCAATCTACTATTACTGCTCTATTACAAGAACTAAAGCCAGATATCCCTATTGAACGTTTAGAACTGGACAGAGTACACAGAGCCCTCACAGCCAAAAAGAAAGATGGACCCCCACGTGATATAATCACAAAATTTCATTATTACAGAACGAAAGAACAAATACTAATTGCTGCAAGTGAAAAAAAAAAAGGAACTTAATTTTCGAGGACACAATTATCAAATTTTTGCTGACTTATCCCAACTTACTATTACTAAAAGACGATCCATGAAACCCCAACTAATGGAACTGCAACGCCACAACATTATGTATCAATGGGGCTTCCCCTTTTCAGTCAGATTTAACTACCAAGGTACAATTTACAGAAGCAGATCAGCAGATGAACTACAACAAACCCTTTTTAAAATTAAATCTGACAGAACCCACAAGCAGCAACTCTTCCACACGCAGAAGAATGGCATCATCTTCACCTTCAGGCAGCACTCAGAAAATTTCAGAACAAAATGGGAATCATCATTCTCACAAAAGAGGCCGTTATGCCACATCATCCATGGACCAAGAAGATTCAATGGACTGACATCCTAATTCCTGATATCTCTTCATTTATTATACTAAGAGATGGTTCTCTTTAAAAAACCTATATTTATAACTGAATGTAACTGCAATCTGATAGTCACACACTGTGTGGGATCATGTTACATTCCAGTTATATTTCTTATTACTTCTGATTCATATAGCCTTAGAATATATAAGTGAAATAAGGAAATTCTTGTTCAGTTATCTATTATCAGGTAATAACAATAGATTTATTACTTTTTAGGACAAATATGTTCAATAATCCAGAAGTAATGGAAGCTTTTTCTTTCTTTTCTTAAAACAAATATATTATTACCTAACTAGTTCCTAGAATTATGTTTTTGTTTATTCTAATCTGAAGCAATACAGCCTCAATTTTATGAGTTAACATATCTAAACAGTTACATATGAATAAAATATGTAATTGTTTACTCTAAAAGGGTAAAATCCCAAAATGATTCAAACTATCTTCATCAATACCAAAGTTATTAACAGTACCTTTCTAACTGAATTATTTAGCCTAGGGCAAGACTAACCATATACAACCACCCTGGAATAAATAATTTCAACAAAAACTATATTCTGCACTCCAATTAATGAAACATCATTTTGATGTCTTTTGACATAGCACTTCTCTCCTGTAAGCGGAAGATCCGTGTACCCACATTAGCCCTCCTCATTCTCCCAACCATATTATGTGGGAGTGTGACGAAGGCACTTATTCCCCTGAGAGAGAGATTTATTCTCTTTCACGGGTAAATTGTGATTACTTGCAAAAAATAATTTATACAATGTATCATTTAATCTCATATGTTTTTTGTTTACTCTTTACTCCAGAATTCACTGGTTTCTCTTCTATCTATTCATCTCTTCAGTCCACACAGGTTGATCTGCGCAGTCAGCTCTGCATAACAAAAAGTAAGTCAAAACTATTTGATCTGTTGCCATGGCACCACTGAATATACTTTCCCTGAATGTTCAGGGAATAAATGTCCCCCAAAAAAGGACCAAAGCCTTCCGTACTTTCCATAACAAGAAGGCTCACATAGTATGCCTCCAAGAAACACACTTCACCAAAGATTCTACTCCAAAATATATTTCTCCTTTTTATCAACAAATTTACACGGCTTCTGCCTGTACCAAACAAAGGGGAACTCTAATTGCATTTCACCGATCCACACTATTCACCTTATCATCAGAAATTAAAGACCCAGAAGGTAGATACCTGATACTCATGGGTTATATAATGGATACAGCAATCACAGTGATTTCCTACTACGCTCCTAACAAACAACCTACACCATTCCTCTCACATATATTACGATTGTGATTAATACACACAAAATAGGAACAGTGATAATGTGTGGGGATTCGAACCAGGTCCTCCTCCCATTTCTAGATAAATCACCTTTTACACCATCCAAAATAACCTCTAGATTACCTTTTCCTCAACTTCTTTCCAAATACAATCTGGTAGATTCATGGAGAGAAAGTAACCCAATGAAAAAGAAATTCACTTATTTCTCGCACCCTCATCAAACCTTCACCAGAATAGATCATATTTTTCTAACAATAGGAATGATACCAGAAATTATTGCATCAGATATAATTCCGATTCCGTGGCCTGACCATAATGCAGTATACACTACTATAGCCTCAGCCATACCAAAAGTGCATGACCCAACGTGGTACTTACCGGACATAATACTCAAACACCCACTACATCAGAGGGCCATTGAACAAGCTTTAAAGGAATACATATCAATTAATAATACAACAGACATCTCCCCAATAACACTGTGGGAAGCTCATAAGCCTGTCTTGCGTGGTACAATACAAAGACAAATGGCACTATTTAAACGGGAACGCAAAAATCTAGCAAAAAAACTAGAACTCAATTTTAATGCAGCCTACATATCATTTCAAGATAATCCATCTCAGAGTACAAAATCTCATCTGGAAAAATCTAGATTGGAATACGATCTATTTCTCACTGAGTCAGTTGATAAATCCCTCAAACGCTCCAAACACAATTTCTACATGAATACAAACAAACCAGGTACATATTTGGCTCGGGCATTAAATTCAACTAACAAATCTTTCAAACCAATATGTTTGAAATTATCAAAAAATGTTTACACTTGTAATCCAGTTAAAATAGTCCATAAATTTCACTCACATCTCGCAACTTTATACAAGACAAACAATGAATTTAATCCTACAGAAGCTGAATCCTTCTTCTCAAAAATAAACTTACCTGAGTTATCTCAGAATCAAAAAAGCAGTTTGGATGAGCCTATAACTATAGATGAAGTTGCTAACGCCATAAAAGACCTAAAACTTAACAAAAGACCAGGCCCAGACGGCTACTCGGCTTTATACTATAAAACATTCTCAGAAATACTCTCTCCCATTCTCACTGAAGCTTTTAACAAACTTCTAGATGGACATTCTTTTCGGCAAGAAACACTAATGGCAATTGTTTGTATGATCCCAAAACCCCTTTCTGATGATACTTCCTGTGTGAATTATCGGCCTATCTCTCTGTTAAACCTCGTATTAAATTATTAGCAAAAATAATAGCAAAACGCCTCAATAGCATTATAGGAAAATTAATACATAGAGATCAAGTAGGCTTCATGCCAAATAGACAGGCAGGCGATAATATACGCAGGGCAGTGCTATTGGCACATATTGCTAAAAAACGGAAAATCCCTTTTATGTTTTCTATCTCTCGATATTAAGAGGGCATTTGACACAGTATCCTGGCAATATATGCAATATTCATTACAAAAATGGGGTTTTGGACCCCACTTTTTAACATGGATCAAAGTATTATATAATAAACCCAAAGCCTATATAAAATATGCTGGATACAAATCTGAAGCCTTTAATATCGAAAGAGGTACCCGACAGGGTTGCCCATTATCTCCCTTATTATTTGCCCTTATACTGGAACCCATGGCCCAATACATCAGAACAAACCAAACTATAACTGGCATTGAAGTAGGAGGTATTACACACAAATTATGTATATTTGCAGACGATATATTACTTTTTCTATCATCACCACAGGTCTCTGGTCCTAACTTAATACCAGCTCTTGATGGATTTGCAGCCCTATCCGGCCTTATGATTAATCCTAAGAAATGCCTAGTGCTTAATATTTCACTCACAAACATGGAATTGATCCCGGCTAGGGCTGCACTCCCATTCACATGGGCAGAAAAATCAATCCCATATCTTGGAATTCATTTAACAGCATCTCATTCTGACTTATTCTCAACCAATTATCCTCCTGTATTAAGACAGATCACAAATCTAATAAAACAATGGTCGCAACTTCCTTTATCCTGGATAGGGAAGATTAATGCAATCAAAATGACTATTCTACCCAAATTGCTTTATCTATTCAGAGTCCTCCCTATTCCAATTCCTTCCTATTTTTTGAGAATAGTACAAAAAAGAGCAACTTCGTTTATATGGGGCTCTTCTAAACCACGTATACCTATACACACACTACATCTTCCCAAAAATAAAGGAGGCCTGGGATACCCTAATTTTACTAACTACTACAGAGCAGCACATTTGGCCAGTCTGTCCAAATACCATGCAAAACAGGAAATCCCATTATGGGTATTTATAGAGGCTTCAGAAAATGACCCTCTATTAATATCAAATTTATTATGGCTTGATCCTAAGGACCGCTTTAAAATTCATAATCCCATAACTAAACACTTCTTATCTCTCTGGGATAAACTAAAAACCAAATATCAGTTACAATCTCCACACAATCCTCTCCTTTCTTTTATCAGAAATCCGGCCTTTTATCCGGCATGGATCTACCCAAATTCTTTTAAAGCTTGGACAACATCAGGCATTCAGACACTAAATGACTTCATAGCATCTAAATCATTCCTTTCATTCCCATCGCTTAGAGAAAAATATGATCTACCAAACTCTGAGATATTTAGATATCTCCAAATCAAAAATTTCTATACACCATTCCTAAAGGGGGATACACCATTATCCCAATTATCCATTTTTGAATCAATCTGTACAAAAGATCCATTTGCTAAAGGTACAATTTCATCACTTTATAATCAATTATATGGAGTAGTAAATCTTAATAGACCCTCTTACGTTCAGAGGTGGGAGGAGGACCTGGGACGAACTTTAGAAGACACGGACTGGTCTAACATTTGGCTCACATCTAAGTCATCTTCACCCAACATCTTAGCACTGGAGACAAATTATAAAGTCCTAACTCGCTGGTACCTTGTACCCGCTAGAGTGGCAAAATATTCACCTAATACCTCAGCTCTTTGTTTTCGAGGATGCCCAGAAATAGGCACACATTTACACATATGGTGGACGTGCCCAGTAATCCAAACCTTCTGGAAGGAAGTCTTCGTGATTGCATCTAAAATATTTAAAAAAATAATACAACCAGATCCATATTTAACTTTACTTAATCTAAAACCGGAATGGTTAACACTCTCTCAATTCAAACTTATGATCCAACTAATAACAGGTGCAAAACAAACAGTGGCCAAGGCATGGAAATCTCCTACATTGGTACTAGCAGAAACAATTCACAGAATGAATAATACAATGTCCCATGCTAAGATGGTAGCCATCGATCAAAATCAAATTCCAAAATTTGAAAAACTTTGGCACCCTTGGATAAAACAACAGTTCCTGTCAAATTTCAATGACTCTGTCCTGTTGCCATGGTAACAGATTAAATGACTTACAGAGACACCCATTCTAAGGCTTCAAAGAGAACTAAAAAGAATAATAAACTGACGATCGGGACAACCTTGTGGACCATACCTCTACCTTTCAACCCTTTTTTTCTTCTTTCTCTTTCCTTTTCTCCACCTTACGATTAAAGCTCATTATCGGAATTTATTTGACCTATATACACTCTACTTGTAAACAATATGTATAGTAGGTATAAATCATTTAAATACCTACAAAAGTAACTAAGGAAATGATATATATCTTTTAATTTAGGTTTACGTGAACCCAATGTTTAATATTTGAAATTTCATGATATTTACCTATATAAACCCTACTGTAAAACAATGAGCTTACTTTATAGATCCTTGTAAACTTACTTTATGTATCTTTATAACATTGTATACTCAATAAACTTCTTTTGACAAGGAAAAAAGTGTGCAATCAAGTATGAGTGAAAAAAGGAAAGGTGATGAGGGGAGGGGGGGGTGGGGGAGTGGGAGGGGGGGAAGGGAGAGTATAGTAGTGTGAATACAAAAATATTACCTCAAGAGGTGCTAAACAGCGCATGTGACTGCATCAAATTGCCCCATGAAACTAGACTGTCACCTGTTTACCAATCTGGGATTGGTCACAAGCCGTATGGGGCTCAGCGGGTTAGTATCCAACCCTGAGTCCACCAGTCTAGGAACAAGCAAAAAAGTATATGTATTTTTATATATAAAAAATGCAAACAAACTATATCCTTAATAGTCAAAAAATAAATAGCAAATAGCAGGGTCAAAAGGCCCTGATTGTGTGGGGCAAAGGGATATTGCAGAAACACATGGCTGGGAGGGTGTACTTACTGAGTGGTAGCCACAGGTAACAGCAAGGAGTGATAGCGAGCAACGGCTCCCCCCCCCCCCCCCTTATTCCCCACTTGGCGCTCGGGTGGCCACCGGGCGCCGCGCTGGGGATCCATCTCTCCTTGCCGGCGGCGTCCCAGAACATTCTCGGACGCTCCTCCTCATCACTGCGCATGCACGTGGCCCCGCACGTGCGACGTGACGTCATGGGTATCGCGAGTTTTCGGCGAGAATTACGAGATTTCGGAGCTCACGCTCTTCCGGGACGCCGGGGAGGCCACACTCGGCTGCCAGAATGGTGGCCATACCGCCCTCCATAGGACTGTCGGCGGATTGCACACACCTGGGATGGGGTGTGACAAGGTACACACACCCTCAATCAATTGAGGACATATAAATGGTATTTGTAACATACTCGCAGTCTTCTCCTGCTTGGAGGATCACAAACACTCTCCGTTGCTCACTATCACTCCTTGCTGTTACCTGTGGCTACCACTCAGTAAGTACACCCTCCCAGCCATGTGTTTCTGCAATATCCCTTTGCCCCACACAATCAGGGCCTCTTGACGCTGCTATTTGCTATTTATTTTTTGACTATTAAGGATATAGTTTGTTTGCATTTTTTATTTTTTATATATAAAAATACATATACTTTTTTGCTTGTTCCTAGACTGGTGGACTCAGGGTTGGATACTAACCCACTGAGCCCCATACGGCTTGTGACCAATCCCGGGTTGGCAAACAGGTGACAGTCTAGTTTCATGGGGCAATTTGATGCAGTCACATGCGCTGTTTAGCACCTCTTGAGGTAATATTTTTGTATTCACACTACTATAATCTCCCTCCCCCCCCCCCCCATCACCCTTTTTTCACTCATACTTGATTGCACACTTTTTTCAACACACACCCATTTTGCATGATGATCTCATGCTTTTACCTTTTCCACGGCTCCCACTTTCCCACACCCTTTCACTCTCCCACTATTTTCACTTGAACACTGAAAGAGTATTTACCAATATCCCTACAGTTATGTACCACTTATTTTACTAGCCTCTAAAGATATACCATATAAATATGGTTTGGAATCTTTTTGGTTTGAACCACATGCACTACAGATATATATATATATATATATATATATATATATATATATATATATATATATATATATATATATATATATATATATATATATATATATATATATATATTATATATATATATATGGGTGACCTTAGTCCCTTGGTGGCTTTCTTTGTCCACAGAATAAATCTGACCATTATTTTATGGGTGTTTACTTAGTTTGTCTCACAAATTTTTCATCGCAGGTGTTTGTTGCGCTCTCCGGCTGGTTGTCTGGTTTGGCGGGCGGTGCCTAAGTGTGTGGCCTCTCGTAAGTCACTTTGCCTCTCACTACCCTGGTCTGGGCTGCGGTGGCGGTAGAGGCATCTGGAATTCTCCCTCTGGGAAAGAGGGCAAAACAACATATCTTTTTAAGGGATCTCCATGTGGGAAGTTTTTCTTCTGTTGGACATACATTATTTGGTAATTATACCGTATTGGTGTATTACATGATGAATGTAGTTACTGTTATACAATGGAAGTTATATGTGTATCCAATTCTATCTATATGTTCTCTCTAGCAGACCGAGCCTCTGAAGAAGACCCCAATTATAGGGGTTGAAACGCGTCAGGTCTTATGTTCATGATATGAATTATTGTTATGAATATATGTCTGCCAATGTATGTTCAGCCACCTAGTTTTTAAAGCACTCCCCACTGGAGCTCATTGTTTTAACTCTTATGGTACAGCTTTCAATAAAATTGTTATATTTTTTCATACAATACTGACTACATCCGTTACTGTGCTGCCAAAAAACCCCGCTGTGGGGAAACCTTTTCTTTCTCAGTAAAATTAACCCCATCCTCCTGTTAGTGAAGACTCCCTAACTAATAGTATAAACCACTAAGAAACAATGAATTATATACATATATTACATATATACATCAAGTATTTTACACCTCAGGCAATTTTCAACCATATTAGAGTGACTAAATCTATAGTATTTCTAACAACTAATTTACATCTAGAATTTCCCTAATTTTTTAGATTAAGCTTTAATCTTTGGTAAAATATATAGGACAGGGATACGTGTGTAAGATGGTATTAAATAATCAAACAAGTCCTGGGAGATTAGCCCTTCCTTTTTAATGCCGGTTTTAAAATACTCTCCAATATATTTCTAATACCCCATGCAGGATCAGTGGTAACCTTTTTATATACAGATCGATCACTTAGTTGACGATTGATCTCATCCTCATACATTTGGGGATCCATCACCACAACAGAACCTTCTTTATCAGCCGGCTTACATACGATACCATTACGTTTACTCATTTCCTTCAATGCTGATCTCTCTTTATAGGATAGGTTGTTTGGTATATGGTCCCTAAAGTCAACCCGAGAAATCAGGTTTTTTACTTCTCGAGTGACTTCTTGAACAAATGTTTCGACCGGAGCATAAGACGTCGGTGGAACAGACTTGGATTTTGTTGATAAGCCAAATGTTTTACAATCCAATGCGTCCCCCGGTATATCCCCATAGGTGAGAGGTCTATGGATGAAATGGACCTTTCACCTAATACTACGAAACAATTGGTATAAGTTTTGATCCAATAGAAACGGGTCTAGATAACTTTTTGGGCAAAAAGATAAGCCACGATTAAAAAGTCCTACCTCATCTGATGATAGGATCCGTCTTGATATATTATGCACTCGATCTCCCATGCTCAACCCCCGATTGCCTCGTATGTTGCGATATCTGTCCTGACCTTGCATCTCGTCCCTGTGGAGTCGAGATCTGGTCTGCATCCGAGGAGGGGGGATCTCTCCGGCCTTGTTGTAAAAAATGAGATGAGGAATCCATGTCTGTATTAGCTGAAGAATCCGAGACATCTCTCCTGGTGCTCCCATAGTCAGGACAACCACATCGATTGAAAGGGCGCTGCTACCTGTGTACCTGATTCCTCTCATAATCTTCAACATCACGATCAAATTTGCTTCTAAAGCGTGTTATTTTACTCCTGGTGAGCAAGTTGCCTTCATAAGATGGAAGTAAACGGATCTACATTTTCCTATACTCAGGAAGAAACCACACAGATCATGTCCCAGATATCGGGATCTAGAAATTTTCTCACTGGAAATACACCAGCTTACAATTCTCGTACATTTGAAAAATTACAGAGGAAACACACCTCTTTAGAACTTCATGGTCTTACTTTGGCGGAATATCATTGTGTACAAAGCATTCCTAGAGGTTTGCGGGTGCGATTGGCCCCTACACTTTTCAGTGAAAACGATGAGTTTAAGAATACCTTTAAACAAATCCTGAAAAAATGCTCTTTTGACACTCACGATCTCGTTTATACTTAAAGAACTTGCTTCATTATCGGATCAACTTACCAAGATTGAACAGGATTTGAAAGCATCTGTCATCTGAAGAATTTGCCATGTGCAAGGATCTAGTAGATGAGAACCTAGGCAAATATTGGTTGGATTTAGAAACCAGAAAGAGAAGCAAATTTGATCATGATGTTGAAGATTATGAGAGGAATCGGGTATACAGGTGAATACTATAAAGAGAGATCAGCATTGAAGGACCTGAGTAAACATAATGATATTGTATGCAAGCCGGCTGATAAAGGAGGTTCTGTTGTGGTGATGGATCCCCAAATGTATGAGGATGAGATCAATCGTCAACTAAGTGATCGATCTGTATATAAGAAGGTTACCACTGATCCTACATGGAGTATTAGAAAAATATTGGAGAGTAATTTAAAACCGGCATTAAAGGAAGGGCTAATCTCCCAGGACTTGTTTGATTTTTTTTTTTTTTTTTTTAATACTATCTTACATACGTATCCCTGTTCTATATATTTTACCAGAGATTCATAAAGAAATTTGTTCTCCCCCAGGACGCGTCTCATTGTTCCAGGAAGAGATTCGATTTTCGTTCCAACAGCACAACTCCTGGACAAAATCCTATCTCCACTTGTGAAAAAGACCAGATCATATATTAGGGATACTAATGATCTTATATTAAAGATCAGAGAATTAGCCATATGTCACGAAGATAGGATTCTTGTGACTTGGGATGTCACAAGTCTTTATACATCAATTCCCCACTAAGCAGGCATTAAGGCTGCGATTGATTTAATTAGCAATTGCCAGGAATACTCTGAGGCTCAGATCCTTCTCTTTGAGAAATTGTTCAATTTGGTGTTATATAACTATTTTATGTTCAACGAACAATTTTTTTATACAGTTGACCGAAGTTGCTATGGGCTCCAATGTTGCCCCACCATACGCATGTTCATTCATGAATTATTTTGAACATGGATACATTTTTATTAATGAGATTTTTCAAAGGTATTGCGCCACTTGGTGGCGCTATATAGATGACATTTTTGTGATATGGCAGGGCAGCATTGAATCCCTTATCCCTTGTAATTTTCAATGAGATGCTGAATGGTTTTTCCACAGATATCCAATTTAAGATGTATATTGGTGATTCTGTTTCCTTTCTGGACACCAGGATCTCTTTGGATCATGGCCGGATCGAGACAGAGTTATACACCAAACATACTGACAGGAATCGACTTTAAAATTTGACAGTTATCACCCTCCTCATGTTTTCAAATCTATCATAAGGAGTCAACTCCTTAGGGTTGCACGTAATGACAAGATTAGAAACACCAGACTAAGAGATGTGTCAGAAGTTTAGGGATCTGGGATACCCAGAGAGACAGATTCAGCAGGAATTTCAGGAGAATTCAGCAACCAGATATGACGGATAACCATAGGAATCAGAAACAGGTGAAATCTAGGATACCGGTTGCATTTCAGTTTTACGGTTAGTGAAAAAATCTTTAACATTGTGAAAAAGCATTGGCCTCTTTTGAAGCGATCTTATCCGCAAATAGACAAATTTCACCAGATCCCCATGAAAGCATATCGGCCAAATAAAACATTAAGGGATGCTCTGGTGCCATCAGAATTTAGGACTAATACTCAAACTAAACTAACATTTCTCGGTAAAAAAAGAAAGATGTTTTTCATGCCTAAACTGTATTTAGTGTAACCTGTTACTAAAGGGTGACCATTTTATTCACCCTAGTAGTGGGGAGAAGATAATGGTTAATGGCTTCTACACGTGTCAGTCATCATATGTTGTATTCATACTTGTATGCCCTTGCAATCTTATTTATGTTGGTGAGACGACCCATAAAGTTAAAGATCGCATAGCACAACACCGTAGTACAATTAGGCACTCACAACCTGGTCTTCCGGTGTCCCGACCTTTTTTTAGAAAGGGGACACAAAGTCAGAATTACGCTTTATGGTATTGGAGGAGGTCCCTTCGAGACAAAAGAGGGGGAGATAGGATTTTGAAACTGAAGAAATGGGAAGTATGGTGGATTCATAGACTACAGTCTCTTCACCCCAAGGGGATGAATAGAGACTATTGAAACAAAGAATTGTCAGATTAAAAATTGGGGAAATTCTAGATGTAAATTAGTTGTTAGAAATATGAAATACTATAGATTTAGTCACTCTAATATGGTTGAAATCTGCTTGAGGTGTAAAATACTTGATATGTGTGTGTGTATATATAATATATTTCATTGTTTCAGGAGGATGGGGTTAATTTTACTATCATTGATTGCAAACAAGTACTGTAAAGTGGCTTGCACGCCTGCAATTTATATGTTTGAAATACTTTGAAGTAAAAGAAGAAATTGCATTGAAGCATTGGTCCCATCTTTTATTCTAATTATCGGTGGAGGATTGGGAGTCCACCCTGACTGTGCTTTGACTCCTCAGAAACATTAAGAAAAGAAGGTAACCTATTCATTTATATATATATATATATATATATATATATATATATATATATATATATATATATATATATATATATATATATATATATATATATATATATAATTTTTTTTTTTTTTTTTTTTTTGTAGATTACTGATGTGGTCAGCATTGAGTCTTCCCTTAGCTTAGTAAATGGTGCACAGGAAATTGTCTCTAAGAAAACGACGCCCGGGTACCTTCCAGAGTGAGAGGTATATAAACAGCATGCCATTGCCCAATCCCGTAGAAGTCACATGATGTGCCGGAACATATTAGCATACTTGCCAACAGTCCCGATTTTCCCAGGACAATCCCGAACATTGGTCCCTAGCCCTGATCTGAGCATGTCCTGCTCCTAAATCCCAATTTTGTGCTTTTGTTCTGGGAATAATTTAGGACTGTTTTGGCACCGGCGGCCGCTTCTGGCTATGCAAAAATGGTCGCGAGATGATCCGGCTAGCAGGTCTCTTTCCCCATGTGTTCGTTCAGTGGAGAAGGGAGGGGCCTCCGATCCATGCAGCTAATCTGCTTCTCACTTCAGTGTATACAATTAGCTTGTACACTGAAGAGAGAAGTCGATTAGCTGAAGCAGATTGGAGGCCCTTCCCCTCTCCACTAAACACACACATACACACACGGGAATATAGACCTGCCAAGCTCGGCCTCCATGAAGATAGAGAGCTGATCAAATGTAATGGCGGTGGTTGGTGGTCGGCAGAGTCATAAAGGTGGGACTCTGGGGCACCTGTGATGTAAGGTGGGACTCTGCTGGGGGCACCTGTGATGTAAAGAAGGACTCTGCTGGGGGCACCTGTGATGTAAGGAGGGACTCTGCCGGGGGCACCTGGTGTAAGGAGGGACTCTGCCGGGGGCACCTGGTGTAAGGAGGGACTCTGCCGGGGGCACCTGGTGTAAGGAGGGACTCTGGGGGCACCTGGTGTGAGGAGGGACTCTGCCGGGGGCACCTGGTGTAAGGAGGGACACTGCTGGGGAATGCCTGGTGTAAGGAGGGACTCTGCTGGGGAATGCCTGGTGTAAGGAGGGACTCTGCTGGGAATGCCTGATGGCAAGTGACACACTCTGGGCTCCCACCCACCAATTCAGCATTATGGTGAGTTGAAATATTTCACTTTATATTACAATGTAATTATAGAAATAATGCGCTTCAATCATCCTGATACCATAACAACCATGGTGCCGGGATGATTGAAGCGCTAACACCAGGTGTTTAGAGTATATTTATCTGCTGATTGTTAAACTTTATATATGTATTTAATATACATTTCTATTGTGGTGTAGGATCTGGGTCTGATGTCCCTCCATCCCTTTTCTTTACTTCCTTCTCCCTATTTCTTTCTTTCTCCCTCCATCCCACGTTCATCTAAGACTGGAACCACACCCCATTTAAGCCATGCCCAATATTTAATTTTCCTTTCCCCGCTACACCACACCCAACAACGAATGCCCCGTCCCCTAATTATAATAAGACTCCACCTGCAGACAAAGTGTCCCTATACATTTTTTGACAATGTTGGCAACTATGTATTGGGCATAGTCTAAATGATGTCATTGCGTACATGGTAATTTAGAAAGTAGCTGGAGAATACAGTCAGGTCCATAAATATTGGGACATCAACACAATTCTAATCTTTTTGGCTCTATTCACCACCACAATTGATTTGAAATGAAACAAACAAGATGTGGTTTAACTGCAGACTTTCAGCTTTAATTTGAGGATATTTACATCCAAATCAGCTGAACGGTGTAGGAATTACAACAGTTTGTATATGTGCCTCACACTTTTTAAGGAACCAAAACTAATGGGACAATTGGCTGCTCAGCTGTTCCATGGCCAGGTGTGTGTTATTCCCTCATTATCCCATTTATAAGGAGCAGATAAAGGGTCCAGAGTTCATTTCAAGTGTGCTTTTTGCATTTGGAATCTGTTGCTGTCAACTCTCAATATGAGATCCAAAGAGCTGTCACTATCAGTGAAGCAAGCCATCATTAGGCTGAAAAAAACAAAACAAACCCATCAGAGAGATAGCAAAAACATTAGGTGTGGCCAAATCAACTGTTTGGAACATCCTTAAAAAGCAAGAACACACCGGGGAGCTCAGCAACATCAAAAGACCCGGAAGACCACGGAAAACAACTGTGGTGGATGACCAAAGAATTATTTTCCTGGTGAAGAAAACACTATTCACAACAGTTGGCCAGATCAAGAACATTCTCCAGGAGGTAGGTGTATGTGTGTCAAAGTCAAAAATCAAGAGAAGACTTCACCAGAGTGAATACAGAGGGTTCACCACAAGATTTAAACCATTGGTGAGCATCAAAAAGAGGAAGGCCAGATTAGAGTTTGCCAAACAACATCTAAAAAAGCCTTCACAGTTCTGGAACAGCATCCTATGGACAGATGAGACCAAGATCAACTTGTACCAGAGTGATGGGAAGAGAAGAGTATGGAGAAGGAAAGGAACTGCTCATGATCCAAAGGATACCACCTCATCAGTGAAGCATGGTGGTGGTAGTGTCATGGCGTGGGCATTTATGGCTGCCAATGTAACTGGTTCTCTTGTATTTATTGATGATGTGACTGCTGACAAAAGCAGCAGGATGAATTCTGAAGTGTTTCGGGCAATATTATCTGCTCATATTCAGCAAAATGCTTCAGAACTCATTGGACGGCGCTTCAGAGTGCAGATGGACAATGACCGAAGCATACTGCGAAAGCAACCAAAGAGTTTTTTAAGGGAAAGAAGTGGAATGTTATGCAGAAGCCAAGTCAATCACCTGACCTGAATCCGATTGAGCATGCATTTCACTTGCTGAAGACAAAACGGAAGGGAAAATGCCCCAAGAACAAACAGGAACTGAAGACAGTTGCAGTAGAGGCCTGGCAGAGCATCACCAGGAATGAAACCCAGCGTCTGGTGATGTCTATGCGCTCCAGACTTCAGGCTGTAATTGACTGCAAAGGATTTGCAACCAAGTATAAAAAAGTGAAAGTTTGATGGATGATTGTTAATCTGTCCCATTACTTTTGGTCCCTTAAAAAGTGGGAGGCACATATACAAACTGTTGTAATTCCTACACCGTTCATCTGATTTGGATGTAAATACCCTCAAATTAAAGCTGAAAGTCTGCAGTTAAAGCACATCCTGTTCATTTCATTTCAAATCCATTGTGGTGGTTAGGGATGAGTCGAACACCCCCCGGTTCGGTTTGCACCAGAACCTGCAAATGGACCGAAAGTTCGCGTGAACTTTAGAACCCCATCAAAGTCTATGGGACTCGAACGTTCAAAATGCTAATTTTAAAGGTTGATATGCATGGTATTGTTCTAAAAAGGGTTTGGGGACCCGGTCCTTGCCCAGGGGACATGTATCAATGCAAAAAAAAGTTTTAAAAATGGCCATTTTTTTGGGAGCAGTGATTTTAATGATGCTTAAAGTGAAAAAAAAGTGAAATATTTCTTTAAATATCGTACCTGGGGAGTGTCTATAGTATGCCTGTAAAGTGGCGCATTTTTCCCGTGTTTAGAACAGAAAAGGAAAGGCTTGGGGCCCCCAGGCTTTATACTGCTGTTTAGAGTATATACAGGCGGTGCAAACAAGACAGGGACTGTAGGTTTGTTGTTAAGTAGAATCTATTTGTAATTTTGAACTGGTACATTTTTAAAGTGTAGCTCCAGCCAAAAAATCTGTTTTTAAGCTTTTTGGAAAACATAGGGAAGGGTTATCACCCCTATAACATTTGTTTTGCTGTCTGTGCACCTCTTCAGAAGATTTCACCTCACTTTCTGTACCAATGACAAATGTTTTTTGAAAATTTGGGGTTTTTAGTGAAACAAGGATTGGTGATAAAGCATCAGTGGAGAGGAGACACGTTTTTCCCATACTAACTCTTATGCCCCGTACACACGATCGGACATTCCAACAACAAAATCCATGTATTTTTTCCGACGAATGTTGGCTCAAACTTGTTTTGCATACACACGGTCGCACAAAGTTGTCGGAATTTCCAAACGCCAAGAACGCAGTCACGTACACCACGTACGACAAGACTATAAAAGGGTATTTCAGAACCAAGCGAGGCACCCTTTGGGCTCCTTTTGCTAATCTCGTGTTAGTAAAAGTTTGGTGAGAGACGATTCGCGCTTTTTCAGACTCGTTCTTTTCAGATCGTTTTCTGCTGTTAAGTTTGTGCTTGTGGGTTTGTATCTGGTCTTCAGTGCGTGCAGTGAGTTCATATTTGATTATCCAGTGCGTTCTTGTCCGCTCGTTGCTGTTTTTCAGGTCGCTCTTCACAGGGCTTGCTGTTCTTCAGTGCGTTCTGTTACTTCGTTCTGAGTAGCCGACCGTTTTCTAGCCATGTTGTGTATACGTACTCCTCCCAGAGTTCGTGCTGTGCGGGGGCTTGGTGTTGGGGTCCTTACCTTGACACAAGCCCAGTCCATGAACAGGGTGGGGAGGAGTTCATGGACCAAGAATTGGCTGCTCCAGCGTGACCAGTTCTGTCACATGCCTTTGCTCCGTGAGAAAAATCCTGATGATTTCAGGAACATTCTCCGAATGACGGACCCCGTATTTCACCGTTTGTTGGCTTTGCTGACCCCTTTATATCAGCAGACAGGATACCTGCATGAGGCAAGCCATCACCCCAGGGCAGAGGCTAGTCACCACCCTGCGGTACTTGGCGACGGGGAGAAGCCTGCAGGACTTGAAGTTCTCAACAGGCATCTCCCCCCCTCAGGCTCTGGGGATCATTAGAGATACCGATGGGAAAAGTGGTTACTATAGCAATTATAGGTCAGTACAATATGATTGGAGTAAAAGGTAACATTTTATTATAAGATGATAAAACAACTGGGTATGATAGACATACAGTAAATGATTAGTGCACTTAAGAATACAATGCCGTATCAAAGGTGGTGGCATAAAAGGGACTAATGAATACAACAGACAAGACATACACAGAACATGCTGTCATCATTTACTGTATGTCTATCATACCCAGTTGTTTTATCATCTTATAATAAAATGTTACCTTTTACTCCAATCATATTGTACTGACCTATAATTGCTATAGTAACCACTTTTCCCATCGGTATCTCTATATCGCATACCCCTCCCCCGTTCCCTGGTCCCTCACCTATTATTATATACTATTGTATTGGTTACAGCAACTACACCTTACAGGTGCATGGTCAGGACCTGATCAGTATTGGACTGATCAGAACACCTATACACACCTGCCATTGCCCCCTTCCCCCCTTCCCCTTTTTTCTGAATATCTGGGGATCATTACCCCAGAGACCTGTTCTGCCATCATCCAGGTCCTGCAGAAGGAGTATATTAAGGTAGGATTTTTATCCTTTAACATCACATTTTATTGTATTTAATGTTTGATAATATATTGTATTTCTTTCCGCATTCCCTAATTACCATGAATGTCCCCTTTGTCCTCATGCATGCTGGATTTTTATGTAATATATATATATATTTTTTTTTGTCCTTCATACATATTTGCCTTCACTTACCTCCCCAGAATGCTATCCTGGCACTATATTCACCTCATGTAGTCACTTAACAAGGTATTTTGTCAGCTCCATAGTAGTGCTTTACCCTAAATACCCCCTAAAATGTTTAAAATTGTGAAGCGTGCCTTAAATTCTGGTAGAGTGCCGGAGGCTTTTTTTTTTTTTTTTTTTTTTGTGTCCCAAAATCATTTGGAACCCCCCCCCCCCCCCCCTAACTGCTAACTCAGCTGATACCAATCCTCTATCTGCTGACTTTGACAAACCCATACACACTATAAACAAAAAAATCACTGCGCTAATATAGGAAACCCCCCAAAAAAGCAGCAGTTCAACTGTGAAATAATCATAATAAACAAGAGCACACTTGTGAGAGCTGTGTGCTGTTTGTTACTGAGACTTTGCTGAGCTCTTTTGAGACCTTTTCTGGACCCTGTAAACCAGCGAGAACTTCAAAAACCTGCTGTGTTACAGGCATATTCTAAAGAAAGCAGAACTCATCTAATTTATCAAGCAAGAAATTACCACTTGAAAGGAAGACGATAGAAAAAAACAGTTTCAAACTGATCTGAGCGGCTGCCATGGTTCAAAATAAACCCACCTAAACCTCCATACTACATAGAGGGAGATCTTAGATACTATACCGGGATCCAGCTTCATGCTCAATATCCATAGTGGTATCCAGAGGAATGTCTCCATTGTCTAGCAGCCCTACCTGGATGTGGTTCTGAGATGTGCTTATTTATGCCTCCCATCTGGTACTTGGTGGTGGGGGTTCACTGTGTATGGTGTGCTCGCTTTCCATTCTTCACTGGAATCTCACAGAGAATTGCTAGGGGACTTCTCCTCCTGGTTTTTTCTACACTAATGAACTTTACTACCATTTTTGCAATATTGATTTGGTATCATTGATATACATGTGTGTGTTTATTGCATATACTGTTTTTTCACATTCCACTATATAGCTCAGTTTTTTGTTTTCTTGTTCATACACACTATACCCACCTCTTTTGTGGTCATATTTATGGATGAATTCCCCAAAGCATGTAGTGCAAGGGCCTGCCTGAATACTTTCAAATGGTACTGTTTAAAGTTTTTGTATCCTATTATTATCTTGATAGGTAATATCAGAATGTAAAAATATGTAGTGTGTATTTATCTCTTTGTATTATGACACTTCCTACCTGTCCAGTGGGCTGCCAATAATGTAAAGTAAGGAGGGGCTGACCAAAGTAAGACACATTATTTAGGCATTCATCTCTCAATGAAGTGGAGAGGGTTACCTGTCCAAAACATCTCCCCCCCCCCCCCCAACCCCCATAAAATTTTACAAATGGCCCATGGGGGGGGGGGGGGATCTGATAGGTGGACCTTATACCTTTTTGTCTTTAAATACTCCCTAAAATAAATGTTATACTGATGTTGGCCAAGAATGTTTGTGTCTAATCTGCTTTCCATCTTTATGTGCAAAATGATTATTTTTCTTGTTTTACTCCAGTTTCCTTTCAACCCACAGGAATGGCAGTCTGTGGCCCCCCACTTTGCCCAGCGGTGGGACTTTCCTAACTGCGGAGGAGCAATTGATGGAAAACGCGTCCACATTGTCCCACCACCCAACTCGGGGTCATACTATTACAACTATAAGGGGTTCAATAGTATTGTGGTGTCGGCTACTTATGAGTTCCTGTATGTGGACGTGGAGAAGAATGGCCGGATGTCAGATGGTGGAGTCATTGCCCAGATGGAGTTCTACAGGCGTCTCCAGAATGGCAGCTTGGACTTGCCACCTCCAGAAGACAATGCGGAAGGACTCCCATTCGTCTTCATTGCGGATGAAGCGTTTGCGCTGGGGGACCATCTTATGCAGCCATTCCCTATGAGGACCCTCACCCCAGACCAGAGGGTTTTTAATTACCAGCTGGCCAGAGCCAGAAGAGTGGTGGAGAACACGTTTGGAATCATGGCCAGCCGGTTCTGCCTATTTCTTACACCCATACATATGGCGGAGTATATACTCAATCATATCATCCTGGCTTGCTGTGTTCTCCACAACTTTTTAAGGAGAAATTCTGCGAACTATGCTGGCTCAGTTGGGCCTGAATCCGGAATTCATGTAAATGAACCAACCCTGACGGCGCTTGAAGCTGGCCGTCCTGGCTTGCCCCCCCTGAGTGCCCGCGAGGTCCGTCTAAGATACCTTGAATACTTTGCGGGTAGGGGGGCCATCTATATGCCAGACAATGTCTGAGACCTTTTTTTAAATAAACTAATTTTACCTACTAAAATATTTGCTGAGATTTACTGCTTGTGTTTCTTTTAGCTGACCCTCACTTAAATTTGGGTAGTCCTGAAAATGGCCTGATTGTGTAACATTAGAAAGCACTGTTGGGTGTTATTTACTAAAGGCAAAGACAGTTTGCACTACAAGTGCACTTGAGACTGCACTGAAACGGCACTTGTAGTGCAAAGTGGATTTGCCCTTAGGAAATAACCCCCATTGTCACAGAAAACCACAATTTTACCACAACAAAAGTTTTGGAGCATTGAAACAATAATCCACACATTCTTGATTATCAATCTTTTTAATACCAGCACAATCACATGTGCATTTATAAAAGGTTTTTAAAACAAACCAACAAGTTGTATAACCAATTTCTTGGTCACATTAATAAAAGTAAAAATGTCCATTTAAGGTAAAACAGGCATGTTTAACCACTTGCCTACTGGGCACTTAAACCCCCCTCCTGCCCAGACCAATTTTCAGCTTTCGGTGCTCTCACACTTTGAATGACAATTACTCATGTAATACTGTACCCAAATGAATTTTTTGTCCTTTTTTTCATACAAATAGAGCTTTCTTTTGGTGGTATTTGATCACCTCTGGGTTTTTTATTTTTTGCGCTATAAATAAAAAAAGACTGAAAATTTTGAAAAAAAAACGCATTTTTCTTAGTTTCTGTGATAAAATTTTGCAAATTATTAATTTTTCTTTAGAAATTTTGGCCACAATTTATAATGCTACATATCTTTGGTAAAAATAACCCAAATTAGTGGATATTATTTGGTCTTTGTGAAAGTTATAGAGTCTACAAACTATGGTGCAAATCATAAAAAATTGATCACATCTGATGTACTGGTGGCCTATCTCATTTCTTGCGACCCGAACAAGCCAAGAAAGTACAAATACCCCCCAAATGACCACTTTTTTTGAAAGTAGACATTCCAAGGTGTTTAGTAAGATGCATGGTGAGCTTTTTTATGTTGTCATTTTTTCCCACAATTCTTTGCAAAATGAAGATTTTTTTATTTTTATTTTTTTTCCCCACAAAATTGTCATTGTATTAGGTTATTTCTCTCACATGGCATGTGTATACCACAAATAACGCCCCAAAATACATTCTGCTACTCCTCCTGAGTATGGGGATACCACATGTGTGGGACGTTTTCACAGCCTGGCCACATACAGAGACCCAACATGCAGGGAGCACCGTCACGTGTTCTAGGAGCATAAATTACACATCTAACTTGTTGACCACCTATTACACTTTTGAAGGCCCTGGAGCACCAGGACAATGACATGTGGCACTGATACGTGGCACTGATGACACTGACGTGGCATTGATGACAGATGGCACTAATATGTGGCACTGATGACAGATGGCACTAATATGTGGCACTGATGACACTTGACACTGATGACAGATGGCACTAATATGTGGCACTAATGACACGTGGCAGTGATGACAGATGGCACTAATATGTGGCACTAATGACACGTGGCAGTGATGACAGATGGCAGTGATGACAGATGGCACTAATACGTGGCACTGATGACACGTGGCACTGATGACAGATGGCACTAATACGTGGCACTCATGACAGATGGCACTAATACGTGGCACTAATGACACGTGGCACTAATGACACGTGACACTGACACGTGACACTGATACGTGGCACTGGGGGACAGATGGCAGTGGGGAGGGATGGCAGTGGGGACGGATGGCAGTGGGGACGGATGGCAGTGGGGACGGATGGCAGTGGGGAGGGATGGCACTGGGGAGGGATGGCACTGGGGACGGATGACAGTGGGGAGGGATGGCACTGGCGACGGATGACAGTGGGGAAGGATGACAGGAGACACTGACTTTTTTTTCAGTTTTTTTTTGTTTGTTTTTTTTTCACACACCGCTGCAGCGGTTTGCTCTCCCTCTTCACACGCTGTCTCTGTGTGAGGAGGGAGAGCCGGCAATGAGAGATGATCTCATATGTTTACATATGAGATCCTCTCTCATATTGGCACCACCGATCGCACTGTAAACGGCCGCTGTCATTGGCCGTTTACGGCAATCTGTGACTGGCTGTGTCCGAGGGACACGGCCAGCACAGAACTTCCGCGATGTGCACCTGCGGGAGCGCGCATTGCGGAAGTAAACAGCTGGACGTCCAGGGACGGCCGCCCGGCAGATAGCGTCCGCACTGCAGCCGTCTTTCGGCTATATCGTGGGCGCGAAGTGGTTAAAACCAACAAGAAATACACAAATCTGGAACTTGCAAAGTTCAACTTTATTAGAAATTGAAGGCAATATCAGACATGAGTATTTATAAACTGTATTTGATATTGTGTTCAGATGGGGTGAAGTCACCCCTGGAAAAGCCAAATTTTGAAGATGCACACAAATTGCCGAATGTCAACATGTGCTAGCTGCCATCATGGGGGATCAAGGGATGTGTTTTGTGGGTGCGACCCCTTCCTCTCAGCTACTTTATTATTGAGGAAGCGTTTGCACCCCCAAAATGCTTACATTGATCTCCCGTGATGGCAGATAGCACATGTTGACACACTGTGTGCATCTTCAAAATTTGGCTTTTTTAGAATATGTAAAAAAATTTTGAAAAATTTGGAGATTCAAAAAAGCACAAAAAAGTAAGGGATTTGGAGGTGTGTTAAACTCTCCCTAAAACATCAATGATGTTCTTCATTTTGTTTTGAACATCATTGATGTTTTGCTTGATGTTTTCCAAGTCCCTATTACACCCCATGATCTCTCCGATCACGATCTCTGCAATTTCACTGGTGAAATGACCTGGATCCACAATCTCACGATCACCTAAAAAAATAGAAACAAAAACACACCATGTATTATAAATCTGCCAGCATCCATCTCTTACCTGAGACTGTGGTCACAGACACTCACCTGTTGTGGTGACAATTTCCACCACGTCTCTCTCCTCCTCCTCCTCTTGTTGGCTTTGGGGGATTTCACCTTCTTCCTGAGGTGGGGGGTCTGTCGTCTCCTCAGATGAGTGGTGTCCACCCAGTCTTTTCTCCCCTATGTCAAAAAAATAGGTATACTTGGCACACAGATATCTATGCCAGAAATAGGAATATGAAGCATTGCTTGGAAGTGGGGTTCAATTGTCTCTTTTGGCAGAGTTCCAAGATGAAGAAATATTTTTGTCACTTTGTCAAGCTTGAATACTTACCTGTTTTGTACAAGCTTCACAGATGGAGACACCCCTATAGTATCCACTGGCGCACCTGTGTGGGGCCCCCTAATAAAAAGGGTGTTCTTGTGTCCCACACTAGTGCTCCAGCGTCCAGATGTGTAAAAAGCTGCTGAGTGTCCTCTCCTTACACAGAATCTAGTTTGCATTACATTCTAGTTCCAAACCCATCTAGACACCAAAATTTAGTTAACAGAAGTATGCCTGAAAAAATGTTTAGAACTGCATCTGGACAAAACATGGTGTTTTCTATGCCGAACGAACGAATAATGTGCCGCCCATGAACATGAAAGTTGACATTTTAAACTGTACAACAGTTAATAAAAGCACATGGAGTAGCACGACCGTAATAAAAATAAAGAATAGAAACACAGCACAACTACTTACTTTTTTGCAGCACTCTCCTGATCCTTCTATACTGATCGTGCTCCCTTAATTTGAGGTCCGACCACCGCTTCCTGAGTTGATCCTTGGATCGTCGTACCCCAAAATTTCTGTGCAGACTCTTGACTACTTTCGCCATTATCTTGGCCTTTCTGACATTGGGGTTGGGGTAAGGTCCATACTTCCCGTTCATAGTCGGCCCTCTTCAGTATGTCGAACATCTCCCCAAAGGACATATTTGAGGCCTTAAATCGTCTCCTCTGGGATCGGGACGTTTCTAGCTCCGGGCTCTCCTCCTCCTCCAGAAGGGGTGGGGAATAGACTAGAAAGTGTATATAAAGCGTAACACGCGTGCGTAGTACGTACGATCTGTGAGCGGAGGAAGGAGTATCGGAGGCGCCGATCGTGATAACAAAGGTAAGATTTAAAATTGGGCCTATACTGCTTCTAGATTAAGGCCTGTATTTGGACAAGTTTAGAAGACTTTAGGCTAACATTAGGGTTTGTCTGGTGTTGTGTCTTGCAGTGAAAATGGATATCTTGAAGAATCAGGATTTTATCTGCATATTCATAGATATGTTCAGGGAGCTGCCCTGTCTGTGTCAGGTAAACCACCCTGATTATAAGAGCCAAACAATGAGGAAGGCAGCGCTGGATAATTTGCTGCAATTTTCTGAAGCCGGTGATCCCCACGACAGACATCACCTATTTGAAGGGCCTAATTGGTGGCATGAGGAGCACTTATCTAAGGGAGCGCAAGAAGGTCCAGGATTCCCAGAAATCAGGAGCAGCAGATGACATTTATCTCCCCAGGCTGTGGTACTATGACAGGCTGCATTTTCTGGCAGGTCAGACTGAACCCAGGCCAGCACTCTCCACTCTTCCTTCCACGCTTCCTTCCCTCCCAGCTGAGGCTTCTGACGCTCAACCTGGGCCTTCCAGGCAGCAACATGTGGAGGAGCCCAGCTTGAGCCAGGTATAGCATTCTTCTAAATATTTCTAGTTGTCCAATTAATTATGTTAAATAGATGTTAGTTTGGAGTACTAATTTATGATTGTGATTTAGGAACCAAAAACTAAAACAATGTCCCTTTTTCATACACAGGGAAGTTTCAGCCAGGAGGTGGCCGGGCCAAGCAGGCTGCCTGATACACAGGTCCCTCCCCTCCGCCTTCAAAGATAAAGTGGCAGGAAGAGGAGTAACCTGGAGGAGGCAGCAATAGGCTTATTTTGGAAGGCTACTGAGGCCCTCAGAACACCCCACAGTGTGGAAGAGGATATTGCTGAGCTAACTGCATGCAAAATGATGCAAATGGAGGAGGGCCAATGACTCTTATGTGAGTTTGTAATTTTAGAAGCTCTAAATAAGGGGTTGAGGGGCCAACTCACATGTGAAAGCCACATTTGTGAGCTCACCCATGGTCCTTCTCCTCCTCCTCCTCCTCCAGGTCCTACTCCTCCTACTGCCACACCTCCAACACCGGAGCCACAGCGTTGAAGGAAGCGTCTAAGGAAGACCAGAGAGTGATGGCCCTGGATTCAGTCTGGTCTGGCAAAAGATGCAGCCTCTTGTATGACCACAGCCTGGGGACAATACATGTCGTCTGCTGCTGTTTGTGATTCTCTTGGACTTCTGGACCAGACTGTACTCCCTTAGATATGGACTCCTCAGGCCACCAATTTTCCCATAAAATAATTGATGTCTGCCCTGAGGGTCAAAGGCTTCGCCAATTTATAATGTTTATCCAGCGTTGCCTCCCTCTTTGTTTGGTTCTGAGCCCTTAACCTCCCCGGCGGTATGATTATTTCGGATTTTAGGTGCTGAAAGCGGTACAATTATTTTGCATGGAAATTTGGCGTTTTATATTGTAGGTCTGTAATTCTTAACAATAACACACTTAAATCTGTCCAAACCAGAGTCTAGTAGATATCTCGGGTATGATAAAGTTTGAAACACAAAAACATACATTATAATAAATAAAAATAATTAAAAAAAATAAAAATAAATAGTAATTAAATAAATTTCCCCACGATTCACTATCGCTCAATTCTGCAAGTGTTCTAATTTACTATCGCTGTTTTCTAGCTGGTCTAAAGCCACTTTTGACGTAAAGGGACACTTTTTGGTTGCTATGGACAATCTCCAGTTTCCAGGCAGAAAGAACAGTATATATCACATAAAACTGCATGCAGGGGATGGGCCAAAACACTGGGGACAAAAGGGATGTGAAATCATTTCATACAGTACTGTAATCTGTAAGATTACAGTACTGTAAGATGTAAGATTCTGTAAGATTACAGTACTGTATGTGTTATGATTTTGACATTTTTTTGAATTTGCCGCCAGGCTCCACCCCCGTGCGTCGCGACGCTCGCAGGGAACGGAGCCTGGCAAGGAGAGGCTTCGGACGAGGACAGAGCCTACGGACACTGCGGGGGACATCGCAGGATCCCGGGGACAAGTTAAGTAAAGCCACACCAGGATCCCGCAATGTAATATCTCGGGGTTACCGCTAATGGTCCTTATTTTTAACCCCGAGCCACACTCGGGAAAACCGCCAGGGAGGCTACTAAAGGACATTTGGTTTCAATTATACTTGCCTATGTGTGTGTTTTCCTTCCAAAAGGACAGTTTGTGAGGAGGCAGGTACATTTAAAAAATACAATGTGAAATTAACAAGAGACACCAACACCAAGCAATCTCCTTGAGATTAAATAATACAAGATAATAATGGTGTTGTGGTAACTTGACACACAAAACACACCCAAAAATATTCTTTAGTAAAAAAAAAAGAAAGAGGAAAAAAAAATAAGATCAGGCTTGAAAAAAATACAAACAAAAAAAAAATCTTCTTTTTGTCAGATGTGACAAATCAAAATATATTGATGAAATCACGATAAATAATAAAGAAATAAGTTTGTGATAACTGTGTGAATATGAGCAGCAAAACTACTTCATCCTTCTAGCATTTTAAAGAAGAAGAGAGTGCGCTGCATTAAACAATTTAAAACATTGCAGCGTGACAAAAGTGCTATATCCATGCTGAACGCTAATTTTACCAGACCGAGCAGTTCCGTCTCGGAATTTATTCTGAGCATGCGTGGCACTTTGTTCGTCGGAATTGGCCACACACGGTTGGCATTTACGCGATCGCATTTTGTTGTCGAAAAATTTTATAGCCTGCTCTCAAACTTTGTGTGTCGGAAAATCCGATGGAAAAAGTCCGATGGAGCCCACACAGGGTCGGAATTTCCGACAACAAGCTCCGATCGCACATTTTTCGTCGGAAAGTCCGACCGTGTGTACAGGGCATTACAGGAGAGAATTTCCATTCCTAGGGGTAGATTTCACCTCACTTCCTGTTGTCTCCTTCCGTTTGTAAGTTGGATGTTTGAAAGTAGGAGCCTGCCCTATATACTCTGCAGAAATTGGGGCCTTAGGTGTTGCCATAACACTGTAAGCCCTCAGTTACTCTTGGTTGGCGCAGGAATGGCCCTGCTGTGAAATATTAGATCAAAAATTGTAATTGCATTCCCCTGTTAAACAGGGGCTGAAAAATTGGGCCTTAGGCACTGGTGCCACAACACTGCAACCCCTCACAGATACTCTAGTTGAGCGCAGCAACGAACCCTCCTGCAAAATATTTCATCAAAAATTGTAATTACACGCCCCTGTTAAACAGGGGCTGAAAAATTGGGCCTTAGCCACTGGTGGCGGCACCCAGAACCAAAAATGTTCTTACAAGCTATCAGCATGATCATTGAGGAGGAAGAGGATAATCACTCAGCATAACAGGATAGTCACTCAGCATCAGCATAGGCAGTCTTGAAGGGATCTGACGTTTCAAAAAAAATTATTAATTACATCAGCATCAAGTGCCTGGTAGCTGGTGGTGATCCAAGACTGATTCATTTTTATGAAGGTCAGTCGATCGACCGAGTCAGTGGACAGACGCACCCTGTGATCATTTACAAAGCCTCCAGCAGCACTGAATGTGCGTTCTGAAAGAACACTAGATGCAGGACAGGCCAGTAGCTCAATTGCATACTGTGCAAGCTCTGGCCAGTGATCCATCCTCAAGACCCAGTAACCCAGAGCATTTTCGGTGGGAAAGGTGTCCAAGTCAGATCTTGCCCCTAGGTATTCCTGCACCATGTAAAACAGATGCTTGTGATGGTTGCTGCAATGGGGCTGCGGACTAAAAAATTGTCTGAACGCATCGGTCAGACAGCCACCTTCTCCACCGCTCCTTCTTTGACTGACCGAAGCCTCAGCAACACGTTGTTCAGGAACAGGAGTTTGTAACCTCCCAGTCTCTGGGAACGCGTTGCACAGACCTTTCTGCAAGGCCTCCCGAAGATGTTTCATCCTCTGCTCCCTTACACGGCAAGATAAGGTCCGCAACCTTACCCTTGTAACGTGGATCAAGGAGGGTTGCCAGCCAGTATTGATCCCTCTCCTTGATACCACGAATACGAGGATCCTTCTGCAGGCTTTGCAGGATCAGGGAAGCCATGCAGCGTAGGTTTGCTGAGGCATTCGGTCCGGAGTCCTCTGGATCACTAAGGATGACATGATCCGCAGCCACCTCTTCCCAGCCACATACAAGTCCATGGGTTTCTTGGGACTGTAAATGATCCCTTGAAGACTGCGACTGATGCTGAGTGCCAAGCTCCACCTCCATGCTGACACAATTCTTCTTCTTTCTTTTTCTTCTATCTTCTTTCTTGCGTGGAGTCAGTGACCTCATCACTGGAGCAAAGCTGGCAGTATGCTGCAGCTGGGGGAACATGACTGCCAGATTGCTGTCCTTCTCGGGCACCCCCTCTCTGGGCTCACATTACTGCCTTTCTTTAGCTGGGTACAATCATCAGAGCCTTCAAAACGCTGGGCATCCTCCTGGAGCATGTACCCAACACTGTGGTCAAACAGTTTGAGGGACTCCTCAGGAGGACATGGTGGGGCTAGGGAAGGAGTGACTTATGCCATTGAGCCAAGGGAAGAGGCCGCGTTTGCAGCTGCTTTGCCAGACAAAGTACCCTGAGCCTGGGTGAGAGAGGATAAGGACGACTTGGTCATCAACTCTACCAAGTCTTCCGCATGTTGCGGCTCAACACGGCCGGCTGCCAAAAAAAGGACAACCATGTCCCACAGCCACATGCTGATGACAATGCGCCGTCACCACGACCAGCACAGCGGCCTCTAGACACAGAGTCTGCTTGCCCTCTTTTATTGGCTTGTGACTGTCTGCCTCTCCTTGTTGGCCTTCCAGACATACTAATGGCCTGCAGTGATATGTAGCTGCACAAAGCTGGGGTGTGTGTGTGTGTGGGTATGTATATGTGTGTGTGTGTATGAGTATATATATTATACTGATACTGCAGCTAGCAGAATCAACTGCCTGCCTGTAGTATTATTAGTATGAGAACACCACCAATTGTCTTCAGGTAGCTTTAGGTGCACACTGTGCAGAGGACGCACTACACTAACTTGTAAATGCTGCCTGCGGTACTAATAGGATCAGAAGAACACCACCAATTTTCTTCAGGTAGCTTTAGGTGCAGAGGACGCACTACACTAACTGTAAATACTGTAGTTAATAGAATCAGAAGAATACCAGCAATTTTCTTCAGGTAGCTGTACAAACGCCTGTCTGTCAGTAGGAATTTTTTAGGATAGCAGACTACCAATTCACAGTAGGGGTAAATATGTCTATATATGTGTGGAGCCCCTCACCTCATCCCAAAACTCTAATGGAAGGAATGAAAGAAGAAATGTCCCTGGGATTGTATGGGTGGGGGGGGGGGTGAAGTATTAAAGGGGGGTAGTGGGTAATATGATTGGTATGACACAGATACCCAAAAGTAATACAAATATTCTTTATTTGAAATGTACAAAATTTAGTTAAAAAAACAATGAACAGCTCATACAAAATACCTATACCATGTTAATAGAGGTAAAGAAGCACACATATACATGATATGATAGAAACCCAACATGTTTCGGATTTAAAAGTACAATTCCTTCTTCAGGGGTTTCCTGTGAGCATGTATTTTATGATCTAGTGAAGTACATAGATAAAACATACCAATCATTAATACAAAGATGCAATGAGTATGTACCCTAAAGTATAAATGGTGGGGATAGGAGCTTGGGACCAAAAGAAAGAGAGCAGCCAATAATGGTGAAAAAGACTTACTAATTCACAAAGCTGTAAGCATATCCTAGATAGGTGAGATCTTGATGGTTTATCAAATGGCGCTCCGAGTTCCAGTCTCCATAATACCAGTCACATTTGCTTTTGAGAAGTAAAACAATATGTAGGCTCGTATATTTAGAGCTACAGATTGAATATTATCTGGAATTCCTTCGGTGTATCTAGATGGAATTCAACACCACCTCACAGATGCATCGGTTATGTCAGGCCAAAAGAGTCCACAAGGAACAGCAGGGGGGGGAGGAGTGTAGGTCCCTAGGTGTAAATATGCGGTATAATGTAAGTATAGACTCAGTATATAAAATAAAACTAAACAAGACTCAAAATCATGAAAAGGGAGATTTCATGTGTATATAATCCTCTGCTCGGTTGGGCGATCTTTAAATGCCAGAGATTACAAACAAATATATGATAAGTTAAAGCGGATCTTCACCCATTTTTTAATCAGCATCTCGGTGGCTTCTAAAAGCAACACCGAGTGCCATATGGAGCTTTTTTTTTTTTTTTTTACCTACCTTACGTTACCTGTCTTTCCTTTCCTCTGTACCTGCGGCTGTGGGCGTGGACTGTGCGGGTATTGTCGTCATATCCTTCGTTCCCCGCACTGTCTCCTGGGATCTCATTGTCTTTCATCCCAGGAGACATTGCGGATAACCTCCGCCAAATCTCGTGAGACTTAACCAGGAGCTCTTGACGGCGCTCCGATTTGTCTTTACTGCGCATGCGCGAGATCGGGGCTAGAACGGGCGGTGCATGCTGTTCGATCTGCAGCACCGTATCCCGGAAGAGGATGCCTGTGGGTTTCATATGCCCACAGGCAAGATGAAAACCAACTACAGGAAGTTTTATAAGTTATCTTTACTAAAGGAAAATGAGAGCAGAAAGCTGCAGAAACGGAAAAAGTAAGTTAAAGATTTAAATAGATTAAACAGTGTCAGTGTTAGAAAAAAAAATTATTATGTGTAGACAGTGACACACCGCTTTAACATATACATGAGTTGTTTTAAAGAAGGTAGGAAGAGAATAACGGGAATGGATCTAGCTAAACTGAATACAGAGTATATATGCATATATACACAATACACTGTAAGTGCAGCTAACTGACTTGCCTGCCTACTCTATCTAACTTAAATCAAATCTCTCTCTCTCTCTCTCTCTCTCTGGGCTAGGGGTCTCTCTCTTCTCTCTTTCTCTCTTTCTCTCTTTCTCTCTTTCTCTCTTTCTCTCTCTCTCTCTCTTTCTCTCTCTCTCTACGTGCATGCAGCCTTATATAGTGTGGGGCGTGTACTAAATCCCCTGAGCCATAATTGGCCAAAGCCACCCTGCCTTTGGCCAATTATGGCTCTCTGTACAGACGGTGCTGTGATTGGCCAAGCATGCGGGTCATAGTGCATGCTTGGCTGCAGTGAATTATGGGCCGTGACGCGGCACTCGAATGTGGCGCGAACGGTCAAACATGGGTTCGACTCGATCTAGAAGCTCATCCCTAGTGGTGGTATATAGAGCCAAACAGATTAGAATTGTGTCGCTGTCCCAATATTTATGGACCTGAGTGTATGTAAGATATCAGTTGTAGCGGCCTGGTTCACACTGATGCTCTGTAAATTTGTTCTGTTTTTTTGTCCTGTGTGAGGTGCGAGTTTACCGCGATTTTACCGCAAATTTCAGGAGTTGGACATAGCTGCGATTGATATTCTAGCCCAGTGTTTCTCAACTCCAGTCCTCAAGGCACACCAACAAGTCATGTTTTCAGGATTTCCCTCAGATGAAAAGGCTGTGGTAATTACTAAGGCAGTGAAACTGATCAAATCACCTGTGCAAAATAGTGGAAATCCTGAAAACATGACCTGTTGGTGCGCCTTGAGGACTGGAGTTGAGAAACACTGTTTTAGCCAATGGAATCATAATGTAAAAAAAAAAAAAAAAAAAAGGTGTTAACTTCTTGTGTACTTCCTGGTTTTTGTGAAGAGTAGTGTGGTGGAATTCGCATATATGTGAACAATTAATGCGATTCAAGAACGATTTACATTGATGTCTATGGAGACTAAATTCGCAACGCAGTAAACTCGCACAAGACCTTTTTTTTTTTTAGATCGTATTCGTAGAGGAATCACAACGCATGTATGTGAATGACCGTCATTGAAAACAATGACTTTAGGGATGAAATGTGAATTTAAAGTGTTTTTGACGAATCGCATTCATTATAAACTAATGCGCATCGCATTCGTTATGAACTCACATTAGTGTGAACCGGGCCTAAGGCAAAGGTTCACACTGATGCGAGTTCATAACGAATGCGATGTGTCAAAAACACTTTAAATTCGCATGTCATCCCTATAGTCATTGTTTTCAATGACGGTCGTTCACATACACGCATTGCGATTCCTCTATGAATGTGATGCAATTAAAAAAAAGGGTCTTGTGCGAGTTTACTGCGTTGCGAATTTAGTCTCCATAGACATCAATGTAAATGGTTCTTGAATCGCATTAATGGTTCACATATGTGCGAATTCCACCACACTACGCTCCACAAAAACCAAGAAGTACACAAGAAGTTAACACTTTTATTTATTTTTTTTCCATTATGATTCTATTGGCTAGAATATCAATCGCAGCTATGTCCAACTTCTTAAATTCGCACCTCACACAGGACAAAAAACGGAACAAATTCACAGCGCATCAGTGTGAACCGTGCCTTATATACTCTGTGAGTGACATTTTATGTGGGAATTGTTTTTAATAAATATGGTTGTTTTAAATGGTGAGTAATTTGTTATGTTTTGCTTGGAGTGTCTGCATAGTTGCCCAACATTGTAAAAATATTTTTAGGGCCATTTTTATGGCTGTAGGCGGAGTTGCATTATAATTAGGGGGTGGGGGCATGTATTTGTGGGCGTGACATAGTTGAAATTAAGTAAACAATAATCAGTGTAGCGCTGGACACAAAGGAAAATTAATAGATGATGATATGAAAAATAACTAAGAAAATATTGTGCAAAATCCCCAACGCTACCGAATAACCATTGGGTGAGATATCTTCAGCGAAGAAAAAATATGTTGAATAAATCCAAAGCAAACAGTGCAGCATTAAATTAGTGATGCAATACAAAGATATATGATATAAACACACGTGGATTACTCCTCTAAGGCTTATGCCATCATAGAATAAATAGTGAGGATCATCTAAGTGGTATTCCTCATTAATGTGAGTCCTATCCAAAGTGGTATATACAGGAGAAAATATCATGTGAAAAAAATTTAAAAAAATGAAAAATTAAAGAATTGTGAAATAAAAGTTCAAAATAGTCCCAAATGCAAGATATTAATTGCAAAGGAATCCAGAATAAGCTTATTGCGTGGTTCAGATTTGCTTGATCCACCTCTCGTGCAGCCCACCACCGGATGGTAAAATTAAAGGCTTACCGGAAAGCCTGCGACCGCCCTTACTCAGGGGGGTCAAAACAGGCTTAGTAGTGGAAAAAGGATGGAATCTCTGAAGTCCCTCTCTTTTCACCAGATGAGTAGTCTGCAGCAACAGGGATTCCAATGTAGAAGAAGGCTCCCTAGGATACATTCGATACTCCTTCCCAAAAGGGCCAGGTACCAATGAGCCACAGGTCCCAAGGGAAAAAGACAAAAGGAACTCCAATAGTGCAGAGTGATAAAAGGGGGGGGCTCAATTTATTGAACTAAAATACAATGGAAGCACTTACAGCAAAGTGACAATGAGAAAAAGACTCTTAGCGGTTTAAAATCAGTCCACGCATGCGCGATGCGTAACAGCGTTGTGACCCTACGGCCGTTTCATCACAACTGACGTCATCAGGGGTAGGTGATTACGCTCGCGCATGCGCATTATATAACTCAGCAGTGCTACCTAAAGCAGCGCCATTGGTCAGCTCGGATTGAGTTGGATGTTGTGATTGGTCAGTCTAAAACCTCCAATCGATAGGTAACACCTGGTACACAAATTGGTAAATAATTGGTAAATAATTAAGAAGTTAGGACGTTGGTTAAAAGTACACATAATAGAGAACTGAACACAATAGCGCCATCTAGTGGATATTTACAAGATTACTGAGCAAAATAGACAATTAAATAAAAGAATTCTGCAATATACAGCTAAAACCAAAATTGAATTTGTAAACAACACCATGTCTACTCAATGTATATTGATTAATACATTGAAAAAATAATAATGATAATATAAATAAAAACAAGCCAAGATCATGAAATCTAGATTTCTGAGTAAGGGCTATGATTCAACGACTCTAGACTCGTTAATCGTAGAGTTAGAAAATAGGGACCGGAGGGACCTATTATTGGACAAACCTCCCCAAACAGAAGATAGGGAGGATTTTGGACTTGCTTTTATCACTACCTATTCAAGCCAACATTGGGCCATAAAAAGGATCATAAAAAAACATTGGCCAGTTATTAAAAATGACCGGATCCTTGGGCCCTTATTGTCGGACAAACCGTGAGTTTTGTTCAGGGGAGCTACCAGTTTTAGACACATATTGGCACCTAATGTCCTGGATTTTTTCATTTTTTAAATTTTTTTTCACATGATATTTTCTCCTGTATATACCACTTTGGATATGGACTCACATTAATGAGGAATACCACTTAGATGATCCTCACTATTTATTCTATGATGGCATAAGCCTTAGAGGAGTAATCCACGTGTGTTTATATCATATATCTTTGTATTGCATCACTAATTTAATGCTGCACTGTTTGCTTTGGATTTATTCAACATATTTTTTCTTCGCTGAAGATATCTCCCCCAATGGTTATTTGGTAGCGTTGGAGATTTTGCACAATATTTTCTTAGTTATTTTTTACATCATCTATTAATTTTCCTTTGTGTCCAGTGCTACACTGATTATTGTTTACTTGGTCTTTGCCTTATATCGAGGTTTTAGTGTTTAGCAGCAGGACTTTTCAAAATTCTGTCATTTATGATATATTTACTTTATGTTTCTACCATTTTGCACGTAGCGCAGTTCTTCATTTATTTATAGTTGAAATTAAAAATGTGGCGCACTTTCCGCGCCGCACCAAGTGGGCGTGGCTTACGTTGGAAAGTGGGCATGGCTCAAATGGGGTGTGGTTAGAGTCTGAGATGAATGAGGGATGGAGAGGGAAAGGGGGGGGGAGAGGGAAAGGGGGGGACAGGGAGGGGGGTACAGGGATGGAGGGACAGCAGCCCCAGATCCTACACCACAATAGAAATGTGTATTCCAGAGTTTAACGATCAGCAGATAAAGATACTCCAAACACCTGGTGTTAGCGCTTCAATCATCCCGGCACCATGATTGTTATGGTGTTAGGATGATTTAAACGCATTATTTCTATTATTACATTGTAATATAAAATTAAATCATTCATCTCACCATAATGCAGAATCAGTGGGAGCCCTGAGCATGTCACCTGCCACTAGATGCCATCAGGTGTCCCCAGCGGAGCCTTCCTCACATCTGTGTTCCCATCAGCAGATTCCTCCTTACATCTGTGTCCCCATCAGTCCTCCTCACATCTGTGTCCCCATCAGTGCTCCTTACATCTGTGTCCCTATCAGCAGAGTCCTCTTTACATCTGTGTCCCCATCAGTCCTCCTTACATCTGGTGCCCCCCTGTGACATCCAGACTATATGCCCCCCCTGTGACATCCAGACTGGTCCCCCCGTGACATCCAGACTGGCCCGCCCCCCCCTGTGACATCTAGACTGGCCCCCCTGTGACATCCAGGCTATACGGCCCCAAAGTTGGTCAAGCGGAGCCGCATGGTTACAGTAGAGATTGAGCTGCAGCGTTGCCCATCCTCTGCCCCTTTCCATAACAGGTCACAGAGACTGGCAGCGGGGCGGAGCATGCCGGGGGGTGGGCAGCGCCGCAGCTCAATCTCTATTGTAGCCATCTAGCCAGCCTACCTCTACGTCCTTCTTGAAAATGGCGATGTCTCCGCTGGCTGCGAAAATCGGGAAAAACCAAATTTCTCTGGACATCTCCCGGGAAACGATTAAATCGGGAAAAGGGTCTAAATCCCGGGAATGTCCCGGGAAATTCGGGACAGTTAGCAAGTATGTGTCTGCTGGGAAGAAAGTGAAACTATTAGACATCTGGGAACCCCAGTAAAGGGCAAAAGGAACTATCTCTGACCTTCATAAAATATGGATCATTTAATAAGGGTGAGAGCACATCTTGTGCTTGTGGAGGAGTATGGAATAGATGGACACATAGGAGATTGTGCACAAGGGAGCAGGAAACTTTGTGAATAGTGTGGAGTATTAATTTGCACAAGAATATAGATTTTTGGTTGCACAAGAGTCTATTGCACATGTTTTGTATAGGGTTTTGAATAAAAATTATGTCATTATTATAATGGTCACATTATACTAGCACTGAACAATTTTTCTTGTATTTATAAGCTTTTTGTTTTGAATGACAAAGCGAGCAGCTACTAGGGATTTTGATAAAAAAATATAAATATTTTCCTGGTGTAGGGAAGATTTCTTTTTTTTTTTTTTTAGAATTTGTTTACTTGTACACTTTTGTGATCCGTTCAGGGTGGCATCCTTCCAGCTCCCTATCTTTTTCTATCTAGTTTTTGGTCAAGGGTGGATCAGAGCCTGCACCAAATACAAGCTAGAGTTGAGTCTAGGCCATAGTTTATTTTTGCAGATTGTATTTGGCCATCAATGTTTTTGCATTATGCTTGCCTATAACTGGAGCATGGCTTGGACAGGAGGGGTTATATAGACCCTATGGGGTGGCCCACTGTTGGTATTTGACCTACATAGTTGCCAACTGTCCCAAATTTCCCAGGATATTCCCGGAATTTAGACCTTTGTCCCGGTCTTACCGTAAATTGCAGTTTTTCCTATTTTTTGTTTTTTTTCTGTTATTTTTCTGGCTGCTAGAGGGCCGTGGCTGGCACTAAATTGTCTCTGCCAGCCGCCATTTTACAGAAGACCAGCTATCGTGATGAGGAAAGAAGAGGCGATTTGAAGGCTCTGATGGTTCACAGGTTGAGGAAGAGAGTAACATGAGCCTAGAGAGAGGGGGTGCCACAGTCACTGACTATACTTGGATGCCTGAGAGAAGAACGGAGGAGGAGGAGGAGGCACAACTTCAATGAGGCAGGATGTTCTCTAGGGGGCAGCCTAAGGGCAGCCATGCTATTGCATCACACTGCAGAGCTCCCCAGGTGCAGGGCGCTGCTGAATCCCCGCTGACTTTTAAAAGTTCCTTGGTGTGAGCCTTTTTTGACACGTGTGCAGCAGATCGCACCATTGCTGTATGCAACCTATGTCTGAAGTGGATCAAGCGTGGCCAGAACAGCAGCCACTTGGGCACCACATGCTTGACTAGACATATGACAAACTGCCATGCAGTCCGTTGGCAACAGCACTTGAAAGACCCACATCAAAGAAAAAGGCGGACATCTTCTTGCTCCTTATCTGGTATCTCCAACCCTACTATGCCTCCAGTCCTCTGAAAAAACCTGCACTGAGAGGAATGAAGGTATAGCAATATATACTTGCAGCCAATTGATTTTAGCAGGCAAAGTTCCCTACCCTAGTTGCCGAACCGTAAAAAGAAATTTGGTCCCAGCCATCCACATGCTCAGCGTTTAAATGCTAGCTTTGGCAGATTGCTAGCACTGAAACTGCTGCCTTTTCGTCTGGTAGACTCTGCCCCCTTTCGTGAATTTGCAGAATGTGATGTACCTCAGTAGCAGGTTCTAAAACACCATTTCTTTTCACGGAAGGCCATTCCAGCTCTCTACCGGCATGTGGAAGGCAATGTTTTAGCCTCGTTGGACAGGGCAGTCAGCGGTAAGGTTCATATTACTGCTCACTGATGGTCCAGCATGAATAGGCAGGGACGTTACCTTTCCTTCACGGTGCACTGGGTAACTCTACTGGCAGCTGGGAAGGATGTAGGACAGGGTTCAGTGTTGTTGGAGCTTGTTCCGCCACCACGCCTCCAAAATGCTAGTGCCAATTCTGGCACAGCTCTCTCCTCCACCCCCTCTTCTTCTTCCTCTATGGCCTCTTCTGCAGATTTGAACCAGCGGTGCTCCATAAGTGTTCAAGGGCCTACACGAAGAGTCAGGCTAAAGGATGCCATGCAGTGTTTGAGTTGGTCTGCCTAGGGGACAGGAGCCACACTGGGGCAGAGATTCTGTCAGCTCTGCAGGGGCAGGCTCAGAGGTGATTGACACCACACCAGCTTCAGCCAGGAATGGTTTTATGTGACAATGGCACCAACCTTCTCTCCGCCCAGGGACACTTGACCCATGTTCCATGTTTGGCACACGTCCTGAATTTGGTGGTGCGGCAGTTCTTGAGCAGGTACCCAGGCTTACAGGATCTCCCGAGGCAGGCCAGAAAAGTCTGATCATTTCATACAGCTTTTATACAATGCCAGTGCTCGGCTGGCTGACATTCAAAGAGAATGCAACCTACCCACCAACCGCCTCATTTGTGGCATGCCCACCAGGTGGAACTCAATGTTGGCAATGCTGCAGCGGCTGCACAGAGGGCTATCAATGAGTACCTGTTTGAGTATGGCACCAGGATAGGGTCAGTGAAGCTTGGCTTCTTTTCACCACACCAGTGGCTACTGATCAAGGATGCATGCACTGTCATGTCACCATTTTGAGGAGGCCACAAGGATGGTGAGCAGCGACAATGCATGCATCAGTGACACCATTCCTCTAGTCTTCCTGCTGGAGCACACGCTTTGTGGAATCATAGACAAGGCACTTGAGACAGAACAGTGGGAGGAAGAGGAGGACTTTCTTTCCTCTCAAGACCTCCTTTATCGAGATAGCATTCCTGCGGGCCTGCCAAATGCACAGGAAGAAGAGGAGGAGGATTGTGTCAGCATGGATGTAGAAGATAACAGTCAGCAACAGTCTTCAAGGGATGGTTTTCAGTCCCAAGAAACCCAAGGAGTTGTACGTGGCTGGGAGGAGGTAGTTACAAATCATGTGATCCTTAGTGACCCAAAGGACTCAAAATCGAATGCCAAACTTACGCTGCATGGCCAACCTGATTTCTGCAAAGCCTGCGAAAGGACCCTAGGATTTGTGGTATAAAGGAGAGGGATTATTACTGGCTGGCAACCCTTCTTGATCCACGTTACAAGGGTAAGGTTGCAGAACTCATTCTGTCTTTGCAGAGGGAGCAAAGGATGAAACCTCTTCCGGAGGCCTTGAATAAAGGTTTGTGCTACGCATTTCTAGACCCTGGGAGGTTACAATTTCCTGGTGCTGCACAATGTGTTACTGAGGCTTCGTTCAGTCAGTGGAAGAGTGATGGCGAAGGTGGCCGGCTGACCGAAGCCTTTAAACAATTTTTCAGTCCTCAGCGCCAAGGTCTGATCGGTTCAAGCAACCATCGCCAGCGTCTGCATTATATAGTGCAGGAATATCTAGGGGCAAGAGCAGACTTGGAGACCTTTCTGACAGAGCATCCACTGTGTTACTGGGTCTTGAGGATGGACTACTGGCCAGAACTTGCTCAATATGCAATTGAGCTACTGGCCTGTCCTGCATCCAGCGTGCTTTGTGAACGCACATTTAGTGCTGTTGGAGGGTTTGTAACGGATCAAACAGTGCGCCTGTCCACAGACTCTGTTAATAGGCTCACATTCATAAAAATGAATCAGTCTTGGATCAGCAGCTATCAAGCACCTGATGCTGATGTAACTTATGGATTTGCTAGGGATCTGGGATCCCTTGAAGACTGCATATGCTAACTATCCTATTTCTCCTCAATCTTGAATATGCTAGCTTCCAACAATATTTTTGGTTTAGGGCACCACGACCACCCAAGACCCAATTATTCTGCCCTTGTTTAACAGGGGCATGTAATTACAATTTTTGATATATTTCACAAATTAAATTAAAAAACGTGTAGCACTGTCAAACCATGACCTTAATGATCAAAGTGCAAAAAAACATCTAATATAATGCAATAAAGATGAAAATTGTGAAAAGGGGGGGGTTGAATTATTAATATTAGTTCAAATGCCCCAATTCCACATCCATAAAGTGGACTCAAAATGTGTGCTGCTCCAATGTTCAATTGGTGAAGACACCCAGTGCTCCATACAGGATGGACAGGGCAAGTATATCTGCTTACCAGATTTTTAGACACTCCAGGGTCTATCTGCGCATTAGTGAGCTTTCACCCCTCACTATGGGCTCAACCGCATCCACTACCCAGCCTGCTTAATTGGATTCCACAGGTGTATATTCCACAGATATCCTCAGTTAAGGAAACTCCAGAGTCCGGTCACACATTCTGCATATGAAAGAGGAAGATAAAATCATTGCCAACATTCTTTTAAAAGCACACAGGAGTTTATTAAAAGTTGTACTTACAACAAAAACGATAAAAAATTTGGCTAATTTTATCGTTTTTATTGTAAGTTGCCTGTCTACATGTTCTACTGCAAACTGAACCGGGCGGTGCGGCGAAAAATTGGCATAGTTTAACTTGCGCTAAATATTGGGAGTGTGAGAGGGAGAGGGTGATGGAGGGGGAGAGGAAAAGAAAAGAGGGAGAGTGAAAGAAAAATATAAAAGGAGGAATGGAGGGCTGGGCTTGGCAAGACATTGTGCTGGTTGGGCCCAAGAATGAAATGCTGCCCCCCCCCAAACAAAAAAAAAAAATCACGCCCACCAAAAGACCCCCACATCCATTAATTTATATCATGGCAATTAAAGCTAAAATTAAACGTATCGGTCAGATTTACATGCAACAGAGGTGGTGGTGGTGGGGGGGGTTCTGTCCAGTGCAGCTGTGGTGGTCGTAAGGGGGTTCAGACAGAGGTGGTGGTGATGGGGGGGGTCAGTCAGAGGCAGATGTGGGGGGGGAGGGTTTAGTCAGAGGCAGATGTGGTGGTGGGGAGGGGATAGTCAGAGGCAGTGGAAAGTGGGGATGGAATCAATGGCGCTGGCACTTACGTGCATACAGTGTCAGTCATACCTCCAGTGATGCCTTTTCCAACATGGGGTCTCTGTTCACAGCAGAAAGCTCCTCCCCTTTCACGCTGTTGGCCATCAGCTGACTTACTCCTGCAGTTTCTGCCTTTTGTGCTGACATGGCATTTGTCTGCAGCAATGATGGGGAGCCGTGGAGAGGATGGGCAGACAGTCCACTGTGTGGGTATGGAAGCGAGTGCTCTCTTCAGGGCTGGACTGGGACAAAAATTTGGCCCTGGACTTCATCCAGACTGGCCCGCTTTACTCCAAACACCTGGTGTTGTCGCTTCAATCATCCCGGCACCATGGCTGTTATGGTGTCAGGATTTTTGAAGCGCATTATTTCTATTATTACATTGTAATATATAATGAAATAGTTTACCTCGCCATAATGCAGAATCAGTGGGAGCCCTGAGTGTGTCACTTGCCACTGTCTCCTGTCACCAGATGCAGAGTGTCAATTGCCACGTCACTTGTCAGCAGATGCAGTGTGTCACTTGTCACGTCACTTGTCAGCAGTACAATTCTAACCTCTCAGAAAACAGTAACATGATGATGACTATTTATTATTTTCAAGCATATTTCAATACTTCATGGCTGCTAGTATCATGCTTCTCAATTAAAAGAAAATCATCATTGAGCCGTCAAAACAGTTTCTGCTTCCTACCTCATGTAGCTTGTTTGCAGAGCAGCTCCATACCTGGACAGTGCACTCATTAGCTGGGACGTGGTACAGTCCGCCACCTCATCAGCCAATATCTGTAATTTGCTGTTACATCCATCCCTCCCTATGTAGCGCTACCCCAATAGGAGCCGGTGGTGAAAAAGGGATCCCCCACCCTGCACAGCCAGGCACACAGAATTTCCACAGCACTCTTGAGTCAAGACACAGTCCTTGCAGATTTGTTTTTTTTTTATTTTTTTTATTTAGGGGTTAATAAGCTTTAACAGGGTTGGGGGTATTACGAGATGCCCAACTCTTCAGGGACAACTTTCCTCTTACAGTCTATTTACACACTCTTCAGCTTCCTCCAGCACATCACTTGCTTGCAACACAAAAACCACAGATTCAGCTGGCACACTGTTAGAGGATCTGACAAAAAGGGCTCAGTCAGATAAAGCAAAGGCCCATTACATGCAGGGTCAGGGCCAAGTCATTGTTGAGGGACCCAAAGCAGCTGTCCCTTGAACCCCTTGTCATGGGGATTCCCAGACTGGTGGCGGCAGGAACAGGAAGAAGCGAGAGCCCAGGAAGCAGAAGGGCTTCCTAACCACCAAAGAAGTGAGGAGCAGCATGCGCAGCAACCCCGACACGGCAGAGCCACCCAGAGGCTGGATTCCTCCAACCTCCTCTCAACTCCCAGCTCCAACTGCGGCGCGAAGGACAGGCTGATGGGGGGGCCCCAAGGACTGGGACAGTCCATGGTCTTTCACATAAAAATGGATCTGCTGGAAGGAGCAGAGCACCCCCATCTTCACCCAGAAGAAGGCCCCTGCCCGCTGCTGACCAGCGTGAATGTCCTATGGAAGGTACCAGGCATCACACACACACCTACCCACAGGGACTGGGACAGGTAGTGCAAAGAAGGGATTGCAGACAGGGCTAGGTCTTTCTTTCTCTCTATCTCTCTTTCTCTCTTTCTCTCTTCAACTCCAGATATGTTAACCAAAGCAAAGGCAGGAAAGAAATGAACAAGGCAGTTTAAATTGCCAGAAGGGACTGACGAGCAGATAATGATGACCAGGTGAGCTACAAAGGAATCAATGAGTGCAGACAATTATCCGACAGCTGAGCAGCCTGAGTACAGAAAGAGCTGCTAAGAGCTCATCCCTCACAGTAGCCCCTCCTCAACGACCACTTCCCCTTGAAGGGGCACTAGGTTTGAGGGGAAAACATCTATAGAAATCACAGAGGACAGGAGCATTTATGTCCTAGGATGAGCCCCAAGAGCGTTCCTCCAGACCATACCCTTTCCAATGAACAAGGTACTGTATGCGCTCACAGAACCTACGGGAATCAATGATCAATTGTATCTCATACTCTTCATGGTTCTCAACCTGAACCGGGCAAGGACGTGGTGAAGCAGTTGCACACTAAAGGTTTCAATAAGGAAACATGGAATACATTCAAAATATGCATGTTAGAAGGCAGGTCTAATGTGTAAGCCACTGGGTTGATCCTACAGGGACAGCGGAAAGGCCAAATATACTGCGGCGCCAGTTTCAGTGAGGGAACACTGAGTCGGAGATTATGAGATGACAGCCAGACCCTCTCCACAACCTGGTAAGAAGGCGCAGGTAGGCGTTGGCAGTCAGCATGGAGTCTGTACCTATCACTGGCACGTTGCAAGGACTCTTGGACCTGCACCCAAGCAGAACAGAGATCACAGAGATGCTCCTCTAAAGCAGGAATTCTTTGAGGAACGAATGTGTCGGGCACAAGGATGGTTGGAAACCATAATTTGCCATAAACTGAGACAATCGGGAAGCTGCATTGACACCACTATTGTGAGCAAACTCCGCCCAAGCTAAGATGTCTGACCAGTTGTTATGGTGGTCAGAAATATAGCAAAGTAGGAACTGTTCCAAAGCTTGGTTGGCTCCTTCTGTGGCCCAGTTGGACTGTGGGTGATACCCAGAGGAGAAGGAAAGCTGAATTTCCAACTGTGCACAAAAAGCCTCACCAAAACTTGGACACAAACCGGCTACCTGTTTCCGAGATAACCTTGGAAGCCCATGTAACCGAAAGATTGCCCCGAGTGATAATGGATGCCAGTTCTTTGGATGTAGGCAATACAATAAGACATCTACGAGAACCGGTCAACCACCATAAGAATAACTGTGTTGCCCTGAGATTTGGGCAAGTCCACAATAAAATCCCTAGACAAGTGGGTCCAAGGCCTCTCTCCATTGGGTATGGGTAGTAGGAGGCCCAGTGGAAGGTGTTGTGGTGTTTTAGTCTGAGCTCACACGGAACAAGTGGCTACAAAGGCAGTTACATCAGTGCAGAGACTGGGCCACCAAAATTGTTCAGAAATGGACCAGATGAGCTGATTCTTCCCTGTGTGACCAGCTGCCTTGGGAAAATGGTATGTCTGGAGAAAAGCAGTGTGGAGATTGTCGGGGACAAAGCAACGGTCACAGGGTTTTTCAGGAGGAGAATGGATCTGAGAAGAAAGAATTCTGTCACCCAAAAGTGAACTGAACTGAGACTAGTGCAAATAGAGGCTAGAATGCGATCTGGAGGTATCACAGGAGTAGGAACAGACTTTATTTTGGAGGAGGAGGAAAACTGTCGTGACAATGCATTAGTCCTTACATTCTTAGTACCGGGTAAGAATCAGACTATCTAATTGAAGCTTGACAGAAAAAGAGCCCATTTTGCCCTTCTGGGAGATAAAGCGTTTAGCCTCAGACAAGAATATGAGATTCTTATGGTCAGTCAAAATGAGGACCGGCACAGTGGTATCCTCGAGGAGATGCTTCCATTCTTTAAGTGCTAAAATTATAGCTAGCAGTTCTCTGTCCCCAATCTCATAATTGCATTCTGCAAGAGGCAATTTCTTAAAGTAGCCACAAGGAGGCAAAGCACTCTGAGGTAGGACGTTGAGACAGAAGGGCACCTACTCCAGTCTCAGACACATCAACCTCAAGAATAAAAAGAGTAACGTGGGGTTTAGGATGTGCCAACACAGGAGCTGAAACAAAGGCAGGCTTGAGAGACTCAAAGAGACTAATAATTTTAAAGATAATTTTTAAAGGGTTAATAATTTAAGTTTCAGGGGATAAATTTAAGGCGATATCAAACCAGAAAATGTATTATATTGCAGCTTACCAAGTCTTAGATGTGGTGGCAACCTAAATTTTCACTTTTTAGGCTTTTTTCTTTATTTTTATCTGGTGTGATTTTCCAAATTCCTGGACTTACTTTTTTAGCAAAAGTGACAGTTGAAGATTTGAAGCAAACCATTTACCACTGACAGGGGTGCTTACACAGGTCAGCTTTTATTCATTTAAATGTAGCGGTACCCCGTAGGGGCTGCTAAGTGATGTGGCCCACCTTTCACCCTGCTCAGCCTGGCATTCACTTCCAAATCACCTTGGAGATATTGAACAGTCCATATGTTTGTTTTGTATTTTTATTGAGGGAATTTAACTTGGATGGGTAAGGGAATTTATGGGATGCCCAGTAGAATGAACAATTAGCTGATTGCTATACAATCCGTTAACCGATTGATATACAATCAATTGGGACAGCTATATACACTTTGTTACTCCAGTCTCCTCCAGCACAACTCTTGCTTGCAGACTGTTACACTCTCTTCTTTCTCCAACACATCACTTACTCCTCAGGCACAGCTAGCACATGTTTTAGGCCTGACTCTGACTCAGCCACGCCTCAGCAACCACCCTTTGCAGGAAGGGACCACAAGCCCCTTTAATGTTGCTATAAAAATAGAAATAGAACGTCTTTAGTGCTAGCTGCCTTATTGGTGGACTACTGCTCCCAGTCAGTCCTGTTCAGGCCCTGCCAGCCCTCCTGGCTGCAGCTGCCCATCTTCACTGCCCCTTGACATTGCAATCCTCCCTACTGGCTCTACACTCAGCTCTGACTGTTTCTTCTCGGTCCTCTCTGGCATGCCTCTCCAGTCCTCCTGAATGCCACTCTCACCAGCCCTATTGGCTGCAACCAGTGGTTCCCTCGTGAAGACTTGCCTGGCAGTACTAGCTCCTGCTGTCCTCTGACTCCTCCTGTGCCTCCTGTACAGATCCTTCATAAGTTCTTAAAGGGCTCTGTCCTGCACCTGAGTCCCAGGCCCAAGGTCACCCCCCCCCCCAGACTGGGGAGCTCCCTCAAAGGCTCCGACAGCCTAGTACTCCATCCTCAGTTCTTCCATCAGACAACTCCTGCCCCCTGATAATCCTAGTTGGGGATTGGTCAGTGCTCCCTGACCCCCAGACAGCTCCACCCCTCTTCCCCTCCCCTTCTCCTAGAATCCTCTGAAAGAGGGAGGTGACAGTGGAGTAATACTGTCTGTGAGTCACAGCTGCTAATCTGAGCCACTCCCAGCCCACACAGATGAAAACAAAGAGGTCTAGCTTCCAGCTAGGCCTGCCTAAATTTTCCTGTACTACAATAAACCTAACTTCTAGCATCTACCTAAGTAGAGGGTGCTACATAAATAAAACCTTTATCCCAGGGAAAAAAACTGTTGCCGTAACCAGTGGCAAATCTCGACATTCTTTCAACCGTGGCAAAGATTTGGTTAGGCGCCCCCCAACCGGAGAGAGAAGTTCTCCATCCACACACTCCAAGCCCCTTGCCCAGAGAGAGATGTTCATGTGTAATAAATAAGCCATAGGATGGTGTATATACAGTATATGTAAATATAAAGTGATCTTGTGCGGTAATAAAAATCACTCTAAAACATCAAAAAGGTACCATAAGGGATAAATAAAGTGCAAAAATATTAAAATACAAAATGATACCTCTACTAGAGGATGCAAGCAATGCAAAGGAAGAACATATAAATGCACAAAAAATGCTCAAACGGTAATACAAGTCCTAAAGGATGGATGAATGAATACATCAATAAAAAAGAAAAAAACACTATATAAATGTCCTAAAACAGGTGTAAAGTGTTGGGAGAGACTCCAAATAGGCGGCTGGGCAAATGTATAATATTCAATTGTCCGTAAATTAACTTCACAAGTTCCCTCTTCGAATACTAGTCTCACAGAACTCTCACCTTATAAAAATAAAGTAAATTGCATCAATAAGCAAGATGGAGTCTTTACAGCATCCTATTGGGACTTTATTTGGTTACATACACTGCTGATGGAACCCTAGATACTTCTCCAGCTATGTAGATTCTCTATTAAGCCGTCCTAATTTTGCTCCGGTGTAGCATCAATGCAAAGTTGTGGGGAAAAGAGAATAAATGCCTCCAATGGTGTAATATATTTAAAAGTCTAAAGCAATATTTATTCATGTACCAAATAGATGGACTCTTACATTCACAAATTAAAAACAAGCAAAGAGCAATAACAGCGTTCTCAGCGCCTTCTCACGTCACTTCCGGTGTGCATCTGACTCCGGCCACTCTCTACGCGTTATGACACATCAGGTGTCTTTATCTGGGGACCCAGATTGGCTGTAAAGACCAGGTTTACATGACGTGAAACCGGAAATGATAGGGCGGCCATTTTTTTGGTGGTTCGCTCTATATTTACATTGCCGCTATTTTGTTGGTTGTCTATACAGTGCGCATAGCGGCCATTTTCTTGTGGTTCATGTTTACATCACGGCCATTTTGTTGGTAGTCTGCACGGCGGCCATTTTCTTGTTTTTCAATAGACGTAACATCTATTTAATCAAAGGTTCGCATTTGTGTAAATAAATCTCATGTATTAAAACAGTATGATAAAAAGAAAGCTAAACCAATAGCTCACTCTAAATGAATACAGAATGGGCATATATTGTAATGCAGAAAATCAAATTGAATAGAAAATATTATATATATATTAAATCACAAAGGGTGTAAAATAGAATAAAAAAGGTCCACATATACACCACAGGGGCCTTAGGGTACATTTAGGCCTAATAAGTTCTATTTCATTCAGGCTACATCAGTCGCACCACCAAAGTAAAGCGAAAAAGTGCCTATAGGCCATACAATCTACAAATAACCTATGTATTAAAAACAATTAATAACAAATAGATATATTATATTATAATATATATATATATATATATATATATATATATATATATATATATATATATATATATATAATATTTGTAAAAGCAGTAATCAGAGTGGATACATAGTAGGTGTATTATGTTAAAAATTACTAAGAAAACTATTGAGGTCAAACTCTACGTTCATACCTCTAGGAATAAGTGTATCCATTTAGACTTTTTGGCTGATTGTCCTAACCTTATGGCTTCCCCTCCATGACCTATTATACTTTTCTATACCCAAAATTGAAGCTGTGAATTATTATGCACTAGTGCAAAATATCTTGAAACATTATGCTTAGGAAAGCCATTTAGAATATTTTGGACATGTTCCTATATCCTTACTTTGAGGGCTCTCTAAGTTCTGCCAACGTATTGTAAATTGCAGCTACACTGTAGTGCATATACGACTCCCTCAGTATGACAACCTATAAAATCTCTAATGGTAAAAGATTGTAGCTATAGCTACTTGTAGCTATAAATTCCGCTCTTTATCTGGAATTTTTATGAATGTCAGCAAGCATAGCAGTTTCTACAGGGGTAAAATCCCTTTCTAGTAAAAAAAGAGTATGCTGCTTTGGGAGGTGGTTCAACCACTGATTTTACAATCAGATCTCTAATGGTAGGAGCTCTTTTATAAATAATATTGGGTCGATCTGGTAGAATCTTCTTAAGGTCTTTGTCATTTTTCAAAATATGCCAATGTCGTTGGACTAGTTTTGCTACCTCTTTATGTTGAATATTGTAGTCCAATATGAGACAATGTGCCTCATGTTGGAATAACTTTTTTGGCTTGTTTTGTAGCATGACTATCCTGTCCATTTCATTCACGTGCTGTATCTGGTTCTCTATCCATAAGTCATCCATATCCTTTTGCTTTAAATCTTTCTCCAATTTGTTTGCCTTGGATCCTGTAGTCTTCTTCTCTCATACAGTTCCTTTTTATCCTTTGTTAGTTGCCCCTTAGGGATATTGTATAGCCAGGGTTTAAAGTGACAGCTATCCATTGACAGGTAGCTACTGGTGTCCACATTCTTGAAAAAAGTTTTCGTCACGATTTTATCTCCCTCTAGGCTAATATTCAAATCCAAAAAGTCAACAGATTTTTCATCTATTTTCCACACCAAGCAAATGTTTTTATCATTATTATTTTGTTCAAAAAGTTTTTCAGAGTGTCCCTATACCCATTCCAAACTATATAATGAGGTCATCGATATACCTTTTTTATATAGGGTGAGTTTGGGAGGGGTATCCGTGCATATACTGCTTTCTCCTCCCATTGTGCCATAAAGGCATTTGCCACACCCGGTGCAAATTTTGCACCCATTGCAATCCCTACTGCTTGTTTGTAATATGTCTGATTATGCCAGAAGTAATTATACTTTAGACAAAAATCAAGGCACTTAAATACTTCCTTTGTTTGCAGATTAGATTGCTGTGGTTCCTAAGAAGCCACTTAGTGGCTAACCAGGCATTCATGTTGAACAATCGTGTACAATGTTGTAACATCAGCCATAGCGAGTAGTTCTGCCCTCTAGGACTGGTAGTGTTTCTTTGCAGTCAAAGTTTTTATTGAAGAATGAAAATGAGACGAAAAAGATGCACAATTCGCAAATTGCAGATGCAACTGCATGAGTTTTATCAATACAATCTATTAAGGCATAAAGTAACCTAAGGATTTATTCTGGTTATTTTCAGCTTATGTGGTTTACATAAAGGTTGATTAAAGCGTATTTAAACAGTTATCAATATGAGCATAAAAACAGAGCAAAATAATTCAGTTTGACCAATATTATTAGATCAGCAATACCCATAGACATGACAAAAGAAAAAAAAGGTAAAATATTGATAATTGCATTCTAACCTGTATGACCATCATCATCCACTATCACAATTATAGCTGAAATTGGGGAACAGAGAAAAGAAAGAAAGGGAAGTGGGCAAAGTAGGGTAGGGTAAGGGTAGGTACTTTGCGAGTTGTGTATTGTTGAAGCCATTTAGTCACAAGAAGTAATGAGATGGACTGTTGGTGTGTAATTTTGGGTACATTAGCCTGGGGAGTGACAGAACCCAGCTGTCACGAAATCCTGAGAATATTTAAAGACCAACCATGGTTGCCAAGTTTTGCGAAATCTTTCCACAGTGCTTTTGTCTTGGGCCAGAGTATCCTCCATTTCACAGATGTCTCCTGTTCGCCCACTCTGAAATGGAAGGGACCAGGGACGAGTTCCAATATAGAGGGATCATTGATTTGGCTGCATTAAGAAGATGCTTTATCAGGGAGTGTTTATCTTTTAAATGAAAAGTTGGCCACGGGCAGCAAGCAACAAGCTGCATGTAAGTTTTTTATTTAGCCTCAGTAATCTTTCTAATTAGCTTCCGAATTTCATTCCAGAAGGGCTTAATCAGGGAGCAGTGCCACCAAATGTGGGTCAAAGAGCACCGTCCGGACTGGCATCTCCAGTAAACTTCTGGTTTTTGTGCATCCCATTTGTGAAGTTTGTCAGGGGTGTTGTAGCAATGTGTCAACAACTTGTAACTCCTTTCTTGAAGTTTTGTGCTAATAGAGCATTTATGTGCTAATATGCAGGCGTATATCTATTGTTTATCTGTTATTTCTTCGTTTAATTCCTCCAACCACCTCCTCCTGTGTTTGCTCACCTTCGTAATCCTGGGACGCTGCATCCATGTATAGGCAATTGAAGTAGCTTTGTCTAGCGGGGTTTTGCTTTGACATGTCAACTCCAGGTCAGTCAAGGGTCTATGTAAATCCTGAGGATTTTTGAATTTTCCTAAGTAGCATATCCACTGACGCATGTGAGGTAGAGGTTTGTTTTTTTTGTTTTTTTTTTTTTTCAGATTTGAGTTTGTCCCCCACGAAGTAATCGCCTACCAACAGAGGAATATTCTGCGATAACAGTTGAAGTGTCATGTTGTGTTCGCCCGGAACAAAGTCAGGACTGTCCTTCAACGGTGTCAGAGGGCTCGGAGAAGTGGTGATCTCCTTTTGTTTAGCTAGGGAGTTTAATATCTCCAATGTTGTGCCAGTGAGAGGGTGTTTGCGTAAGCTAGATGGGTAGCTGTTCCAAGGGACCCGCGGTGAATACTTAAGTGGAATTGGGCATAGGTCTGACTCTAAAGTTACCCAGTCCTTCATGTGTTCGTGGCAATGCCAGTCGATTACTCTAGCTATGTGTGATGCGTAGTAGGGATGCGCTTCGTGTTCGAGTCAAACCCATGTTAGACTCGAACATCGTGTGTTCAGTCATTCACTGAATTACTAATGATATAGGCCGTTTGCACCAAATTAGAGTGGCGCGTCACGGCCCATAATTCACTGCGGCATCGCAGTGCATTGCTGGCTGATGATTGGCCAGGCATGCACTATGACCCATATGCTTGGCCAATCACAGCGCCGTCTGAACAGAGAGCCGTAATTGGCCAAAGCCAAGGAGGCTTTGGCCAATTATGGCTCAGGGGGTTTAGTACACGCCCCACACTATAAAAAGGCCACCTGCACAGCGGCCCTGTGTAGTGTGTTCCCGTGTTCAGATAGAGAGACAGACGGTGTTATTTGATGTAAGTTGGAGTAGGCAGGTCGAGTCAGTTAGCTGCAGTTAGTGTAGTGTGTGTGTGTGTGTGTGTGTGTGTGTGTGTGTGTGTGTGTGTGTGTATATGTGTGTGTGTGTGTGTGTGTATATATATATATATACACACTGTATTAAGTTTAGCTAGATCCTGTTCTTCTCTTCCTAATATACTGACAGGTGTTTTTACAGTATTTCCAGCTACTGTGCTGTGTACCCTGCTCAGTCTCACCTACAGTATAGCAACCTGCAGCCAGGTGCTTGTGTAGGCTCATTGAAGTATTTCCAGCTACTGTACTGTGTACCCCGCACAGTCTCACCTACAGTATTGCAACCTGCAGCCAGGTGCTTGTGTAGGCTCATTGAATTATTTCCAGCTACTGTACTGTGTACCCTGCACAGTCTCACCTACATTATAGCTACCTGCAGCCTGGTGCTTGTGTATATATACATTATATATATTATGTATATGTGTGTGTGTGTGTGTGTGTGTGTGTGTGTGTTTGTGTGTATAATCTATATCCCAGTTTTGTGCAGCTCACTGCAGGCCAATAGTATGTCTGGAAGGCCAACAAGGAGAGGCAGACAGTCACAAGCCAATAAAAGAGGGCAAGCAGGCTCTGTGTCTAGAGGCAACAGTGCTGGTCGTGGACACGGTGCATCCTCATCAGCACGTGGCCGTGGGACACGCTTGGCCTTTTTTTCGGCAGCTGGCTGTGTTGAGCCGCAACATGCGGAAGACTTGGTCGAGTGGATGACCAAGCCGTCCTCATCTTCCTCATCCTCCCTCACCCAGGCTCAGGGTACTTTGTCTGACAAAGCAGCTGCCAACGCGGCCTCTTCCCTCGGCTTAATGGCATCAGTGGCTCCTTCCCTAGCCCCACCATGTCCTCCTAAGGAGTCCCTCAAACTGTTTGACCACAGTGTTGGGTACATGCTCCAGGAGGATGCCCAGCGTTTAGAAGGCTCTGATGATGATACTGAGCTAGATGAAGGCAGTAACATGAGCACGGACAGAGGGAGTGCCCAAGAAGGACAGAAATCTGGCAGTCATGTTCCCCCTGCTGCAGCATACTGCCAGGTTTGCTCCAGTGATGAGGAGGGAGGGGATGATGTCACTGACTCAACGTGGGTACCTGATAGGAGAGAGGAGGAGGAGGCACATCACAGAGGCAGGATGCCCTCCAGGGGCCAGCCTAAGGGCAGCACACTGACTGCATCACACCTCAGAGCTCCGCATGTGCAGGGCGCTGCTGTCTCTGTGCTTTATTCCAAAAGTTCTTTGGTGTGGGCCTTTTTTGAGAAGAGTGCATCAGATCGCACCGCTGCTATTTGCAACATATGTCTCAAGCATATCTCGCGTGGCCAAAACATCTCCCGCTTGGGCACCACATGCTTGACCAGACATATGTTGACCTGCCATAAAGTTTGTTGACAAGCGTACCTAAAAGACCCACACCAAAGAACAAAGAGGACATCTCCTTGCTCCTCATCAGCTGGGATCTCCAACCCCACTATACCTTCAGTCCTCTCTGAGACCTGCTCTGAGAGGAATGAAGGTGTAGAATTAGGTGTGTCACAGCCAAGCGGGCAATCTGCTATCGGTACACCGACGTCAGATTGTAACAGGTAAATTTCCCTGCCTCAGCTGCTGTACCGCAGAAAGAAGTTCGCTCCCAGCCATCCACATGCCCAGCGGTTGAATGCTAGCTTGGCAAAATTTCTAGCACTTCAACTGCTACCTTTAAGTTGGTAGACTCTGCCCCCTTCCGTGAGTTTGTGAAATGTGCGGTTCCTCAGTGGCAGGTTCCCAAAGGCCACTTTTTCTCACGGAAGGCGATTCCGGCTCTCTACCGGCATGTGGAAGGCAATGTCTTGGCCTTGCTGGACAGGGCGGTAAGCGGTAATGTGCATATTACCGCTGACTCATGGTCAGCGGTAATATGCATGGACAGGGACGTTACCTAAGTTTCACGGCACATTGGGTGACTGCTGGCAGCTGGGAAGGATGCAGGACAAGTAGTGCAGTAGTGTTGGAGGTTGTTCCGCCACCACGCCTCCAAAATGCCACTACTGGTGATTCTGACACCTCTCTCCTCCACCCTCTCCTCTTCTTCTTCCTCCATGGCCCTTTCCTGTGCTTTGTCCTCGGAGGTTCTGTCAGCTCTGCAGGGGCAGGTTCAGAGGTGGTTGACGCCACTCCAACTTAAGGCAGGAATGGTGGTTTGCGACAATGGCACCAACCTCCTCTCCGCCCTCCGACAGGGACAAATGACCCGTGTGCCCTGTTTGGCTCACGTCCTTAACTTGGTGGTGCAACGGTTCTTGGGCAGGTACCCGGGCTTACAGGATGTCCTGAGGCAGGCCACGAAAGTCTGTGTGCATTTCCGCCGGTCATATAATGCCAGTGCTTGGCTGGCAGACATCCAAAAGGAATTTAACCTGCCCAAGAACCGCCTAATCTGTGACATGCCCACCAGGTAGAACTCAACGTTGGCCATGCTGCAGTGGCTGCACTCGCAGCAGAGGGCCATCAATAAGTACCTGTGTGACCATGGCACCAGGACAGGGTCAGGGGAGCTTGGTTTTTTTCCCCACACCAGTGGGCCATGATCAGGAATGCATGCACTGTCCTGCCACCATTTGAGGAGGCCACGAGGATGGTGAGCAGTGACAGTGAATGCATCAGTGACACTGTCCCCCTTGTCTACCTGTTGGAGCACACTCTGCGTGGAATAATGGACAGGGCACTTGAGACAGAACAGAGGCAGGAAGAGGAGGACTTCCTTAGCTCTCAAGGCCCCCTTTATCCAGACAGTGTTCCTGCGTGCCCGCTGATCACACAGGAAGAGGAGGAGGAGGAGGATTGTGTCAGCATGGAAGTGGAGCCTGGCACTCAGCATCAGCAGCAGTCTTTAAGGGATCATTTACAGTCCCAAGAAACCCATGGACTTGTACGTGGCTGGTAGGAGGTGGCTGCGGATCATGTCGTCCTTGGTGACCCAGAGGACTCCGGACCGAATGCCTCAGCAAACCTATGCTGCATGGCCTCCCTGATCCCGCAAAGCCTGCGGAAGGATCCTTATATTCGTGGTATCAAGGAGAGGGATCAATACTGACTGGCAACCCTCTTTGATCCACGTTACAAGGGTTAGGTTGCGGACCTTATCTTGCTGTTGCAGAGGGAGCAGAGGATGAAACATCTTCGGGAGGCCTTGCAGAAAGGTCTGTGCAATGCGTTCCCAGAGACTAGGAGGTTACAAACTCCTGTTCCTGGACAACGTGTTGCTGAGGCTTTGGTCAGTCAAAGAAGGAGTGGTGGAGAAGGTGGCCATCTGATCGTGTGTGGGCTCCATCGGACATTTTCCATCGGAATTCCGACACACAAAGTTTGAGAGCGGGCTATAAAATTTTCCGACAACAAAATCTGATCGCGTCAATTCTGACCATGTGTGGACAATTCTGCCGCACAAAGTGCCACGCATGCTCAGAATAAATTCTGAGACGGAACTGCTCAGTCTGGTAAAATAAGCATTCGGAATGGATATAGCACTTTCGTCACCCTGCAATGTTTTAACGTGTTTAATGCAGCGCACTTTCTTCTTCTTTATAATACTAGAAGAATGAAGTAGTTTTGCTGCTCATATTCACACAGACTTCTCACAAACTTCTTCCTTAATTATTTATCGTGATTTCATCAATATAATATTTTTATTTGTCACATCTGCTGAAAAAATACTATTTTTGGGATGTTTTTAGTTTTAATTAGTTTTTTTAGGTATTTTTTAAAATCATGATCTTGTTTTATTATTTTTTTTTTGTTTTGTTTACTCCAGAATAGTTTTGGGTGTGTTTTGTGTGTCAAGTTACCACAACACCATTATTATCTTGTATTATTTAATCTCAAGGAAGTTGCGTTGTGTTGGTGTCTCTTGTTAATTTGACATTGTATTTTTGAAATCTACCTGCCTACTCACAAACTGTCCTTTTTGAAGGAAAACACACATAGGCGAGTATAATAAAACAAACCAAAAATGTATTAAGGGCTCATAACCAAAGAAAGAGGGAGGCAACGCTGGAGAAACAGCAGAAATTGGCGAAGCCTTTGGTCACCAGGGCACACATCAACTATTTCAAGGCAAAATTGGTTTCCTGAGGAGTCCTTATCTAAGGGAGTTCAATCTGGTCTAGAAGTCCAAGAGAATCATGAACAGCAGCAGATGACCTGTATGTCCCCAGGCTGTGGTCATACAGGAGCCTGCATCTTTTGTCAGACCAGACTGAACCCAGGTCATCACTCTCTGGTCTTCCTTCCACGCTTCCTTCCACACTGTGTCTGTGGTGGTGGAGGTGTGGCAGGAGGAGGATGGTCCAACTCACTCAGGTGGGTATTGGGTGTGATTTTCCCCCCTCAACCCCTTATTTAAGTTTTGATAAATGAGTTCCTCACACATGAGGCGTTGTCCCTTCTGCATGTCCTTCAGTTTTGTGGCAGGCAAAGGCCTCTTCACGAGTGGGGAAGGCTCTGAGGGACGCAGAAGCCTCCTGAATCAGCCTGAGTGCGGAATCCTGCATGTTGCTCCAGTTCCTGGGTCTTTTGTTTGGAAGGCGGAGGGGAGGGACCTGCGATTCTGTCAGGCTCCTACTGGGCCCGGCCTCCTCCTGGCTGCCACATTCCACTGCCTCCTCCTGTGTGCCACATTCCACAGCCTCCTCCTGGCTGAGGTCTTCCTGTGTATGAAAAAGGGACATAGTTTTAGTTTTTACTTCATCAATCACACACAATTTTCATCTCATGACTCTTGCATATTGAATGTTAACAAATATAACAGATTATCATTCTGGGCCCAACATTTGTCATTCTTGTCCCAATTATTTTTGCCCACTACTGTCTATTGATATGTAAAACACTTTATTAAATCAGCAATTAGTGATCAATAATAAAATCTAGTAAACATCATTTATTTATTGACCAGAAATCTGTAGAAGAATGCTATACCTGGCTCCAGCTGGACTCCTCCACTTCTTCCTGGCTGGAAGTCCCAGGTTGGACATCGGAAGCCTCAGCTGGGGTGGAAGATAGGGTGGAAGGAAGAGTGGAGAGGGATTCCCTTATTTTAGTCTGGTCTGACAGAAAACAAAGTCTCTCATAGTACCACAGCTTGGGGACATAAATGTCATCTGCTGCAGCTCCTGATCTCTGTGAATCCTGGACCTTCTTGCGCTCCCTAAGATAAGTGCTCCTCAGGCCACCAATTTTGGCTTTTAAATAGGGGATGGTTGCTGTGGGGACCACCGGCTTCACCAACTCCAGCAGTTTCTCCAGCGCTGTCTGCCTCTTTTGTTTAAGATTATACTGTTGATGTTTGATCTGCCACAGACAGGGCAGCTCCCTGCACTTGTCTATGAACAGGGGAAGGAAGTTGTGGTCATTGAAGCCACCCATTTTATCTGCAATACACAAGACAAACCCTAATGTCAGGCTAAAGTCTGCTAATCTTGTCCCAATATAGGTCTCAATCATCTATAAGCAGTATAGGCCCAAGTTTAAATGTTACCTTCGTTATCACGATCGGCGCTTCCGATACTCCTTCCTCCGCTCACAGATCGTACGTACTACGCACGCGTCTTATGCTTTATATACACTGCACAAGCATGACACTCCGCCCGCCCCTGACGTTCTTTCTAGTCTATTCCCCGCCCCTTCTCGTTCAGCGCAATGGGAACGAGCACATGGCAGAGACAGAGCAGGTGCGTGCTAATTACAGCAACGAGGAGGAGGTAAGCCCGGAGCCAGAAACGTCCCGATCTCGGTGGAGACGAATTAAAGCCTTAAATATGTCCTTTGTGGAGATGGTCGACATACTGAAAAGGGCCGACTATGATGGGAAGTATGGACCTTACCCAAACCCAAATGTAAGAAAGGCCAAGATCATGGCAAAAGTTGTGAAGAGTCTGCAGAAGAATTTTAGGGTACATCGATCCAAGGATCAACTCAGGAAGCGGTGGTCGGACCTCAAATTAAGGGAACACGATCAGTATAGAAGGATCAGGAGAGTGCTGCAAAAAAGTAAGTAGTTGTCCTGTGTTCCTATTCTTTAGTTTTTAAAGTTCGTGCTGCTCCATGTGCTTTTCTTTACTGTTGTACAGTTTAAAATGGCAACTTTCATGTTCATGGACACATTATTAGTTCGTAGGAAACATTGTTCGTTCGGCCTAGAAAACACCATGTTTTGGCCAGATGCATTTCAATACATTTTTGCTAGCCTACTTCTCTTAAAATAATTTTGTTGTCCAGGTGGGTTTGTAACTAGAATGAAATGCAAACGAGATTCTGTGTAAGGAGAGGACACTCAGCAGCTGTTTACACATCTGAACGCTGGAGCACTAGTGTGGGACACCAGAAGACCCTTTTTATTAGGGGGTCCCACACAGGTGCTCCAATGGATACTATAGGGGTGTCTCCATCTGTGAAGCTTGTCCAAAACAGGTAAGTATTTAAGCTTGACAAAGTGACAAAATATTTCTTCATCTTGGAACTCTGCCAAAACAGGCAATTGTACCCCACTTCCAAGCAATATTTCATATTCCTATTTCTGACATCAAATATCTGTGTGCTAAGTATACCTATTTTTTTTTACATAGGGGAGAAAAGACTCGGAGGGCACCACTCATCAGAGGAGACAACAGACCCCCACCTCAGGAAGAAGGGGAAATCCCCCAAAGCCAACAGGAGGAGGAGGAGGGAGACGTGGTGAAAATTGTCACCACAACAGGTGAGTGTCTGCGACCACAGGCTCAGGTAAGAGATGGATGCCGGCATATATATAATACATGGTGTGTTTTTGTTTCTATATTTTTAGGTGATCGTGATGTTGGTCGTGATGGATGAAGGTCATTTCACCAGTGAAAGTGCCCAGATCCTGATCGGGGAGATCATGGGGTGTAATAGGGACTTGGAAAACATCAAGCAAAACATCAATGATGTTCAAAACAAAATGAAGAACATCATTGATGTTTTAGGGGGAGTTTAAAACCCCTCGAAATCCCTAATTTTTAGCTGGCTTTTTTTTTTCCATAATTTTTTGCACCTTTTTTAAAATATTCTCAAAGCCAAATTTAGAAGATGCACACAATGTGTCAACATGTGCTATCTGCCATCACGGGAGATCAATGTAGGTGTTTTGGGGGTGCAACCCCTTCCTCAATAATAAAGTAGCTGAGAGGAAGGGGTTGGACCCACAAAACATGTCCATTTATCCCCCATGATGGCAGCTAGCACATGTTGACATTCGGCAATTTTTGTGTATCTTCAAAATTTGGCTTTTCCAGGGGTGACTTCACCCCATCTGCTGAATGCAATATCAAACACAGTTTATAAATACTCATGTCTGATATTGCCTTCAATTTCTACAACAGTTGAACTTTGTAAGTTCCAAATTTGTGTATTTATTGTTGGTTTTAAACATGCCTGTTTTACCTTAAAAAGACATTTCTACTTTTATTAATGTCACCTATAAATATTGTATACAACAAACATGTTGGCTTGTTTTAAAAAGCTTTTATAAATGCACATGTGATTGTGCTTGGATTAAAAATATTGAGAATCAACAATGTGTGGCTTCTCCTTTCAATGCTCCTAAACTTTTTTTGTGTGAAAATTGTTGCTTTCTGTGACAATGGGGGTTGTTTCCTAAGGGCAAATCCACTTTGCACTACAAGTGCAGCTTCAGTGCAGTCTCAAGTGCACTTGTAGTGCAAAGTGTCTTTGCCTTTAGTAAATAACACCCAACAGTGCTTTATAATTTTACACAATCACTCCATTTTCATGACTGCCCAAATTTATGTCATGGTCAGCTAAAAGAAACACAAGCAGTAAAGGTAAGCAAATATTTTTGAAGGTAAAATTTTTATTTCATTTAAAAAAAGGCTCAGACATTGTCTGGCATATTGATGGCCCCCCTACCCGCAAAGTATTCCATGTATCTTAGATGGACCTCGAGGGCACTCAGGGGGGGCAAGCCAGGACGGTCAGCTTCAAGTGCCGTCAGGGTTGGTTCATTTAGATTAATTCCGGATTCAGGCCCAACTGAGCCAGCATAGTTCACAGGATTTCACCTTAAAAAGTTATGGAGAACACAGCAAGCCAGGATGATGTGATTCAGTTTATACTCCGCCATGTGTATGGGTGTAAAAAATAGGCGGAACCGGCTGGCCATTATTCCAAACGTGTTCTCCACCACTCTTCAGGCTCTGGCCAGCCGGTAATTAAAAACCCTCTGGTCCGGGGTGAGGGTCCTCATAGGGAATGGTCGCATAAGATGGTCTCCCAGCGCAAACGCTTCATCCGCAACAAAGATGAATGGGAGTCCTTCCGTCTTCTGGAGATGGCAAGCCCAAGCTGCCATTCTGGAGATGCCTGTAGAACTCCGTCTGGGTGATGACTCCACCATCTGACATCCGGCCATTCTTCCCCATGTCCACATACAGGAACTCATAAGTAGCCGACACCACCGCCAGCATCACAATACTATTGAACCCCTTGTAGTATGACCCCGAGTTGGGTGGTGGGACGATGTGGACGTGTTTCCCATCAATTGCCCCTCCGCACTTAGGAAAGTCCCACCGCTGGGCAAAGTGGAAGGCCACAGTCTGCCATTCCTGTGGGTTGGAAGGAAACTGTGGAGTCAACAGAGAGTTCAAGGCATCTCTAAGAGGATCTGTTAGTATGTTAACAAAGGTCTTATAGTAAGTGGAAGAAAACGGTCCAGTCCAGGGCTTTTACCCGATTTGAGCTGTTTAATAGCTTGCCTAAGTTCAGAAGATGAGATTGGGGCTTTAAGTAGTTCGGAGTCAAGGTTTGTTAGAGTTGGGAGGCCACTTTTTGTTAGGTATTCCTGAATTATTTGTTCTCTATCCCCCTCCATGTGCGGTTGTCTGCGTTGTGGGGGTAGATTGTATAACTTTGTGTAGAAATTGTAAAAGTGTTCGGCTATCACTTCTGATGCTACGTCAAGTTTTCCTCTCTTATTTTTAATGCCAGCAATATTGTTGGCACAATTATGTTTCCTCAGTGCTTTCGCCAGGAACCTACCCGCCTTGTTCCCCAACTCGTAATAAATTTGCTTTTTGAAAAATAACATTAGTTTAGCTCTGGAATCAAGCAACTGTTGCAGGTCTTTTCTGGCATCTAGTAGTTCTTTAGCTAAGTCTATCGAGGGGGATTGCTTATGTAGTGTTTCTAAGACGCTGATCTGTGTTATCAATTTCTTTATGTTGGCTTCCCTCTCTTTTTTGCATCTGGAACCAATCAATCAATGTCCCTCGAATAGTACATTTATGTGCTTCCCACACCATTAGTGGGTCTGCCTCCGGGGTGGCATTACTTTTTTAAAAAATCAGGTTGTTGGTTATTGCGGAGAGGAGTGACAGATCAGTCAACAATGAAGTGTTAAGTCTCCATGTTGGTTGCTGTTGTGTAGCGCCCTGTAAGTCCAGAGAGAGGGAGATTGGGGAGTGATCCGAGATCGTCTGGATGCCTATGCATGCCCCAACTACCTTTTTAAAAGGTCTCTCTGTGATACAAATACACAATCCAACCTCGCGTATCTAGCGTGTGGGGTTGAGAAGTGCGTGCAGTCCCTTCCCTCTGGATTAAGAAAGCGCCATGTGTCTAATAACTGTAGGGTCTGTAAAAGGGACTTGATCTTTTTAGGAATTCTGTATGTGATACAGGTCTTTCCATTGGAGATATCGAGAAGGGGGTTTAAAGGCACGTTAAAGTCCCCCCCCCAGTATCAGACATCCTACAGCGAATCCCTGGAGTTGTGTTGACCGAACGAGACGTGGGCTCTGTTTGGAAAGTATACGTTTGCTAGGGTTATTGGGGTGCCCCATATGACCCCTTCAAAATCACGAATCTGCCCTCTGGATCACACATTTGTTCAGACAACTCAAAGGGAGCATCTCTGCTAATCAATATTGAAACCCCCTTGGACCTGGAGTCATCAATCGTGGCATGAAACACCCTTGGAAAGTATGAATTAGTAAATTTTGCTATGTGATGTGTCTTAAAATGGGTCTCCTGGAGGAACACAAAATGTGGCTTACCTTTTTTAAGTTCCCTCAAAATGGTTGCAACGTTCAGGGATGTTTAGCCTCTGTTATGTGAAATCACTAAGGGCAACACCCCAGAGACGAATAGACCATGGTGGTAGGTCAGGAGGAGGTGATCGGAGGTCCGGACTGCAAAAATATAATAATTTTATGAAGATTAGTATCTATGTCAAACATCTTGGATAACAATCCTACAACAGTCCTATCAAGTACCTTGTAGAGAACAGAAGTAAAGGGAGGTAGAGAAAGGGAGTGGGGAAAAGAAACTTTTTGAAGTTGCAAGAGAATGTCTCACTAGTAGTCCTTTCTCCGGATCGGCTATTTGCCCCTCCAGAGAAAGGCACTTGCCAACATAGTGTAGTAAATCCCTCGTCTCAACTAGGGGACAAGGGACACTCTGTGGGGTCACCGGGAGGCGACAACAACTAGGTGTCAGCTCACCTGTTAACTTATTGTAAATATAAATCAAACAAATAAACTTAAAAGGATCGACCTAACTAATGCACACACAGCCATAAAGGCTGTAACTGAGATTTTTGAACTGTTATACACCCGACCATGGTGTATGCTATAAATCTAGGCAAACATATTAAGAAATCTGAACAGGAAGTGATATAAAAGCATCCTCTACTGTGACTCTTTCATGTTAACTTTCTCAACCAATGATAGGCATTGAATAAATGCGATTTGACCCTGGGCAGATCTAAGAAAAGTAAAATAAATGGTTCATTGAATCAAAGCAAACAGCACAAAACCCATAATGCAATAGGTAATCATCTCAGGGCGTGTGGGATGAGCCTCCTGTATGATCTGGGAGCACCGGCTAAATGAGCTGATCCATTTTAGGGTCACCTCATGAGTCAGGCAGTAATAGTTCGAGCTGACTACATAACTGAAAACATGCCATGTCCAGGGCGTATCAGTAGAGGGATCAAATGGAGTCACAGCAAAACCCTAGATACTTCCCTAGCTATGTAGATTCTCCACTGAGCAATCCTAATTTGCTCCGGTGTAGCACCAATGCAAAGTTGTGGGGAGAAGAAATGCCTCCATCGGTGTAGTATATTTAAAACTCTAAAGTTATATTTATTCAGGTACCAAATAGGTGGACTCTTACATTGACAAATTAAAAACAAGCAAAGAACAATAACAACGGTGTTCTCAGCGCCTTCTCACGTCATTCTGCATGACTCTGGTATAAGATATTTTGATTCTTTTGTGTTCAAGATGTACTTTTTGATTCCTAAATTGACCAGGAGTTCTAGCTCCTTCTTGTATTTGATAGTTGGATTACCCAATAGTTTGATATACATTTCTTCATCTTGTAGTTGCCTGTTTAATTCACTCTGGTATTGTTGTTTGTATTGTAATACCACCCCTCCCCCTTTGTCAGCTGGACGTATTACAGACTCCAAGCGAAAAAGAGAATAGTAGGAAAGAACGTTGTGAATCTGAGTGGCATACCTATTACAACTGAAGAACTGGCTGTGTTAGACAAAGGATTGAAACATGCACCTAACACAACCAGTTCTTCAGTTCTACACCCTTGCTGATTTAGTATATATCTAATATTTTCTATTCAATTTGATTCTCTGCATTACAATATATGCCCATTCTGTATTCATTTAGCGTGGGCTATTGGTTTAGCTTTCTTTTTATCATACCGTTTTAATACATGAAATTTATTTACACAAGTGGACCTTTGATTAAAATCAATGTTGCATCTATTGAACCACAAGAAAATGGCCACCATGTGCGCCGTGTAGACAACCAAAAAAATGACCGTGATGTAAACATGAGCCACAAGAAAATGGCCGCTATGCGCGCCATATAGACAACCAACAAAATGGCCGCAATGTCAATATAGAGCGAACCACCAAAAAAATGGCCGCTCTATCATTTGCGGTTTCACGTCATTTAAACCTGGCCTGTACAGCCAATCCGGTTCCCCAGATGAAGACACATGATGTGTCATAATGCGTAGGGAGTGGCCGGAGTCAGACGCACCATGGAAGTGACGTGAGAAGGCGCTGAGAACGCCGTTGTTGTTATTCTTTGCTTGTTTTTAATTTGTCAATGTAAGAGTCCACTTATTTGGTACCCGAATAAATATTACTTTAGACTTTTAAATGTACTACACCATTGGAGGCATTTCTTTTCTCTTTTCCCCACAATTTTGCATTGGTGCTACACCGGAGCAAATTAGGACAGCTCAGTGGAGAATCTACATAGCTGGAGAAGTATCTAGGGTTCCATCAGCAGTGTATGTAATCAAAGGTGAGAGTTCTGTGAGACTAGTGTTCGAAGAGGGAATTTGTGGAGTTAATTTACGGACAATAGAATATTATACATTTGCCCAGCCGCCTATTTGGAGTCTCTCCCAACACTTTACACCTGTTTTAGGACGTTTATATAGTGTTTTTTTTTATTTTATTTTTTTATTAACGTATTTATTCATCCATCTTTTAGGACTTTTATTACCATTTGAACATTTTTTGCACATTTATATGTTCTTCCTTTGCATTGCTTGCACCCTCTAGTAGAGGTATCATTCTTTTTGTATTTTAATATTTTTGCACTTTATTTATCCCTTTGGGGACCTTTTTTGATGTTTTAGAGTGATTTTTATTACCGCGCGAGATCACTGTTTCATTTGTTTCATTTGTTTGTTTCATTTGTGTATTGTGAACACTACCAGGTTTTGCTGCTGGTTTTATTTTTATCACTTTATTTCTGTAGATGGGTACATTTTAGGGATGCACCGATGCCACTTTTTTGACACCGAGTACGAGTACCGATACTTAACATAATGTACTCGCCGATACAAATTACCGATACCTGATTTTGGTCATGTGACCATTTAAAAAATAAATATTGAAAAATTACACATTTTCACCATAATATGAGGTATTGAAACGCAGTCAAAAGATTATGAAAGAGAACATGTTTATTTGCTGGTCACAAAGTTATATAAAGTTATTATTATTATAAAAAATAATGTCAATGTCTTTAATGACATGTACATTGCAAGTTTACAATGTTTAGGCATGAGGAGAAGCAAGAACAGTACAGTACCTCAGTCAACTCACAACACAAGACATTATTTATAAAATTTCAAAAACACCCCCAAAAAAACGTGTTTGTTTCCAGTTCAACTTACACGTGTGTAAGAGAAACACATTTCACAAACAGAACATTCCAGGATGGCAAGGATGTGTTAGGTTGGAATGTAGGCTGCAGTAAGGCCTCATGCACAGCTCAAAGCAGCTGCTTCTCCAGGTGTTTTAGCTCTTTTGAGCTTTTTTTTTCTCTACCCGTTACCTCTTCCCCTCCATGTTAGCCTATGTGTTCAATTATGGCCATTGGCCAAGGAACACTATGCGGTTTCAGAAGTTTAGTGGCAGGGCAGCTTATAGGCAGCAGGCAGAAAAAAAAAATCCAAAGAAATTGGAAATGGAAATCTTTGGATTTTTTTTTTTAGGCCTGTAAACTTTCCTGCCACTAAACTCCTGAAACTAGTGTGCAATGGGCTGACATGGAGGGGTGATGTTAACAGGCAGTTAAAAAGCTTAAACTCCTTGAGGAGCAGGGAGGCGCATGCGTGGCAGCGTCCAATATGGCCGCTTAGACCGGGAGCTCCGCGCCACTCCAGCCTAACATCTCACACCGCGGCTATCTGAGTCCTCGTTCCGGCTCGGCAACAACACCAGCCGACCGGGGACACCCCCTACCACCGCCCGATGTCCTCAGGTACTGCAAGGAGAAATTTGGCCCATGAATTGGAATCAGCAGCGGCGCGGCCCGGCCAATCCAAGATGGCGGCCGCTACCTCACGAGGCACAGCACACACTGAAGAATCCATTGCAGACCAGGACCATGCCGATCTCCCTGTCTCACATCCACTGACAGACACAGTGAGTACTCCACCACAAGCGGCCCCCTCACCTGCATCTACTGAATCCCTATTGGGGAGAACACTGGGAGTATTAACCCACACACCACTGCAGCAGATGCCGCTCAGCCCAGACCCCTGGGAGCAGGAAACATGGGACCCCTCTCTCACACCCACAGACTTCCCCTCCATGATGGCAGCATTCTATAAAATGCTGACCAGAGGCCTGTCCCATAATGCAGCACAGATCACAGCCTCCATCCATGCTGATCTGCAGCAAATAGGCAAGAATAGAGGTGATTGAACAGAAATCTGACCAAGCAGCCCTGAGAATCAATCAGAATACTGCCAGAATCCAGGAGCTCCAAGACCGAGGTGGCAACTTCTAAAATTGATAACCTCGAGAACAGGTCGAGACGCTACAATTTCAGAATACGAGGACTCCCAGAATCCGTTAAAGAAGTCCGTCCGGCGGTTCAGGAATTCATCAAAACCCTAATACCTGATATCCCGGTGCACCGCCTGGAGCTTGACAGAGCCCACAGAGCGCTTCAACCTCCCCGTCCTGACGGCCTACCAAGGGACGTTATAGTGAAACCGCACTTGTATGCGGTCAAAGAAGAAGTGATGAAGCTATCCCGCTCGGCGGAGAAACTGGAGATGATGGGTCACCAGATCCAAATTTTTACGGATCTCTCCCCATACACGGTACAAAAGCGACGATCGCTGAAACCACTGCTGCAAGCCCTAGCTAGCAGAGATATCACTTACAGATGGGCTTTCCCGCTTCGCCTGAACTTCACGTACTGCAACAAACCTTATAACTTCTCCTCCTTTTCTGAAGGTGAACGACTATTCCTACATCTAGGCCTAATTACCCAGGAACTGCCACCTCTCCAGATCCAAAAAGGAGCGCAATCCTCTAAATGACCGCCGCCTGCTAGCCCGCTGTCCCAAGTGTGGCTAAAACAGCAACCTAAACGCTCACGAGAGTCCTTCCCACCATGAGCTGGCTTGACTACTATCAACATTTCTTCAATTTCCCGCTTCCCTTTTGGAACTGTGTTCGCGGTCAACCTCCCGCCATCGAAATGGCGCGATGATGCCACTGAGTTTACTTCGGGAATGGCCCCAAGTTCCACAGGGGAAGATTGTTCAATTCAACTGGCTTTTCCTGCAACGCCCTGGATACCCGTGTTTCCTGGTTTCTTTTACAAACAAGTTTTCTTTTTCTTCACTAAGGACTTTCTTTCTGGGTTTTAAAAATTTTAAATGTATCAAATTTTCCCTTTTTTTTTTGCCCCAGATGATCGCCTATACGAACAATTGTGGGTATCTCGTCCTCTCCCATGATTGGTAACGGGCGTCACCACAACACTATTACTATCCATACCCACCGTGCTAAGGGGTGACGCGTAATGCTGAGTGGGGGGTGGGGGATAGACCATTCATACCTGAATACGCACTATTTTTACGCCCACAGGGCTCAGACTTTAAGTTCCTTACACTGTTCTCATTACCTATTAAGGTGGGGGTGACTGGAGTGGTCACCGTGCACCTCTGTCTGACGCCAATAGGTGAACTTCCTCTGAATCCCCTGTCGGAGTCAGATCTCCATGTCCACTCTAGGACGTCTTGGATTTCCTCTGGGAAAAGGATGGGGCAGGGATGGGTCCCTCCCCAGACCTAGTGGGACTGGGTTCGTATTGTATAATGTTTTTTATAATACATCTTCTCTCCCTTCTTTTTTTTCTTATTCCATTTCTCGCTATGCTCTTCCCTCCCCCTTCTTCCTTCCCCACCCCTCCTATCCTTCCTCGGCTACAGGGTCTTGCTGGACTTCCTACCTTGAGATCGGATCGCAGTGGTGATCGGGGGGGCTCTCATCTGCCAGAGAAGGCGTCAACAACGGGTAAGTTTACCTTACACACAGCTTCAAACGTACAAATACACCATGACTGACGCCCAACCAATGAACCCGATCATCAGGATCTTCTCCCATAATGTGCAGGGACTCAACTCCCCAGTAAAAAGATGCAAAATTATGCAACAGCTCCACACACTGCACGCGGATGTAGCGTTGCTTCAAGAGACACACTTCCCAGCTACCTACAATCCCTCATTCCTCCACAAAAACTTCACTCAATTCTACCTAAACGCGGCCAACAAGACAAGAGGGGTTGCAGTTTGTTTCTCGAACAGGGCTCAATTCTCTCTCACCAAAATAGTTAAAGATCCAGATGGCCAGTACATCCTAATTACTGGTACAATCAACGGGGAGACGTACACATTTGTGTCCTATTACGCCCCTAACACACACCAAGACAAATTTTTTGAAACTGTTCATTAGACCCTGCAACCTCACTTTCTTGGCACAGTAGTTCTGGGTGGGGACTCTAACACACCTTTTGATCTCTCCTCAGACAAGTCCAACCCCCAGATCCCAAAAGCCAAGAGACCTCCTAAACGTAGCCTGCGGGTAGCGCAGACCATTCAATCTCATGGCTTGGTTGATATATGGAGGGAAATGAACCCCCGAACCAGGGACTACACACACTACTCCATCCCACATCGCATGCACTCCAGGATAGACCACATCTTTGTTCTCTCACATACAATCCCAAGGGTGGAGGCCTCCAAAATACACAATACTTCCTTATCTGACCATTCCATGATGACCCTTACCCTCAGGGGTGGAGTCGGAGAGAGGGGGCCCTTCAAATGGCGCCTCAATGCAGCTCTGTTGAGCAATCCGGCACATTGCACACTACTAGACACCACACTAGCGGAATACTTTCAGGACAACGACACTGATTCGATCTCACCAGGCACTTTGTGGGAGGCACATAAGGCGGTGATGAGAGGTAGACTCATCCAGCTTTCATCCCAAATTAGACGGGAAAGGAGGGCAGAAATACAACAGTTGACGGAAGGCTTTCGTACGCTCAGTAAACGCCATAAAAGCAACCCCACCCCGGACAGTTCGGCTAAACTTGACTCAGCTCGAATCAGACTAAATCTCTCCCTCACTACCTCAGCTGAGAAACATCTAAGATGGACTGGGGCTCGTTTTTATTACCAAAAAGACAGGATAGGCTCTAAACTAGCAGCTAAACTGAGCCCAAAGACGCGCGTCCTTGCCTACCCAAAAATTTGCACCAAGACAGGGAATTTAACCCAAAATCCAATGGGAGTCATGAACTCCTTCCACGACTTCTACTCGCACCTTTATAAGGCCCTACCTCAATCACACCCCAAGACAAGAACGGCATTTCTCCATGATCTCAACTTGCCCCACCTAAAACGTACCCACCAAGAACTACTGGATAAACCTTTCTCCTCAGACGAAATAGTAGACGTGATAAAATCTTTAAAATTAGCCTCTACTCCAGGACCTGATGGCTTCTCGGTCTGTTACTATAAAAAATTCGGAGTACGCCTAGCTCCCTACATGGCTCGCTTCTTTAACTCTCTCCGGGATGGAGCCCCCCTACCTAGTGATTCAAATACAGCTTTTATATCAGTTATACCCAAACCAGGGAAAGACACGAGCGAGGTGGGCAATTATCGGCCCATCTCGTTGATAAATAACGACCTCAAGATTATGACAAAAATCTTAGCAACAAGACTGTCCGGCTTCATAGCCGGATACATACACGGGGATCAGGTGGGCTTCATCCCGGGGAGACAGGGACCGGACCAAATTCGTAGGACAGTTGACCTGATCTTCCTTCTACAATCTCAATGGGACCGGGGGCCACATCAGGAAGGCTTCCTGTTATCTTTAGATCTACAGAAGGCCTTCGACTCTGTGTCCTGGTCGTACCTATTTGATATTTTGGAACGATGGGGGTTTGGTGCTAAATTCCTTAGACTAATACACACCTTTTACTCTAACCCGACGGCACAAGTGTGTCTAATGGGGCACTACTCTGCTCCCTTTGAAATTAACAGAGGAACAAGGCAGGGATGTCCTCTATCTCCCTTGATCTTCGCGATAGCGATAGAAACACTGGCCATATCCATCAGAACAAACGCGGATATAAAAGGAGTTAAATGCGGCCAAGAGGAACATAAGTGTGCCCTCTTTGCTGACGACATGCTATTGTTCCTAACATCACCACTAATCTCCACCCTCAATGTGTTCCGACTACTTAGGGAGTTTGGGAATATTTCTGGTCTCCAAGTAAATGTAACCAAATCGATAGCCCTAAACATATCTGTACGACCACAATTAATAGACCAACTCAAACAACACTTTTCCTTCGCTTGGGCAGAAGACGCGATTCCCTATCTAGGAATCAAACTAACCAACAGTATAGGCAGTCTCTATAATGCCAACTATCCTCCTATGTTCAGCTCTCTTGAAGCAGACCTTAAAAGGTGGTCGAAGGGGGGACTATCCTGGCTCGGCAGACTAAATGCTGTGAAAATTACATTACTGCCCCGTTTACTATACCTCTTCCGCTCCCTCCCTATTCCTATTAAAAAATCCACTCTGACCAAACTGCAATCCAAGATTGTCTGCTTCGTCTGGGGGGACCGAGGTAACCGGTTTGCGAAGGAGACTCTTCTCCGACTTAAAACCCAAGGCGGATTGGGACTCCCCAACCTATGGCTCTACTATCAAGCAGCCCAACTAGCTCAGTTTTCCATCATATATTCTAGGGGCCACAAACCTGACTGGGTCTCCATAGAAAGACAGGCAGTCCCACGTTACACGCTCGACTATTTAATCTGGAGACCGGCAAAACACAGACCAGTTATCCTAGCACCAACATTATTTCACTCCCTGACACTCTGTGATAAGATACATACACACACAAAACTGATATCTCCCCTGAGACCACTTGCTCATCTCTTCCACAATCCAGACTTTCCCCCAGGTATGAATATATACACCTTTCGCTGGTGGTTGAACAAGGGACTTTTCAGGATAGGACATTTCCTAACATCAAACGGTCCCATAACATTAGGGCATTGTCAGAGCAAAATGGACATGCCAACATCTGAAAAGTTCAGACTTTCACAGATCAGGCACTTCCTGCATAGCCTTCGGTCTGACAAGTCGACCCCTCCCAAAGCAACTATATATGAACAATGGTGTTCCAACATTGGAGCTCAAAGAGGTGGAATCTCCATCATATACGCTTCTCTGGCAGATAGGGAAGAATCTCCGACATACGCTCGATCCTGGGAAGAAGATCTCGACATCCAACTGGACCCCGCCCAATGGTTTCAGGCCTTCCGCAGATCAAGTAAAGGTATTTTAAACATCTCACTGATTGAAGCTAACATTAAAGTGCTCACTAAATGGTACTATGTGCCAGCTCGGCTTTCCAAGATTTACCCAGATGCCTCCCCCATCTGTTTTAGAGGATGAGGGCATGTAGGCACGATGCTCCATATATGGTGGACCTGTCCCCGTATAAGAAGCTTCTGGAACAGATTCCTCCATGTATTACGACAAGTTACAAAAACCCAAGTTCCTCAAGATCCCGCGTACATTCTCTTGAACTGCAGGGTGCACAATGCCTCTAAGAACACTCAACAACTTATATTCTTTATGTGCCTGGGAGCTAAGATTACCTTAGCTAAAGCCTGGAAAAAAACAGCGGTTTCGCTGCTAGCTGCCAAACGAAAAATATCCTGGATCATGACACAGGAACAGATAGTAGCGAAGCTGATGGACACGGTCCAACGCTTTGAAAGGGTCTGGGAACCATGGGCTTCCCATATCAAGATCCCGCTTTACCCGGGTCACCTACATACATGAAGGAATTTCCAGTAAGACCACTTCCCTCTCCCACTTCCCTCCTTCTTTTCTTTCCTATTACTCTCCCCCACTTTCTCTCTTACATATCTCTCATGGTGTATTACATCAGATTTGTTATCGGCATATCGTGGGCTTTACACCTCGATCTTCATAGAGCAATTTGCCACTCATAGTTTGTCCTGATAACTAGGCTCTCGATTGTGATTGAACTACCCCAACTCGTATAGCCCTCTTCACCCCATGTTGCGATCCGGAAGTCAGCCGGGACGGGCATCCCCTGGTTGGGAGGGAGGGTCGCGGGTGGGATACATCATCGGGCTGGGGCCACGGGCTCTGTCACCCCACAGTGTGAACCCATAGGGGTGGGGTGGTGGTCCCGAAGGCCCTGACGCGGTGAAATCCTAACTGAGTCTTTTACACAGGGACTATTCCACACAATGGATTTGATCGATCGACCCATATACATATTTAGTGGTTATAAAAGGTCTAGATGAATACATAACAACTAGATTTTGAAAATCCCTAGAAACAGGGGATGCGCATTTATTCTCTAAACCAACTACATGCCAACATGATTGTTGGGTCTACTGACTGCCTATAAGCCCATCTAGCTATATGACACAGTGTTGTTAATCTTAATTGTCTTATCTGTTTACAAGGGAAAGTATTGAAAATGAGAAGATTAACGTTATATTCTCGACTTATATTGGGTAATGAATCACATATTCAGATATTTACACAAATGTATACCAAATACTATTTGCTAAGTATTTAACCCCTTTATGTTCAATACTCTGAGTAGGCTATGTTGGCCTACAGGAGGATACTGTAACTGTATTGCTTTTGTTATTTATGTACTGAAAATCTCAATAAAAATATTGAAAAGAAACTCCTTGAGGAGCATATGCTTTTAGCTGCATTGTACAGGCATTATGCCTTGAAAATTAAAAGCTCAAATGTCACACAGAACATGAAATATCATCATTGTTGATGACACTACGTATAAACCAAACATCACAAGTTCACGTCATCACATCAACCAACCCAAGTGCAATACAGTTAAATAATGTTAGGCCTGAGGAGGAGCAACTGAACAGTACCTCAAAACTAACATTATTTTGTAAACATTTTTTTAAAAAAAGTGCTAGCTTTTAGTTCAACTTCTTATGAAACTAGTGAAAAAACATTTTTCACAGACCAAAATTAGGGTCATTCCAGGATGGCAGGGCCAAGGAGCCAAGGACTTAGCAGCAGTAAGGCCACATGCACAATAAAGCTCAAAGTAGCTGCTCCTACAGGCGTTTAAGCACCCTGTTTTTGAGCCTTTCGTTTGCCTGTAGTGTTAACTCTATGCCGCTCCATATTAGGCTATGAGTCCCCCATGCATGGCACGTTGAATCACCTATAGTGTGAAATGTGCACACCATAGGTGATTCACTTTTTCACTTAAGGAAAGGTTGTGGCATGGAGTTAAAAAGGTATATTATTTATTTATTTATTTATTTTAAAGGCCAACATGGAGGGGAGTTAACAGGCAGAGGAAACGCAAAAAAAAAACGCTAAAATGCCAGGTGGAGCAGTTGTTTTGAGCTGGAGCATGCAACTGTGCATGATGCCTTACAGTTGGACAGTAACAGGCGGTAGATTACTTTTCCAATTCAAACGCAAGTGGCAAGTTTTTTTTTTGAATCTCTGTATGTTCAGTTAGAAGTCGGTTTCTGGTGTCAGTCAGAATGTGTGACGCTGCACTGAACAATCTCTCACTTTCCACACTACTGCAAGGAGCTGAAAGATATTTTTGTGCCATTTGGGCTAGTGGGAAATCCCAGTTTATTGACTGCCCAATACTCAAGAGGTTTGTCCGAACGAGGCACAGTGGCCTCTCCAAGATATGCTTCTAGTTGTATGGTAGCAGCTGTGGGAGCACTGTTCTCAAATGTAGAGGAATAAGCAATTTCTTGAAAAACACTGTCCACAGTCACACCAGTACTGGCTGTTGCTCAGTGCGAGGCCTTTTGGTAGCTGGTTTCTAAAGGCACCTCAGGTGTAGCTGCCTGTGCCTGTAGTACCTGTACAGAAGATATTTGTTGCATTTTCAGCACAAACATCTCTTTGGCCTGCAAGCATCTGCATTTGAGAAGAACCGATCTTTATACCTAGAAGAAGAAAAATACAAGACATTAGACAACGTCATGCAAGCAAAGCAACAACTGTGGAAGCTTGCTGTGGGGGCACTGCTAGAAGGAAAGGTAACGGCGGGGGACACAGCAAAAATAGTTGTCTGGCTTGCTCTGTGCAAAACCATTACACAGAGGCAGAGCAGGTAAGTGTGTTTTGTCATTATCGATATTGTTTTGTGTTTTTTATGAAGGTGATATTTACAGTGTTATTACTTGCATTACAAATTTTTTTTTTTTAATGCAAGCAAGTGATAATAACACTGTAAAATATCACCTTCATCCAAAAAACAAAAAAACAAAATCATATCATCAATATTTAAATAAAAACAATGCTAAATAGCAGCCAGCAATAATTGATTACATTGGATCGAGTAAAGTAACGATGCAGTAAAGTGGATTTTGCTCCATGTCAAAGAACCGTTTCTGGAAAGTGCCAAGCAATGCGTTCTTCATCGTTTTAACACCGTGGTCCTCATCCACTTCTTTAGATAAAAATTGCTGTAGCAGTCACTACAGGAATTACATTTGAGGCAAAAGAATCTGAACAACTCATATGCCGAGTCAACTCTTCAAAGGGAGCCAAGATGTTGATCATCTTCTCCATGAGATTCCACTGATTTGCAGTGATCGTTGCAGGCAGCTCATGTTCTGACACATATACTTCAATGGCCCATTTTTGCTCTATCAAAGATTGCAGCATGTAAAAAGTGCTGTTCCAGCGAGTCTGAACATCTTGTTGAAGTTTTTTAATGGGTTGACCAAGCTTGATCTGAATATCTTGCAGCCGAGAATATGCCAATTTTGAATGTTTAAAGTGCCCAACTATTTTGCGCCCAACTCCCACAGCCTCCGTAATGCTGCGCTGTGATGAAAGCCCCTCTGAGACAGCCAGCTGCAGTGTATGTGCCACACATGAAAGACTCTGAAGACCAGCATCTTGTACACCTTTTATCATATTTCTGCCATTATCACGGACTACCACATGGACAGAACTTTTGGGAATCGCCAAAGTGTTAAGCATTTCTTCTAGTATGCTTCTTATAGCTTGGCCTGTGTGAGAGCCTTGAAATTTCCTTGCGTGCAGCATGACTTGGTGCAGAGTGAAATTGGCATCAATCCACTGTGCAGTTAAGCTAATTATAGACATGGGACTCACACTACTGCTCCAAATGCTTGTGAAAAAACTGATGGCCTTTATGTCCTCCTGTAGCATGTTGGTAATGTGTTTTTTTTCACTGTGTTGTGTAATTGTGGCAACATGACATCTGTGACATGACGGCGGCTGGGAATTTCGTACTTTGGCTCCAAAAGATTATTAAGTCGATGAAAACCCACATTGTCAACTATTGATAGTGGCTGATCATCAAGAACGATGAATTGGGTAACTACTTTAGAAATTTTTTTAGCCCTTGGGTTATCCATGGAAATTTTTTCACGTCTGTCAAGGGTTTGCTGCAGTGTCAGCTGCTGAGTGCAAGAGCTAGTGACCGCTGTAAATTCGCCATGCTCAGTCTTGTGTTTCATTTTGAGGTGTTTTATGAGATTACTGGTATTATAAGAACTAACTTTTGAAACTCCTCTGGATATTTTGGCAGAACAGAGTTTTCAGTCTTCAATGCTTTTGTTGGTTTCATCAATTTTAAAAAACTTCCAGACAGCTGACATTTTGCTGGCAGTGGCAGCCGTTTGCATTGCACTAAAAGCCATAAATAAGGATGTCTCTCCACCTTAAGGGGAAAAAAATGAGGAAAATTTGAGCCCAAATGTTTTGTTTTCTGATATTTTTTTTTTTTTTTTTATTTCACACATGACACCTATTTTTTATTTATTTATTTATTTAATTTAGAATAATGAAGCTGCTCTCACCGCTGTTTGTTTGTTGGTCCTGCTGCATCCAGCATCTTGGTATGGCCAAGTAAACCAGCGGGGATGATGACATCCATCTGTCGGGTACAACGGTCGGTATCTCTACATTACAAAAAGCAGAGGATGGTCTCAGAAAGGCACATGCAGGAAAATGTTAGGCAAGAGACAATGATGATTTATGTAACGGCAGCAGTCATTTGTCGCCATGATGGACATGTTAGGCAACAGACAATGTGGGACACTAAGTTATGTAACACACACAAACACAGGCCGGCCGCCATGCTGGATAGTGGACATTATGTTAGGCAAGAGAGAGAGAGACAATGTGGGACAAACTAAGTGTAACACAGGCCGGCCGCCATGTTAGGCAAGAGAGAGACAATGTGGGACAAAACTAACTTGAGTATAACACAGGCCGTCCGCCATGTTAGGCAAATGATGATGTAAGCAGTATACCTCAATCACCGGCCGCGGGACGCATATGAAGAAAGCAAACAGTTAGAAATGGAGAAGAGCACTCACCAGCCGCCATGAGGGGACATGGTGTAAGGAGGACGCTCGCCATGTAGCAGGCGCAGCAGCAGCAGCAAAACACATGTCTGTCATGAGTAGGGATGAGCTTCGTGTTCAAGTCGAACCCATGTTCGACTCGAACATCGGCTGTTCGATCGTTCGTCGAATTGCGAACGATATGGGCCGTTCGCGCCAAATTCGTGTGGCGCGTCACGGCCCATAATTCACTGCGGCATCGCAGTGCATTGCTGGCTGATGATTGGCCAAGCATGCACTATGACCCGCATGCTTGGCCAATCACAGCGCCGTCAGTAGAGAGAGCTGTAATTGGCCAAAGCCAGGGTGGCTTTGGCCAATTATGGCTCAGGGGATTTAGTACACACCCCACACTATATAAGGCCGCCTGCACGGCGGCCCTGTGTAGTGTGTGTTCCGGTGTGCTGAGAGATAGAGAGAGAGAGAGACAGTGTCATTTGATTTGAGTTAGATAGATTAGACAGAACAGTCAGTCAGTTAGCTGCACTTACAGTGTATTGTGTATATATATGCATCCCAGGTGTTGCATATATATATATACACTGTATTCAGTTTAGCTAGATCCGTTCCTGTTATCTTCTATCTAGACTATTTACATTTAGTGCAGTGCGTCCTGCTCACAGTGTTCAGCTAGATCCGTTCCTGTTATTTACATTTAGTGCAGTGCGTCCTGCTCACAGTGTTCAGCTAGATCCGTTCCTGTTATTTACATTTAGTGCAGTGCGTCCTGCTCACAGTGTTCAGCTAGATCCGTTCCTGCTATTTACATTTAGTGCAGTGCGTCCTGCTCACAGTGTTCAGCTAGATCCGTTCCTGCTATTTACATTTAGTGCAGTGCGTCCTGCTCACAGTGTTCAGCTAGATCCGTTCCTGCTATTTACATTTAGTGCAGTGCGTCCAGCTCACAGTGTTCAGCTAGATCCGTTCCTGCTATTTACATTTAGTGCAGTGCGTCCTGCTCACAGTGTTCAGCTAGATCCGTTCCTGTTATCTTCTAGACTATTTACATTTAGTGCAGTGCGTCCTGCTCACAGTGTTCAGCTAGAACCGTTCCCGCTATTTACATTTAGTGCAGTGCGTCCTGCTCACAGTGTTCAGCTAGATCCGTTCCTGCTATTTACATTTAGTGCAGTGCGTCCAGCTCACAGTGTTCAGCTAGATCCGTTCCTGCTATTTACATTTAGTGCAGTGCGTCCTGCTCACAGTGTTCAGGTAGATCCGTTCCTGCTATTTACATTTAGTGCAGTGCGTCCAGCTCGCAGTGTTCAGCTAGATCCGTTCCTGCTATTTACATTTAGTGCAGTGCGTCCTGCTCACAGTGTTCAGCTAGATCCGTTCCTGCTATTTACATTTAGTGCAGTGCGTCCAGCTCACAGTGTTCAGCTAGATCCGTTCCTGCTATTTACATTTAGTGCAGTGCGTCCTGCTCACAGTGTTCAGCTAGATCCGTTCCTGTTATCTTCTAGACTATTTACATTTAGTGCAGTGCGTCCTGCTCACAGTGTTCAGCTAGATCCGTTCCTGTTATCTTCCTACTGACAGGCAGGCTTGTCTGGTTACAGTATATAAAGCTACCTGAATAAAATTACAGGTGTTCTATTTGATCCTATTAGTACCACGGTCAGGCAGCTAGACTATTTACATTTAGTGCAGTGCGTCCTGCTCACAGTGTTCAGATAGATCCGTTCCTGTTATCTTCCTACTGACAGGCAGGCTTGTCTGGTTACAGTATATAAAGCTACCTGAAGAACATTACAGGTGTTCTATTTGATCCTATTAGTACCACGGTCAGGCAGCTAGACTATTTACATTTAGTGCAGTGCGTCCTGCTCACAGTGTTCAGCTAGATCCATTCCTGTTATCTTCCTACTGACAGGCAGGCTTGTCTGGTTACAGTATATAAAGCTACCTGAAGAAAATTACAGGTGTTCTATTTGACCCTATTAGTACCACGGTCAGGCAGCTAGACTATTTACATTTAGTACAGTGCGTCCTGCTCACAGTGTTCAGCTAGATCCGTTCCTGTTATCTTCCTACTGACAGGCAGGCTTGTCTGGTTACAGTATATAAAGCTACCTGAAGAAAATTACAGGTGTTCTATTTGATCCTATTAGTACCACGGTCAGGCAGCTAGACTATTTACATTTAGTACAGTGCGTCCTGCTCACAGTGTTCAGCTAGATCCGTTCCTGTTATCTTCCTACTGACAGGCAGGCTTGTCTGGTTACAGTATATAAAGCTACTTGAAGAAAATTACAGGTGTTCTATCCCAGCTTAGTGCAGCTACAGGCCATTAGTATGTCTGGAAGGCCAAGAAGGAGAGGCAGACAGTCACAAGCCAATAAGAGAGGGCAAGCAGGCTCTGTGTCTAGTGCTGGTCGTGGAGACGGTGCATCCTCATCAGCACGTGGCCATGGGACACGCTTGGCCTTTTTTTCGGCAGCTGGCCGTGTTGAGCCGCAACATGCGGAAGACTTGGTCGAGTGGATGACCAAGCCGTCCTCATCCTCCTCATCCGCTCTCACCCATGCCCAGGGTGCTTTGTCTGGCAAAGCAGCGGCCTCTTCCCTCAGCCCAATGTCATCAGTGACTCCTTCCCTAGCTCCACCATGTCCTCATGAGGATTCCCTCGAACTGTTTGACCACAGTGTTGGGTACATGCTCCAGGAGGATGCCCAGCGTTTGGAAGGCTCTGATGATGATACTGAGCTCAATGAAGGCAGTAACATGAGCACGGACAGAGGGGGTGCCCAAGAAGGACAGCAATCTGGCAGTCATGCTCCCCCTGCTGCAGCATACTGCCAGGTTTGCTCCAGTGATGAGGAGGTAGGGGATGATGAGGTCACTGACTCAACGTGGGTGCCTGATAGGAGAGAGGAGGAGGAGGAGGAGGAGGCGGCACATCACCAACGAGGCAGGATGCCCTCCAGGGGCCAGCCTAAGGGCAGCACATTGACTGCATCACACCCCAAAGCTCCACATGTGCAGGGCGCTGCAGTCTCTGCGCGTTATTCAAAAAGTTCTTTGGTGTGGGCCTTTTTTGAGACGAGTGCATCAGACCGCACCGCTGCTATTTGCAACATATGTCTCAAGCGTATCTCGCGTGGCCAAAACATCTCCCGCTTGGGTACCACATGCTTGACCAGACATATGTTGACCTGCCATGCAGTTCGTTGGCAAGCGTATCTAAAAGACCCACACCAAAGAACAAAGAGGATCTCTCCTTGCTCCTCATCAGCTGAGATTTCCAACCCCACTAGACCTTCAGTCCTCTCTGAGACCTGCAGTGAGAGGAATGAAGGTGTAGAATTAGGTGTGTCACAGCCAAGTACTTGTGGGCAATCTGCTTTTGGTACACCGATGTCAGATTGTACCAGGCAAATTTCCCTGCCCCAGCTGCTGCACCGCCGAAAGAAGTTTGCTCCCAGCCATCCACATGCCCAGCGGTTGAATGCTAGCTTGGCAAAATTGCTAGCACTTCAACTGCTGCCTTTTCAGTTGGTAGACTCTGCCCCCTTCCGTGAGTTTGTGGAATGTGCGGTTCCTCAGTGGCAGGTACCCAAACGCCACTTTTTCTCATGGAAGGCGATTTCGGCTCTCTACCGGCATGTGGAAGGCAATGTCCATGCCTCGCTGGACAGGGCGGTCAGCGGTAAGGTGCATATTACCGCTGACTCATGGTCCAGCAGGCCTGGACAGGGACGTTACCTAAGTTTCACGGCGCATTGGGTGACTCTGCTGGCAGCTGGGAAGGATGCAGGACAAGGTGCAGTAGTGTTGGAGGTTGTTCCGCCACCACGCCTCCAAAATGCTGATTGTGACACACCTCTCTCCTCCACCCCCTCCTCTTCTTCTTCCTCCATGGCCTCTTCCTCGGAACCAGCGGTGCTCCGTAGGCGTTCAAGGGGCTACGCAAGTACGCAGGCCAAAAGATGCCATGCGGTGCTTGAGCTGGTGCGCTTGGGGGACAGGAGCCACACTGGGGCAGAGGTTCTGTCAGCTCTGCAGGGGCAGGTTCAGAGGTGGTTGACGCCACGCCAACTTAAGGCAGGAATGGTGGTTTGCGACAATGGCACCAACCTCCTCTCTGCCCTCCGACAGGGACAAATGACCCATGTGCCCTGTTTGGCTCACGTCCTTAACTTGGTGGTGCAGCGGTTCTTGGGCAGGTACCCGGGCTTACAGGATGTCCTGAGGCAGGCCAGGAAAGTCTGTGTGCATTTCCGCCGGTCATATAATGCCAGTGCTCGGCTGACGGACCTCCAAAAGGAGTTTAACCTGCCCAAGAACCGCCTAATCTGTGACATGCCCACCAGGTGGAACTCAACGTTGGCCATGCTGCAGCGGCTGCACATGCAGCAGAGGGCCATCAATGAGTACCTGTGCGACTATGGCACCAGGACAGGGTCAGGGGAGCTTGGTTTTTTTTCCCCACGCCAGTGGGCCATGATCAGGGATGCATGCACTGTCCTGAGGCCACGAGGATGGTGAGCACTGACAGTGCATGCATCAGTGACACTGTCCCCCTTGTCCACCTGTTGGAGCACACGCTGCGTGGAATAATGGACAGGGCACTTGAGGCAGAACAGAGGCAGGAAGAGGAGGACTTCCTTAGCTCTCAAGGCCCCCTTTATCCAGACAGTGTTCCTGCGTGCCCGCCGATCACACAGGAAGAGGACGAGGAGGAGGAGGAGGAGGAGGAGGAAGATTGTGTCAGTATGGAGGTATAGCCTGGCACTCAGCATCAGCAGCAGTCTTTAAGGGATCAGTCCCAAGGAACACATGGACTTGTACGTGGCTGGGAGGAGGTGGCTGCGGACGTTGTTGTCCTTAGTGACCCAGAGGACTCCGGACCGAATGCCTCAGCAAACCTACGCTGCATGGCCTCCCTGATCCTGCAAAGCCTGCGTAAGGATCCTCGTATTCGTGGTATCAAGGAGAAGGACCAATACTGGCTGGCAACCCTCCTTGATCCACGTTACAAGGGTAAAGTTGCGGACCTTATCTTGCCATCGCAGAGGGAGCAGAGGATGAAACATCTTCGGGAGGCCTTGCAGAAAGGTCTGTGCAACGCGTTCCCAGAGACTGGGAGGTTACAAACTCCTGTTTCTGGACAACGTGTTGCTGAGGCTTCGGTCAGTCAAAGAAGGAGCGGTGGAGAAGGTGGCCGTCTGACCGATGCGTTCAGACAATTTTTTGGTCCGCAGCCCCAAGGTATGATCGGTTCCAGCAACCATCGCCAGCGTCTGTTTTACATGGTGCAGGAATACCTAGGGGCAAGATCAGACTTGGACACCTTTCCCACCGAAAATCCTCTGGGTTACTGGGTCTTGAGGATGGATCACTGGCCAGAGCTTGCACAGTATACAATTGAGCTACTGGCCTGTCCTGCATCCAGCGTTCTTTCGGAACGCACATTCAGTGCTGCTGGAGGCGTGGTAACCGATCACAGGGTGCGTCTGTCCACTGACTCGGTCGATCGGCTGACCTTCATAAAAATGAATCAGTCTTGGATCACCACCAGCTACCAAGCACCTGATGCTGATGTAACTGAATAATTTTTTTCAGATCCCTTCAAAGACTGCCTATGCTGATGCTGAGTGACTATCCCTGAGTAATTATCCTCTTCCTCCTCAATCATCACGCTGATAGCTTGTAAGAACATTTTTGGTTCTGGGCGCCACCACCAGTGCCTAAGGCACAATTTTTCAGCCCCTGTCTAACAGGGGCGTGTAATTACAATTTTTGATGTAATACTTTGCAGCAGGGCTCGTTCCTGCATTCCAACTAGAGTGTCTGTGAGGGGTTGCAGTGTTGTGGCACCAGCACCAGTGTCTAAGGCCCAATTTTTCTGCCCCTGTCTAACAGGGGCGTGTAATTACAATTTTTGATGCAATACTTTGCAGCAGGGCTCGTTCCTGCGTTCCAACTAGAGTGTCTGTGAGGGGTTGCAGTATTGTGGCACCAGCACCAGTGCCTAAGGCCTAATTTTTCAGCTCCTGTTCAACAGGGGCATGTAATTACAATTCTTGATCTAATATTTCACAGCAGGGCCCTGTGAGGGCTTACAGTGTTGTGGCCACAGCAACACCTAAGGCCCAAATTTCTGCTGAGTATATAGGGCAGGACCCTACTTTCAAACATCTAACTTACAAACGACTCCTACTTGCAAACGGAAGGAGACAACAGGAAGTGAGATGAAATCTACCCCTAGGAAGGGAAATTCTCTCATGTAAGAGTTAATATGGGAAAACAATTTCTCCTTTCCACTGATGCTTTCCAATCCTTGTTCCACAAAAAAACCCAAATTTTCAAAAAACATTTTTCATTGGGACAAAAAAGTGAGGTGAAATCTTCTGAAGAGGAGGAAAGACGCAAAACAAATGTCACAGGGGTGATAACCCTTCCCTATGTTTTCCAAAAAGCTTAGAAAAGATTTTTTGGCTGGAGCTAAACACGTTAAAAATGTTCAAAATTACAAACAGATTCTACTTAACAACAAACCTACAGTCCCTGTCTTGTTTGCACCGCCTGTATACTGCTGTTCAGAGTATACAGGGACCTTTCCTTATTTTAATTTGGGTGCGGGGTTCCCCTTAATATCCATACAAGACCCAAAGGGCCTGGTAATGGACTGGGGGGTACCCATACCGTTTGTCTCACTGATTTTCATCCATATTGCCATGACCCGACATGACATTAAACCCGCAAGCAGTTTTAAATGAGATTTTTTCCTTTAAAAATGACATTTGGTGCAGGGACTGTTCTAAACATGGGAAACACGCGTCACTTTACAGGCATACTATAGACACCCCCCAGGTACGATATTTAAAGGAATATTTCACTTTTTTTTTTTACTTTAAGCATCATTAAAATCACTGCTCCCGAAAAAACGGCCGTTTTTAAAAGTTTTTTTTGCATTGATACATGTCCCCTGGGGTAGGACCCGGGTCCCCACACCCTTTTTAGGACAATACCATGCAAATTAGCCTTTAAAATGAGCACTTTTGATTTCGAACGTTCGAGTCCCATAGACGTCAATGGGGTTCTAACGTTCATGCGAACTTGCGGTCCGTTCGCGGGTTCTGGTGCGAACCGAACTGGGGGGTGTTCGGCTCATCCCTAGTTAAGAGGGGAAACCATGGCCTGTTGGGCCAAAACGGTATCACTGCCATGACTTCCACTTCCTCTGTTCTGAGCCTGCGGAGAAACTGGAGTATCACAGGTACCGGAGGGAAGGCATACGCCTTGTTGAACCTCCACCGATCCGTGAGGGCATCTATCCCATATGCTTGGGGATCCTGGAACCTCGAGTAATACTTGGTCAGTTTGTAATTGCATGGGGATGCAAACAGGTCCACTTCTGGGAACACTCCCAGTGTCAGGAGCCACTTGAACACCTCTTTGTGCAGGGACCACTCGTTGTCCATTTGAACACGGGACAGAAAGTCCGCTTGAACATTCTGGACCCCCGGAATGTAGACTGCCGAAATGTTGGACAGATTCTTCTGAGCCCAGTTCATGATTGGCTCCACTTCCCGTAGGAGGGACCAGCTGCGAGTCCAACCTTGTTTCCTTATATAGGCCACAGCGGTTGTATTGTCCAACCGGAGCATCACTGAGGAGTTCTTTATCAGATGGTAGAAGGATCTGAGCGCCTGAAAGGCCGCTCGAAGTTCCAGAATGTTGGATACAGTCTTCTGAGATGGCAAGTTCCATCTGCCCTGAACCACTTCTGACAGGCAATGAGCTCCCCAGCCCCGATTGCTGGCATCTGAGGTCACTGTGACCCATGTGATGGGGAGAATCGAATGGCAATTGCGGAGATTTTTCCCTTGGAGCCACCAAAGGAGAGACTCTCTCATGGATGGAGTGAGGAGGATGCGCTGATTCTTAATGGGAGAATCCCACTGTTGGAGAAACCCTTTCTGGAATGGGCGAGTGTGCCATTGAGCCCACTTCACCATGGGAATGGTGGCTGCCATTGTGCCAATCGCCTTCAGACATTGAAGAGCAGATAGGTGAGATGAAGCAAGGGTTGAACGGATCCTGTCCCGGATCACCACAATGTTCTCCTCGGGTAGCGAGATGGTGCCTTCTAGTGTGTTGAAATGGGCACCTAGAAATATGAGAGACTGAGATGGAATCAGGTGAATTTTATCCAAATTCAGGAGCCACCCAAACTCTTGGAGAGTGGCAATTACTAGACTCCTGTGCTTTAAAAGCTGACCCTTGTCCTGGGCTAGAAGGAGGAGGTCGTCGAGATAGTGGTGAAGGCGAACTCCTTTGACTCGGAGCAGAGCAACAACAGCCAGCAGAACCTTGGAAAACACCCGAGGTGATGTCGTGAGACCAAATGGAAGGCAGGTAAACTGTAAGTGTTGATCGCCTACAGCAAAGCAGCAGGAAGTCTGCTGCCACTGGGACATGAAAGTAGGCGTCTTTCAAGTCTATTGACACCAGCCAGTCTCCTAGATGAACTGATTGTTGAATCGTTAATAGTGACTCCATCTTGAATTTTTCCTTTCGGATAAACCGGTTGAGATGAGTCAGGTCTATAACAGGCCTCCATGTGCCGTTCTTCTTCTGTACCAGAAACAGAGGGGAATACATGCCTTCTCCTCGTTCGCCATCTGGAACAGGAATGGCTGCGTTTTGAGCTAATAAAGAGCTTATGTAAGCTAAAAGAACTTGTTTTCTCTCCCTTGAACTTGGAAGATTTGTTGGTATAAATCTTAGTCTGGGAGTGCTGTTGAATACTCAGGTGTGGCCTGAGGACACTGTCTTTACAGTCCAGAAATCCCGAATTGAGGCCGCCCAAACATGCCGGAAGTGGAGCAGACGAGCCCCCACCTGACATGTTTGAGCGGGCCCAATTTCAAAAGGACTTAGTGGAGTCCTGGTTACTAGTAGAAGCCCCTTTTGTGGGCTTTTTAAAAGAGGACTGCATGGATTTCCAGGATCTAGAAAATTCCCAACCAGGCCTATAGCTACGTGCTTCCCTTGCACGGTCGGTATTCTGCGATCTTGAAAAGGTGCGTTTTTGGTTCTGTAAACGCCTGTCTTAAGGGAGGAACCCCGATTTACCACCCGTAGCCCGGGTAATGGCTCTATCAAGCTTGTTGCCGAAGAGGGATGAACCCTCAAATGGAATACGGCACCAAGCCTGCTTAGAGGCCAACCAAGGTCGCAGCCACAAGGCCCGACGGGCGGTGACCGATGACAACATCATCCGAGCCACTAGGCGAACAATGTCAATAGAGACCTCCCCCAGAAAGGCAGAGGCAAGCTTGATTTCCTGAATAGGGGAGCTCTTAGCCGCTTCTTCAGAGATACCTCTAAGAGAATCATTCACATTGTTTGACCATGCCTCTAAAGCTTTAGCGACTGCTGCTAAGGCCAGAGCTGGTTTGCACACTGTGCCTGCTGTCAGGTAAATCCTTTTTAGGTCGGCATCAATCCGTCTCTCCAGCGGATCTTTAAATGAGACTGTATCTTCAAGAGGCAGAGTCACATATCTCACAAGCCTCATTAATGCAGCATCTACCAAGGGAGCTGACTCAAGGTGTTTAACCTCTTCTTCCTTGAAAGGGTATAGTTTTGCGACTTTAGATTGCATAGAGCTTTTTTTATCCATCTTGCCCCATTCTTCAAAAATTATAGCTCCTACTTCCGTGAGGAATGGAAAATAATGACGCTCCTTGCTGAGTTGTTTGAAAAACTTTCTCTGTTTAGCAGGAGAAATAACTGGGTCTTCCCAAACCAAAGCGTTTTTAACAGCTTTCACCAGAGAAGGAACCAGGGCATATTCAAAGCCCATCCCAGGATCATCCGCTTCTGACCCACTATCTGAAGGGGGAGCTGACTGGTGACTAGGTTGAGAAGACTCCCACCTCTCATGGACTGGACCCTCTTCTGACAGGGGAATCAGTGGATCTTGAGGAGAATCATGAGGCTTTGCAGCGTCTCTCTCCTGCAGTGATTCTTTCACGACTCGCTTGATTAATGTTTTCAGGTGTTGGTCTGCACCTTCCCTCTCATTAGCTGCTTTAGAGAAACAGCGGTCACAGAAAGACTTGCTGGCAGGAACTGGGGCCCTGCATCCCCAACATGTTTTCTCCGGTCCCCTACTATGAGATGAGGGGGGGTGAGGAGAAACTCTACTGTGGTCTTTAGACTTAGAGGATGAACCATGGTGTCTAGAGCCAGAGGAGGAATGCCGGTGGTGTGATTTAGACGACCCGCTCCTTCTGTGGGAACTACTTTGTCTTTGATGAGACCTAGAAGGGCTAAGGAAAGAAGGAAGACAGGAATAGAGAAAGGCACAAAGTCAGAATGATGCCCTACACTCCGCTCTCTTCCCCCCAGCAGGCAAGTAAAGAAAATACTTTCAAATCCTACCTGCTGCGAGAGGACTGGCCACCAGGAGGCAGTGAAGAGTCCATGGCTGATGCTGGGAATCACTGCAGGTGAACACAGATCAAATCAGATATACCAGAAAGCAAAAACAGCAAGCACAGACCCATCTGTACTGCACTTACCTGGGGAAGGCTCTGTAGGTGCTCAGGGAAGTCGCCGCTATGCCCACGATCATTCCCGAGCTCTGCAAGCCTCCCCAGGCTTTTAAAATTGGCGCCATGTGACGTCACGGCCAAGCAAGGCCCACGGTCCTCGTGCGCATGCGCGAAACCAGGCCTCGCTTTCGTTCCGGGACTGCGTCTGCGCAGAACGCAGACAGAACCCGGAAGTAGAGGGAGCGGCGGCTGGAACGCACAGGGAACCAGCCGCTGCATAGGCAATTTACCAAAGAGCACACAGAGAGAAAAACAACAACAACAAATATATACACTGCTGCCATGAAGGCGATACATGCTCACCACCACCTACGATCGACTCGCCCGGAACATCCATACACACACCGGGCTTTTTGGCAGATAATGGCCACCTGCATACTGCTAGGCGATCGGCCTGTGCGCGCTTTTCATTCCAAATGACTCCAGCTCTTCAGCGCTTTACTCTGCAATACACTCCATACCCTGCTAACAGTCAAGGCTTATTGGAGGGATGAGACATCACATCGGTCGGCCGATACGATCGCAGGACATCGTCTTCAGGTAGGAGAACCAAACATAAGGTCCTACGGAGGAGGACAAAAAAGGAACACGGCTGAGAGCCCACAGCTGAAATTCATAAGGGAGGGGTCCTATTGGGTATGCTGCCATGGAGCCTGTCAGGAAATATAGATTTTGTGTAGAAATGAATATGTTTGAAAATAATTTAAATAAAAAATTTTTATTATAAATTTTTTTTTTTGCTAGAAAATTATATATCTTCAGACACCCTAGAGAATAAAATGGCAGTCATTGCAATACTTTATGTCACACACCATAACACCATAAGCGGCCTTAGAAATTGAATTTTTTTTTAAATAATAAATTTTTTTAAATAAAAAAATAAAACCGTAAAGTTAGCCCAATTTTTTTCTATATTATGAAAGATAATGTTACGCCGTGTAAATTGATACCCAACATGTTATGCTTCAAAATTGCGCCCACTCATGGAATGTTGACAAACTTTGGCACTGTATCTCCATAGGCGACGTTTAAAAATTTCTACAGGTTACCAGTTTTGAGTTACAGAGCAGGTATAGTGCTAGAATTATTTTTCATGTGTGGTTTGAACAAGTTTTCATATATGGGGCGCGACTTGCGTATGCGTTCGCTTCTGCACGCAAGGATGGAGGGATGGGGCGCTTTAAATTTTTTTTTTATTATCGTATTATTCGGCGTATAACACGCGCTGGCGTATAACACGCACCCCAAGTTTAGGAGGGAATTTTAAGGAAAAAAAACTTACATTAAAATGCCCATCAATGCAGCCTTATCTGTCCATCTGCAGCCTTTTCAGTGTCAGTGCAGCCTTGCCCCAGTGCAGTCTTGTCAGTGCAGCCTTGTCAGTGCAGCCTTGTCAGTGCAGCCTTGCCCCAGTGCAGCCTTGCCCCAGTACAGCTTTGTTAGTGCAGCTTTGTCAGTGCATGTTTGCCCATGCAGCTTTGCCCCAGTCTAGCCATGTCAGTGCAGCTTTGTGCACTCGCCGCCGACATACACAGCCGTGGGTAGATTTAAATATGGCACCGGAGCCGAGATACACATATCCGAGTGTTCTCTGCTTTTTTCAGCGCCGCCGTCACGCCCAGTCCTGCCCCTTGGACCTGTGTTATGTCCATCATAGGGCGGGACTGGGCATGACTGTGAGAAAAAAGCCGAGAACACTCGGGTATGTGTATCTCGGCTCCGACGAGAGCCGAGATACACATACCCGAGTGTTCTCTGCTTTTTTCGGCGCCGCTCACAGTCACGCCCAGTCACGCCCTATGATGGAAAAAAGCTGAAAAAAGCAGAGAACACTCAGATATGTGTATCTCGGCTCCGACGAATCCCTGCAGTCTCGGCGCCATATTTGAATCTACCCACGGCTGTGTATGTCGGCGGCAATTGCCGCGATCGCTCCGATGACACAAAATCGGCAGGGATCGGCTTATAGCACGCACCCAAGATTTTACCCTGATTTTCAGGGGAAAAAAGTGTGTGTTATATGCCGATAAATACGGTATTTCTGATTTATTTTACTTCTTTTTTTATTTTTACACTGTCCTTTTTAATGAAAAAAAAGGATCACTTTTATTCCTATTACAAGGATAGTAAACATCCCCTGTAATAGAAAAAAAGGATGACATGACCTCTTTAACCACTAGCTGACCAGCCGCTGCAGTTATACTGTGGCAGGTTGACTCGGCTCGACAAATCGCCGTAGCTGTATGTCGCTCCTTAAAGTCACAGCAGGCGCCACGTGTCCCCAGAGCCGATACGTGTGCCTGGCATGCACGATGACCACCGGGCACCCGCAATCGCTCATGATAGAGCGAGAACCAGATTCTGTGTGTGTGTAAACAATCAAATCCCGGTTCTCTCAGGGAAGAGGAGACAGATCGTGTGTTTATACTAAGGCTGCTTTCACACAGAGGAGCTTTACAGGTGCTATAGCGCTAAAAATAGCGCCTGCATAGCGCCTGTAAAGAGCCTCTCCTCTCACTCCAGTGTGAAAGCCCAAGTGCTTTCACACTGGAGCGGTGCGCTGGCAGGATGGTAAAAAAGTCCTGCAAGCAGCATCTTTGCAGCGCTGTAGGAGCGATGTGCACACCGCTCCTAAAGCGCCCTGCCCATTAAAATCAATGGGCAGCTCCGCCAATTTTAACCCTTTTTCAACTAAGCCTAAGTATGAACACCGATCTCTTTCCTCCCTTAGTTATTCCCATACACCCTACAGTTACAAGGGAACCCAGGGAACACATTTAACCCCTTGATCGCCCCCTAGTGTTAACCCTTTCTCTGCCAGTGGCATTTATACAGTAGTCAGTGGCTAATTTTAGCTCTGATCGCTGTATAAATGTCAATGGTCCCAAAATAGTATCAAACATGTCCGATCTGTCCGTTGCAATGTCGCAGTCCTGATAAAAATCGCAGATCACCGCCATTACTAGTAAAAAAAAAAAAATTATAATAAAAATGCCATTAATCTATCCCGTTTTGTAGATGCTATAACCTTTGTGCAAACCAATCAATATACACTTATTGCGATTTTTTTTTTTTTTTACCAAAAATTTGTAGAAGAATACATATTGGCCTAAACTGGGGGAAAAATTTTGCTTTATGTTTTTTAAATTGGGGATATTTATTATAGAAAAAACTGGTGCAAACAATAAAAACTGTAGAGGTGATCAAATACCACCAAAAGAAAGCTCTATTTGTGGGGAAAAAATGAAATAAATTTTGTTTGGGTACAACATTGCACGACCGCGCAATTGTTAGTTAAAGCGACGCAGTGCCGTATCCCAAAAAATGGCCTGGTCAGGAAGAGGGTAAATCCTTCCCCCAGAAAGATTTGCCCCCTTAATGACCAGAGCATTTTTTACAATTTGGCCCTGCGCTGCTTTAACTGGTAATTGCGCAATCATGCAATGCTGTACCAATTTACATCCTTTTTTTTTCCCTACAAATAGAGCTTTCTTTTTGTGGTATTTGATCACCACTGCGGTTTTTATTCTTTGCAAAACGAAAAAAGACCGAGCATTTTGAAAAAAAAAGGATATTTTCTACTTTTTGTTATAAAAAAAAATACAATAAACTCAATTTTAGTCATACATTTAGGCCAAAATGCATTCAGCCACATGTCTCGGGTAAAAAAAAATTCAATAAGCGTATAGTTATTGGTTTGCGCAAAAGTTATAGCATCTACAAACTAAGGTACATTTTCTGGGATTTACGCAGCTTTTAGTTTTTGACTGCCTATCTCATTTCTTGAGGTGCTAAAATGGCATGGCAGTACAACCCCCCCCCCCTCCAAATGACCCTATTTTGGAAAGTAGACACCCCAAGGAATTTGTGGAGAGGCTTGTTGAGCACAATGAATATTTCTTTTCTTTGTAACAAGTCATTGAAAAATGACAAAAAATGTTTTTTACACAAAGTTGTCAATGAAATGATATATTGCTCAAACATGCCATGGGTATATGTGAAATTACACCCTAAAATACATTCTGCTGCTTCTCCTGAGTACAGGGATACCACATATGTGGGACTTTTTGGCAGACTAGCTGCATACAGGACCCGAAAACCAAGCACCACCTTCAGGCTTTCTAAGGGTGTAAATTTTTGATTCCACTCCTCACTACCTATTACAGATAGCACACCCCCCCCCCCCCTCCAATGACCCTATTTTGGAAAGTAGACACCCCAAGCTATTTTCTAAGAGGCATGTTGAGTCCATGGAATATTTTATATTTTGACACAAGTTGGGAAAATGACAACTATTTGCTGAGAGGCATGTTGAGTATTTTGCAGATCTCGCTTTTGTCACAGTTTTGAAAATTGAAAAAAGAAAAAAAAACATTTTACTTTTTCTTTCTTTCTTCATTTTCCAAAACAAATGAGAGCTGAAAAATACTCACCATGCCTCTTAGCAAATACTTTGGGGTGTCTACTTTCTAAAATGGGGTAATTTAGGGGGGTTTTGTGCTATCTTGACATTTCAGGGCCTCCGAAACTGTGATAGGTAGTGAGGAAGTGAAAGCACCATTTTACGCCCTTAGAAATCCTGAAGGCAGTGATTGGTTTCGGGGTCCTGTACGTGGCTAGGCTCCCAAAAAGTCCTACACATGTGGTATCCTCGTACTCAGGGGAAGCAGCAGAATGTATTTTGGGGTGTAATTCCACATATACCCATGGCATGTTTGAGAACTATATCATTTAGTGGCAACTTTGTGCAAAAAAAAAAGTTTGTCATTTTCCCGAAACTTGTGGAAAAATATAAAATATTACATGGACTTAAAGTGGAGTTCCACCCAAAAGTGGAACTTCCACTAATCAGATTCCTCCCCCCCTCCGGTGACACAGTTGGCACCTTTCAGGGGGGAGGGGGGTACAGATACCTGTATATTACAGGTATCTGTACCCACTTCCGGCATAAATAGCCGCAGAATCTGTGGTTATTTACGCCACTTCCTGCTCCCTCCCGCTGCCTGCTGGGAAACACACACGGGTCCCAGAGGCAGCAGGGAGCATTCGTATTGCGCGGCGCGACTCGCGCATGCGCAGTAGGGAACCGGGAAGTGAAGCCGCACGGCTTCATTTCCTGATTCCCTTACCGAAGATGGAGGCGGCAGCACCCGAGGACGGAGAGACGCTTCGGCCTCGGGTGCCGACATCGCGGGCGCCCTGGACAGGTAAGTGTTCATGTTTTAAAAGTCAGCAGCTGCAGTATTTGTAGCTGCTGACTTTTAAATTTTCTTCTTTCGGCGGCGCTCCGCTTTAACATGCCTCTCAACACATAGCTTGAGGTGTCTACTTTCCAAAAAGGGGTCATTTGGCGGGGGGGGGTTGAACTGTCCTGGTATTTTATGCACAACATTAGAAGCTTATGCCACACATCACCCACTCTTCTATCCACTTGAAGACAAAGCCCTTTCTGACACTTTTTGTTCACCTGAAAATATTTTTTTGCTAGAAAATTACTCTGAACCCCAAAAATTATATATATTTTTTTAAACCAAAGGCCCTACAGATTAAAATGGTGGGTGTTGCAATTTTTTTTTCACACAGTATTTGCACAGCGATTTTTCAGACGCAATTTTTTTTGAAAATAAAAAAACTTTTTTGAATTTTAATGCACTAAAACACATTGGGGTTGATTTACTAAAGGCAAATAGACTGTGCACTTTGCAAAATGCAGTTGCATTTTGCAAGTGCAGTTGCTCCAGAGCTTCATAAATGAGGTAAAGCTTCACTTTGCAAAGAATACCCAATCACTTGCAAGGAAACACTTCCCTGACACTAGTATAGATCTGATCGGATCAAAGGTATTAATCCATTCAGACACTGTACTACTTAGGAAGGGATATGGTCCCTGCGTGGGTGCTAGCATTACTGGCACTAAGCTGACGCTGCCTGGGACTGGTGTTGACCCTAGCTGATATCACCTGCCGCGCAATCAGGGGGTTAAAGCTTCATTAGGTAATATATGGTGGGTGCCCTGATGCTATAAAAAAACTAACCAGCATCACCCGTGAAACTAATAGTCATCACTGGTGACGGGGTGAAAGGGTTAACTGGGGCAATCAAGGGGTTAAAACATTTATTCGGTAATATATGGGATTACCCTGATGTTATGAAAAACTGACGGTGAAACTAACCAGCTAACTAGCGTCACCCATGACACTAATACTGCAATCAGAATATAGATCTATACACTATGTTAGTGACACTGGTGACAGGAGGTGAAAGGGTTAACTGGGGGTGATCAAGGGGTTAAACCTTTATTAGAGGCGTTTAGGGGGTAACCTAGACCTACCGGGGCCTACTACCACTAGCTGCCCTAACACTGATTAGTGAACACAAATGACACCAGTACAGTGATCAGTGAAAAATCAAACTGCATATGGTGGAGTGAAGGGGTTAATTGGAGGGGGTGATCCGGGTGATGATCCAGGGTGAAATGTGTGCCTATGTGTACTGGTGTTAGTGTAGTGTTGGTGCAACTCATGGTTAGATTATTAGATGACCTCTCGAGAGGAGATGAAATCACTTCCTCTGCCCGGGTTTACACTTACAGGCAGGGGGCAGTCTCTCATTTGCCAGAATCGATCACCAGGTCCAGGACAGAAATCATTGGCCTGGGCCTGGAGACTAATCGGTTTTGAAGCAAATCCGATCGCCGCGGGTGTGCCGGGAGCGCGCTTGCACCCCCTAGGTGGCCGCGTGCCTGACGTATGGTTATGACGACTTGCCCAGGAGAGATGACCTGTCGCAGTATAACAACGGCGGCTGGTCGGCTACTGGTTAATATGAGATCTGGGGTCAAAAACACCTCAGATCACACATTTACCCTTAAAAGCAATTAAAGAAAAAACTTTTTTTTTTTTCAATAAAAAAAAAATTGGTCCCTTTTAAAGCCAGCGGGCGTAAGTGATGTTTGACGCCCTTCCTGCCCATCAGCGTATTGTCTCCGCCGCTACCAACAGATCCGGTAAGCGACAGAGACGACCAGGATGAGGCAGGAGTGGGGGCACCTCTCCCGCTGCAGATTTAAAAGTGATTTTGTGGAAAATTCGCTGCATAGACAACTTATCTTAAAGCGGACTGCCCCCCGCCTTTGAAAAAAATACAGGGCTTATGGCAGCTATCTGCTGCCATTAACAACGGTATTTAACGTCAATGTAGTGACGTATATATACACGCTGCTGTGTTTGCAGACGCTTTCACCGCCCCTTCTTCGTGTGATCCCTTCTCACTGGGGGCCATATATTATCTCTGACCAGACAGCGCCCCATTTGACATCCGCTCACCCCCTTTTTAGGAGTGAGTTATTTCCATGTACTAACAGGTATGTATAGGACATATATACATTCTTATTAAACCAAATCTAGAGCAGGTGTAAGCCTATTTAGGCTTAACTTTTTCCTTATATTTATAGGATAGGATAGGTCCTATTACATTGTCCCTTTTCTCCCCCAGCTGACAGGATACTTTATGACACTTGATATTAGTGGCGTCACAATACAAGTGGTAGGACGCCCTTTGTGTTCTGTCCTGGGCTGTGGATATGCGCATTCCTCGGTGACAAGCATTGGCTCAGGGATCCAATCCCTGCTGGCAAACCATTCCTCCCCATTTTTTCTTGAAGGTGGATGCTAACCCATGTTGGTCTCGAAGTAACACGGTCAGAACATTTCTTAAACGCATTCATTAAATTTAATCTTTCTATGCTATATGAATGTATTTAAATACAATATCTTATTGGGTTCTCATGGTGTTGCTTATTCTGTTTTTCTTTGCAAAATGTTTTTAGATAATCATATACCTCACCATCATCCCCTGAAGAAGAGGTCTCAACACTTTATAACCTTGAAACGCATCAGGCCTCTGTTCTCAGCCCTCTGCTGCAACAGTCTGTGTGGGGTTATTTGCATTATTGTAAACAGATATGTATACTCCTGTTGTTACCAACATCTAAATTTGCTGGCATCCACCTCTTTTATTTTTGTCATGTTTTAATTTTTGATAATAACATTATATAGTTTTTGATATATCATTGTTCGAAGACTCTTATCTTATAAAGTCCCATCAGAGGAAATTTCCCATTGTGTAGTATTACAGGGATGTGGGCAAGGTGTCTTCTTCCACAAGGTTCCCATCACTATCATTGTGTACAAATTCTTGGGTAGTAGATACCTCTTCCTCGCTTTTTTGTGACGCAAACCTTTTGGAAACACTTTTTGATTAAATCACTATGCTTGTCAAGATTTTACTATGATGAACTATGCTAGTTCCAACTGGGACTCTACATTGTCGGGACTGTATAGGAATTTTGTACAGAAGGAAAAGAGAGATACAGAGTTGTCATCTCAGAAAGGTATTAGAGAAAAAATCTTCCTATCACTGGCATATCCATTCTTTCAAACAATATATTAGAAATGAGATGAACCCCTTTGGGTTACGCATCCAAATTTTTCCTACTTTGCATGATATGAGCCCTACTTTCAAAAACGAATGGGAAAAAAATCTCTCCAAATGTTCAATGGGTATGATGCCCTTATTAATGGACGAATACCAACGTAAATTGATCGATATAGAGAAAGAGTTGGAACCTCTGAATAAGCAACTATTATGCTTCAAATATCATGCACTGCATGACCAGTATGATGAGGACCTTGATGAGCATTTGGAACACTACAACAGGGAGATTCTAATTAGGAAAGAAAAAAAGTTTTATAGAAACAAGATTGCCTTTCAGGAGTCTAGAGCATACAATTGGAAGAATGTAGCAATGAATAGAAGTAAAAACCGACATATCAAAAATGTTGATGCAATGTCTGAGACTTCTTCTATGTCTTCTCTCTCATCTAAGGGATCCTTCAGACAGAAGTCATCACGAAAGACCAAAAGGAATTCTCAGGGCAATGGATCACATGAAAAGAACCCCAAAAAACGCATCACTGACTCTCGCACAACCGTCGGCCTTTCTAGTTCACACTTGGTGTCAGGTAAAATAGGTGGTGGTGGGTCCTCTTCACTTACGCCGTTGGAGACCAATATTTCCCAAACTGATCAAGCAGGCAGTGGGATACAGCCACCCAGCACACTACTGGACAATTTCTTAGCCAACCCAGTCGACATTGCTGCAATATAAATGATTCTGGCCCTCCAACAGCATCACCTTCATTGATTAATAATAATAATCTCAATGTGGTGAACTTTTCTTCCTGCACCCTCAATGAGGCTGAGATTTCTGTACTGGCCCGTGGTCTGAGCTTTTGTCTCGATCAGGATCTAGACAGGTTCGAAGTGACTAAGGATATTTATCTATTATCTATCTATTTATCTATTTGCTTGCAAACTTATCCTGAAACAGCTATATTCTAAAGAGACACCTAAACAACCCAATTTCAATCACAAGAATTGATTGTGCTGGATAACCTGATATCACTATGGGATGAAAATAAACCCCCAGATTTGATTGATCAGATCGACCTGGAGTACTTGCTCGGTCAATTTGATCAATCCGATCTCCCCCAACCTCCTGTTCAATCCTTCAAGAAAAAATCAGACAAGTTCCCCGCATTCAATACAAATTCCAATGTATTGCCCTTTGTCAAATTGACATGCAATGAAATCCGTAAGATCAACACTGCTTCCAAGAAACAACATAATCTCAGCCCCAAAGAACGGGAAGCCCTAAAATCATTAGCTTCAAATCCCAATATCACCATCAAACCTTCGGATAAGGGGGGCAACATTGTTATCTTGGACAACGACCAGTATGTTGCGATTTGCAGCAAAATACTGTCCAATCAACCATGGTACTGCAAGATTTCATCGAGTAAGATTAAAAAAAGTTCAATAGGGAATTCTATAAACTCATGGCTGAATCGTATGCTGCTAATTTTGCCTACCAAATCAGAATACGATTATGTGAGGACTGCCCTGCCCCGTATTCCAACATTTTATGCTCTACCAAAGCTGCATAAGGATATACGTAAACCATCGGGTTGGCCAATAATTTTAGATAATGGCTCCTTAACTGAGAAATTAAGCAAATTTATAGACGTCCATCTGTGGCCCTACGTGCTGAATATAACCAGTTACGTAAAGGACACTATGCACCTACTGCAGATCATAGATAGTATTCACGTCCCACCCAAATCTCAATTGGTAGCTTTGGACTTTGAAGCCCTATACAGTTCAATACCCCATGACAGAGGACTTGCTTGTATCCAGCACGTACTGTTGCGGGATGGCCGCCTCAGTGAAAGGAAAAGACAGTTCCTGATTGATGCCTTGGACTTTATTTTGAACCATAATTATTTTATGTTCAATGGCAGTTTTTTCCTCCAGGTACAGGGGGTTGCGATGGGGACCTCTTGTGCCCCATCATATGCCAACCTGTACCTGGGGGAATGGGAAAGCATGTTGCAGCAGTCCGAATCTTTACGTACCTACATGGATAATGTGGTGATTTGGCGTTGATACATCGACATTTTGCTTTTTTGGGATGGCACCCTAGACAACCTTCAAAGTTTTTTGCAAGAATTGAATACCAATCCATTCAACCTCACTTTCACCATGACATTCCATGAACATAGGATTACCTTTTTGGTTGTGACAATCCATAAACAACAAGATGGCTCACTAACCAGCTCTTTATATCGAAAGCCAACATCTGGCAATTCTACCTTACATGCAACTAGTTTCCACCCCCAACACCTGATTTGTTCGATTCCCTACAGTCAGTACCTACGTGTTAGGAGGAACTGCACCGACGACAAAGTCTTCAAACGAGAGGCTGACTTGTTGATAGAGAGACTCCTGGCAGGAGGGTACTCTAAGACATGTCTAAAGAGGGCCTTTAGACGGGCATGTTCCAAACCTAGACATGAACTCATCTTTAATCCAGAATCTAATAGGAACAAAACCAACCCAATTCGCATTATAACTAGGTTCTCAAACCAACATAGGATTGTTAAAAACATCGTCGAACGATACTGGCATGTCCTTAAATTAGATCCCACCATTGGCCCCTTTGTGCAGGACAAACCGTCCTTCACTTTTAAGTGCGCCAAATCCATCAGGGACAATTTAGTGCCCAGCGAATACTCAGGAGGTGGTGTGGGTAAACAAGATCCCTGTAAACGCCCTGGAACTTTCAGATGTGGCGGATGCCCGTATTGCCAATTCATGAACATCAAGTCAAAATCAAATTACCCAATGGTCACAAATATGCACGCAAACACTTTGCAAATTGCAAGACAATTGGTATGGTATACTTACTAATTTGCGACTGTGCATGCTACTACGTTGGCAAAACAAACCAAGAATTTTGGCGGTGGGCATACCCCCATATAGCCTCAATGAAATCTTGTAACCCTAGCTTACCGTTGGGAAGACACGTTACTGCGTTCCATGGGGGAATTTTCCCCAAAGTGTCCTTCTTGATCTTAGACCGTATTCACCCAGGATTACGCGGTGGGGATTGGAACAAAACCTTGTTGTAAAAGGAACAGAAATGGATTTATCGCCTTCAGGCCACCAAGCCACCTGGCTTGAATGACGCCATTTCCTTTCGACCTTTCTTGGAGGGTTTCACCTCTGGAGGGTCCGAGTGGGACCCTCCTGAGGTGAATATGCCCCACTTCTTGTGAAACCCTCATTCAACCAATATTAATCATTCCCATAGGTTTTTCTGGGGTACTGCGTCTAAGTTTTCTCTTTTTTATATTTTTGATATATGCAGATTGTCATAACTGCACCAATGTGGGACAACCTAGGAGGAGGGATATGCGATCTTATACGGATATGTATATATGTATGTTTTCATGGATTACATGTATGTGCTTCTGTTCTACATAGTGATCATCATGGACAGTTGTATATGCCCTCCTCCCCTTATTTCTCTATGTCATCCCTTTCATTGTACAGCTTTTCCTCTTTTTTCTTTCTTGTTTTTTGTTTTCTGTTTTTCTGTTTTTTCTTTTATTCCATCTGTGCATTCCCTCTAAGTCCCTGGAATGAATGTTTGTTTCCGCCAGGGTTTTGGATCCTGGGCTGGTGCTGGACTGGGGAATTGGCTGTTCCGTGCCCGGTTAGCACACTCGGCGCACGAGGGGCCAATGTGCCATCCTTCTGTTTGGCACTTTTGGCCTCCTTTCTTATGATGGTACGTGACCGGGATATGTTTATCCGATTGCCATGACGATCAGCGCGCCGCGGGCCCCTGGCGCGGATGTCAGCTCCCTCCCAGCACGTGTCTTCTCTCTCTCCAACGTCATCTCTCCCTGGACGCCGATGCGTGTGTGGGGCTCTGGGGGCTGGCCTGCACACCGGGGACTTGGAGGGCGACCCCTCCCACTGCTAGGACACCTGCTCTAACATGAGCCAGCTGTGTCAGCTTTTTCCTAATAAGCGGTGCTATTTAGGCTGCACGTCTGGACGCCCAGTCTCATGCAAGTACAGGCATCAGACTGGTCATGTAGCCGCTCACTTCTAAGGTAAATCATCCATATTTGTTTTGCAAACCACATGTTGTTGTATTTCTTGATGTGACAGAGCAACGTGCCTCTATATGCAAACCCATTTTTATACTGTACTGCAATGGTCATTGCCCATTCAGGACATTCCATATTGCAGTTTGAGTCATATATGGTTGCTATTTGTGACTTTAATCAATCACACAGCACCATTTATTTCTCCTTTTCTTTTCTAGCTGTGTTTGCAGACGCTTTCACCGCCCCTTCTTCGTGTGATCCCGTCTCACTGGGGGCCATATATTATCTCTGACCAGACAGCGCCCCATTTGATATCCCCTCACCCCCTTTTTAGGAGTGAGTTATTTCCATGTATTAACAGGTATGTATAGGACATATATACATTCTTATTAAACCAAATCTAGAGCAGGTGTAAGCCTATTTAGGCTTAACCTTTTCAATATATAAATAGGATAGGTCCTATTACATTGTCCCTTTTCTCCCCCAGCTGACAGGATACTTTATGACACTTGGTATTAGTGGCATCACAATACAAGTGGTAGGACGCCCTTTGTGTTCTGCCCTGGGCTGCGGATATGCGCATTCCTCGGTGACGAGGATTGGCTCACGGATCCGATCCCTGCTGGCAGAGGAAATTTCCCATTGTCTATACATGGTGGGTGGTCCATGCTATACCCAATAAAATTATTGAACCAAAATCGCCTGATTCTACAGTCATGGCTGGCTTATTAAAGGTTTGTGCCCCCTGGACTGTTTTTGTTGCCGCAGCACCCCTTCTAATCTGTAAAAAATATATTTTAAATATATATACTCAAGATGATGGTGTACAAAATAACATAAAGTGAAAAATAAAATGACAAGTGCAGCTGCTGTACATAAGGTGCTATTCACTTGAAATTTTATCCAACCAGTAATATGGCGGTTTAGTCCTCTCTGTGGTTTTTGCTTCGTCCACAGAGGCAACATATTTGCCCTACCAACAAAATGGCCGCAATGCTAGTTTGATAGGCATTTTTTAGGGGAGGTGTTTCTGCCTCTGTATTTAAAGACGGCTCAGCTAACTGGAAATGAGGTCCTTGTTGACGCCCTATGGGAGGGTGAAACGCGTAGACGTAATTTCCGGTTACTATTGACGTCACTTCCGGTATCGTGGAACGCATGCCTTGAATGGCATTTTTTGTACTCACAGCACCATGTTTTATGCTTGATTTTATCTTGCTTCTTGTAAGTATTCACTTCTATGCACAATAAATCCTTTTCAAAAGGGTACTTCACTATTAGTCCATTCCTTTTCATTCTGGGTACCTGTTATTCTGGCAGAGTATCCTCAACAAGGAAGTTTTATCTGATGATCTGATGCCAAAGCCGCCATTCCTGGCCATCACTATTAAGCCTGAAGTGACCCCTAGACAGGCTGGGGGTCCATTCGATCCGGGGAGTGGGGACACAGAAGGGGGTGTTGTGGTACACCTTGAAAACTTTGGAGCACTTTGCACTTTTGGATTGGAGCACATCAGTCGCTTTATATGCACTTTCAATTTTATTATTAATGATTTGTTTTCAATTTCACTTATATTGTGTTTGCTAGCGCTGTATCTTATATATTTGTACTTGTTCAAGTGAATAGCACCTTGTGTACAGCAGCTGCACTTGTCATTTTATTTTTCACTTTGTTATTTTGTACACCATCAGCATGAGTATATTTAGAATATATTTTTTATTTTTTTTCCTTTTATTTGAGTGCACTCAGCAGCTATGGAAATATGTAATTTTGTCACTAATAGTTATTAATGCAGATTAATTTTTTTTCATGCACCAATGGTAGCTCTGATCTTAACCATGATTTCAAAGTTCTTACAAATGCTTTAGCTAAGAAAATCAGAACCTGGTGGGATGTGTTCACCTTGACCAAATATGTTAAGGATGGTATTATCTCCAGGAGATTGAGATGGGACATAGCCCCTAATGATGGTATGACTAGTAATGAATTAGAGGATGAATGGTTCTCTTTAATTTTTTTTTTTTAATCATACGGAAAGAAAATTATTAGAACATTGATTTCACGGAAAGAAAAGAAACTCAAAACTTTAGAGGCTAATATCAATGCAGTTAAAGCTAAATTAGTACCTTTGGAAGGATCAGCAGAGTTTAAAGAAAAGATGAAATATTTGCAGGATTTTGTTGGTAAAGTTAATAAACCCCCAAAAAATGAAAAAATATGTGAGGGATACTAATGATTATAAAGCCAACAAGATATACAAATGGCAGGATGCCATGTTAACTGAAAAGGCCACTCCCCTGACCTCAACAGATGACAGACACCATCCCTATCACACCATATCCCCCATCGAGTACCATTGGGCCAACTCCACAACAGGGGGATTATAATGGCAGGTCCTAGGTTGATTCCAATGCCTATGGAGTTTCCACATATAATAGGTACGAACCCTTAAAACAGGATGAATATTATGCTTCTGGTGGTTATAACCATCAGGACTAGGGATGAGCCGAACACCCCCCGGTTCGGTTCGCACCAGAACCTGCGAACGGACCGAAAATTTGCACGAACGTTAGAACCCCATTGACGTCTATGGGACTCGAACGTTCGAAATAAAAAATGCTCATTTTATAGGCTAATTTTCATGGTATTGTCCTAGAAAGGGTTTGGGGACCCGGGTCCTGCCCCAGGGGACATGTATCAATGCAAAAAAAACTTTTAAAAACGGACTTTTTTTTGGGAGCAGTGATTTTAATGATGCTTAAAGTAAAAAAAAAAAAAGTGAAATATTCCTTTAAATATCGTACCTGGGGGGTGTCTATAGTATGCCTGTAAAGTGACGCGTGTTTCCCGAACTTAGAACAGTCCCTGCACAAAATGTAATTTTTAAAGGAAAAAAAAACTGCTTGCGGCTTTAATGTAATGTCGTGTCCTGGCAATATGGATGAAAATCAGTGAGACAAACGGCATGGGTACCCCCAAGTCCATTACCAGGTCCTTTGGGTCTTGTATGGATATTAAGGGGAACCCCGCACCCAAATTAAAATAAGGAAAGGTGTGGGGCCCCCAGGCCCTATATATTCTGAACAGCAGTATACAGGCAGTGCAAACAAGACGGGGAATGTAGGTTTGTTGTTAAGTAGAATCTGTTTGTAATTTTGAACTGGTACATTTTTAAAGTGTAGCTCCAGCCAACAAATCTGTTTTTAAGCTTTTTGAAAAACCTAGGGAAGGGTTATCACCCCTGTGACATTAGTTTTGCTGTCTGTGCTCCTCTTCAGAAGATTTCACCTCACTTTTTGTCCCAATGACAAATGTTTTTTGAAAATTTGGGGTTTTTAGTGAAACAAGGATTAGTGATAAAGCATCAGTGGAAAGGAGAAAAGTTTTTCCCATATTAACCCTTACAGGAGAGAATTTCCCTTCCTATGGGGTAGATTTCATCTCACTTCCTGTTGTCTCCTTCCGTTTGCAAGTAGGAGTCGTTTGTAAGTTGGATGTTTGAAAGTAGGGGTCTGCCCTATATACTCAGCAGAAATTTGGGCCTTAGGTGTTGTTGTGGCCACAACACTGTAAGCCCTCACAGGGCCCTGCTGTGAAATATTAGATCAAGAATTCTAATTACATGCCCCTGTTGAACAGGGGCTGAAAAATTGGGCGCTGGTGCCACAACACTGCAACCCCTCAGATACTCTAGTTGGAACGCAGGAACGAGCCCTGCTGCAAAGAATTGCATCAAAAATTGTAATTACATGCCCCTGTTAAACAGGGGCTTAAAAGTTGGGCCTTAGGCACTGGTGGCGGCGCCCAGAACCAAAAATGTTCTTACAAGCTATCAGCATGATCATTGAGGAGGAAGAGGATAATTACTCAGCATAACAGGATAGTCACTCAGCATCAGCATAGGCAGTCTTTGAAGTGATCAAAAAAAATTGCTTGGTAGCTGGTGGTGATCCAAGACTGATTCATTTTTATGAAGGTCAGTCGATGGACCGAGTCAGTGGACAGACGCACCCTGTGATCAGTTACAAAGCCTCCAGCAGCACTGAATGTGCGTTCCGAAAGAATGCTGGATGCAGGACAGGCCAGTAGCTCAATTGCATACTGTGCAAGCTCTGGCCAGTGATCCATCCTCAAGATCCAGTAACCCAGAGGATTTTCGGTGGGAAAGGTGTCCAAGTCAGATCTTGCCCCTAGGTATTCCTGCACCATGTAAAACAGACGCTGGCGATGGTTGCTGGAACCGATCATACCTTTGGGGTGCAGACTAAAAAATTGTCTGAACGTATCGGTATCGGTCCTTCTCCACCACTCCTTCTTTGACTGACCGAAGCCTCAGCAACACGTTGTCCAGAAACAGGAGTTTGTAACCTCCCAGTCTCTGGGAACACGTTGCACAGACCTTTCTGCAAGGCCTCCTGAAGATGTTTCATCCTCTGCTCCCTCTGCGATGGCAAGATAAGGTCTGCAACCTTACCCTTGTATCGTGGATCAAGGAGAGTTGCCAGCCAGTATTGGTCCTTCTCCTTGATACCACGAATACGGGGTTCCTTACGCAGGCTTTGCAGGATCAGGGAGGCCATGGAGCGTTGGTTTGCTGAGGCATTCGGTCCGGGGTTCTCTGGGTCACTGAGGACGACATGATCTGCAGCCACCTCCTCCCAGCCACGTACAAGTCCATGTGTTTCTTGGGACAGTAAATGATCCCTTAAAGACTGCTGCTGATGCTGAGTGCCAGGCTCCACCTCCATACTGACACAATCCTCCTCCTCGTCCTCTTCCTGTGTGATCAGCGGGCACACAGGAACACTGTCTGGATAAAGGGGGCCTTGAGAGCTAAGGAAGTCCTCCTCTTCCTGCCTCTGTTCTGTCTCAAGTGCCCTGTCCATTATTCCACGCAGCGTGTGCTCCAACAGGTGGACAAGGGACAGTGTCACTGATGCATGCACTGTTACTGCTCACCATCCTCGTGGCCTCCTCAAATGGTGACAGGACAGGGCATGCATCCCTGATCATGGCCCACTGGCGTGGGGAAAAAAAACAAGCTCTCCTGACCCTGTCCTGGTGCCATAGTCGCACAGGTACTCATTGATGGCCCTCTGCTGCGTGTGCAGCCGCTGCAGCATGGCCAACGTTGAGTTCCACCTGGTGGGCATGTCACAGATTAGGCGGTTCTTGGGCAGGTTAAATTCCTTTTGGAGGTCTGCCAGCCGAGCACTGGCATTATATGACCGGCGGAAATGCACACAGACTTTCCTGGCCTGCCTCAGGACATCCTGTTAGCCCGGGTACCTGCCCAAGAACCGCTGCACCACCAAGTTAAGGACTTGAACCAAACTGGGCACATGGGTAAGTTATCCCTGTCGGAGGGCGGAGAGGAGGTTGGTGCCATTGTCGCAAACCACCATTCCTGCCTTAAGTTGGCGTGGCATCAACCACCTCTGAACCTGCTCCTGCAGAGCTGACAGAACCTCTGCCCCAGTGTGGCTCCTGTCCCCAAAGAACACCAGCTCAAGCACCGCATGGCATCTTTTGGCCTGCGTAATTGCGTAGCCCCTTGAACGCCTACGGAGCACCGCTGGTTCCGAGGACAAAGCACAGGAAGAGGCCTTGGAGGAAGAAGAAGAGGAGGGGGTGGAGGAGAGAGGTGTGTCACAATCATTAGTAGTGGCATTTGGAGGCGTGGTGGCGGAACAACCTCCAACACTACTGCACCTTGTCCTGCATCCTTCCCAGCTGCCAGCAGAGTGACCCAATGCGCCGTGAAACTTAGGTAACGTCCCTGTCCATGCCTGCTGGACCATGAGTCAGCGGTAATATGCACCTTACCGCTGACCACCCTGTCCAGCGAGGCCAAGACATTGCCTTCCACATACCGGTAGAGAGCCGGAATCGCCTTCCGTGAGAAAAAGTGGCTTTTGGGTACCTGCCACTGAGGAACCGCACATTCCACAAACTCACGGAAGGGGGCAGAGTCTACCAACTGAAAAGGTAGCAGTTGAAGTGCTAGCAATTTTGCCAAGCTAGCATTCAACCGCTGGGCATGTGGATGGCTGGGAGTGAACTTCTTTCGGCGGTGCAGCAGCTGGGGCAGGGAAATTTGCCTGGTACAATCTGACGTCGGTGTACCAAAAGCAGATTGCCCACAAGTACTTGGCTGTGACACACCTAATTCTACACCTTCATTCCTCTCAGTGCAGGTCTCAGAGAGGACTGAAGGTATAGTGGGGTTGGAGATCTCAGCTGATGAGGAGCAAGGAGAGGTCCTCTTTGTTCTTTGGTGTGGGTCTTTTAGATACACTTGCCAACGAACTGCATGGCAGGTCAACATATGTCTGGTCAAGCATGTGGTGCCCAAGCGGGAGATGTTTTGGCCACGCGAGATATGCTTGAGACATATGTTGCAAATAGCAGCGGTGCTATCTGATGTACTCGTCTCAAAAAAGGCCCACACCAAAGAACTTTTGGAATAACGCACAGCAGCGCCCTGCACATGTGGAGCTTTGCGGTGTGATGCAGTCAGTGTGCTGCCCTTAGGCTGGCCCCTGGAGGGCATCCTGCCTCGTTGGTGATGTGCCTCCTCCTCTCTCCTATCAGGCACCCACGTTGAGTCAGTGACCTCATCATCCCCTCTCTCCTCATCACTGGAGCAAACCTGGCAGTATGCTGCAGCAGGGAGAGCATGACTGCCAGATTGCTGTCCTTTTAGGGCACCCCCTCTGTCCATGCTCACTCTACTGCCCTTATCTAGCTCAGTATAATCATCAGAGCCTTCTAAACGCTGGGCATCCTCCTGGAGCATGTACCCAACACTGTGGTCATACAGTTTGAGGGACTCCTCAGGAGGACATGGTGGGGCTAGGGAAGGAGTCACTGATGCCATTGAGCCGAGGGAAGAGGCCGCGTTGGCAGCTGCTTTGCCAGACAAAATACCCTGAGCATGGGTGAGCGAGGATTAGGAGGATGGTCGAGTCATCCACTCGACCAATTCTTCCGCATGTTGTGGCTCAACACGGCCAGCTGCCAAAAAAAAGGCCAAGCGTGTCCCACGGCCACGTGCTGATGAGGATGCACCGTCTCCACGACCAGCACTGTTGCCTCTAGACACAGAGACTGCTTGCCCTCTTTTATTGGCTTGTGACTGCCTGCCTCTCCTTGTTGGCCTTCTAGACATACTAATGGCCTGTAGCTGCACTTAGCTGGGATATATACATATATATACTGCAGCTAGCAAAATCAACTGCCTGCCTGTAGTATGAGAACACCACCAACCTTCTACAGGTAGCTTTAGCTGAACACTGTGCAGAGGTCACACTACACTAGGGATGAGCTTCGAGTTCGAGTCGAACTCATGTTCTACTCGAACATTGGCTGTTCGCAAGTTCGCCGAACAGCGAACAATTTGGGGTGTTCGCGGCAAATTCGAATGCCGCGGAACACCCTTTAAAAGTCTATGGGAGAAATCAAAAGTGCTAATTTTAAAGGCTTATATGCAAGTTATTGTCATAAAAAGTGTTTGGGGACCCGGGTCCTGCCCCAGGGGACATGGATCAATGCAAAAAAAAGTTTTAAAAACGGACGTTTTTTCAGGAGCAGTGATTTTATTAATGCTTAAAGTCAAACAATAAAAGTGTAATATCCCTTTAAATTTCGTACCTGGGGGGTGTCTATAGTATGCCTGTAAAGGGGCGCATGTTTCCTGTGTTTAGAACAGTCTGACAGCAAAATGACATTTGGAAGGAAAAAACTCATTTAAAACTAGCCGCGGCTATTGCATTGCCGACAATACACATAGAAGTTCATTGATAAAAACGGCATGGGAATTCCCCACAGGGGAACCCCGAACCAAAATAAAAAAAAAAAATGATGTGGGGGTCCCCCTAAATTCCATACAAGGCCCTTCAGGTCTGGTATGGATATTAAGGGGAACCCCAGCCAAAATTGAAAAAAAAAATTGACGTGGGGTTCCCCCTAAATTCCATACCAGACCCTTCAGGTCTGGTATGGATTTTAAGGGGAACCCCGCGCCAAAAAAAAAAAAAAAAAACGGCGTGGGGTCCCCCTAAAAATCCATACCAGACCCTTATCCGAGCACGCAACCTGGCAGGCCGCAGGAAAAGAGGGGGGGACGAGAGTGCGGCCCCCCCCCCCTCCTGAACCGTACCAGGCCACATGCCCTCAACATTGGGAGGGTGCTTTGGGGTAGCCCCCCAAAACACCTTGTCCCCATGTTGATGAGGACAAGGGCCTCATCCTCACAACCCTGGCCGGTGGTTGTGAGGGTCTGCGGGCGGGGGGCTTATCGGAATCTGGAAGCCCCCTTTAACAAGGGGACCCCCAGATCCCGGCCCCCCCCCTGTGTGAAATGGTAAGGGGGTACTTACCCCTACCATTTCACTAAAAAACTGTCAAAAATGTTAAAAATGACAAGAGACAGTTTTTGACAATTCCTTTATTTAAATGCTTCTTCTTTCTTCTTTCTTCCTTCATCTTCTTCTGGTTCTTCTGGCTCTTCTGGTTCTTCCTCCGGCGTTCTCGTCCAGCATCTTCTCCGCGGCGTCTTCTATCTTCTTCTCCTCGGGCCGCTCCGCACCCATGGCATGAGGGGGAGGCTCCCGCTCTTCTCTTCATCTTCTTCTCTTCCTCATCTTCTTCTTCATCTTCTTCTTCTTCTTCCTTCTTCTCTTCTTCTCTTCTTCCTGTCTTCTGCGGGCCGCTCCGCAGCCATGCTGTGGCATGGTGGGAGGCTCCCGCTGTGTGACGGCGTCTCTTCGGCTGACGGTTCTTAAATAACGGGGGGCGGGGCCACCCGGTGGCCCCGCCCCCCTCTGACGCACGGTGACATGACGGGACTTCCCTGTGGCATTCCCCGTGACGTCACAGGGAAGTCCCTCAAGTCACCGTGCGTCAGAGGGGGGCGGGGTCACCGGATGGCCCCGCCCCCCGTTATTTAAGAACCGTCAGACGAAGAGACGCCGTCACACAGCGGGAGCCTCCCACCATGCCAGCATGGCTGCGGAGCGGCCCGCAGAAGACAGGAAGAAGAGAAGAAGAGAAGAAGGAAGAAGAAGAAGAAGATGAAGAAGAAGAGAAGAAGATGAAGAGAAGAGCGGGAGCCTCCCCCTCATGCCATGGGTGCGGAGCGGCCCGAGGAGAAGAAGATAGAAGACGCCGCGGAGAAGATGCTGGACGAGAACGCCGGAGGAAGAACCAGAAGAGCCAGAAGAACCAGAAGAAGATGAAGGAAGAAAGAAGAAAGAAGAAGCATTTAAATAAAGGAATTGTCAAAAACTGTCTCTTGTCATTTTTAACATTTTTGACAGTTTTTTAGTGAAATGGTAGGGGTAAGTACCCCCTTACCATTTCACACAGGGGGGGGGCCGGGATCTGGGGGTCCCCTTGTTAAAGGGGGCTTCCAGATTCCGATAAGCCCCCCGCCCGCAGACCCTCACAACCACCGGCCAGGGTTGTGAGGATGAGGCCCTTGTCCTCATCAACATGGGGACAAGGTGTTTTGGGGGGCTACCCCAAAGCACCCTCCCAATGTTGAGGGCATGTGGCCTGGTACGGTTCAGGAGGGGGGGGGGGCCGCACTCTCGTCCCCCCCTCTTTTCCTGCGGCCTGCCAGGTTGCGTGCTCGGATAAGGGTCTGGTATGGATTTTTAGGGGGACCCCACGCCGTTTTTTTTTTTTTTTTGGCGCGGGGTTCCCCTTAAAATCCATACCAGACCTGAAGGGTCTGGTATGGAATTTAGGGGGAACCCCACGTCAATTTTTTTTTTTAATTTTGGCTGGGGTTCCCCTTAATATCCATACCAGACCTGAAGGGCCTTGTATGGAATTTAGGGGGACTCCCACATCATTTTTTTTTTTTAATTTTGGTTCGGGGTTCCCCTGTGGGGAATTCCCATGCCGTTTTTATCAATGAACTTCTATGTGTATTGTCGGCAATGCAATAGCCGCGGTAGTTTTAAATGTGTTTTTTCCTTCAAAATGTCACTTTGCTGTCAGACTGTTCTAAACACAGGAAACATGCGCCCCTTTACAGGCATACTATAGACACCCCCCAGGTATGAAATTTAAAGGGATATTACACTTTTATTGTTTGACTTTAAGCATTATTAAAATCACTGCTCCTGAAAAAACGGCCGTTTTTAAAACTTTTTTTTGCATTGATTCATGTCCCCTGGGGGAGGACCCGGGTCCCCAAACACTTTTTATGACAATAACTTGCATATTAGCCTTTAAAATTAGCACTTTTGATTATTCATGTTCGTGTCCCATAGACTTTAACGGCGTTCGCGTGTTCGAACGAATTTTTTTCCTGTTCGCATGTTCTGGTGCGAACCGAACAGGGGGGTGTTCGGCTCATCCCTACACTACACTAACTTGTAGTTTTAGCTGAACACTGTGAGGAGGACGCACTACACTAACTTGTAGCTTTAGCTGAACACTGTGAGGTGGACGCACTACACTAACGTGTAAATAATTTAGCTGCCTGCGGTAGTAATAGGATCAGGAAAACATCACCAACCTTCTACAGGTAGCTTTAGCTGAACACTGTGCAGAGGTCGCACTACACTAACTTGTAGCTTTAGCTGAACACTGTGCAGAGGTCGCACTACACTAACTTGTAGCTTTAGCTGAACACTGTGAGGAGGACGCACTACACTAACTTGTAGCTTTAGCTGAACACTGGGCAGAGGTCACACTAAACTAACTTGTAGCTTTACCTGAACACTGTGAGAAGGATGTACTACACTAACTGTAAATAGTCTAACTGCCTGACTGTGGTACTAATAGGATCAAAAGAACACCAGCAATTTTCTTCAGGTAGCTGTAAATACTGTAACAAGACAAGCCTGCCTGTCAGTAGGAAGATAACAGGAACGGATCTAAACTGAATACAGTGTGTGTGTATGTGTGTATATATATATATATATATATATATATATATATATATATATATATATATGTATACACAACACCTGGGATGCATATATATATATATACATATACACAATACACTGTAAGTGCAGCTAACTGACTGTCCTGCCTAATCTATCTAACTTAAATCAAATAACACTGTCTCTCTCTCTGTCTATCTCTCTCTCAAGCCGGAACACACTACACAGGGCTGCCGTGCAGGCGGCCTTATATAGTGTGTGGCGTGTTCTAAACCCCCTGAGCCATAATTGGCCAAAGCCACCCTGGCTTTGGCCAATTACAGATCTCTCTACAGACGGCGTTGTGATTGGCCAAGCATGTGGGTCATAGTGCATGCTTGGCCAATCATCAGCCAGCAATGCACTGCGATGCCGCAGTGAATTATGGGCTGTTACGCGCCACAAGTATTTGGCGTGAATGGCCCATATCGTTCACAAATCGACGAACGGTCAAACAGAAGATGTTCGAGTCGAACATGGGTTAGACTCGAACACGAAGCTCATCCCTAATCAGGACTATGGTAATAATCAAAGTTGGGGCAGTCCTAGATGGGCCCCACCACAGCCTAGAGGTGGTCCACCTTTCAGAGCACAGAGAGGACACCCTGGCACAAATTATAAAGGGGATTTTCAGAAAAGGGGGTATAGGGGCCCCCCATTGAGGGGGAGGGGACCCACATATCCCGGAGGGAGTGGGAGAGGCCAATATCCTCAGGTGAACGGAGGGGGGAATTGGAAACCATGGTATCCCATGGCACCCCCCAGATCTTATGGAGGAGAGCAAGGCACAGAAAACGGAGAGGCTGCAGAGGACTTGAAAGAAAAAAAGAGAGAGACCTGATGCAGTGTATCTTTAATTTAAGTGATGCCACTTTTTACATTAGATGAGTTAAACTTTTTTGAATTGGGCCTTAAATATGCCCCCGATAAGGGTCTCAACAAGTTTGATATCTTTATTGACTTTCAGAAATTCATGAGGAAAATAAATATCAAGAAACATTTTAGTAGAGTAACTCCTCAAATAGGACAGGAAGCACCTTACTACAATCATATTAATTTGAGGAGAAATTCTGTGTTTAACTCTAGAAATCCCAATAGTCACTTTTCTGAGGTTTTTAGAACCTTAGTGCAACAAGATCTAGAAGATTCACAAACCAAACCTAGTAGATGTAAAAACTATATCAAATCTTTGGAAAAAAACAGATTGTCAATAGACAAAAGGGGGAAGACTGGTCATCCTCAATAAATCCGACTATTTAGCAGATCTCAGTAGACTTGTCAATGATGCTGAAACATATGATAAATTGGGGGGTAACCCTACCAATAAATTCAAAGCTAAGCTGAGATGTTTGGTTAAGAATGCACAAGATGAAGGTATTGTCACTAAAAAGGAAGCGAGATATCTTGTGCCTAACGCCCCGAGGGTGCCAGTTATCTATCAACTACCCAAGATCCATAAGAACCCGTCCAAACCACCTGGCAGCTAGAATGGGTGAATAATTGGACTGGTTCTTACAGCCTTTGGCACAGATATGTCCAGCTTATCTTAAGGATAGCAGGAATCTTCTGGAATTATTGCAGCAGGTAGATTAATAAAGGTCATCTTTTGGCTAGTATTGATGTCAATTCTCTGTACACCAATATTCAACAGCAACATGCCATTGAGGCTGTTGTGTGGGCCTTGAACAGCACCAAAATGAAAAACAAACAAAAAGATTTTCTGGTTCATGCCCTGGATTTGGCCATGAGCAATAACTTATTTTGGCATGACAAGCACTATTTTAGAAAAAAGAAAGGGGTATCCATGGGGGCTAAATATGCCCCTTCAGTGGCTAATTTATTCACGAGCCACTGGGAGAAAGATGCCATCTTCAGTGGAAATATACCCTAACTTAAAATTTATAAGCGTTATATTGGTGACATCATTATTATTTGGACAGGATCAGGTGAGAATAGATATGGAATTTCCTTCTCAGCAACTTTTGACAATCAAAGCATCAATTTTCTGGATCTAGCTATTTTTAAAGATGATCACCAACTGTCCACTAAAACTTATTTTAAGGAAGTGGACAGAAATGGTTACATCCCATTGGGGAGCTGTCATCACCCCAGATGGCTTAGCGCAATCCCTAAAAGCCAATTTATGAGAGTTAAGCGCAATTGTGTTAGAATAGAGGATTTTGACATACAGGCTAAAGTTCTATTTGAAAGCTTTGTAGAAAAAGGTTATACCCCCAAAGAGTTGAATAAAACTATGTTAATGGTAAGACATATGAGTAGAGATGATCCATTTAAAAAGGAGGTCAGTGAAAAGGACTTTGGAGTCGCTTTCATGACAGGATTTACTCACCAACATAAACAAGTAGAAAAAATGATTTGCATATATTGGCATCTGCTACTAAAGGATACTGATTTAGTGAAAATTTTACCAAGTAGACCACAGTTCATTTACACCAAACCCCCTATTCTAGGTTTAAAACTTGCACTGAATGTCATTGACCCCCCCTAAAAACACTTGTACCTTTTTGGACCAAGTGAGTTTTTTTAGTTTTTTTTTTTTAGTAGGAAATGTGTAATGTGTAAAACATCCAATCATAGTGTGAGGAAGACCACAGATTTTACAGCTCACTCCTCTGGTGAGTCCTTTAAAATCAAAGTTCATGTGTGGGCTACAACACATCACGTATCTTTTGTCCTGTACATGTGGACTTTAGTATGTGGGCAGGACCACCAGAGCATTGGGAGTCACTCCGTGAACACGTAAATAGGATAAAGAAGGGATTCAAGCACCACAGCTTGTCTAACCACTTTAGACTATTCCACGGATAGGACCCGAGTGGTTTGACTTCCTGTGGCATAGATAAAATTGAAGATCATTGGAGAGGAGGCAGCCGTAAGAGTAGGCAAAAAATTAGTTTGATCACGCAAACACCTTTGAAGTGTATGGGACACGAACATGAAAAATCAAGAGTTATGGTTTATACCAAACTTGGATCAGGGTCGGGGAAATCTCTCTAGACCCCCACAAGAATCGGTTATATGATTGTTTAAACCTATGTTATCAGATTCATGTTTGGAATGATGGTCTGCTCTGCGACATGCAAACTTTTCAGTTGGTGTCACTCACCATACTGGTCCCCCCAGGGTCGGGGTGTAACAGAGGGGGGGTGTTGACAAGCTATGTAGGGGATACCTTGATGGATGCTAAAGTTTATGCAGCATAACAATGAGATTAGGGCCCCCCTAATGAGAAATTTGGGGTAGGTGAATGAATGTGTTTGTATGTACATGTTTTGTTAAATAAACATATACATGTCTGTGTGTGTGGCTGCGAATATACTTGTGCGAGAGCACGCACATCTATGCCGGAATATGTATGTGTATGTTAAGTGCATATGTACACGACAGGTTCAGGGAAAAAGGGAAGGGAAAAACTATATAAAAAAAATATTGTGTTTTTTGGAATTTCTGTTTTTTTTTTTTTTTTTTGACACTAGTGCATATAGTAAAAATTATGCGGAGGATAAGGTACATACACTTTGTTTGTCCCCGTCTCCGCTGTGAGACAACCCCTGGGTCCACCCACTTAAACTCCTCTTAGTTACACCAGCCCTCTGGTAGGGTTAAGTGATCTTTCTTTTTTTGGATATTGTCCATATCCTTTCAGGGGTTTTTTTTGATGGCTAAAAGGTCTTCCTCGACATCTCTACTGAAACTTTGCACCTATAATGTCAAAGGCCTGAATAATGAGTCAAAAAGAGGACAGATTTTATACAGTTTACATAAAAGTAAGGCAGATATAATACCCCTCCAGGAGACCCATTTTCGCCCTGAAGGCATTCCTGTATGTTCTGGTAAACATTATTTTCAATGGTTTCATAGCACTATGTCTGATTCGAAGGCCAGGGGGGTCTCTATCATTTTTCATAAAAATTTACCGGCTCAGCATTTGGATCATATAGCTGATACTAGATAGATATCTTTTACTTAAATTCCGGTTGTGGGATAAACGCTTTACAATTGCTAATTTTTTACATTCTGAATCATGACCAAACCACGACCATTTCTCGCTATCTTTGTCTTTTAGCGGATTTTGCTGAAGGTGTCATTCTTGTAGGAGGAGATCTCAATTTAGCCTTAGAGCCTCAGTTAGACACCTCTGCCCAACGTTCCAATATTCCTCATTCTCAGCTGAGGGCCTTTAAAAAACAACTGTTTGACCACAGACTACTTTTATTGCGGACTTTATATCCCAAAGATCGTAATTGTTCATATTTTTGTTCATATTTTTCATCAACACATAAATCTTACAGTAGGCTAGACTATTTCTTATCAGGTCTGAAGGTTTTGGAGTGGAATCCCTCGATGGAAATAGGGTCATTTATTTGGTCTGACCATTCACCCGTATTTCTATCAATATACCCTCGCCAGACTCGAGGCACAAGTTGGTCTTGGCGTTTGAACGATAGGCTTATGTCTGATCCTCTCTGCCACAAGGCAATTGTAGAAGCAATCGGTAACTTTATTTCTGACCATGAACAGGACGAGACCGCACTACCATTAAAATGGGAAGCTCTTAAAGCGGTTTTACGAGGGTTGTTTATCCAACATGACTCTCGTTTGAAAAAAGAAAGATCGGTGGCCATTCAAAATATATTGTTAAAGCTTCATTCACTAGAAACCTTACACAAAGCTTCACAGTCTACAGAAGTTTTAGCTAACATAACGTCTACAAGGGCATCCCTATTACAGCTTATGGAAGAATCGCACAGCTCATATCGACAGAAATGTGCCTTAAGTAAGTACAGATATGGAAACAAATGTGGGAGACATTTACCACGTATACTACACCCCCCGTCCTCCTCAGACTTTTATAGCCAGTATAAGGAAGTTGTCGGGGGAAATTACCTCAGATCCGCAAAGTCTCCACCAAACATTTAGGGAATACTTTTTAGCTCTCTACAATTTGGCCCAACCATCTTTTGTGGAAGACGTGGGATCAAATACTTGTAGCATTGAAGACTATGTGCAGGAAACTGCTATTCCAACACTAGAGGATGACCATAGAGAATTATTGGACTATCCCTTTTTAATGGAAGTATTATTGGGAGCAATTACAGACATTGCATCAGGTAAGAGTCCCGGCCCAGATGGATTTACTCCAAAATTTTATAAAACATACAAAGAACATTTGTCTTCATTTATGCTGCAGGTGTTTAATTCCATCTCTTCTACAAACACATTTCCGACCCAAACATTGGAAACCCACATTACTCTGATTCCTAAACCAGATAAAGACTTAACATTATGTTCTAGTTATTGTCCAATATCTTTAATTAGAGTAGACTTAAAAATGTATGCTAAATTGATTGCGTCACATCTCCAATCTTTTATCACTAGCCTGGTACATAATGACCAGTCCGGATTTGTTCAAGGAAGAGAAACACGCGACAATACAATAAAAACATTTCTACTTATGGGCCATGCTCAAGCAGCTAAAATACCAGCATGCCTTCTCTCGGATGATGCAGAGAAGGCTTTCGACCGGGTTGGGTGGCCTTTTCTTGAGCATTCATTAAGGCAAATGGGGATAGGTCCAAATTTACTTAATAAGATCCTGGCATTATACACTAAACCAAATGCTAGAATAAAGATCAATGGATCATTGACTACAAGTTTCCCTATACAAAATGGCACTCGCCAGGGATTCCCCTTATCCCTTATGCTTTATGTTCTAGTAATGGAACATTTAGCGATAGCAATCAGATAGAACCCCTCAATCACAGGTACACAGCTAGACCAACAGGAAATAAAACTTGCTTTATTTGCCGACGACTTGTTACTCTATATTACCAATCCACATATCTCTATGCCTTCTCTTCTATTGGAATTCCAGCGCTTTGGAGCTCTGAGTAATTTCAAGGTAAATGTCTCAAAATCAGAAATTCTTAATGTGTCACTCTCACCACCTCAAGTGACGATGCTGAAAAATAATTTTCCGTTCAGATTTTGTTCCTCTGCACTAAATTACTTAAGAAATCAACATCCCTTCGGACCTGACTCAGCTATATTTGACAAACTATAATCCTCTAATGCAACGTACTCTACAAGATCTAAAAAAATACGACTCAAATCTATATTCATGGTTCAGGAGGATAAACATACTGAAAATGGACATAATACCGCATTTTCTGTATCTTTTTCAAAATATCCCTGTTACCATTCCTAGATCCTTTTTCTCCACTTTACAATCTGCCTTTAAGTTTATCTGGGGGAACAAGAGACCTCGACTAAATTGGAAAACGCTAACATTACCTAAAACGAAAGGCGGAGCGGGTGCACAGGATCTTTATTTATGTGGCGGCAGTCCTGACTAGACTAGTGAGCTGTTTCCATCACTCGGATACCAAACAATGGGCATCAATAAAACAGGGGCTGAATCAGTTTGATCTTCAGGCTCTCCCTTGGTTAGACTTATCCTTCCATGGTATCCATCGAGACGTCCTTTTCTCCACCCTTCCTTACGTCCCACTTATTGAGCTTGTGGTCTAAAATGATTTTGCGGTTAGGGCTCTCTTCAGATAGGACCAATGACACCTTTATTTGGCAATCCACAATTCCCACCTGCAGCAGACCCGACTCATTTTCTTATATGGAACAAGGAATCTCACCGAAGAGTGAGTCAGATTCTTTATCAGGGTAAACTTCCACCTATATTGAACCTAATCCCAACGCATCAGCCTTCATTTATGCAATGGATGGAATATTAACTACTGTCTTTTCTATCTTCTATTTCCTTAAACTAATCCTTTAATAGAGACCTAAATTTGTTTGAGTCCATCTTGTTGCAAAGTAGCAGACCAAAACATGTTCTATGAGCAATATGTAAAATTCTTATCTTTAAAAAATCACCCTGAGCTCCCAGAATTTACAAACAAATGGGCACGTGATCTTAACCACTTGCCGACCGGGCCATAACCGAAAGACAGCTACAGTGCGGTTGGCTTATCCTGGGTGGACGTCCGTGGGACGTCATTCCAGAATGTTGCTCACGCGCCCCCCGGGAACATCCGTGATCGCGGACGTTTACCACGTGATCGTTCAGTCAAATGACTGAATCACTTGTAAACAAACCGGCGTCACGTCATGATGCCGGTTCCTCCCTCCCCTCTCTGTGCCGATGGATACAGTGCGAGGGGAGAGGGGGAGAGATTGCAGCAGCGCTGTGGGCTGGATGTTTAGTGCCCACAGCGCTGCTCGGTGTCGGTGTCAATAATCTGCAATACTCTGCAACATTGTGCAATACTCTGCAACATTGTGCAATACTCCTGCAACACTGCAATACCCTGCCGATACTCTGCAACACTCTGCCAATACTGTGCAATACTCTGCCAATACTCTGCAACATTGCAATATTCTGCCAATACTCTGCAATACTCGCCAATACTCGCCAATACTCTGCCAATACTCTGCCAATACTTGCCAATACTCTGCAATAAATTTTAACAGAAACAAAGAATTTTTTTTTTTTTTTTGTTATTGATTTTTCAGTCTTTTTTGATATATAGCGCAAAAAATAAAAAACCCAGCGGTGATTAAATACCACCAAAAGAAAGCTCTATTTGTGTGAAAAAAAGGACAAACATTTCATATGTGTACAATGTTGCATGACTGAGTAATTGTCATTCAAAGTGTAAGAGCACCGAAAGCTGAAAATTGGTCTGGTTAGGAAGGGGGTTTAAGTGCCCAGTGGTCAAGTGGTTAATATTCAAATTGGAACAGAAGAGTGGGAGAAATCATTTACTCGCACACATTGCTTGTCATTGGCAATTAAAGTCCAAGAAACAAGTTACAAGCTTGTCTCTCGTTGGTACCGATGCCCAACAACCATGCAACAAATATATTCAGATGCATCGGACAAATGTTGGAGATGTCACTCTGCCAAGGGCTCGTTGTTACACATATGGTGGGAATGCCCCCAAATTTCTCAATTCTGGGACAGGATCGTGCAACTGTATACTATAGTTACAGGGGAGCTAATCCCCAAAATGCCTCAAATTACTCTGTTATCTATTTTTCCAGGCTCATATAAATATATTATAAAGGGTTTCGCAGACATTGGTTAATAGTGGTGAGACTGATTATTCCGTGACATTGGCGATCAACACAAGTCCCTTTAGTGAATGAATGGATAGTAGAAATGGACCTAATTGAGAAGATGGAGACCCTCCTGTCACATGAATTGGAAACCTATGAAAAATGTTGTCAGATATAGGCCCCCTGGAGGACATTTAGGGAATTGTTCGGAAACTAGGCGGTAAATGGAACTATAATATAATCTAAAATATGATCTAATAGGGTTTCAATAGGGATGTCCCTATGTCGTAATCCTTTGCCATCTTCTTCCCCCCCCCCTTTCTTCCCCTTCTTTTTTTTCCCTGGTTTGTTTGATGCTTTGGTTATGATCTGTATAATGTAATTGTAAGATGTTTTGATGGTAAGAGCATACCATCAATGTATGTATATTTGTTAAAACTCAATAAAACTGAGATTGAAAAGAAAAATCAAAAGTGCTAATTTTAAAGGCTTACATGCATTGTATTGTCTTAAAAAGTGTTTGGAGACCTGGGTCCTGCCCCAGGGGACATGTATCACTGCAAAAAAAAGTATTAAAAACAACCGTTTTTTCGGGAGCAGTGATTTTAATAATGCTTAAAGTGAAACAATAAAGGTGTAATATAACTTTAAATTTTGTACCTGGGGGGTGTGTATAGTATGCCTGTAAAGTAGCGCATGTTACCCATGTTTAGAACAGTCTGACAGCAAAAAAAAGTCATTTAAAACTACTCGCGGCTATAATGAATTGTCGGTCCGGCAATGCACATAAAAGTTCATTGATAAAAACAGCATGGGATTCCCCCACAGGGGAACCTCGAACCAAAATTTTAAAAAAAGGTGTGGGGGTCCCCCAAATTCCATACCAGGCCTTTCAGGTCTGGTATGGATATTAAGGGGAACCCCACACTAAAATTATAAAAAAATGGCGTTGGGGTCCCCCCAAAAATCAATACCAGACCCTTATCCGAGCATGCAACTTGGCAGGCCACAGGAAAAGAGGGGGGATGAGAGAACGCCCCCCTCCTGAACCGTACCAGGCCACATGCCCTCAACATTGGGAGGGTGCTTTGGGGTAGCCCCCAAAGCACCTTGTCCCCATGTGGATGGGGAGAAGGGCCTCATCCCCACAACCCTTGCCCAGGGGTTGTGGGGGTCTGGGGGCGGGGGGCTTATCGGAATCTGGAAGACCGCTTTAACAAGGGGACCCCTAGATCCCACCCCCCTGTGTGAATTGGTAATGGGGCACAAATATACCCCTACCATTTCACAAAAAAAGTGTCAAAAATGTTAGACAATAGACAGTTTTTGACAATTCCTTTATTAGTGTCTTCTTCTTTCCCCACTTCTTCATCTTCTTCTGGTCTTCCTTTGGTGTTCTTCTTCTTCCTCCTCCATCTTGTTCTTCCCCCGCTTCTTCCTCTATCTTCCTCCACTTCTTCCTCTGGTCTTCTCATCCTGCATTTTCCTCCGGCTTCTTCTTCTTCGCTTAGTCCTCTGATCCACCTCAATGGGAGTCTCCCGCTGTGTGATGCTTCTGTTCAGGTGACAGCTCTTATATAAGGGAGGGCAGGGCCACCTGGTGACCCCACCCCTCCTCTGACACACGGGGACTTAACAAGGAAGTTTTATCTGATCTAATGCCAAAGCTGCCATTCCTAGCCATTACTATTAAGCCTGAAGTGACTCCTAGACTGAAAGGCTGGGGGTCCCTTCGATCCGGTCAGTCGGGACACAGGAGGGGGTGTTGTGGCACACCTTGAAAACTTTGGAGCACTTTGCACTTTTAGATTGGAGCACATCAGTCACTTTTATATGGACTTTTACTTTTATTATGAATGAATTGTTTACAATTTCACTTATATTGTGTTTGCTAGTGCTGTATCTTATATATTTGTACCCCTTCTAATCTGCCACAGAGGTGAGGATTGAATGAAACTATTTCAAGCCTCACCTCCAGTGTGGATTAGGAAGGGCGCCACCACTTTTGTATTGGTGACGCCTTATCCAATCCACAGCAGACGTGAGCCTTTAAATTGCCTCAAAAAGCGTTGCTGCTTCTGGCACGTTGGCTAGTATTGTTACCTTTTCTTTAAGCCAAACACAAATGCTTTAGTGGTGCACAGCAATGTTTTTGTAGTATACACTATAGGATTGTAAAAGACCTGGGGCACCTTTATGTGCCCCATGGAGAGTAGTAATGTGGCATTAACCGTGGCAGGGACTTGGTAAGGGAGAAGAATAGTTAAATAAAACAAAAGCATTTCTGTACCCTGCAAAAATAAAAAAATTAAAACTTAGCCTACCTTAAAAATGAACTGTGTCAATCAGTAGAGCTGTGGACGGTGTCAGTAGGGTATTGGGCGGTGTGTGGACAGTGTCAGTAGGGCAGTGGATGGTGTGTGGACAGTGTCAGTAGGGCAGAGGTTGTTGTCTGTAGTGCAGAGGTTGTTAGTAGGGTAGTGGACGGCGTCAGGAGGGCAGTGGACAGTGTCATTAGGGCAGAAGTTGGTGTCAGTGGACAGTGTCAGTAGGAGATTCTGCCTATTTACTCCCTGGCACAGCGCTGCCAGGGGGAACACTGGGGCATGGGCAGCAGAAAGAGAGGAGAGGAGGGGCAGAAATCGGCTGTAACTGGCTTTTAGCGGCTGCAGGAGGAAAATACAGCTGATCAGTTCTAGTAAATGCTGACCCCGCCACCCCTCCTCTTCTCTTTTTCTGCTGCCTGTGTTTCCCACCACCGCATTGCTGTGACAGGTGTGACGTCCCTCTCAATGTCCTACCCAAGGTACATGGCCCCCCTAGTTTTGGCCCTGGCTGTAACTGCTTAAAAAGAGTTAGCTATTGTTTGGCTTCATTCATCTAAATCTGCTGGTGCATCTAACATTTCCCTATCCTGAGATTGATATTGCTGCTGTACAAATGTGTTTCCATAGCTCCTCAATCCAGTGTGGTAACCTACAATGTATTATATTTTTGGATTTAATACCAATTAAGTGGTCCCTTAGGTTGTATTTTAAAAGATGACCACTCTTCCCCTTTCTGGTAAGTTGCTAAAGTCTATTAACATGCACATCCAAATTTAGAGAGAGTTTTTTTCCTAAGACTACAAGACTTTTGAATGGGCAGGAATTTATTAGCCAGCCGTGGCACTATGTGAATTGTACATAGATCACATTTTTAATTGTGTATCTATAATAACCGTGTACTTTATCTTGATACCAGCTTTGTTTGTTTAGAACTGGCAGAGGGATAGAGAGTCAGTGTGAAGAGCCAATTAGCCTCTTTGGCATTGTATAGTTCTGTCATTTTCTTATCCTGAACATGTTCACATGAGGGAAAAGCAGAGGGATAACCTCACCAGTGTATTTCTACTTCTTCATTGTGCAATCAGCATGTTGGGGCTGATTGCTTAAAGTTGGTGTTAGTGACACTAAACTCAATTTTTTTCAATAAAATAAATGCAACATGTTTAAAAATAAGTTGAATGTACTTTTTAGCTCTATCTTCCTTTGTTTTATTTCTCAAGTGCAAGTTTTTTTCTGCTATAAACCTAAAGCTTCCTGTTCTAGGGTGCCTTTTCATGCCACCCTTGGTTAATTGAACGTAGTCACCCTTTCCTGCTCACCCCTTGAGATGGCCTACACCTAAAAACACATTCGAACTTAGGGGAATTTTAGTGCACAGCAGCAAACTGGTATAGAACAAAAACAGTAGCAAACTGAGATACAACAGGGGAGGATAGGCAGAAAACAACAGTAGGAGACTTAAAAAAAAAAAAAAAAAAAACAGAGCCATGGTATGCTTGCTATTTTAGAATGATTGATGTAAAAAAATTGTTTCCTGACAGACTCCATGGCAGCCTATGTGTGGGTTAACCCATCCTCCTCTCCAATACTATAGGACCCCATTCCCATAAATAAGCACTCACCGCTAGATACTGCATTCCTTTTTTGTCCTCCTCCAACGGACCTACACATGCTGTTCGCGTCCGGTCAGATGGATCCAGGATTTTGGCATACCTTAATACCTTATGCGGTGCAGCTCAGAGCCCAGCCACGGGCGGGCGAGTAGCTTTAGAGGCTAGAGAATACCCCTATGGTGGAAGGGTGGTCGCCTCTGTATGCCCCATGGACGGATGCATCAACGGCTGGCAAGGTCTGAGATTATCCTCGTTTCTTCCTCCGTGGCAGTTGTCTCTGTGTTAGTATTGTTCGTTTGTCTTTCCCCATAATCTTGCCATATTGCCTAGTTTGTGTATTGTCCCCTCATGGCGGCTGGAGAGCTTGTGCGTTCCAGCTCGCCACGGCACTTCCGGGTTGCGACCATCTCCGCTATTCGTGCATGTTCAGTGGCCTCCTTGAGATCGAGGCTTGGCTCGCGCATGCGCATATTGGCGGACCACTCGGCAGCCGCACAGGCCACCATATATATATATTTGTATGCATTCTGTAAGCTGTGACTTCTTGTTAAAAAAAAAAAAGGAGTTTTTATTTATCAACTAATTTTTAATGTTTTAAATAAATATATATAAAATCTCCTCACCGGTACCTTGGCTTTTCAGTCCATTGTTGTTTGTAGACCACCCCTATCGTGACGTTCTTCATCCAGAGAACATGGACAAGTCACTGCCTTTAAGTGGCCAGCCCTCACGCACAAGGTATGTGCTTGTGTGGGGAGGGGTTGAGGTACAGTCGCAAATACTTGCGTTTTCTGATGTCATATCTCGCCTCCTCCCTGTTTTCTTTCTCTAGCCCTTCCAGATCAGACCCTCAGATCGTGGTCCAGAATGACAGAGACCTTGCCAGGCCACAATATCACTCATCGTCTAGATCCAGATGAGACTCTCCGTCTGGAACTCACCACCAGAGGAGATGCTCCCATTCCTCCTCCAGACACTGCTGCCACCGCCATGACAGCCGCTCTGATCACAGAGCCTGCTGGGGATGTGGGACACGAGTCCCGGAGGGCAAGTCCTTGTGTGACCGTGGCTATGCCCATGCGGTTGGGGAAAAAGAGACAGAAAACCAACGTATGGAGTCTCTTGTGAAACGTGTGGTGCAACAATCCCTGAGGGAGATGGATACATCCCACACGCTGAGCCAGTCCACTACTTTGTCTGGCCCTCCAGCTGACGAGGCCCGTGATTATCAGGGCACTTCCCAGCCCTATGTTGCTTCTCCTGACTCTTCGGATGACGACGAGCTTGAAAGCGAAGAGGATATCGGAGGCTTTGACTTCGCTATGGTTTCGTCACTAATCAAAGCAATTAAGGAGACCCTTAAGTGAAAAGACTCCTCCATCCCCCCAGCTAAACAGAAAAAGTTCTTTAAAGAGGAGTTCCACCCAGGGGGGCCATTAAAAAAAAAAAATTAAAAGTCAGCAGCTACAAATACTGCAGCTGCTGACTTTTAATTTGACACTTACCTGTCCCTGGGTCCAGCGGTGCGGGGGATCGAAGCCCCGCTCGTCCCCCCCCTCCGCTCGTCGGCGGCGGCATTTCAACTGTGGGCGCCAGGCTGTGGCTTCACAGCCTGGCACCCACTGCGCATGCGCGAGCGGCGCCGAGCGCCGTGATTGGCCGCTCAATCACCTGGGACCTGCAATGGGTCCCAGATGATTGACAGGAGGAAGGGAGAAGAGCCGAGCCCTTCCTGTGCCAGGGGGAAGTGATGTCACCAGCCCAGGAAGACGAAGGGGCAGACTACGAGGGACCACCTAGCAACAGGCATTTAGAGGTAAGTAAAAAAAAAAAAAATATCCAAATGTTTTTTTGTTTTTTTTTTTAGAATTTTTTAGATATGTTTGTTTTTTTGGGTGGAACCCCACTTTAAGCATCTGGGGAAAGAACGCTCAAACTTTCCGCTCCTTTCTGAATTAAAGGACATTATTGATGAGGAACGGAGTAAGACTGACAAGAAGGCCTCTATGTCAAATAAAACCTCCAGATTATACCCCTTCAAGTCAGAAGAAGTGAAGTATCTGGAAAATGCTCCCCTTGTGGACACACCCCTAATGTGTCTGGCCAAACACGTTACTCTCCCTTTGGAAGATGCGGTGTCCTTCAAGGATGGTCTTGAGAGGAAGATAGATCAAGGTCTCAAGAAAATTTATGGGCTTGCCGGTATGGCCTGTAAACCTGCCCTGGCACTAGCAGCCATGTCGAAGGCCATGGAGGCCTGGACAGAATGTAGATTCCTTCCTCAGGGGCGTTTCAGAGGAGCTGGCTGGAAGTTCAGCAGATGCAGAGCTAAAGCTGACGGCAGTCTTCCTGGGGGAGGCGTCTATCGATTTGATCCGCCTACTGGCACAAATGATGTTATCCTCAGTCACGGCCAAGCGGGCCTTATGGTTGCGTCCTTGGCTCGCCAACCCAGTCTCCAAGCAAGCCTGGTGTAAAATCCCCTTAGAGGGGTTCTCACTGTTTGGCAACAAACTAGATGATGCCATAACACAGATCACGGGCGGTAAGTCGGGCTTCCTTCCCCAGGACAGGCGTCTGCTTGGACGGAAGAAGCCTCAGTATAGAAAATGCAGCCTTGAGCGCTCCAGAGAAGCACGCTCTTACAAGCCTGGCCGAGACTTCAGGAAAAATTGGAGCCCAGGGCAGGCATCCTTTCATAAGCCCGCTAAAGGCCAGATGTCCAGCGGACATGAGCCGGCTAAGTTCTTTTGAGATTGTGCCAGGTGGGTAGGGTGGGGTCCCGTCTCCTCTTCCGGCATGTCTAGGTGGCCTCAATCTCGGACTACTGGGTCAAAAGGACGGTCTCGTCAGGACACAGATGGGCCTTCTCCAGTACTCCTCCCCCCAGATTCGTTTCCACTCTACTTCCTTGTTTGGAGGAACAGAAACAGGTGTTACTGTCCTACGTGGACTTACTGAAGATTCAAGGAGCCATGGTACATGTCCCAAAGGACGAATGGTTCCAGGGGATATACTCCCCTCTCTTCCTAGTTAAAAGAAAAGTTGTTCTTGGTGCCGGTCATAGACCTGACTTGCCTCAACAAGTTTATAGAACACAGAAAATTCAAAATGGAGACCCTGTCAACCATCCAAGCCATACAGCCAGGCGATTGGATGATTTCAATCGACTTAAAAGATGCCTATTTCCACGTCCCAAGGGAATATCACAAATATCTCCTATTCCAAGTCTGGCAAGATCACCTACAATTTATCTGCCTCCCCTTCAGGCTGACAACGTCCCACCAGGTCTTTTCAAAGTTTCTCTTGGCCATAGTGGCCCTCATCAGATTAAAAGGGACACTTCTTTACCATTACCTTGATGACCTCCTAGTGTTGTCTCAAAACAGAGACAGTTGCTGGTCCACCGGGAGCAGGTGATCTCCACCTTGTCCAGCTTCGGGTGGCTTCTGAACTTGGGGAAAAAGCCACCTAGACCCAGTGCTGCATTGGTGGGCACAGAGAGGCTGCAATTGGTGGGCACAGTGAGGCTGCATTCATGGGCACAGAGAAGCTGCATTGGTGGGCACAGTGAGGCTGCATTGGTGGGCACAGTGAGGCTGCATTGGTGGGCACAGTGAGGCTGCAATGACGTGAAGCTGCATTGGTAGGCACATCGAAGCTGCATTGGTGGGCACAGTGAGGCTGCATTGATGGGCACAGAGAGGCTGCATTGATGGGCACAGAGAGGCTGCATTGATGGGCACAGAGAGGCTGCATTGATGGGCACAGGGAGGCTGCATTGGTGGGCACAGGGAGGCTGCAGAGGCTTTAGTATGATGTCCTCAGTCTCTAACCATCTCCTGTACCATGCCCGAAGCCTCTGACACCTTCTGTATCATGTCGGCTGCCTCTGACATCTACTGTATCATGTCTGCAGCATCTGACCATCTCTTGTATCATGTCCGCAGCCTCTGACCATCTCTTGTATCCTGTCCTCAGTCTCTAGCCATCTCTTGTATCCTGTCCTCAGTCTCTAGCCATCTTTTGTATCCTGTCCTCCGTCTCTAGCCATCTCTTGTATCCTGTCCTCCGTCTCTAGCCATCTCTTGTATCCTGTTCTCCATCTCTAGCCATCTCTTGTATCCTGTCCTCAGTCTCTAGCCATCTCTTGTATCATGCTCTCAGTCTCTAACCATCTCTTGTACCATGTCTGCAACTTCTGAACATCTCTTTTCTTATATCATGTCTGCAGTCTCTGAGGGGGAGTCTGGAGAGGAGTTAAGAGTGGGAGTGCCACCAGGATGGGGGTCATGGGAGAAGTCAGATGTGTGTGGACTGTGGAGAGGTGACTATAGGATAAAACCAGAGCCACCAACCTGGAGCTAGCTGAGCCCTGCACAGTGCACCTGAAAGGAGGTCAGTGACAGCGCTGCCAGGCAAGTCTGAGGGGGGTCACAGATGTACGGGGGGAGTGAATACAAAAATATAAGGGGGCACTGATAAAAAAAGTTTCCCCCTTATATCAGTAACCGCCCCCATTCTTTCTGCGAAAGGTGGTCTCTGGAAACCAAAGGCCCCCCCACGTTCCTGGGGTCCCCTTGATGAACCAATTTTACTACTTTTAACTGGAATATGTGCTTTTATATCTGCCTTCCGTGTGTGTGTGTGTGTGTATATATATATATATATATATATATATATATATATATATATATATATATATATATATGTGTGTGTGTGTGTGTGTGTGTGTGTGTGTGTGTGTGTGTATATATATATATATGGACACAGTTGACCAACTTTTGGGCCCCGTATCTTGGGGCCACTTAGTTTTAGGAACCCCAAATTTGGTGTGCACACCCAGTTGAACTAGCACCATCAAATATCCAAAGCTGGGGTTTCTAGCACCAAGTGTCCCCGAGATATAGGGGAAAAAAAAAACCAAAAATCGGTTCAGGAAATGTCAAGCATTTTTCTGCAGCAGAGAATGACATTTTCCAAACCGGGTTTAGGGCCCCGTATCTTGGGGCCACTTGGTCCTAGGAACCCCAGCTTTGGATATGTTGTGGTACCAGTTCCACTGGGTTTGCACACCAAATGTGGGGTTCTTAGCACAAAGTGGCCCTGAGATACGGGGCCCCAAATTCGGTTCGGAAAATGAATTTTTTTGCTGCAGAAAAGTGCTTGACTCGAGTATAAGTCGAGGGGGGCACTTTCAGCACAAAAAAATTTGCTGAAAAACTCGACTTATACTCGAGTATATACGGTAATGATGTTGGACTGGTATGACATTTTTTCCAGGGCTGGTTTTTATTCCCAGTCTGGCCCTGTTTGTACATTTTAAAAGCCAATATAAAGGAATAGTAGTGGTAAAAAAAGTCCTTGTGGATTTAATTACCGTATTTATCGGCGTATAACACGCACCCCAATTTAGGAGGGAATTTTAAGGAAAAAAAACTTTTAGGAGGGAAGTTGAAGGAAAAAAAACTTACATTTAAATGCCCATCATTGCAGCCTTCTCAGTGCAGCCATGTCAGTGCAGCCTTCCCCAGTGCAGCCTTGTTAGTGCAGCCATGTCAGTACAGCCATGTCAGTACAGCCATGTCAGTGCAGCCTTCCCCAGTGCAGCCTTTCCCAGTGCAGCCTTTCCCAGTGCAGCCTTTCCCAGTGCAGCCTTCCCCAGTGCAGCCTTCCCCAGTGCAGCCATTCCCAGTGCAGCCTTTCCCAGTGCAGCCTTTCCCAGTGCAGCCTTTCCCAGTGCAGCCTTCCCCAGTGCAGCCTTTCCCAGTGCAGCCTTCCCCAGTGCAGCCTTCGCTTCGATCCCCTGTCCTGAGCTTTAAAATCGCCGACCGCGATTTGAAAATGGCGCCGCCGGCGCCGAAATACACCGAGCCGGTCCTCGGCTCTTTCCGGCGGCTGTCGTTCATTTTCGGCTCCACTCGTAGTCCCGAGCGGAGCTATCCGAACCTAGCCGAGTAGGTTCGGATAGCTCCGCTCGGGACTACGAGTGGAGCCGAAAGTAAACGAGAGCCGCCGGAAAAAGCCGAGGATCGGCTCGGTGTATTTCGGCGCCGGCGGCGCCATTTTCAAATCGCGGTCGGCGATTTTAAGATTGTGACAGCTCGGGATCGCATGGTATCGGCGTATAACACGCACCTGCGACTTTCCCCTGATTTTAAGGGGAAAAAAATAAATAAATAAAAAAATAAATAAATACGGTAACCTTTTTTTTTTGGTTATTTCTCCTTTAAGAGGGTGTGGCAGGGGTGTATCCTATGCCTACATACATTTGTTGGTAGGTGCCCCTCATTCCTATCTCAAAATGTTGGGAGGTATGTGACTGCAGCTCAAAGCTGTGATACAAGTGGGTAAAGCACACTGTAAGCTAAAAAGCTATTTCCCTAGAAAAGCATATTTAAAAATGTTTGCTAAAACCCTTGAAATGTATATAATTATCCTGGATGGAGTTTTTTTTTTCCACACAAAACTAGTCTTGCACCATTAGTAAATATAAAATCATGCACCTCATGGTTTCAGAAAATTCAAACCAAAAGTGTATGGTGGTTGTTTTTTTTATCTGTTGTCTATGAATGCCCTCTAGCGGAGGTAAAGTGAAAAAGTATTTATAAACTGGTTGTTATTGATATTATCAGTAGCATGAATATGTAGCAATTAAAATAATTTCCTGGAGCATTTTTTTTTATCTTGAACAATAAACACATGGGTATTATTAAACCCCCTTATAAACAAATTATTTAAAAATTAGCCTTGACAAGATTTAAGTGGCTATCCATAGCTGCAAAGATATAAATACATATACAGTGTGTGTATGTATGTATGTATGTATGTATGTATGTGTGTGTGTATATGTGTGTATGTGTATATGTGTGTATGTGTATATATATATATATATATATATATATATACATATATAATATATATAGTGTGTGTAGAAAATATACTTTAGGGGGAGGGCATTCATTTAAAATGGGTGTGGTTATACAAGAGGCATATTGGTAACCTACTGTACAGTTCAGTTTAATACACTGTATAGATTTATCACAAGTACAAAAACACAACCAAGAAGGCATTGTTTATTAGAAAAATGATATATGTACTTGTTAGATACAACTTTTAGACTGCACGGTCTAAAGTATCGCAACCCAACAGATCTTGTAGAGAATTTTTTGATGAACACCAATTACACTACAAGCACATTTGGCATACTATGGGGTTGATTTACTAAAGGTAAATCTACTGTGCACTACAAGTGCACTTGGAAGTGCACTTGGAAGTGCAATCGCTGTAGATCTGAGGGGAACATGCAAGAAAAATTTAAAAAACAGCATTTTTTAATTGCACATGATTGTATGATAGAATTTAGCAGAGCTTCCCCTCATTTCAGATCTTCCCCTCAAATCTACAGCGACTGCACTTCCAAGTGCACTTGCAGTGGACAGTGGATTTGTCTTTAGTAAATCAACCCCAATATTTAGATAACATAATTTTATACTAATATTACAAGTATTGTAAAATCTGTTGTGGGTGCTAAAGGTTTTTGTAGGTGGCAAAAATTCTGTGTATTAAAACAAGTTTGGACAGTTTTACATCTACATAATAATGAATACAGTTCAGGGGTCAGGATTATAATGTGTAACATATTAAATGCAGTGCATGGGTCAGGACTATAACGTTTAACTTAATGTTTGCAGTACAGTGGTCAAGAGGACCAAAATACGTATACAGTGCAGAGGTCAGGACATTAACGTATAACATGGCATATACAGTGGGTCAGGACTAAAATGTACAACACAGCCTATACAGTGAAAGGGTTAGGGGTATAATATAAAGCATAGTGAATGCAATTGCATGGGTCAGCATTATAATGTATAACATAGTGATTGCAGTGCAGGGGACAAGAGTATAATGTACAACACAATGGATACAGTGCAGTGCCAGCAGGTTTCATAACATATATACAATGGGGACGGAAAGTATTCAGACCTCCTTAAATTTTTCACTCTTTGTTATATTGCAGCCATTTTCTAAAATCATTTCAGTTCATTTTTTTCCTCATTAATGTACACCCAGCACCCCATATTGACAGAGAAACACAGAATTGTTGACATTTTTGCAGATTTATTAAAAACGAAAAAATGAAATATCACATGGTCCTAAGTATTTAGACCCTTTGTTCAGTATTTAGTAGAAACACCCTTTTGATCTAATACAGCCAATAGTCTTTTTGGGAAAGATGCAACAAGTTTTTCACACCGGGATTTGGGGATCCTCTGCCATTCCTCCTTGCAGATCCTCTCCAGTTCTGTCAGGTTGGATGGTAATCGTTGATGGTTGACTTTCTACAACTTTCTCCCATCTCCTGACTGCATCTCTGGAGCTCAGCCACAGTGATCTTTGGGTTCTTCTTTACCTCTCTCACTAAGGCTCTTCTCCCCCGATAGCTCAGTTTGGCTGGACGGCCAGCTCTAGGAAGGGTTCTGGTCATCCCAAACGTCTTCCATTTAAGGATTATGGAGGCCACTGTGCTCTTATGAACCTTAAGTGCAGCAGAATTTTTTTTGTAACCTTGGCCATATCTGTGCCTTGCCACAATTCTGTCTCTGAGCTCTTCAGGCAGTTCATTTGACCCCATGATTCTCATTTGCTCTGACATGCACTGTGAGGTGTAAGGTCTTAAATAGACAGGTGTGTGGCTTTCCTAATCAAGTCCAATCAGTATAATCAAACACAGCTGGACTCAAATGAAGGCATAGAACCATCTCAAGGATGATCAGAAGAAATGGATAGCACCTGAGTTAAATATTGAGTTGCATATATGAGTGTCACAGCAAAGGGTCTGAATACTTAGGACCATGTGATATTTCAGTTTTTCTCTTTTAATAAATCTGCAAAAATGTCAACAATTCTGTATTTTTCTGTCAATATGGGATGCTGTGTGTACATTAATGAGGAAAAAAATGAACTTAAATGATTTTAGCAAATGGCTGCAATATAACAAAGCGTGAAAAATTTAAGGGGGTCTGAATACTTTCCGTCCCCATTGTGTGTATGTGTGTATGTGTGTGTGTGTGTGTGTGTGTATATGTGTAGATAGATAGAGAGAATCTCTATCTATATCTATGTGTATGTATAGATATATATAGTTTTTTTCCTCTGTTTTGCAGGTGTCATTGTGGGCGGCTGCTCACACTGCTATCACTGGACAACATTTTCCAGTGGGCAGAGGGCTTTCCTTGAGGGGGAGGTGCTCTGGCCTTTTTGTACATATTTGTTGTATGATACTGTGTGTGTTAGCTGCAGGGACCTGTAGCCAGGTTGTATATTGCGCCAAGTTTATTATGTGATGTACATACCGTATATGGTTTTTCAAAAAAATGCTTGTATATATTTTTCTCCTGCTTATTTATTTTCTATCATAGCTCTGTCCCAGTTTGTTCTCTTTCCCTCTTCCCATTCCCTCTTCCATTTTCTTTATGGGATGCTTTTGCTCTTAGGCTCAGGAGCATATTTTTGTAATTTCCCAGCCACGGGACAGGCTGGAAGGTGGGCAATGCTAGAGTGCTATAGTTAGATTTGTTTGGATAGTGAAGGTAATTTTTTTCAGGCTTGGCTGGCAGCCAAACCTGCCTGTGTTTTTTCCTGGGCTAGGCAGAGATCCAGGGAAGGCTGGATGACTCACAGGCAGCATCTGAGACCTCTCCCCTACTTCTTAAACTTACTAGAACAGTGGTTCTCAACCTGGGGGTCGGGACCCCCTCGGGGGTCGAATGACGATTTGCCAGGGGTCACTATATCCTGGGCTGTTCCAGAAGCTAGCACCACTCTCCCAGCCTTTTCACGGCCGCTCAGCAGGGCTGTCCCTGGAGTCTGTGGCCGCTGAGCTGGGCTGTTCCTGAAGGCCGCCCACTAAGCCTCTACACAGCCACCCATTCAGTTCTCGGCATGGCTGGGGGGCAGAGACTAGAGGCCAGCTGACTGGTAAAGAATGTGAAGTGGGAGAGGCTAAAGGAGACCCTATCTCCTGATGCCAGCATTGGTGTCACTGCTTTAAGACACCAAAAAGTCCAGCAGCACTGCCACTGATCCCCCCCCTAGCACTGCCACTCATTCCAACTCCCCGACAGCACCGCCACTCATCCCACCCCCCCCCCCCACCAAAGAGTAGAGAAGGTAATAAAATAGAGAATACATGGAAGGGAGAGGAAAAGAACAGGGGGGACAAAGAAAAAGGGAGAGAAAGAATAAGAGAAAGAACAAGAAAGACGGCTAGAGAGAGGGATGGGAGGAAAAAACAAGAAAGTAGGATAGAGAGAGATAAAAGGGAAAGAAAGTAGAACAAAGAGAAAGAGTGGTACATCCTAAAATGTACCATAAGGTGTTTTAATGCTGTACGAGTGGAAAGGACTCAAGGAACGCTAAATGGGTGTGAAAATAATTTTACTGTTAGGGGTCCCCACAACTTGGGACATTTTATCAAGGGGTCCCAGCACTAGAAGGGTTGAGAACCACTGTACTAGAAACTTCCAGCGGAATTGGGGGGCTGATAAAGAGTTGCCTGGAGTAACCTAAGGGCTATGACCAATCCCCAATAGATGGGTTGGTAGGTGGCAGGCACACTCAAATAGTAAGAATCAACCCAGTTAGGGGGCAGTGGAGTTTGGGTGGAAGCTGGAGATGGAGTGTTAGGCTGTCAGAGGCCTTTGAGAGTAACCCCCTAGTCTGGGGGGGTGAAGTCAGGCCTGGGCTTGGGTGCGGAAGGGACCCTTCTCATGACACACAGAGGGATCGTGACCAGGAGGCACGGGAGCATAGAGAGGACAGCAGACGGATACTGCCGGGCAAATCTCCAGGGAGGAAGACAGCCAGGCAACTTCAGTTGAGTAACACACAGTCGGGAGGACTGAGAAGCCGCCTGAGAGGACTGGGTGAGAGCCGTCTGGGATGAATGCAGAGTCAGTCTGTAGGACTGTGGGGGAACAAGTAGGAGAAAGGAGCAGCTGCAGCCAGGTGGGCTGGCAGTGCCTGAAGAGGTGGTACTGGGAGCAGTAGCCACAGATAGAATAGCTGTGCATTAGGACTTTCTTTGCTACACCAAAAGGGCATGCGGTCCCTGCCTGTAAGGGGCATTTGCTACTGGTCTAATTGAGCTTTTATTAGACCATCCAAACAGTGCCAGCTGGTCCTGGGTGTTGTAGTTCCATGAGCAAGAGTTGTGCTGGAGGAGCTGAAGGAGATCTGCAAGTAAGTTTGTGTGCAGGAGACAGAGATGTGTAGATATAGTTGTCCCTAAATACTTTACCACACTGATCAATAGGGATGGTCCCGATGTTTGAATCGATCGTAAGTTCGACTCAAACATCGGGTGTTTGTTTATTCGCAGAAGAACCGAACATATGGGGTGTTTGCGGCAAATTTGAGCGCCGTGGACCCCCCCATAATGCACTCCAAGATTCCAGTGCATTGATGGCTGCTGATTGGCCAAAGCATGTACCTGAACTGCATATTTGCCTTTGGCCAATCATGGCTCAGGGGGCTAAGTCCATGCCCCACACTATATAAGGCTGCTTACATGGCGGCCATATGTAGTGTGATAACGTGGCAATCGAGAGAACTTGAGCTAGATTAGGCAGGTTAGATATTTGCGTGCAGGCAATTTAGTGTGTGTGTATATATGTATGTTTATATGTATATATGTATGTATGTATGTATGTATGTATGTGTATATATATATATATATATATATATATATATATATATACACACACACATACAGTATATGTATATAAATACAGTATATATTGCTTGTATATGTCAGAAACCATGAATCAGACTGACACAGAAGTGCAGTAAAATCACACTAATAATAATAATAATGGTAAAAGATAAATAGAGCAAACGTAGTCAAAACATAGCCGGAGTTCGGTAACTGGAACAGATAGTCAGACAAGCCAGGACATCAGGAAGCCAGGGATCAGCGTACTTCAGAGCAGGCCAGGAAACCGGAGAATCAGCGTAGTGGAACAGCAAGCAGGATCTGGAACCAGAAGGGACGTCAGTCAAGTAAGTCTTTAACAGGCACACAGGAGAGAGTCTCTTGATATATTGACCAAGGCGAAGGCAGAGAGGATCTGGACTGAACAGCTTAAGTAACCAGCAGGACTGACGAGCAGGCTATCATCACCAGGTGAGTCACTGTAGAAAGATTAGAGCTGGCAATTAACCGACAGCTGAGCGGCCTGCTCTGAGAAGGAAGGGCTGAGCCCAGTCCTGACAGTACCCCCTCCTCAACGACCCCTCCCCCTCGGAGGACAACCAGGTTTGAGGGGAAAATGTCTATAGAAAACACGGAGGAGGACAGGGGCATGTACATCTGAGGATGAGACCCAAGAGCGTTCCTCCGGACCATACCCTTTCCAATGAACCAGGTACTGTATGCGCCCACGAAACCTACGGGAGTCAACAACGGACCGTACTTCATACTCCTCATGGTTCTCAACCTGTACTGGGTGAGGAAGTGGCACCGAGGTGGTGAAGCAGTTGCAGACCAAAGGTTTTTATAAGGAGGTATGGAATACATTTGAGATACGCATATTAGAAGGGAGGTCTTAAGTGTAAGCCACTGGGTTAATCCTGTGGAGAATACGGAAAAGGCCCAATAAACCGAGGTGCCAACTTCAGTGAGGGAACACGGAGTCGGAGCTTGCAAGATGACAGCCAGACCCTGTCCCCAACCTGTTAGGAAGGCGCAGGCAGGTGTCTGCGATCAGCATGGAGTCTGTACCTATCACTGGCATGTCGCAAGGCCTCCTGGACTTGTACCAAAGTGGAACGAAGACCACGGAGATGCTCCTCTAACGCAGGAATGCTCTGAGGAACAAATGAGTCAGGCAACAGGAATGGTTGGAAACCATGGTTTGCCATAAACAGGAACAATCAAGAAGCAGAATTCATGGCACTATTGTGATCAAACTCCGCCCAAGGTAAGAGGTCTGACCAGTTGTTCTGATGGTCAGAAATATAGAAACGTAAAAACTGCTCCAAGGACTGGTTGGCTTGTTCTGCAGCCCCATTAGACTGCAGGTGATACGCAGAGGAGAAAGAAAGCTGAATTCCCAACTGTGCACAAAAGGCTCGCCAGAACCGGGACACAAACTGACTACCCCTGTCCAAAACGATCACCTTGGGTAGCCCATGTAAGCGAAAGATCTCCTGAGCAAAAATGGAAGCCAGTTCCTTAGATGTGGGTAACTTCTTAAGTGGAATACAATGAGACATTTTCGAGAACCAGTCAACCACATTAAGGATAACGGTGTTGCCCTGAGAGTTGGCTAACTCCACAATGAAATCCATAGACAGGTGGGTCCAAGGCCTCTTTCCATTGGGTAAGGGTTGTAGGAGGCCCACTGGAAGATGTCGTGGTGTCTTCCTCTGAGCACACATGGAACAAGCAGCTATGAAGGTGGCTACATCAGCACGTAGACTAGGCCACCAGAATTGTTGGGAAATGGCTCAAAAGAGTTGATTCTTCCTTGGGGGGCAGCAGCCTTGGGAGAATGGTACGTCTGGAGCACGGCAGTATGGAGACTCAGGGACAAAGCAGCGCTCACAAGGTTTCTCAGGAGGAGCATGGACCTGAGCAGCAAGAATTTTATCACCCAAAGGAGAAGTGAGACTGGTGCAAACTGTAGCCAGAATACGATCAGTAGGAATCACAGGAACATCTTGGAAGTGAAGGAAAACTGTCGCCACAAAGCATCAGCCCTTACATTCTTAGTACTGGGTAAGAATGAGACTATGTAGTTGAAACTTGACAAGAAAAGAGCCCATCGCGCCCCTCTGGGAGAGAGGCATTTAGCCTCAGACAAGAATGTGAGATTCTTTTGGTCAGTCAGAATGAGAACAGGCACAGTGGTACCTTCGAGGAGATGCCTCCATTCCTTAAGGGCTAAAATGATCGCTAACAACTCTCTGTGCCCAATCTCATAATTGCATTCCGCAGGTGACAATTTCTTGGAAAAGTAGCCACAAGGATGCATAGCACTCTGAGGTAGGACACTGAGACAGAAGGGCGCCAACTCCAGTCTCAGAAGCATCGACCTCAAGGATAAAGGGTAACGTAGGATCAGGATGTGCCAACACAGGAGCAGAAACAAAGGCAGCCTTGAGACTCTCAAAGGCCTTAATGGACTCCGGAGACAAACTCTGTGGCTTACCGTCCATTCTGGTCATATCAGTCAGGGGCTTGACCAGAGATGGAAAGTTAAGAATAAACTTCTGATAATAATTGGTAAAGCCAAGAAAACCTTGCAGAGGGTGTATGTTAGGGCTGGGCTCAGCCCTTCCTTCTCTGAGCTGGTCGCTCAGCTGTCGGCTAATTGCCAGCTCCTATCTCTCCACAGTGAGTCACCTGTTGATCTCCTGCTCGTCAGTCCTGCCTACTTAAGCTGTCCAGTCCAGATGATCTCTGCCTTCACCTTGGTCACATCTCTAGAGACACTCTCCTGTGTTCCTGTTAAAGACTTGCTTGGCTGACATTCCTTCTGCCCCCAGATCCTGCTTGCTGTTCTACTACGCTGTTCTCTGGCTCCCTGACGTTTTCGCTTGTCTGATTATCCTTTCCGGTTCCTGAACTCTGGCTATGTTTTGACTATGTTTACTCTGTTTACCTTTTTTTATTATTAAACAAGTGTGATTTAACTGTACTTCTGTCTCAGTCTGATTCATGGTTTCTGACAGCATAAACCCACGGGTTGGGGACACTGATTGTTTTCTCTCAGCCTCTGAAGTACATGACATACATCTGTGTGGTGGCTCTCTAGAGACTTGGAAAATATGAGGATATTGTCAAGATAAACCACCACACATAGCTGCAACAAATCTTGGAGGACATCGTTGATAAATTCCTGGAAAACTCCCGGGCGTTGCAAAGGCCAAATGGCATTACGAGGTACTCAATGGCCTGTTCTGGTATTAAAGGCAGTTTTACATTCATCGCCCTCCTTGATCCTCAGAAGATTTTATGCCCCTCTCAAATCAAGCTTCCTGAAAACTGTTGCTCCCTTGAGGCGGTCAAATAACTCAGTAATCAACGGAATAGGATAAGCATTCTTAATCGTGAAACGATTGAGACCCCTATAAATCAATACAAGGCCTCAGTTCACCACTCTTCTTCTTCAAAAAGAAGAAACCAGCACCAGCAGGAGACGAGGACTTTTGGATGAATCCTCGAGAGTGCGCCTGCAACATACTCATCAATGGCCTTGTCCACAGAGACCGACAAAGGGTAAACACGGCCACGAGGGGGTATATTACCAGGTTGAAGGTCAATTGCGCAATCATACTACCGGTGTGGAGGCAAACTACTAGCTTGACCTTTATCAAAGACATCCCTAAAATCACGGTATCCCTCTGGCAGGGAGGAGAGTGAAGAGGTGCACAGGACCTTAGCCATATTCTGAAAACATGTCTTGCTGCATTGTGGCGACCAGGAAAGAACCTCAGCAACAAAGCCAATCAAAAGAGGGGTCGTGCCTCTGGAACCAAGGACCACTGGAAACTTAGGTGAAGAAACGACTTGGAATTGGATTATCTCATGGTGAAGAGCCCCTACTGCCATGGACAACGCAGCAGTCTCATGAGTCACATGGGCAGGCTGTAGAGGTCTCCCGTCAAGAGCCTCAATGGCAAGTGGAGTGGCACGAAGCTGCAGCGGAATCAAATGCTTAGATACAAAGGCAGCATCAATGAACAGGCCTGCAGCGTGAAAGTCGATTAGAACCTGTATCTAGACGGATGACTCAGACCAAAAAAGGGTAACCGGAACCAAGGGCTCATCCTTCTGGATAGCTGGAGACGAAACAATACCCCCTAAGGTCTGTCCCCTACAGGACTTCAAGGTTCAGGCATTCCCTGGACGGTTAGGACAAGACTTCAAAAAGTGACCTGCCTGGCCACAATAAAGGCACAATCTCTCCTCCTCCTGAGGGTTCTCTCATCAGCAGAGAGACGTGTAAATCCCAACTGCATGGTTTCCACTTCACTGACCGACTCTGTACCAGAAGGCAAGGGTAAATGTGGGAGGCAAGGGTGGAAATGTAAAGTAGGCTTCCGCAAGCACTCCTTAAAAGTCTTTCTCTGTGTCTGGGGTCAATGAGAATGGCAAACTTGGTCAACTTCTCCAGCTCATTAGGTATATCTCGGGCTGCTATCTCATCTTTGATGTTATCTGTGAGACCATGAGAAAATGCAGCCACAAGGGCCTCATTGTTCCAAGCAACCTCTGCTGCCAGAGTACAGAATTCAATGGCTTAATCTGCAACAGTTTTCGTACTCTAATGGACATGAGGTTCTTGGCAGCAGAAGTGGAGCGTGCGGGAATGTTAAATAACCTTTTTAAAGGAAGCCACAAATTCAGGGTAACTCAGGACAACACGTTTTTTGCATCTCCCATAGAGGATTTGCCCAGGCCCAGGCTCATATAGAAAGCAAAGATATCACAAAACCTACTTTGCTTCTGTCCATGGGAAACACCTGGGGCAGTATCTCCAAAGTATATCTCAACCTGGTTGAGAAACTGTCTGCAACTGATCCATGCGGTGATCCTGCTCATCCAATCTGGAAAAAATATTACCAACAAGTGAATTAACTGCATCTTCTGAATTCATGGCCTTCACCTACTGTCAGAAACCATGAATCTGACTGAGACAGAAGTGCAGTAAAATCACAATGTTTAATAATAAAAATGATAGCCAGACAAGCCAGGACGCCAGGGAGCCAGGGATTCACGTACTTCAGAACAGGCCAGGAAATCAGGAAACCGGAGAATAAGCGTAGTGGAACAGCAAGCAGGATCTGGAACCAGAAGAGACGTCAGCCAAGCAAGTCTTCAACAGGCACACAGGAGAGAGTTTCTTGATATGTTGACCAAGGCAAAGGCAGAGAGGATCTGGACTGAACAGCTTAAGTAACCAGCAGGACTGACGATCAGGATATCATCACCAGGTGACTCACTGTGGAAAGATTAGAGCTGGCAATTAACCGAAAGCTGAGTGGCCTGCTCTGAGAAGGAAGGGCTGAGCCCAGCCCTGACAGTATAACTGTCAGAGAAATAGTGCTCAGAGAATAGGCCGTAGAAGTACTGGCAATCTTGCCAGTAGAAGAAATGGGCACCATAAGCGCATCATGTGATAGATGTTTCCCCCTGCTGGCTTATAAAAGGCTGCCTCTGTCTGACCCAAGTTGCTGGATTGTCTTCAGCTCTTCCCTGTTCCTGTGTTATACTTTCAAGTGATTCCTGTTGTGACCTCGGCTTGTCTCCTGACCTGCTCTGATCTCCTCTCCAGTGTTTGACCCCCAGGTTGGCTCATGGACTTTGCTATACTTGCACCTGTCTGATTACCAGTGTTTGACCCCCAGCTTGGCTCACGGACTTTGTTATACTTGCACCTGTCTGATTACCAGTGTTTGATCCCCGGCTTGGCTCTCGGACTTTGCTATACTTGAACCTGCCTGATTACCTGTGTTTGATCCCCGGCTTGGCTTATCACTTACCTGTGATTGACCCTCAGCTGGCCTCACCACAGCCTCCAATCTGCTCTCCTGTGTTCTACCCTCAGCCAGGCTTTTACTAGTGTTTACTAGATTACTCCTTGTTGTCTTCTCAAGCAAAGTCTCCAGGTGATCATCGGCTCAAGCCTTCTCAACCTGCTGGCAACCCATGTTTCTTTGAGCCCTATACCTCCTGTACCAGGGGTATACTGCGCTTAGCCGCAAGGGGAGCCTCTCACAGCATCTTGGCCTCTGAAAAGGTACCTGACAATAACAGTGTAAACTCACTCTCGGTGTATTCACTTTTGTTGCCAGTGGTTTAGACATTAATGGCTGTGTGTTTGAGTTATTTTGAGGGGACAGCAAATTTACACTGTTGTACAAGCTGTACACTCACTACTTTACATTGTAACAAAGTGTCATTTCTCCAGTGTTGTCACATGAAAAGTTATAATAAAATATTTAGAAAAATGTAAGGGGTGTAGTCACTTTTGTAAGATACTGTATATATACAGTGCAGGGTATATGGTGCAGTGCAGAGTATATAATACAGTGTATTGAAGTGGTTAAGGGGAACCCTATGACAGAATTAAGAAAAAAAATGGCATGCCCCCCCCAATCCATTTCACGCCCTTTTGGGTCGGGCATAGATTTTAAGGGGAACTCCACTCCAAAATGTAAAAAAAAAATTGGCGTAGGGTCCCCCCAAAATCCATACCAGGCCCTTTTCCGAGTAAGCAGCCTGCCAGGAAAGGGGGGAGGAGCGAGCGCCCCCCTCCTGAATCATACCAGGCCACTTGCCCTCAACATGGGGAGGGTGCTTTGGGGTGCCCCCCAAAGTATCTTGTCCCCATGTTGATGGGGACGAGGGCCTCTTCCCGCCAACCCTTGCCGGGGTCTCTGGGCAGGGGGCTTATCAGAATCTGGAAGCCCCCTTTAAAAAAAAGTGCCAAAAAGTAAAAAACACGCTAGACAGTTTTTGACAATTCCTTTATTAAAAAAGAAAAAAAAAATGTCCATCCATCTTTAATCATGCCGCCCGATGGACCCAAAAAATAGATAATTGTCGATGGATGTATATTGCGGGACACTTATTAAAAAAAAAAAAAAAAAAGAATTGTCAAAAACTGTCTATTGTGGTTTTTACTTTTTGATACTTTTTTTTGGTGAATGGGTAGGGGTACAATGTACCCCTACCCATTCACATGGGAAGGCAGGATCTGGGGGTTCCCTTGTTAAAGATTCCAGTAAGCCCCCGCCCGCAGACCCCGACAACCAATGGCCAGGAAAGAAAGGATGGATGATGGTCTTTTTAGGCACCAAACTAACAACAAATTAACCACTTCAGCCCCGGAAGGATTTACCCACTTCCTGACCAGAGCACTTTTTACAATTTGGCACTGCGTCGCTTTAACTGCTAATTTCGCGGTCATGCAATGCTGTACCCAAACAAAATTTGCGTACTTTTCTTCCCACAAATAGAGCTTTCTTTTGATGGTATTTGATCACCTCTGCGGTTTTTATTTTTTGCGCTATAAACGGAAAAAGACCGAAAATTTTGAAAAAAAAATTATATTTTCTACCTTTTGTTATAAAAAAAATCCAATGAACTCAATTTTAGTCATACATTTAGGCCAAAATGTATTCGGCCACATGTCTTTGGTAAAAAAAATGTCAATAAGCGTATATTTATTGGTTTGCGCAAAAGTTATAGCCTCTACAAGCTAGGGTAAATTTTCTGAAATTTACACAGCTTTTAGTTTATGACTGCCTATGTCATTTCTTGAGGTGCTAAAATGGCAGGGCAGTACGAAACCCTCCCAAATGACCCCATTTTGGAAAGTAGACACCCCAAGGAAATTGCTGAGAGGCATGTTGAGCCCTTTGAATATTAATTTTTTTGTCCCAAGTGATTGAATAATGACAAAAAAAAAAAAATTACAAAAAGTTGTCACTAAATGATATATTGCTCACACAGGCCATGGGCATATGTGGAATTGCACCCCAAAATACATTCAGCTGCTTCTCCTGAGTACGGGGATACCACATGTGTGGGACTTTTTGGGAGCCTAGCCGCGTACGGGGCCCCGAAAACCAATCACCGCCTTCAGGATTTCTAAGGGTGTAAATTTTTGATTTCACTCTTCACTGCCTATCACAGTTTCGTAGGCCATGGAATGCCCAGGTGGCACAAACCCCCCCAAATGACCCAATTTTGAAAAGTAGACACCCCAAGCTATTTGCTGAGAGGCATGGTGAGTATTTTGCAGCTCTCATTTGTTTTTGAAAATGAAGAAAGACAAGAAAAAACTTTTTTTATTTTCTTTTTTCAATTTTTAAAACTTTGTGACAAAAAGTGAGGTCTGCAAAATACTCACTATACCTCTCAGCAAATAGCTTGGGGTGTCTACTTTCCAAAATAGGGTCATTTGGGGGGGGGGGTTGTGCCACCTGGGCATTCCATGGCCTCCAAAATTGTGATAGGCAGTGAAGAGTGAAATCAAAAATTTACGCCCTTAGAAAGCCTGAAGGCGGTGCTTGGTTTTCAGGGTCCCGTACGCGGCTAGGCTCCCAAAACGTCTCACACATGTAGTATCCCCGTACTCAGGAGAAGCAACAGAATGTATTTTGGGGTACAATTTCACATATTCCCATGGCATGTTTGAGCAATATATCATTTAGTGACAACTTTGTGCAAAAAAATAAATAAATAAAAAATGTGTCTCTTTCCCGCAACTTGTGTCACAATATAAAATATTCCATGGACTCGACATGCCTCTCAGCAAATAGCTTGGGGTGTCTACTTTCCAAATGGGGGGGTTTTGAACTGTCCTGGCATTTTATGCACAACATTTAGAAGCTTATGTCACACATCACCCACTCTTCTAACCACTTGAAGACAAAGCCCTTTCTGACACTTTTTGTTTACATTAAAAAATTATTTTTTTTGCAAGAAAATTACTTTGAACCCCCAAACATTATATATTTTTTTTAAAGCAAATGCCCTACAGATTAAAATGATGGGTGTTTCATTTTTTTTTTTCACACAGTATTTGCGCAGCGATTTTTCAAACGCATTTTTTGGGGAAAAAACACACTTTTTTAAATTTTAATGCACTAAAACACACTATATTGCCCAAATGTTTGATGAAATAAAAAAGATGATCTTAGGCCGAGTACATGGATACCAAACATGACATGCTTTAAAATTGCGCACAAACGTGCAGTGGCAACAAAATAAATACATTTTTAAAAGCCTTTAAAAGCCTTTACAGGTTACCACTTTGGATTTACAGAGGAGTTCTACTGCTAAAATGACTGCCCTCGATCTGACCTTCGCGGTGATACCTCACATGCATGGTGCAATTGCTGTTTACATTTGACGCCAGACCGACGTTTGCGTTCGCCTTAGCGCGAGAGCAGGGGGGGACAGGGGTGCTTTTTTTTTTTTTCTTTATTATTTTTTTTGATTTTTTATCTTATTTTTAAACTGTTCCTTTCATTTCTTTTTTTTTAATCATTTTTATTGTTATTTCAGGGAATGTAAATATCCCCTATGATAGCAATAGGTAGTGACAGGTACTCTTTTTTGAAAAAATTGGGGTCTATTAGACCCTAGATCTCTCCTCTTCCCAACAAAGCATCTGACCACACCAAGATCGGTGTGATAAAATGCTTTCCCAATTTCCCAATGGCGCTGTTTACATCCGGCGAAATCTAAGTCATGAAATGCTCGTAGCTTCCGGTTTCTTAGGCCATAGAGATGTTTGGAGCCACTCTGGTCTCTGATTAGCTCTATGGTCAGCTGGCTGAATCACCGGCTGCATTCTCAGATTCGCTGTTAAGACAGGAGAGCCAGAGAAAAACACAGAACACGGTGGGGGGGCATTCCCTCCCACTGCTTGTAAAAGCAGTCTAGAGGCTAATTAATCTTTTACATGAAAGCCGACCGCTGGCAGAAAAGAATGATACCAAGATGATACCTAAACCTGTAGGCATCTTTCTGGTATAACCACTCAAAGTCGTGAATGGCGTACCTGAAGACAAAAAAATGGTTAACAAAAAAACGGTAAAGTTTTTGTAAACGGTAAAGTATAAAAAATTGCATACCTGAAAAAGCAAACATGATAAAACATAATAACAATAAAACATTGCAGAATAGAATACAGTAAAAAAGAGCAGAACAATAGAGAGAGAATAGAGAGAGAGAGAGAAAACATTAGAACGACAACCATTTTTTTTTTTTTTTTATATATTTTTTTGTTTTTTTTGTTTTTTTACACTTTTTTTTTGTAACTAACTTTTATAACTGTAACCGGTTCCAGGTTCGGGTCTCTCAAAATGCGATGGCATCTTGGGAGACCCTGTGAAAGTGTGCCTAGTCTGTGCAATGCTGTACCCTACGCTAATACTCAACTAGTGTATGGTAGCGTTCAAAACATTCACCAATGCAAAGACCAGGATTGTCAGGACAAGAGGGACAATAATAGCGGGTGTCACGCCTATATCCGCGCTTGCTGCAGACACGACATCTTTTTTGGGGGGGTTCGTTGGGTAGGGGTACTCGGGAGGACATAAAAAAAATGCCTCTCATGCAGCCGACTACATTTGGTTGGGGATGTGAATGGGGGAAGTACGGGCGCTGCAGAAGTGGTGGGTTCCCAATTAGGATTGGCGAATGCAGCAGGAAGGGCATTATGGGCACGAAGGGCCTGTGTTTGTCTTCTTCTTGGTGGCAGCGGGACAGTACTTGTGCTTGCCACCTCACCAGCTTGAACTGCACTTATGGGACTCGCCACGTCACCAAGTGTTACTGCAGTGCTGGTTTGACTACGACCGAGGTGTACTAGGCCGCTGGTGCTTGCCAGTTCACCAAACGCTACCAAAAAACTTGTTAGCGATCACAGGGATGAGGCCTGACTCTGCGAACGCTGCAGTTATGTGTTTAGTGTTTTGTAAGTGACAGTGATTGATAGATACTGCACTTGGGTGGGCTGGGCTGGGCCGGGCGGAGGGGCAAAACGCAGGTGCTAGCAGGTATCTGGGCTGATCCCGCTAACACTGCTTTTTGGGAACCCTAAACTGCTGGGAACGCTAGTATAGATCTGATCAGATCAGATATTGATCCGTTCAGATACTATACCACTAAGGGAGGTGTACGGTGCGTGCGTGGGTGTTAGCGGTACTGGCGCTAACCTGATGCTGCCTGGGGCTGGTGCTTTCCAGTTCACCAAAATGCTACCAAAAAAACTGTTAGCGATCGCAGGATCAGGCCTGACTCTGCAAACGCTGCAGTTATGCGTTTAGTGTTTTGTAAGTGACAGTGATCGATCGATACTGCACTTGGGTGGGCTGGGCCGGGCCGGGCAGAGGGGCAAAACGCAGGTGCTAGCAGGTATCTGGGCTGATCCCGCTAACACTGTGTTTTTGGGAACCCTAAACTGCTGGGGACGCTAGTATAGATCTGATCGGATCAGATATTGATCCGTTCAGATACTATACCACTAAGGGAGGCGTATGCTGCGTGCGTGGGTGTTAGCAGTACTGGCACTAACCTGATGCTGCTTGGGGCAACGCATATCACCGCCGGGCGATCAGGGGGCTAAACCTTTATTAGGTAATAAACGGTGGGTGCCCTGACACTATAAAAAAATAAACAAACTAACCAGCGTCACCCGTAACGGTTATACGGTGATCAGTGGTGAAAGGGTTAACTAGGGGCAATCAAGGGGTTAAAACATTTATTAGGTAGTATATGGGGGGCCCTGACGCTATAAAACGCTGACGGCGAACCTAAATATTTATCTCCCTGCCTAGCGTAACCAGCGACACTAATACAGCGATCAGAAAAATGATCGCTTAGCGACACTGGCGACGGGAGGTGATCAAGGGGTTAAAACTTTATTAGGGGGGGTTAGGGGGGTACCCTAGACCTAAAGGGGGCTACCACTAACTGCCCTACCACACTAACTGTCACAAACTGACACCAATGCAGTAATAAAAAAAAAAAAAAAACTGCTTGGTGTCAGTGTGACAGGGGGGAGGGGTGATTGGGGGGTGATGGGGGGGGGTCGGGGGGTAAAGGGTGGTGTATTGTGTGCCTGGCATGTTCTACTGTGATGTGTTGTGTTGGTGCACTCACATTGCAGTCTTCTCTCCTCGGCGCCGGAACGGAAAATACCGAGCCGAGGAGAGATGACATCATTTCCTCTGCCTCTGTGCACTATACAGAGGCAGGGGAATGATCCCATTGGCTGGGAGCGATCGGGAGGGGTGTCACGAATGGATTGCCTCCCCCTCACCTTCTATCGCCAGGGGACAAACCCCGACCGCCTCAGGCACCGGGAGGCAGATCACGTACAGGTACGTGATTCTGCCTGCCCGTGCCATTCTGCTGACATATATCAGCGTGAGGCGGTCGGCAAGTGGTTAAAATAGTGATATATTTTATTTACAAAGAAATATATACGTTTTGAAAAATGCTAAGAACATTGACTATTCAAAATTTTGCCTTAGAAAATATAACACACCACCTATTGTACCAAAATTAATAATAGATTGTTTAGTTACAAAGACACCAAGGACCGAAGGTCATTGGTAATTTAGCATGGAATGTAATGTAGAGTAATTGTAGGCTGTATGTCGTAATTCAGCTCAGCTCTACATGTTACGCATTTTCAATGCTTCTTCGGGAGATCAGGCATAATCTATGAATAGAAAATCAACAATACATTTTTACATAACATTAATAGAAAAAAAAACTGTTTATATAATTATTTAGTACACTGATAATATGCGCTTGCTGTCCAATACCCCACACATAGCAGAACCAAAGTTGGGGGCCCAAGCATAGAGAGGAAAATCATAGCTATCAGAACAGACATAACATTAATATGTTGTCATCTAATCGAGCAGTCTGTATAAGTAAATGGTGTTAACCAAACTGGGAATGTATATTACACAGATAGGCAACAATGACTATCCAAATATATAATAATAAAATACACCCCCAACTGTGAAATAAAAAAGAATAAGGAAGTTCAAGACTTGCATCTCTATAATCAAAAAAATATACAGAGAGAGAGCAGGTATCCACGAGACAGTGGAGCATACAGGGATGTCTCATCAGCAGAGTTTTTGACTAATCTGTTTCTAGAGATTGATAAAAAAATGTGATGAGCACTTGTTAGGAGAAAAAAATGTCTAAAAGGCAGCTTTTAGTCCGAAGATAAGAATTATCTTTGCTTTGGATATATGTAGATGGTGTCTTACCTGTATGATATAGATCAACCCAGGCTTATGATGATTTAAAATGGTTGTTAATCCACTTCTATGAAATCTTCTTATCCCCTCTGTACTTTAATAACATGTGTCCCTGTGCCTTTGTTTTGTAAAAAAATCCACCGATCTGTACCTGTATAAGCTCCGCTCTGGGCGCACAGCTGATTCCTCTCCTCTCTTCTCTCTCGGCTCACAGCTGCAGGGCCGAGCCATCCCGCTGATGTCAGCCGGGGAGGAGAGCGCGACAATCAGCTTAGCACCTGGAGCCACGCTCATACAAGGTACAGATCAGCGGATGTTTTACATTAAACAGGAACAGGGACACATGTTATTAAAGTAAAGAGGCGATAAGATTTCATAGCAGATGAGCAGGGGCGCTGGTACAAGCAGGTAGGAGAGAAGGAGGACAGAGAATACACAGACACACGGAGACCTGCAGAGAGCAGGGCTGTGGATGATGGAATCACACAAATAGACAATGATGTCAGGGCTCAGCAGCCATGATTATCGTGGTCTGTTTGCAGAGGGGAGGGTATAGCCAGGCAGAATCAGCCAGATTTTTTAGCGTATACAGGGGGCCAAATGACACAGCACAAGAACTGTGCTGTATAACATTCTTTAAAGGAACAGTATCTTTTTTTTTTTTTGGGGGGGGGTTAATAAACGCTTTAAGGATATTCACACAGCCATCATATGGTGATGTCATATCAGCACTGCCAGAAATGGTGCCCAGCGACCCCACCGCTAGCTACTGCTCATGCGCCAGACGTTCGCACCTGCGCTGTAGACAACAAGTGACACATAGCAGTGGGAGACAGGACGGATGACGCAGCAGCACAAGGAACCTGGCAGGGGTGGAGTATCCACCCACAGACTGATTCTCAAACCGCCGCCAACTGCCACTCAAAGAGAGGCTCTGCCAGACGGCGCTTTACAGTCGCATAACCATGAACTTATGCCCAATCACACACTGGGAACCACAATGGCCAGCAGAGGTTGGCGAATAGGACAGCAAACAAAAAGCACACTATAGCAAGGATAACAAATATTAATCCTCATATAATTAGCAATACAAATATAGACAAAGTAGATGTCCAGAAAAAATCTTAGAAAAATTTTCCTTTTTTGAGTCACAACCGTGCCATAGAAAGCATGGTACGAGGAAGAATAAAAAACAAATGAAAAAAGGGAAAGAGAAAATGAAAACCTCAAATTAGGCATGGAGGTCAATGTTTAAATTCCAGGGTAATAAAGTAACAACCTAATTGAATATCTCATACCAAGTTGACATGGTATGCAGTAGATTAGTCATCAGCCTGAAATTCCAGAATGGCCCGGAATTCAGGCGTCTCACATTTTACGTTGTGTGATGGACCTAAGGATCAATAACGGGCCACTACACCAGAACCCCATTAATGGTCTACAGAAAAGGTTTGAATGATTGAGTTTCGTTGATGCCAGGAGCATGTGTGGCATCCAATCGTTCAATCCACAAAGTTTCTTTCTGGAGGATAACTCTATGCCAGTTGCCCCCTCGTGGATTTAGGGGGATTACAGCAAAGGCAATGAAGGAGACACATGTGGTATCAAATCTATGGTATAAATCTAAGTGTCTGCTTACCGGAGTAAACATCTTGCCATTTGCTGAATAGTAGAAGTGATCTTTAATTTGTTGCCTAAACTGGCAAGCCGTCTTACCAATGTAGAACGCCCCGTATTTACAAAACATTAGATACACAACACCCTGTACAATCTGCGCTAAATTTGGGATAGAATTGTTCCCCATTTGCAAGGGTGAATTTAGTACCAGGACAAATCCATGAACATAAATGACAACTACCACATTTGTGGATACCTTTGCCTTTTCTCACAGAGATAGAGGTTGAGGAATAGTGGCTAGATACTAATCTATCACGCAGTGAGTTGGCTCATCTAAATGTCAATTCAAGTCGCTGTCCAATATGTTTCCTCAAAGTGGGATACTGGTGTAGTGGGTGCCAATGATTAGTAAGTATATCTCTGACCTCGAGATGTTGTGATAAAAACGCGTAACCATTCTTAACATGGAATTTAGTTCAGATTTCTTATTTTTGTTTTTATAAGGCAGTGCATTTCTTGTCTGTTGCAATGCCTTGTTGTAGGCTTTGCACAGAAGTGATTTACTGTATCCCTTACACATAAGACGTGTTCGTAGTAGCTTAGCTTTAGATTTGAAATTAATTAAATTTGAATTTAGTTAAGTATGTGCAGTTGCGACGAAGTCTGTATTGCACATAGGGGATGCTACGGATTAATCCTGGTGGATATGCACTAGCTGCGTGCAGCAGGGTGTTGCCAGCAGTCTCTTTACAGAACAGGTTGGTTGCTAAACAGCCATCCTGGTCCGTGAAGATTGGAGTGATTTTTATTTATTTTTTTTATTTTTTTTTTTTTATTTCTGACCACCTTAAAAAAAAAAAAAAAAAGCCGGGCTAACGGGGTCTCCACCCCCATAGCCCCATATTAGGGCCAATAGTGAACAATTAAATATTTATGGTAACCCCCCCCATCTTCCCATTCCCCTACTCCTACCCCCCTCCCTTCCCGTACCCTTTCTATACAAAATCCTACCCATACACAAAGTTCAGTGTTTTCTATTATTTCCTAGCTAAATTAATACATCAGTCGCCCTAATATTCCTTCGTGTAATCAACCGATTCTATAATTCTCTAGTGCATATAAATCTGTGCTATTAACCTAAACCCTTACACTTCAAACTTTTCCCTTAAACAGGCTACCTTATCTATCCATGGCTTCCACATTTTGTCAAATTCCTGGAGATTTCCCCTTTTAATATACTCCAATCTCTCCCTGCCAATAGAGGCATCCAGTGTACCTATCCAATCATTCACTGTCGGGGGATCCTTTGATTGCCACCTTAGCATTATCATTTTCCTAGCCTGGAACAAACCTCTCAGGATTGCCTGGGTGGTACACCTCCTCTCCCCCTCTACCCTTCTGTATCCCAGAAAACATTCCACCGCTTCCCTCTCTACTGACATACCAAATATATCTCCCAGACTACTAACTACTCCCTCCCAGTATCGATATAGCCTGGGACATCTCCAAAGTAGATGGATGAGATCCCCAGACTGCTGGCACCTAGGACAACCATCATTAGGCCTTCTACCGAACCTAAAGAGCCGTTTTGGAGTATAATAGGCCCTATTAAGCAGCATCAGATGAGATATCTTCTGCGAGGGGGAGACTGACACCATAGGCGCCATCTCAAATATTCTCCTCCATTGTTCCTTAGAAATTGCCCCCAGTTCCTCCTCCCATCTGGCTCTTACCTTCTGAAGTATCCGCATTCTATTCTCTGAGTTACTTAGTTGATCATAAATTTTAGTTATCAGCCCCCTAGTGGGTACTACTTGTAATACCTGACGAACAAGGGGCATTTCCACCCAGCCCGGGGGCTGATCGCCAAATTGAGCCCTAAGGGCATGCTCTATCTGCCGGTAGAGGAACAGGGAGCTCTAAGGAATCTCAAATTCCCTAATCAACTCGGGGAATTCTTTAAGAGTATTACCTGAGTAAAGCTGTCTTAGCTTTTTAATACCTCTGGCCTCCCACCCTCTACTCTTTCAGATTTTTAGGATTTCCTGTAGATTCCGATTATTCCAGATAGGGGTGTAATCTGTGAAACCCTTGTACCCCATTAATTTCTTAACAGACTTCCAAAGCTTGATTAGCAACCTAATTGTCGGGAATTCATGGTAGAACATATCCGCCTCCAATGCCTCAATAAGCGTATTGTGCCGAGCACTTAACAGAATTAACCTGCCATTCGGAGTGCCACCCTCTGGAGTTCCACAGCCCATTAAGTGCTGTAGTTGGGATGCGAGGAAAGAGCAAATCCCCCCTCTTTAGAGGGAAGCTGGAGAACTTGCAGCCGTATCCTAGCCTGCCCACCTTTCCATATCAAATCCCTAAAAAGGGTCTCTATTTTCCTAAACCAACTCTTACTGATCCAAACTGGGGAGTTATGCAGCACGTACAGCAGCTGAGGCATCCAGATCATTTTTATCAGGCTGCATCTTCCTGCTACTGATAAGGGGAGGCGTCTCCAAATGCTTATCTTTTGTTTAAATTTATCCAAAAGAGGTACTAAGTTCTTACTAGTATATTGTTTGGGGTCCTTCGTTAGGACAATTCCCAAGTACTTCAGTGCTTCCACAGTTGCCACCTGGGGTAGTCCAGGTGCAGTTGGTGCTCCTACGGGGTCTAGCGGTAGAAACTCGGATTTCTCCCAATTTATTTCCAAACCGGAAAAGCTACCAAATTCCTCCATTATTCTCATTACACCTGCCATTGAACTCTTACTATCATCTAAAAATAACAGAATATCGTCTGCGTATAGCGCAATTCTTTCCTCCATCGACCCCCTCTGGAATCCCTTTATCTCATGGCTCACTCTAATGGACATAGCCAGGGGCTCCATTACCAGAGCAAAAAGCAAGGGGGACAGAGGGCACCCCTGTCTTGTCCCCCTCTCTAGCACAAACCATTCTGAGAACTCATTGTTTATTTTTACTCTTGCCTTGGGGCTGTTATAAAGCATCTTAATCCATCAGATAAATGATGGACCAAAACCAAACCTTTCCAACACATACCACATGTAGTCCCACTCCACACTATCGAAAGCTTTGGAAATATCTAGGGTCAACAAGGCTCTTGAACTCTCATTCTCCATAGGAGACTGTAAGTTCAAGAAAGCCCGTCTAATGTTTAGGCTTGTAGATCTATTAGCCATAAATCCCGCCTGGTCCTAATGTATTAATTTATGTATGACTCTGCTCAATCTGGCAGCCAGGACCTTGGCTTCTAGCATTGATGCGGGCAGACGCCCCCCCTCATACGCATCCCCCAGAGCCTTCAGTAGTTCAGGGATTAGCACCTCCCCAAAGTGCCTGTAGGCCTCAATTGGTATTCCATCGGGGCCTGGCGATTTAAGACACGCCATGCTTTTAATTGCTTGTTGTAATTCTGTAGTTGTTATTGGGGATTCCAACCAATCCCTTTCCTCCTGCGATAGAGTCGGAATTGATAGCTTCCCCATGAAAACCTCCATCCCTATCTCTTTATTTTTTTTCTGAGAAATGTACAACTTTTTAAAATAGTCTCTAAAGGTTTGCACTATTTTTGTGGAACTCGAAAGGATCTCTCCATCTTGCGCTCTAATAGCGAGGACTGCTGATGGGGCCTTATTGGATTTCACCAACTGAGCTAACACTCTTCCCACTCTCTCACCCTCCACCGAGGATACCTGACACTGAAGAAGCCTCCTGGTCTCAGCCTTCTGCATAGTAATCTGTTTGTAGCCCCGTTGTTTCTCTTGCCAAATTTTTTCCTTTTCAGGGGTTGGATCTTTTATAAAGTTGTTTTCAGCCTCCATTGCATCCCTTAGTGAGTTCTCTACCTCCCGCTTCTCTTCTTTGTTAAATTTGGCCATCTGCTGTATTAAAACCCCCCTAAGGAAGGCTTTGCAAGCATCCCAGAGTACAACAGGTGTCACTGTTCCCTGGTTGAAGCCTACAAATTCCCTCAGTACAGATAGAATTCCATTCCCATTCCTGATTACCTCAAACCAGTGCGGGTTTATTCTCCATTCCTTCCGTGGACTATGTCCCCCCTCCTTCAGTGCGATTACCATGGGAGAATGGTCTGAGACCCCTCTTAGCCCATACGTAATCTCACTTATTAACTGAAGTGCTCTATCATTCCCCAGGGCCATGTCTATCCTCGAGAGGGTTGAGTGTGACGCTGAGCTACATGAGTACTGGAGCACCCCCGGGTTCCGCACCCGCCATAAGTCCACCAGCCCCACTTCGTCTATGAACTGACTCAGCCGACTCTTAGCGGTATATTCCGTGAAGATTCTCAACGGGAAGCGGTCCACCTTTCTGTCTAGAACCTCATTAAAGTCTCCCATTACTATGATAGGGACTTCCTGTTTATCTATCAGGAATTCATTCAACTTAAGCATGACGTCTAGATTAAAAGGGGGAGGGATGTATATGTTTGCCAGTGCATACATGACGCTATTGATAGAGCAAAATAAAAATATATATCGACCCATTTCATCAATCTTGGCTTGCCTGCAGGAAAATTTAACCCCAGTTCTCACCAAGATACTCACCCCTCTACTATAAGAAGAGTGAACCGCATGATATTGGTGTTGAAATTTATAAATCTGTAAAGATTGTATTGTATCCCTGGTGAGATGGGTTTCCTGCAGGCAAACCAGGTCTACCCCATAACTCTCCAGCACAGAGAACACAGCTATTTTTTTAAGGGGGGTCCCTAATCCTCTAACATTCCAGGAACCAACTTTCACTATTCCAGCCTGCATCCGACGCTATTTAAAAAGAGATGGTGGAGGATCAGGAAGTATCCCCTACAGAACCTACTGCACGGACTTAACCTAATTACTATTAACTGTGTTTTACACCGTGCGCACCCCATGTAGAAACAAAAAGAAAGGAAGCAAGAGAGAAAGGAAGAAAAAAAAACGTAATAATTCCAGCTTAATATATACTTGAACTTTAAACATGTGTATAAATACTCAAAAGAGCCAGTTTCCTATCATTGTGTCTAGGTGTGTGTCTAAATGTGAATCCCTGGTTCCAGCCCAGGTGTTTACCACTAGTGTATAGATTTTCTGTGTAGGTTTTTTTCAAGCAAACTACCCCCCCCATCCCCCTCCCCTCCCTCCTCCACCCCCCCTCCCACCTCCCCACCACCTACCTAGGTGAACCCCCTGGGAGTTAATCGTGACCATTACCCAACTAGCTCCAGCTACTACCATCCACTTCATCCCGATTCACTTCTCTTCTCCAACACCTGTGCAGCCCTCCTCCCCCACCCCCCACCCACATATCAAAGAACTTTCTTAGACCATCTATGACTCCCAAACCCCTTATACTGGATTTGTAAATTTTTCTCTATTCTCCTCCAACCACTTCTCCACCAATAGGGGAATCAAAAAATAAAGTCCCCCCCAAAGCTGATACACGTAGTTTTGCCGGATACAGAAGGGCATAAGGGAGATTAAATTTTGCAAGGTACGCTTTGATTGGATGAACTCTGCCCTTCTTTTCTGCAAGTCCGGTGAAAAGTCGGCATAAAAAGAAACTCTAACCTCTTTGAAAAAAACAGTCCCTGCCTCTCTAACTTTCCGCAGCAGTACTACTTTGTCTCTATAATTAAGAAACCTTATGAGCAGAGGTCTGGGAAGTCCCCCTGCTGGAGGAGCTCTGAAGGGGACCCTATGGGCCCTTATAACTGAAAAAGAAGAAGAAAATGATTCTCTACCAAATAAATCCACCAGCCACTTTTCAATAAATTCAGGCGGGTCAGAACCCTCGCTTTTTTCCGGGAGTCCCACCAATCTCACAATATCCCTTCGGCTCCTGTTCTCCATTTCATCTAATTTTGAAGCTTGTTTGGATAACTGCTCCTTCAGTAGTTTCATTTCTTTGATCAGGGGATATACATCATCCTCCAACAGGCCTACCCTTTCTTCCAGGGCTGTTCTCTCAGCGGTTTTCTGAAGATCTTGCCTGACCAATAATAGGTCCGCTTTTACTCCCCTCATCTGGTCACAAAGTTCCTTAAGCGAGGAGTTACACACCCCTACTGCCATAAAGACATCCTTAAGTGTTGGTTCTTTCTCTGAAAGTAAAGTTGCATCAGTACTAGTCTCCGTCCTTATATTTTGATCATTTGGCCCCGTTCCTTTTGGATTATGGGTTTTAGGTAATTGGGTCGCCTGCGACCCACCTATTGGCATAGCTGGTTGCTGACCTTGGCTTTTCCTATCAGGGATCCCCCCTGCTGTGTTTTCAATTGTGCCCCCTTCTTTGGAGGGGTCACAGCTGAAGCATGAGCATATTGCTCTAACTTTGCAGCTGCTGACGCTGCTGCTGAGAATTGCTGGGTTTTGTCTTTGGCCGATCGCAGGTTCTGCATTGTGCGTTTCTTAACCTTGTGCCTAAACACCCACTCCGCACTTATTTAGAAACTAGGTGTGAAGGAGAAAAAAAGACCAGTATGTCAGCACAATTAATATTATATATTATTTCCTCAGTATGCCCTGCTAATTACACTCGGTGGGGACACACACGGTATGCTCTCTGCTCAGTAACTTAGTGTTTCCGATAAAGGTACGCCAGGCAGTTTACTCCCCCGTTAACTCTGACTCCGGAGAATTACGGTGAAGAGTATCTTTTGCCTAATAGACAGGGTGCCCTGTTGACATCATTAAAACTAACCCACCAACCAACTTGCCGTGTCAACCCACTGATCCTGAGTCTGCCAGACCTTCATTGAGTAGTATGGTTTTGATGTGAATTAGTCCCCTGGGGGAGGCCTATAGAAATACAGGGCTTCCTGGGCAGCATGGAGTCAGGATATTAAGTGGGGGGTAATTTCACCCTGACGGCCAGGGCCCACTAGCGCATCAGCACTGCTGAGCACCCCTCCAATCACCCTCCAAGGATATCCGCGGCCTCTCAGTCCACCAAACCCCTCATTGGGCCATGTACCTTAATGCAGAGTCCTTTTCCCCTCCCGTATACATGACAAATACCGTCCTCTTGACTTTATATAGGGTGTAGTATAAAAAACATAAATCAATACCGCTGACATTAGCTTCCGGGTTTTCCCCTAATTGGCCTCAATATTACCTTCTATGCAGCATATGTTCATATATTCGGACCACATACTATACCTTTCCACCTGTGGTTCACCGGGCATTGGATCTGCTGTGCTGGTCAGCTGGTGGGACTTGTGTGATTCCAAGTTGTTCCGGACGCCTCTCACATCCCCCCTCCGCGTCTCTGGGTGGTCCCGAGCTCTCCACTTGCGACCGAAGGAAAAAACGTCCTCCCCCCGCACCGCCCGTCAGCAGTGCGGAGAGTCAAGGAGAGGAACGGCGGACAGCCGGGTGTCTGAGGTCACCGCCGGTCTCCATCCAAGCCAGGGCACACTGACAAACACAGGCTCAAGGCACAAGGCAATACTGCTATACGGAGGAGTGAAGCAGGGGGTGGGGAGAGCAGCACAGCGTCCCTGCTCACTCCATCACACAGCGCTGCACACACCCATCCATCCGGTCACGCCCCCCATTAATTCTAAGTGGGTCAGACCCCCAAGATTGGAGTGATTTTTAAAGTGATTTTTTGAACATCATAGTTGACCGTAAACCTAAGATTAAAAGGATTACAATTTAGTTTTTCCACAAAAGCTAGGTCATGTGTACCAATCCAAATCAAGAAAATATTGTCAATTTATTGCATCCAACAAAGCACTTGATTGGTAAAAATAGTTGCATCAGAAAAGATATATCATTCCCACCCCCCAGGTACAGATTGGCGTATTCCGGAGCACAACATGTGCCCATGGCAACTCCCTGGACCTGGAGGTAGTGGGAACCTTTGAAACTAAACCAATTATGGGTGAGGACAAATTTCAAAAGGTCTAAAATGAACTCATTATATTGCCACTGAGTTTGCTGTTCTTCAAACAGAAAGGTGCAATGCTCGAGTACAAGACCTCCACATCCAATGTCACAAGCAGGGTGTTGGGAGGGACCACCATTCCCTCAATTTGTTTCAGGAGATCAAGTGTCTTTAGTATAAGAAGGTAGATTAATTACATGTGGCATAAGGACAGAGTCAATGAGTCTGCTAGCATTCTCAGTTAATGAACCGATCCCTGATATTATTGGTCTACCAGGAGGGGACACCTGGTTTTTGTGCACTTTAGGAAGTGCATAAAATGTCCCCTCTTTAGGGTATCGATTGAGGTAGTTGTAAGTGTCTTGATCAATCAGGCCTTTTGGATATGCATTATTAATAATAGTTAAATACTCTTAAAAGATGGGATATATGATACTGGAATCCTCCGATACGAGTCTTTGTTCAACGATATATCAAAGCACATTCTTTCATAGTCCTGTTTAGTTCTGAACAATGTTCCCACCCTTGTCTGATGCCTTGATCACCAGATCAGGGTGGTTATTTAGTTTCAAAATAGCTTGTTTCTGCACATGTGTAAGGTTGTTGCTTTTGGAAATGAGATGCATGCGTTTGATATCGCTTACTACACTAACTAGGAATGCCCAAATAAAAATTTGTAGATAAGTCAGGAAAATTTTGTGCAGATTGTAGCACACAGGGCACTTCGATTTATACCATAGGTTTGATACCTCATGTGTGTCCTTTATTGACTTGGCTGTAATCACCCTAGATCCACGAGGGGGCAACTGGGATATAGTTATCCTCCAGAAAGAAACTTTGTGGATTGAATGATTGGATGCCACACATGCTCCTGGCATCAAAGAAACTCATTCATACAAACCTTTTCTGTAGTTCATTGATGGAGTTCTGGTGTAGTGGCCCATTATTGATCCTTAGGTCCGTCACACAACTGCGCAAGATGTGAGACGCCTGAATACCGAGCTATTCTAGAATTTCAGGATGATGACTAGTCTACTGAATGCCATGTCAACATGGTATGAGATATTCAATTAGGTTGTTACTTTATTACCCTGGAATTTAAACAATGACCTCCATGCCTAATTTGACATTTTAATTTTCTCTCGATTTGGTTTGCGCAAAAATTATAGTGTGTACAAAATAGGGAATAGATTAATGGCATTTTGTAGAAATGTATTGTTCATTTTCTATTGATAGAATATGCCTAAGCTCCTGAAGCATTGAATATGCATAACATGTAGAGCTGAGCTGAATTATGACATACCGCTTACCACTACTCTACGTTACAGTCAAGTTTATTGAGGCCCCAACTAGGAATGATACTCTGTTGGACCTGGTAATCTCAAACCATGCAGAGCTTATTACTAATGTTCATATAAAGGAACATCTGGGTAACGGTGACCATAACATGATTTCATTTAATGTTAGCTGTAAGCAAAAAGCACATACGGCAAAGATAAAAACACTTAACTTTAAGATAGTACATTTTCCAAGGATGAGGGCTGCTCCCGAGGACTTAGACTGGGAGCGAATATTGGCATAGATGAACACAGAACAGAAATAGGAATTCTTCAAAAAGACTGTTTGTAAACTCACTGCAAAGTATATTCCCATGGGCAATAAGTTTAAAAGGCTAAAAATAAAACCTATGTGGCTCATGGCCAAAGTTAAGAAAGCTATAAACAATAAGAAAAGAGCTTTTAAAAAATAAAGGCACACTATTGTTGTTTAAATGTTACAAAGAATATCACAGAATATGTAAAAAGGAAATCAAAGACACAAAAATTCAAAACGAACGACAATTTGCAAAAGATGGTAGGACAACCCCCCCCCAAAATTCTTCAAATATATTATTAGTAAAAAGGTCAGGTCTGAGCATGCAGGCCCTTTACAAAATAATCTAGAGTGGGTGACTGGGGATAAAGAAAATACAAATGTATTAAATACATTCTTCAGTTCTGTGTATACAAAGGAGCTTGGGGAATCTCATGTCCGTAATGGGAATAGTATAGACACAGCCCCAAATGATCCACAGTGGCTCAAAAGTGATATGGTCCAGAAATATTTAGACAGACTAAAGGTCGATAAAGCACCTGGACCAGATGGCATCCACCCACGGATCCTAAAAGAATTGAGCTCTGTCATTTCAAAGCCATTGTTTCTAATTTTTAGGGACTCATTATTGACGGGAATGGTACCATTGGATTGGCGTAGGGCCAATGTGGTGCCTATATTTAAAAAGGGAACAAAGTCTTTACCAAGTAACTATAGACCTGTTATGCCCCGTACACACGGTCGGACATTAATCGGACATTCCGACAACAAAATCCTAGGATTTTTTCCGACGGATGTTGGCTCAAACTTGTCTTGCATACACACGGTCACACAAAGTTGTTGGAAAATCCGATCATTCTGAACGCGGTGACGTAAAACACGTACGTCGGGACTATAAACGGGGCAGTAGCCAATAGCTTTCATCTCTTTATTTATTCTGAGCATGCGTGGCACTTTGTGCGTAGGATTTGTGTACACACGATCGGAAATTCTGATTTTCTAGCCTGCTCTCAAACTTTGTGTGTCGGAAAATCCGATGGAAAAAGTCAGATGGAGCCCACACACGGTCGGAATTTCCGACAACACGCTCCGATTGCACATTTTCCGTCGGAAAATCCGACTGTGTGTACGGGGCATTAGTTTAACTTCTATATTCGGGAAGATACTGGAGAGTTTAATAAAAGACCACATAGATGAGTTCTTGCTGGAAAAAATATTTTAAGCAACTGACAGCATGGGTTCACGAAAGACAGAAGTTGTCGAACAAATCTGATTTCTTTTATGAAGAGGTAAGTAAAACCTTGGACGGAGGGGTGGCTGTGGATGTGGTATACTTGGATTTTACAAAAGCGTTTGACGGCTAATGTGTAAGGTAAAGTCTTCAGGCTTGGAAATATCAGTTTGGAAATGGATAGAAAACTGGTTAAAAGACAGAATTCAGAGAGTAGTGGTTAATGATTCTTACTCTGAATGGTCTAAGGATATCAGTGGTGTACCCCAAGGTTCAGTGTTGGGACCCTTACTTTTTAATATCTTTATAAATGATATAGGGTCTGGGATTAAAAGTACCATTTCAGTCTTTGCAGATGACACCAAACTATGCAGTGGAATAACGTCCTTACAGGATGTCTCCAATTTACAAGCTGACCTCAATGCACTGTCTAATTGGGTGACTATGTGGCAGATGAGGTTTAATGTTGATAAATGTAAAGTTATGTACTTGGGGGCTAAGAATATGCATGCATCATACATACTAGGGGGAGTACAACTGGGGGAATCCGTAGTGGAGAAGGATCTGGGAGTTTTGGTAGATCATAAGCTCAAAAATAACATGCAATGCCAAGCTGCGGTTTCCAAAACGAGCAAAGTTCTTTTTTTGCATTAAGAGAGGTATGGACTCCAGAGAGAGATATAATTTTGCCCCTGTACAAATCATTAATAAGACCTCCTCTGGTATATGCAGTTCAGTTTTGGGCACCAGTTCTCAAAGGGGATATCGGGAACTGGAGAAAGTGAAAAGAAGGGCAACTAAACTGATAAGAGGCATGGAGGAGCTCAGCTATGAGTCTGACACACCGCTGTGTGTCAATCTGACACACCGCTACACCAATCTCGGTAAAGAGCCTCCAGCGGAGGCTCTTTACCATGTGATCAGCCGTGTCCAATCACGACTGATCACAGTGTAAATAGGAAGAGCCGTTGATCGGCTTTTCCTCACTCGTGTCTGACAGACGCGAGTAGAGGAGAGCCGACCGGCGGCTCTCCTGACAGGGGGGGTCTGTGCTGATTGTTTATCAGCGCAGCCCCCCCTCAGATCACCACACTGGACCACCAGGGACGCCACTAGGACCACCAGGGAAGGGGGCAACATGTGGATGGCTAGGTATGTACCCCATGTTCATCAACATGTTCAAATGAATGCCCAATCTGTGCCAATCAGTATGTACTAACAGAAATCAGTGTTGCCCAGCAATGCCACCCATCAGTGACATCAGTGCCACCTGTCAGTGCCCACCTATCAGTGCCCCTCCATGCCACCTATCAGTGCCACCCATAAGTACCTATCAGTGCCACTCATAAGTGCCCATCAGTGCCGCATACCAGTGCCACATATCAGTGCCCGTCAGTGCCACCTCATCAGTGCCACCTCATTGGTGCCACCTCATTGTTGCCCATCAGTGCCGCCTTATCAGTACCAGTCAGTGCAGCCATATCAGTGCTTATCAGAAAGAAAAGAAAACGTACTTTATTTACAAAAAAATTTAACAGAAACAGAGAAAAACTAGTTGTTTTTTTTCAACATTTTCGTTTTTTTTTTTTTATTTGTTGCGCAAAAAATAAAAATCCCAGAGGTGATCAAATACCACCAAAAGAAAGCTCTATTTGTGGGAACAAAATGATAAAAAATGTGTTTCGGTACAGTGTAGCATGACTGTGCAATTGTCATTCAAATTGCGACAGCGCTGAAAGGTGAAAATTGGCCTGGGCAGAAAGGTGTCCAAGTGCCTGGTATTGAAGTGGTTAAGGGGGGGTATGATCATCATGTACAAATATATATTTTTAAAGGCTTGCAACAGTTCCTTAGTGTGAAGATTATGCTCAGGCTCCCAGGAATTGTCCTCAGGTCCATACCCCTTCCATTTGATGAGATATTGGATTTGATTGCACCTTTTCCTGCAATCCAGGATTGCCTCACTTTCGAATTCCTCCTCGTTATTAATCATAACAGATTCAGGTGGATTGGTATTATGGTCAGTGAAGGGATTAGGAGCGACCGGTTTCAGCAAGGACACATGAAAAACCGGGTGTATTCTAAAAGAATCAGGCAGGTTGAGCTCATACGTGACGTCATTTACCTTCCTCCTTACCGGGAAGGGCCCCATAAATGTAGGCCCCAGTTTCCTAGAGGGGCAAGCCATCTTTAAGTTAGCTGTGGATAACCACACTTGATTACCAGGTTCCAAGATAAGTTCCCCACGCCTCTTCTTATCGAACATCTTTTTATAATAGGCCTGGGATTTGGCCATGGTTTCCTGCAAAAGCTTGCTTTTGGCAGAGAAAAACTCCATTGTTTCGGACACTGCAGGAATGGAACATTCGGGTATAGAGCTGGGTAAAAAGGAGGGATGGAACCTATAGTTGGCGAAGAATGGCGTTTGGTTGATGGCTGAATGCAGAGAATTATTGTAGGAAAATTCCGCAACCGGTAACAGAGAGACCCAGTCATTCTGGGAAAAGGCAGAGAAACAACGGAGGTATTGCTCCAAGGTCTGGTTGGTTCTCTCCGTCTGGCCGTTTGTCTGGGGATGATAAGCCGAAGAGAACGCCAGTTCAATTTCAAGAGAACCACACAACGCCTTCCAAAACCTGGAGGTGTATTGGACACCTCGATCAGAGACGATATTTGAAGGGACCCCATGTAATCTTACGATTTCCTTGATAAATATCTTCGCCGTTTCCACGGCTGAGGGTGTGCCCTTCATTGGAAGAAAATGTGCCATCTTGGACAATCTATCAGTTATGACAAAAATGGTAGAAAAGCCTTCGGATGGGGAAAGTTCCACGACGAAATCCATCGAGATCATTTTCCAGGGTCTGTCAGGGATGGGCAAGGGTTTCAATAAGCCCCAGGCCCTTGTCCGGTTACTTTTGCTTTGGGCACAAGTGTGGCAGGAACTGACGTAACTCCTACAGTCATCAGCTAATTGTGGCCACCAGAAGGTGCGCTGCACCAGTTCGGTCGTTTTCCGGGCCCCGAAATAACCTGCCAGTTTGTGGTCATGGCAAAGCTCCAGTACCGGCACCCTAAGGTCCTCAGGAACCATAATCTTGCCCTCGTGCCATAGCAAACCGTCTCTTAAGCTGGTCTCAGCGGGTTGGGGTATTTCTGTGGAAGCTTGCCTTATTCTGGAGATCAAATCCCCTTGAAGGAGTAAAAAATTTCCCGCAGGCAGGATAGTGTCCGGAGGGACGGTCTCTTTGGAGTCATGGAACATGCGGGAAAGTGTGTCCGGTTTAACATTTTTAGAGCCAGGTCTGTAAGTGATGTGGAATTGAAAGCAGGAGAAGAAGAGTGCCCATCTGGCTTGCTGTGGTCTTAGTCTCTTGGCGGATCTCAGATACTCCAAGTTTTTGTGGTCGGTGTAAATTAGAATGGGATGTACAGCACCCTCCAAAAGATAGCGCCACTCCTCCAGAGCCGTCTTGATGGCCAGAAGCTCCCAGTCTCCAACATCGTAGTTCCTTTCAGACACAGAGAGTTTGCGTGAGAAGAAAGTTATTGGGAATAGGAGAGCCTTGGGGCCTTGACATTGGGAGAGTACTGCCCCAACTGCGATTTCCGAGGCATCGACCTCCAAAACAAATGGCAAGGCAGGGTTAGGGTGTTTGAGGATGGAGGCCGATGTGAATAGTTCTTTTAACTTCTCAAAGGCCCATTGTGCCCTGGGGGTCCAGCAGAATCGTGTTCCCTGCTTCGTTAGTTCCGTAATGGGGGAGATGATTTTAGAAAAGTCTCTGATGAATTTTCTATAAAAATTGGAAAATCCAATGAAGCGTTGAACCCCCTTTCTGTCTGTAGGTGCAGGCCAATTCAGGATGGCGGACACCTTTTGAGGGTCCATCTTGATGCCTTCAAATGAAATGATGAGCCCCAGGAATTGAATGCATTGGAGTTCAAACTCGCATTTATCGAGCTTAGCATACAGTCCGTGTTGCCTGAGCCGAGTAAGGACATTCCGAACGTGCCTGCGATGGTCAGCCAACTGTTAGGTTCAACTCTTAAACAAGTTGCTTAAGTTTATATTGCTTTGTCAAATTATTGCTTCTGTAGGAATTAAGACACAGAGTCAGAAATCCGTGTATCAGTTTCTGAGCATAATGGACTGCTCCCTTTACTTCTTTCAAAGGCCTTTTATAGGCAATTATACAAACAATAGCATCAGCACAACCCTCACAAAGGGCAAGGGTAAACAACAACAGGAGTCACCTGGGCTACAGGCACAAGCTCCAACACCATGGCAATACAGATACAAGACAACAAAAGCAGCTTCAATCGAGTTCAGCAGCCAAAAGTTACATTCATAACAGATTTACACGTAGGCATTATATTAAGTGAGAACTCTAAATTAAATCCCTGACCTTATCAATTTCCCCCTTTGACATCATCCTCTCCTTCCCCCTGGGTCCTCATGAATAAGTTCTAGTCAGTTTTACTCTAGAGTCCTTTCCCTGACCGCAAGTTGTCAGAGGGGTAGAACCCATCCCCCTAGGTATTACCAACATCTTAAAATTCAAGAAGAGGAGTTTTATAGGAGTAGGGTGATGTCAATACACATTTATCGGTATGCCCTGTCTATTCTCCTAATTTTCCTATTTATTTTCCTGTATACACATATATTTGTGATTGTAAGTGATATTAATATTAGAATAATAATTACCATTGGACTTAACAACCAGTGAAAGGTATTGGTTGCTGTAGAAGATATTCCACTAAATATATCCCACCAATGTGGTGCAGTATCCTGTTGTATCTGTGAGGAAAGATGTACTAGTCTACCTTTGTCAATTATTGCGGATACAAGGTTATTCTGTAGGGTATGTTCTAGTGTTTCTATGTGTTGTCTTAACAACTCTGATTGTTCCAAAACCTGTTTTAGTGGGTCTAAAGAAATTATAAAGGGTGTAGTGTCAGTGAGATTATGTACCTCATAGACTGAAGAGAATATCTTATCGACATCTGGTTCAAAAAGATAGGTGTCGTTACCCCATTGTAATATTTTAATCTTTTTTATACATCCCACAAACGGCGCCGATTTATTTAATGCTGACATGGTGCGGTTATCATTAGTAATGATACAAATATGCTGGGGTCCTATTTCTATGAATCTATTGTTCACATTTATCGGTGTTCTTTGCATTTTGCATATGCTAGTTTGGTATTTTAACAAGCAAGGTTCATATACTGGGGAACTTCTGCCACATACCATTCCCTTATTAGTTCCTTCACATAGAGTTAAATCATGGGTTCTGTTTCCTTTATCTACATATTTCCCATATATTTCTGGATACCAAAACTCGTCTTTAATTACTAGTGGCATGACCACTATTTTACACATTTCCATTACATCTGCTACCCGGTATGCTTCGAACCTTCCTACACACCATTTCTCCTCACATTCTATCTTATCCCCTTTTACTTGGAACCATACACCATCGTCAGTTAAACCCTTAAAATATTTCATCCAGGTATGATAATTTCCCAACTGAAGTTCAGTCCTGGCCCTATTTATTTGTATATGATAGGATAAGAGGTTAAAAGAGCACTGTGTAAAATTTACAAACTGTTGACTTTGATTCCACAGCTGGAGCTCTGCTCCTATCGTGTGATTTATTAACCCTCCCAAAAATTGTAATAGGGGTATTTCTTGCAGTTGGGTTTCAAAAGTGGTGGGTAACCATTTGCTTGTGATAGTCAAGCTGTCAGCTATGTGTCCCCCTGCATGCTTCCATCTGTTGTTCATTTCTTCTATCTCGACCGAGTTTAAAATTCCCATCCCTGTACCTGTCAGTCCCAATAGTGTGTCGTACCATTCTCGTTTATACCTACACGCCGGTATCGGGGGAAAGGTGATATTGAATTTTATTTTTGTTTTCTGTTGTGATGTTGATACATTTATGCAAGTGTTTGGTACGGGTGTTAATATGGAAGATTCAATTGTTGGCGTTACTTCTTCCTCCATTTGTATGTGAAACCCATAGGTCTGTGCCATCCAGTACCACCCATCAACTCTCTTTTCCCTCCACCAAGATGCACAGAGGAAAGTACTGGATTGATTAACGGTAATATCTGTCAGATTAAACATCCCTTCGGTTATATTCCCTCCTTCTGCCATGACTGTTAATATTTGGTACATTTGTCCCACTACCCGTTCCCGGGCTTGTTTCCATGTCTGTGAAAGGGATATTTTATGACACCTATGGTTCTTACTATTGTTAAAGGGGAAACCCATATTATCGTTCCACTGGAAAGTTACAGTTACTTCTGAGAGGGGGTCTGCCTGTATCCATGCTATACCTACATCTACATGAAACGGTCGCCTATGTCCTTCAACAGTATAATTACCCACAGTGTAATCCTTTTTTATCTCATATCCTGATACATTTGCCACTTTAGGGTCATCTATGCTCCATTCGAAAGTCATTGTTTCCTCTACTTCAAGTACATTAATACCAGGAGTCCATGCATATATTTGTAAAACAACAATCTTCAACAAAAAATATGTAAGTAGATATTTCATCATGTTGTTTTCTCGGGTTGTTTCTTGCAATGTGATGCGTGTATCCAGGTAGGTTTTCCTTCCAGCTTTACTGAGGTGACTGTGGTCAAGAGTACTTGGTAAGGACCTTCAAACCTGGGTTCCAATGTCTTTCTTGTGTGTTTCTTTACATATACATAATCCCCTGGTAGCAGCGTATGTGTACCTGCTATTGAATTAGGGTCTGGAAGAGAAGAATACACACTTTTGTGGATCTTAGTTAGACGTTTTGTAATTGTATCACATATGCAGTCAAACTATCACATTGCAATTGCATACTCTGTGGAAAGTATAAACCTAATCTAGGTGCATTCCCAAAAAGTATTTTGTATGGGGATAATCCTGTTTTTCCTGTTGGAGTGTACCTTATAGAGAATAAAGCCAGAGGCAGGCATTCTGGCCAAAGCTTGTTTAACTCTTGCATGGCTTTTTGTATTTTTAACTTTATTGTCCCATTTACTCTCTCCACTGATCCTGAACTCTGTGGGTGGTAAGGGGTGTGAAAACTTTGTTAAACCCCTAACATGGTCATCACATTCTGCATGATTTCTCCTGTAAAGTGTGTCCCCCTATCTGATTCTATGGTTTCAGGAAGACCAAACCTAGGTATTAACTCAGTGATCAGTTTCTTGGCTGTGGCTTTAGCTGTAGCTGATTTTACTGGATAACTTTCGGGCCAACCTGAGAATAAATCGATACACACAAGGACAAATTCAAAGGGGCCGCTCTTAGGCATTTGTATGTAATCAATTTGCAGTCTCTGGAAGGGGTATTGGGCCCGGACCTGGTGTTTTCGTGGGGTTTTCACTTTCTGTCCTGGGTTATTCAGGAGACAGATTTGGCAGGCTGCACAGTAGTTTCTTGCAGTGCTACTGAATCCAGGGGCGAGTCATCCTTGGTTCACAATCCTATACATGGAATTGGAACTGACGTGTGTGGGTAGGTGAACTGCCGCTGCCATTGCTGGGTACAGAGAGGCAGGTAGGCATATTTTGCCTCCTTCCCTCCATACATTGTCAAGGTCTGGTGCTGCTCCCATCCTGACCCACTTATCTTTCTCGCTCTCCCCTGCTTGCTCCTGTAATTTACTCAGCTGCTGCCATGTTGGTTCTGGGATACTCACCTCTACCGCTGCTAAGGTCTCAGGGCTTCCTTCCCCTAGAGCTGCCTGTTTTGCAGTCAAATCTGCAAATGCATTTCCTTTTGCCTCAATTGTTTTTGCGCTCGTGTGTGCTGCTATCTTCATGATGGCCACTCGTTTAACCTTTTGAAGATTGTTCAGGACTCTCTTAATCCCTTCTCCATGTTTTACAGGTGTACCTGCTGCTGTCAGATAACCTCTAGCCCTCCATATGTGGCCATAATCGTGCGCTACACCATAAGCGTAGGCAGAGTCAGTGTAAATATTCCCTTCTCGTTCTTTTAAGTATTCTAGGGCTTGTTCTAAAGCTTTTAATTCTGCTTCCTGTGCTGACATGTGGGCTGGTAAGGCCTGTGCTTCAATTACCTGCGTATCAGTCACTACAGCATACCCTGTGTGATATTTACCCTTGTCATCAGCAAACCTGCTGCCATCTATATACAAAGTGTGCTCAGCGTTTAAAATTGGTGTATCTGTAACATGTGGGAATCCCATTGTCTCCTGTTCCATGAGCTGAAAACAATCATGTTCATCTACTTCTTTAAACAAAAGAGTGTCAGTGTCCTCATTTCTTTTCTCACTAGTACTATTAGTACTATCATTCCCCCTTGCCAAATCTGGTAACTGAAGAGGCAAAAAGGTGGCCAAATTTAAGTTTGTACAGCGCTGAAAAGTGACATTTGGAGGTAAGAGTAAAGTACACTGTAACCTTAATTGCCTAGCCATTGAAAAGTGTTTGGGCTGTACCTGAGACAAGATTGCATGTATGTCATGTGTGGTATGCACTACGACTGGATTATCTAGAACAATCTCTGAAGACTTATCTATGATAATTGACACTGCAGCTACCGCCCATACACAAGACGGTGAACCTCTAGATACTGGATCTAATGCTGCTGAAAAGTAAGCGACTGGTCTTTGTTTTACATGTGCCTGTGTCAGAACACCTGTGGCGTGTCCAGTGATCTCAGCAATGTACAGATTAAATATCTTGGTGTAATCTGGTATACCAATAGCCGGGGCAGAAATCAACAACTTTTTCAAAGTGATAAACGATTCATAAGCTACGTCTGTAAGCATATACGGTACAATTTTCAAACAATCGTATAATGGCTGCATCAAAGCGCTAGTATGTGGTATCCACTGTCTACAATATGACACGATACCTAAAAACATACGCAATTGTTTGAAATTAAGTGGGGTTAACATTCCCTTTATCACTTGAACCCTCTCCTCAGTGAGATGTCTTGTACCCTGTGATATACAATGTCCCAAAAACATAACTTTTTCCTGACACACTTGCAACTTTTCTTATTAACCTTACAACCCTTTTCTGCCAAAAATCGCAACAAATTAAGGGTGGTGTGCAAGCTTTCAGTCTTTCACTTATCTGTGGAATTAATCCTTCCATAAACTGTCTATTGAAGGCTTGGATCGTGACTGGCAGAGCCAAATCCAATCCCTCATCTGCCATCATACTTTCCATAGATAAGTAAAATTCTGATACAGTCTGTCCTGGCATTTGTTTCATGGGTGATATTGACCCCCTCTCCTGTTGTTTTGCCTGACAGAAAGCTTCTAATCTAGCAATAAAGGGGGACCTTGAGTCTATGTGTCTGACGTGTCCTATCTCCAGATTGCCATCCCCCTCAGCTCGGTCTGCAGGTCAGTCATAAACTGGTTAAACAGGCTCAGAGTCATTTTATGTCTGCATAAATCCTCCCCATCCTGCCAGGTTGCTTCATGTGTATTCATTAACTGTGTCACAAATCTACAGAAAGCAGCTGGCTTTGCTATAATGCGTGTATCAGTGCGTACGGGAGCTACAGTTTCTGGATGAGGTTTTTGTGCCCCACAATGCTGACAAACCCATCCTCTCCCCTCAAGTACAGGATATATCTTGTGTGGTTTATGTTCTATGTCAGTATATGGGGGTGGGATGGCTGAGCTAAGATTATTTAAAATTTCAACATTTTTTTGTTCTTCTATCTTTTATATCCCAACCATCACAGTCTGGATTATATTTCCACCCCTCTTCTTTCGCTCTATTTGAGACCTTAATTAAGCATTGAAACTGACTCATCCATTGCTTCTCTAACACCTCTCCTTGTCTGTCCCTTTTTATTTCACTTTTTTTCACTATTTTTTTTCACTATTTCACTCCATACATCCGGGTCTAAACCCGCTGCTCCTTTCACCTTAAATTTACGAAAGACATCCTTTAAGTCCTATGCTTCATCTTTCCCACAGATGTTTTTAATTATCTGTGGCACCGTATAGTGCGCCACAATTCCCTGACGGGGTTTTGTGTTCCTCTGGCCCATTCTAACAGTCCTGCCTAGGTAGCGTGTGGGACACTAAGTGTACAATATAATGCGGCTACAACATATACAAGAATGAATAATTACTTTATATGCTAGCCCAATAACAAACCAGCTAAGTTACACTAGTTCCTCGTTGCCTTCCTCCTAGGGTGCTAGAATACTAAAAACCTCTTCCGGAATGAGATTTCTGAAATCAAATTACTTTATAAGCTAGCTTAATAACAAATAATTACTTTATATGCTAGCCCAATAACAAACCAGAATGCGGCTACAACATATACAAAAATGTGGCTACAACATATACAAGCATTCCTTTAAGTCGCCAGGTATCCGACTAGATCTCCGGACTTTATGGAGACCTTATTCCCTCCCCGTATCAGGGATCCCTCTCATGCACTCTTATCCCTGCTTTATGGAGCAGACAGGGCTTATACTCTCAACCCGTCTATGGTTTATGAGTTAGATGTGAGGTTAAGCATAAGCGTCAGACCCCCAAAGTCCTCTTGCGAGGTAAGGGCGCATTCCGTTGCTTAGTTCGGCAATCCCCTTCTAACTCATACCATCCTTGACAAGGCTCATTCACTTTCTCAACAAGACAGACAGACAGACACAGACAACAAACAAACAAATAATTCCAGCAATATAAACTAAAATATGCAGTAATTCTAGACTCACCACTACAGAGGCTGGTGTTTTAAAACCAGGAGAACCGTAACTGACAGAACGGATAGGCACAAATCAGGGGAGCACAGAATATAAGAAAAATAAAGCTTTTTCTTACCTGCGCAGGTTTTCAATCTGTGGTTCCCGGAATGCCTGTCCTTTCGTTCCGTCAGCGTAGCTCAGCCACCTCTTGTAAATGTTAGGTTCAACTCTTAAACAAGTTGCTTAAGTTTATATTGCTTTGTCAAATTATTGCTTCTGTAGGAATTAAGACACAGAGTCAGAAATCCGTGTATCAGTTTCTGAGCATAATGGACTGCTCCCTTTACTTCTTTCAAAGGCCTTTTATAGGCAATTATACAAACAATAGCATCAGCACAACCCTCACGAAGGGCAAGGGTAAACAACAACAGGAGTCACCTGGGCTACAGGCACAAGCTCCAACACCATGGCAATACAGATACAAGACAACAAAAGCAGCTTCAATCGAGTTCAGCAGCCAAAAGTTACATTCATAACAGATTTACACGTAGGCATTATATTAAGTGAGAACTCTAAATTAAATCCCTGACCTTATCACAACGAAGAGGAGAAAATAAGGATGTCATCAAGGTAAACGATAACGTAGAGATCCAGAAATTCACGGAAGATGTCGTTCACAAAATGTTGGAATGTTGCTGGGGCGTTACAAAGACCGAAGGGCATAACGAGATACTCGAAATGCCTAAAACGAAAGGCGGTCTTACACTCGTCCCCCTCTCGGATACGGATTAGGTTATAGGCTCTGCGAAGATCCAATTTCGTGAAGACATTTGCAGTTCCCAGCCTCTGGAATAACTCGGGCACCAGGGGTAGCGGGTAGCGATTTTTTTTTTATATACTAGCGTATAGGAATACTAATTACCGCCAGGGTACGGAAAATAAATATGAGTAAAGCAGCGACCAAGACTGGGAAGGGGGGAGTACCCAAGACCCCAAAAGACAACACTATAGGGGTACCTCCACTGGGAGTACAATAAAGCAATACATGACCCGGGGAGGCAGCCCGGGAAATATTCATCCTGAGACCCAAAAGTCAACCATGACAGACAAAAAGACGGGGGACTGGAAAAGATGTACAGACACCTGATCATTCCAGAGAGGAGTCCTCAGCTGATAACACTCTAGAAACAACTAGATTGGAAGAAATTAGACAGGACACACAATTCCCCTCGAAAAACGAGATTCTAGAAATGTTTAAATCGCTCAAATCTGCAATCAAATTGGAAATAAATGGGCTAAGGACAGACCTGGGGAATATTTTAGCCAGAGTTGAGAAAACGGAAGACATAATAGACAAACAGGAGCGGGACCTCACTGATATAAAAAAGCAACTCAAAATCATACATCAAAACCAAATAAAAATTTGTTACAGACTTGAAGATCAGGAAAACAGAAATCGCAGACAAAACCTTAAAATTAGAGGGGTTCCCGAGACGAGGGGTGAAGATTTAAGGAAGATCATGGTAGATATCTTTGGCCCTGTCCTGGAATTGGGAGGAGGGGAATTCACAAAAATTGAGCGGATCCACCGGATAGGAAGGCGAGATACTAGTCGGACGGAAAGAGGCCGGGACATAATAGTGAGGTTTAGATTCTACGAAGATAAAGAAAACCTATGGGTAAAACTGAGAGGAAGAACCCCGCTTCAATACGAGGAAGCTAGGATATTAGTATTTGCTGATCTAGCTAAAGATACCCTTGCTAGAAGACGCCATCTCAAGCCCCTCTTGGATCTATTGATAAAGCAGAATATTAAATATACATGGGGGTTCCCGGCCTGCTTGTTGGGAAGCAAAGACGGCAGAACAGCAAAACTCAGATTCCCAGGTGACCTAGAGGAATTCTGTGGAAAGCTGGGCATTCAGGTCCCTCTGCTACCGGACTGGGTCAATGAACAGTGGGTAGACTTAGGAACGGGCTACTTATAAAATGTCTCAGAGATGGGGGTGATGCGGGGTGGTGGTGGGGGGGGGAATAAGGTGGGATGAAATATGTTAAAGTAAAAGAGCTTCTGGGAGTTAGTCTACCCACCGGGTCACCGAGCCATGGAAGGCTCGCTGGGCAGCACGCCGAGAGCTTCACCCTCAGAGGTGGAGACCGAGAGAGGATCACGCTATGCGAGTTCCTCAAAGGTCTAAGGGTCCAATAAGGACCATAGGGGGTGGGGGGGGAGGGGGAAGAGGGGGTGAATAATGGTCTGGGAATAGGGGGGGAGGGGGTGGGGTAAGGAAAGGGGCCAGCATAGTTTTAAAAATCAAGATTGGGATTCTCTCCAAGGTCAAAAGAAAGAGGTGTTATCCATTAGAGCGGAATGTTAGCTAGGCCCACATTAAAATTTATAACGTATAATATCAGAGGTCTAAATATGAAAAAAAACGCAGAAACATTTTTAACGAGCTTAAAATATTAGGCCTGATGTGTTTTTTCTCCAGGAGACGCATATCTCACAACAATCTAAGTTAAGACTATATTCTAGCGACTTCCCGCTCTGGTTCCAAGGTGACACCATCTCGAGTAGAACTCGATGGGTGGCCAAAGGGGTTCGCAAAAACAACAAGATTTGTGCTGGAGGATAGATTGGTTGATCCAGAGGGTAGATTCCTTTTTCTTAGAGGTAGATTAAACGAAAGGGAATACACCCTTGCTAATATCTATGCACCAAATAAAAACCCAATGAAATATTTTGTTCATATCCTAGAGAAAATAATAGAGTTTAGGAAAGGACACCTAATCTTGATGGGGGACCTTAACTTTTGTATGGACCCAAGAATGGACAGTTTGACCCGTGCACAGGAGATAAACAATGGTCAATTAAAGTTGGTGAAACAAAAACTATCCCTACACCAGTTGGTGGATATCTAGAGGGTTCGTCACCCTAGTAGACGTGACTATACGTTCTATTCTCCTGTCCACGGCTCTTACTCTCGTATCGATGTAGGTCTTATAGAACATAGGGAAATAGATGAGGTGGTGGACATCAAGATAGGTAATGTAACCTTTTCAGATCATGCCCCTATGGTCATGGAAATGATAATAGGTGGCGACGCAGGGACCCAGGGTCAATGGTGTATCAACGAGGAATTGATAAGGGATGAGGAGGGTTACGCATTAGTTCGAAAGGAACTGGAGAATTATTTTGCAGTGAATGATAATGGAGAAGTATCAGGGTCCACACTATGGGAGGCACACAAAGCCTATATTAGAGGGGTCCTAATTAAGATGGGAGCCAGGAAGAAAAGAGAGAAACGCGAGGGCATTCTGAATCTAACAGGGGAGGTAGATAAGTTGGAGCAGGAACATAAAAGACAATCGGGCCCGATATCCCGTGAGGTATACCATCAGCTGATAACTAAAAGGACAGAGTTGAAAAAGGCACTGGAGTTGGAATCAAGATTAGCATACAGTAGGATTGTAAGGGACAATTACTGTTGGGGAAATAAACCAAGCAAATTACTTGCAAAAATAGTAAAAAAAAAGAAAGCTAGAAATTTCATTGAGAAGATTCAGACTAAAAACGGGCACTTGGAATACTCATCTAGAAAGATAGCTGAAATCTTTAAGGAATACTATCAAGACCTGTATTCAGTCAACACGCACGACCCCCAATCTAAAAATAGGAGAGAGGTAAATAATAACTATTTGAAGAAAGCTAGACTACCTACAATCCCAGACTCAGCAAGGGAACTTTTGGAGGAACCAATTACGGAAGATGAAATTAGAAAGGCGCTAACAGGCGGGGCCCCTGGGAAAAGTCCAGGCCCGGATGGTCTTACACTGTCTTATTATAAAAAATTTAAAGAGATATTAATCCCAAGGCTTTGTCGCTACATGAATGGGTTAGGAGATAGCTACGAGATGAGCAGAGACGCCCTTCAGGCATCCATCACAATTATTCTGAAGGAAGGAAAGGAGAAAACACTTTGTTCAAGCTATAGGCCAATCTCTCTACTCAATGCCGACACAAAACTGTATGCGAAGGTTTTGGCAGGGAGAATAAAGGAGTTTATGAACTTCTTGGTTAATCCAGACCAGGTGGGGTTTGTTCCCAAAAGAGAAGGGAGGGACAACGGGGTTAAAATGCTTCTCTTGCTGCAAAAGTTGAAGGAGGGTGGACCCCCAGGGCTACTGCTGTCGATTGATGCCGAAAAGGCCTTCGACAGAGTAGACTGGGGGTTCATGTTTCAGACTCTGGAGACTATGGGAATAGGACCCAAAATGATCCAGCGGATAAAAACACTGTACCACCATCCCATGGCCTCGATAAAAGTTAATGGGTTAGTGTCCCAGCCCTTTGAGATGAGAAACGGCACAAGGCAGGGCTGCCCTCTGTCCCCGTTGCTCTTTGTCTTGTCCCTGGAGCCACTTCTGGCAACGATACGCAGAGACCCTGACATAAAAGGCATTAAGGTGGGGGAAGATGAACACAAAATCGCAGCATTTGCTGATGATGTGCTGTTATATATAACAGATCCAGTGGCCTCCTTACGTAAATTAGACGATGTTTTGAGGAAATATGGAGATTTGTCCAACTTCCAAATAAATTCAGCAAAATCCGAAATATTAAATATTAATTTAAAAAAGGTAGAGGTAGAATACGTGAAGAGGGTCTCTGGATTTGGGTGGACCAAGCAGCTTAAGTACTTGGGAATCAAATTAGTAAACTCAATAGAAAAGATGTATAACAAAAACTATATTCCCCTACTTGATGATATCAGACTAGAATGTAAGAGACTCGCCAGCAAACCATTCTCATGGATAGGTCGAATAAATGTCATGAAGATGACCCTCCTCCCTAGGATAACTTACCATTTCCAGATGATCCCGGTTCCACTTCCCCAGATTTATCTAACAAAATTAAATAAGATAATGATCAACTTTATCTGGAAAAATAGAAGGGCAAGAGTCTCCTTCCAGACATTAAAACAAAGTAAAGAAAACGGCAGACTGGCTGTACCAGACATTCGAAATTATTACAAGGCCATAGTTTTGTCAAGATTAGTAGCATGGGTTAAAAAAAAAATGAAAAACGGTGGGTACAAATAGAAAAGACACCTAGTAAAGTACACTTAGGAAATATTATTTGGAATCCTCCACATTGTAGAACTTTAGATAAAAATCTCCACGTAATTACACAGAAGGTTTTTAAAGTTTGGGATGGGGTTTACAAGAAAGTGATAGGGAAATACAACTCACCATTATTGACACTTAAAGATAATGAATACTTCGCTCCAGGCACGGAAAAGGTAGGAGGAAAAGAGGTTTTTTGGGGGATAACACAGGTTAGAGAAATAATTAAAGAGGGAAAAATAATAACACTTCAACAGCTTAGACAAGATAGGGAGCCACGTGAGATAGATGAATGGCGATATCTACAACTGAAACATTTCGTGAGCAAGCTGCCACAACCCATTAGATCTGGGGAGAACTTGACAGAGATGGAAAAGTTATGCGATCTAGAAAATCCGAGAAATGCAATCTCGAAGATATATAAAATCCTGATGAGGACGGAAAAGTTGGAGATACCGCCATTTATCGAGAAATGGGAGAGTGACTTGGGCACGAAGAAAGACAAAAACACAATTAGTAAAATATTAGATAGGATATTTAATTTAACACTAGATACACGCTCTGCAGAAATGAATTATAAATGTATAAGTAGAAGCTATATAACCCCCGAGATCTTAAGTAAATATAAGAGTGGTACATTGACCCTTTTTGTTGGCGAGGTTGCCAAGATGTAGGAACAATGGGTCACATCTGGTGGAGCTGCCCTAAAATAAAAACTTTCTGGAAGAAGACTCTTGCCTTAATAAAGACAATCACTGATATAGAGGTGGTGGAGGATCCGTGGGTGGTGCTGTTTCATGGGGGGGAAGGGGATACAAAAAAATACAAGCAGACATTGGTACCCTTTCTTTTAAATGCAGCAAAGAGATTAATACCGAAGGGATGGCAGAGGAAGGAAGGCCCAGAGATATGGGAGTGGTTTGATGCCGTAGAGGAAACACATAATATCGAGGTAATTGCAAATACTACAGAAGAAGTAGGTAGTGGGAATCTGGAGGTCTGGGAACGTTGGAAAAAATTAAAAAAAACCTGGAGATATGTTAAAGAATTGAAGGCCCTAGTTTAGCACCAGAAGGGTTAAAGAGAGATTGACCTTGGAGAGAGGGGAGGGGGGATGGGTTGGGGAGGTAGGGGTTGGGGAGGTAGGGGCTGGGGGGTTGGGATAATAATAAAGGTAGAAAGGAGACAAGAGGGGTTAATTGGTTTAGCTCCTGTCCCTTTGAGATGTAATATTTTGTAAATTATATGTTTTGGTTATGGCAAAGGCTACGATGATGAGACACCGAGAGGATGATTTTACAAATATGATCTTCAAAATTAATTAAATCCAATCGAAAAGGTCGATTGAAGTGGCAATAACAAGAAAAAAAAAAAAAATAACATGCAATGCCAAGCTGCGGTTTCCAAAACGAGCAAAGTTCTTTTTTTGCATTAAGAGAGGTATGGACTCCAAAGAGAGAGATATAATTTTGCCCCTGTTCAAATCATTAATAAGACCTCCCCTGGAATATGCAGTTCAGTTTTGGGCACCAGTTCTCAAAGGGGATATCGGGAACCAGAGAAAGTGAAAAGAAGGGCAACTAAACTGATAAGAGGCATGGAGGAGTTCAGCTATGAGTCTGACACACCGCTGTGTGTCAATCTGACACACCGCTACACCGATCTCGGTAAAGAGCCTCCAGCGGAGGCTCTTTACCATGTGATCAGCCGTGTCCAATCACGACTGATCACAGTGTAAATAGGAAGAGCCGTTGATCGGCTTTTCCTCACTCGTGTCTGACAGACGCGAGTAGAGGAGAGCCGACTGGCGGCTCTCCTGACAGGGGGGGTCTGTGCTGATTGTTTATCAGCGCAGCCCCCCCTCAGATCACCACACTGGACCACCAGGGACGCCACTAGGACCACCGAGGAAGGGGGCAACATGTGGATGGCTAGGTATGTACCCCATGTTCATCAACATGTTCAAATGAATGCCCAATCTGTGCCAATCAGTATGTACTAACAGACATCAGTGATGCCCAGCAATGCCACCCATCAGGGACATCAGTGCCACCTGTCAGTGCCCACCTATCAGTGCCCATCCGTGCCACCTATCAGTGCCACCCATAAGTACCCATCAGTGCCACCCATAAGTGCCCATCAGTGCCGCATACCAGTGCCACTTATCAGTGCCCGTCAGTGCCACCTCATCAGTGCCACCTCATTGGTGCCACCTCATTGGTGCCCATCAGTGCCGCCTTATCAGTACCAGTCAGTGTAGCCATATCAGTGCTTATAGGAAAGAAAAGAAAACTTACTTTATTTACAAAAAAATTTAACAGAAACAAAAACAGAAGAAAAACTAGTTGGTTTTTTTTGAACATTTACGTTTTTTTTTTATTTGTTACGCAAAAAATAAAAATCCCAGAGGTGATCAAATACCACCAAAAGAAAGCTCTATTTGTGGGAACAAAATGATAAAAAATGTGTTTGGGTACAGTGTAGCATGACCGTGCAATTGTCATTCAAATTGCGACAGCGCTGAAAGGTGAAAATTGGCCTGGGCAGAAAGGTGTCCTAGCGCCTGGTATTGAAGTGGTTAAGGGGGGGTATGATCATTATGTACAAATATATAAGGGGTCCATATAGTGAACTTGGTGTTGTTATTCACTTTTTGGTCAACACAGAGGACAAGGGGGCACTCTTTACGCCTAGAGGAAAAGAGATTTCATCTCCAAATATGGAAAGGTTTCTTCACAGTAAGAGCTGTGAAAATGTGGAATAGACTCCCTCCAGAGGTGGTTCTGGCCAGCTCAGTAGATTGCACTAAGAAAGGCCTGGTTTCTTTCCAAAATCACACAATATAACTGGGTACTAGGGATGAGCCGAACACCCCTATCAGACTTCTACTTACCAGACCGGTGAGTCCGCTTGGGCAGAGGGTAGGCTCTCTTACACGTCCGACTCGCGGCCCCTGGAAGAGTAGACAGGAAGCACAGGAGTACGGAGTGGTATGGGAGCCTGATACTAGAGTTCAGATGCAGGTGGAAGAGCAGTCTTTAAACAGCAAGGTGCAGGCTGGGACACAGGCAACAGGACTGAACAGGGTGGTCAGGAGACAGGCTGGGTTCGGCAACAGGCAGGCAATGAGGTACAATGGAGCAGGCAGAAGAATAGTCAGACAGGCCAGAGGTCGGGTGCAGGCAGAGTTCAGAGGAGTCCAGGAAACAAGCCGGGTAGTCAGGAGATCTTGGTTTTACAGGCACAGGGAACAGGTACAAGGGACGGCAGAGCTGTTGATCAGGCAGCACTGTTTAAAGAGTGAGGCCAGCTTAAATGGGCAGTTTGGCGCCAAACGGCGTGCGCGCGCACAGGCACGCGCACCCGCACACGCCCGCGCACCCCCGCACACCGGCACACACACCAGGCCTGACCAGGAGACACATACTAGTGCCACAAGGAACGCGCGCAGCAGGACCAGCAGGAACGCACCCTGCCTGCCGAGGTGAGCTCTCTGACAGTGCCCCCTCCTCAAGGGCAGCCTCCGGATGCCCAGCTGGGCCAGCCTGGTTGCGTGGGAATCTTTAAAGGATGGCAACAGTTCCTTAGCGTGAAGATTACTCTCAGGCTCCCAGGAAGTGTCCTCAGGTCCATAACCCTTCCATTTGATGAGATATTGGATTTGATTGCACCTTTTCCTGCAATCCAGGATTGCCTCAATTTTGAATTCCTCCTCGTTATTAATCATAACAGATTCAGGTGGATTGGTATTATGGTCAGTGAAGGGATTAGGAGCGACCGGTTTCAGCAAGGACACATGAAAAACCGGGTGTATTCTAAAAGAATCAGGCAGGTTGAGCTCTTACGTGACATCATTTACCTTCCTCCTTACCGGGTAGGGCCCCATAAATTTAGGCCCCAGTTTCCTAGAGGGGCAAGCCATCTTTAAGTTAGCTGTGGATAACCACACTTGATTGCCAGGTTCCAAGATAAGTTCCCCACGCCTCTTCTTATCGAACATCTTTTTATAATAGGCCTGGGATTTGGCCATGGTTTCCTGCAAAAGCTTGCTTTTGGCAGAGAACTCCATTGTTTCAGACACTGCAGGAATGGAACATTCAGGTATAGATATATCAGGTATAGGTCCTCAGGAACCATAATCTTGCCCTCGTGCCATAGCAAACCGTCTCTTAAGCTGGTCTCAGCGGGTTGGGGTATTTCTGTGGAAGCTTGCCTTATTCTGGAGATCAAATCCCCTTGAAGGAGTAAAAAATTTCCCGCAGGCAGGATAGTGTCCGGAGGGACGGTCTCTTTGGAGTCATGGAACATGCAGGAAAGTGCATCCGGTTTAACATTTTTTAGAGCCAGGTCTGTAAGTGATGTGGAATTGAAAGCGGGAGAAGAAGAGTGCCCATCTGGCTTGCTGTGGTCTTAGTCTCTTGGTGGATCTCAGATACTCCAAGTTTTTGTGGTCAGTGTAAATTAGAATGGGATGTACAGCACCCTCCAAAAGAAAGCGCCACTCCTCCAGAGCCGTCTTGATGGCCAGAAGCTCCCAGTCTCCAACATCGTAGTTCCTTTCAGACACAGAGAGTTTGCGTGAGAAGAAAGTTATTGGGAATAGGAGAGCCTTGGGGCCTTGACGTTGGGAGAGTACTGCCCCTACTGCGATTTCCGAGGCATCGACCTCCAAAGCAAATGGCAAGGCAGGGTTAGGGTGTTTGAGGATGGAGGCCGATGTGAATAGTTCTTTTAACTTCTCAAAGGCCCATTGTGCCGTGGGGGTCCAGCAGAATCGGGTTCCCTGCTTTGTTAGTTCCGTAATGGGGGAGATGATTTTAGAAAAGTCTCTGATGAATTTTCTATAAAAATTGGAAAATCCAATGAAGCGTTGAACCCCCATTCTGTCTGTAGGTGCAGGCCAATTCAGGATGGCGGACACCTTTTGAGGGTCCATCTTGATGCGTTCAACTGAAATGATGAGCCCCAGGAATTGAATGCATTGGAGTTCAAACTCGCATTTATCGAGCTTAGCATACAGTCCGTGTTGCCTGAGCCGAGTAAGGACATTCCGAACGTGCCTGCGATGGTCAGCCAACGAAGAGGAGAAAATAAGGATGTTATCAAGGTAAACGATAACGTAGAGATCCAGAAATTCACGGAAGATGTCGTTCACAAAATGTTGGAATGTTGCTGGGGCGTTACAAAGACCGAAGGGCATAACGAGATACTCGAAATGCCCAAAACGAGTACCAAAGGCGGTCTTCCACTCGTCCCCCTCTCGGATACTGATTAGGTTATAGGCTCCGCGAAGATCCAATTTCGTGAAGACATTTGCAGTTCCCAGCCTCTGGAATAACTCGGGCACCAGGGGTAGCGGGTAGCGATTTTTAGTCGTTATCTTATTTAATTCTCAATAATCGATGCATGGTCGAAGAGAATGATCCTTCTTTTCTACAAAGAATATGCCGGCACCAGCATATATGCCGGCACCAGATGTGGACGGGTAGATAAACTTCTTTTCCAAATTTTCATCAAGATATCTTTTTAGCGTGTCTAATTCCTGCTCAGTTAATGGGAAGATCCTTCCAAAGGGTACCTCGGTTCCGGGTAACAGCTCTATAGGGCAGTCATAGGGCCTGTGTGGGGGTAGGATCTCTGCACCTTTCTTGCTGAACACGTCCGAGAAGTCTCGGTAGGGTTCTGGGATAGCTTGGTGTAAGTTGACATCAGGATGCAAGCAGAGAAGTTGGGGAGTCTCGTTGGTTACTCCTTGCAGACAGTGTTGCTGACAGTAATCAGAGAGAAACACCACTCTTCTTGAAGCCCAGTTAATATGGGGGTTGTGGACCAGCAGCCACGGCATTCCAAGGATGACAGGGAAGAGAGGTGAAGAGATGACATCCAAACAGAGGAATTCTTGGTGTTGAGAGTCCATGATAGCTACTAAAGGAACAGTCTCCTGAATGACAGGACCGGAACAGAGGATGGGAACCATCTGCAAGGTGAACAGCCAGACTCTGGGTCTTGGATCAAAGTGGTATATCATGCTGGGCCACAAAGGCCGGGTCGATGAAGCAGCTGCATGCTCCAGAATCAATGATGACTGGAACCTGAATAGTCTTTCCTGGAAGCTGCAAAGTGACAGAGATGGTAAGGTGAGTACTAGGTTTTGGCATGATAGTTGCACACATACGAGCAGAAGAACGACACTTACGCGTCTTGTTGGGGCAGACGCTGGCGTAGTGCCCAGATTCCCCACAGTAGAGACACATATAATGAGCTTGTCTGCCAAGCTGCATGGGCTGGAGAAGTCGGTGGAGCAGGGGGCCGACTGGGAGGACTGGGGACTTGTGGAAGCATCCAGGTGGGTCGAAAGGTACTGGTAGACCTTTCGGTGCGTCGTTCTCTTAGACATCAGTCGATCTGGATTGAAAGGTTAACTAGCTCTTCCAGAGTTTGGGGCACTCTGACCCGTGCTAGCTCATCCTTGAGCGTGTCGGACAATCCCATCCTGAACTGATGGTGCAGGGCCACGCCATTCCAAGCCGTGTCAGGGCTCCAGCGCCTGAATTCAACAGCATACTCTTCAGCCGCTCTGCGGCCTTGATGGAGGGAGTGCAATGTGGCTTCGGCAGTTGTGGTTAGCTGAGGGTCTTCATAGAGCTGTGACATTGCCAAGAAGAAGGCATCCAGATTTTCTAAAGCATCAGACTTTTGCTCCAGAAGGCGGTGGGCCCAGGTTTGAGGCTTTCAGGTATGGGTACTTTGGGCTCTGGAGGGAGCATAACTACGGAGGGTGCGACGGTTGCAGATGAAGTCCCCTGGGAACTGGTGTGTGCAGACAAAGCCTGGACACGTTCCTCCAATCTGGTATAGACTTTTCACCGCTTGGGTTAACCCCGCCAAATGTCTAAATGTCTGCTGAGTTCATCCATTGGGGAGGCCCCCTGCCCGGACTCGGTCATGGCTGCCTGATACTATCAGACTTCTACTTACCAGGCCGGTGAGTCCGCTTGGGCAGAGGGTAGGCTCTCTTACGCGTCCGACTCGCGGCCCCTGGTAGAGTAGACAGGAAGCACAGGAGTACAGAGTGGTATGGGAGCCTGATCAGAGTCCAGATGCAGGTGGAAGAGCAGTCTTTAAACAGCAAGGTGCAGGCCGGAACACAGGCAACAGGACTGAACAGGGTGGTCAGGAGACAGGCTGGGTTCGGCAACAGGCAGGCAATGAGGTACAATGGAGCAGGCAGAAGAATAGTCAGACAGGCCAGAGGTCGTGTGCAGGCAGATTTCAGAGGAGTCCAGGAAACAAGCTGGTTTTAAAGGCACAGGGAACAGGTACAAGGGACGGCAGAGCTGTTGATCAGGCAGCACTGATCAAAGAGTGAGGCCGGCTTAAATGGGCAGTTTGGCGCCAAACGGCGTGCGCGCACCGGCAGGCACGCGCACCCGCACACGCGCGTGGCGACGCACCCCGACGCACACCACCGCGAGCACCCTGCCTGCCGAGGTGAGCTCTCTGACAACCCCCCTGTTCGGTTCGCACCAGAACATGCGAACAGGAAAAAAGTTTGTTCGAACACGCGAACACTGTTAAAGTCTATGGGACACGAACATGAATAATCAAAAGTGCTAGATTTAAAGGCTTATATGCAAGTTATTGTCATAAAAAGTGTTTTGGGACCTGGGTCCTGCCCCAGGGGACATGGATCAATGCAAAAAAAAAGTTTTAAAAACGGCCGTTTTTTCAGGAGCAGTGATTTTAATAATGCTTGAAGTCAAACAATAAAAGTGTAATATTCCTTTACATTTTATACCTGGGGGGTGTCTATAGTATGCCTGTAAAGGGGCGCATGTTTCCCGTGTTTAGAACAGCAAAATGACATTTCAAAGAAAAAAAGTAATTTAAAACTACTTGCGGCTATTGCATTGCCGGTCCGACAATACACATAAAAGTTCATTGATTCCATACCAGGCTCTTCAGGTCTGGTATTGATATTAAGGGGAACCCCGGACAAAATTTTAAAAAAAAACGGCGTGGGGTCCCCCCAAAAATCCATACCAGACCCTTATCTGAGCATGCAACCTGGCAGGCCCCAGGAAAAGAGGGGGGACGAGAGAGCACCCCCCCTGAACCGTACCGGGCCACATGCCCTCAACATTGGGAGGGTGCTTTGGGGTAGCCCCCCAAAACACCTTGACCCCATGTTGATGAGGACAAGGGCCTCATCCCCACAACCCTGGCCGGTGGTTGTGGGGGTCTGCGGGCGGGGGGCTTATCGGAATCTGGAAGCCCCCTTTAACAAGGGGACCCCCAGATCCTGGCCCCCCCATGTGAAATGGTAAGGGGGCACAAAAGTACCTCCTTACCATTTCACTAAAAAACTGTCAAAAATGTTAAAAATGACAAGAGACAGTTTTTGACAATTCCTTTATTTAAATGCTTCTTCTTTCTTCTATCTTCCTTCATCTTCTTCTTCTTCTTCTTCTTCTTCTTCTTCTGGTTCTTCCTCCGGTGTTCTCGTCCAGCATCTCCTCTGCGGCGTCTTCTATCTTCTTCTCCTCGGGCCGCTCCGCACCCATGGCATGGGGGGAGGCTCCTGCTCTTCTCTTCATCTTCTTCTCTTCTTCATCTTCTTCTCTTCTTCATCTTCTTCTCCGGGCCGCTCCACATCCATGCTGGCGAAGGGAGGCTCCCGCTGTGTGACGCATCTCCTCTTCTGACGGTTCTTAAATAACAGGGGGTGGGGCCACCCAGTGACCCCGCCCCCCTCTGACGCACAGTGACTTGACAGGACTTCCCTGTGACATCATGGGTAATGCAGCAGGGAAGTCTCGTCATGTCCTGTGCGCCACCCGGTGACCCCGCCCCCCCATTACTTAAGAACTGTCAGAAGAGGAGAGGCATCACACCGCGGGAGCCTCCCACCATGCCAGCATGGATGCAGAACTGCCCAGAGAAGAAGATGAAGAAGATGAGGAAGAGAAGAAGATGAAGAGAAGAGCGGGAGCCTCCCCCATGCCATGGGTGCAGAGTGGCCCGAGGAGAAGAAGATAGAAGATGCCGCGGAGGAGATGCTGGAAAGAACATCGGAGGAAGAACCAGAAGAGCCAGAAGAAGAAGAAGATGAAGGAAGATAGAAGAAAGAAGAAGCATTTAAATAAAGGAATTGTCAAAAACCGTCTCTTGTCATTATTAACAATTTTGACAGTTTTTTAGTGAAATGGCAGGGGTACTTTTGTACCCCCTTACCATTTCACACAGGGGGGGTGGGATCTGGGGGTCCCCTTGTTAAAGGGGGCTTCCAGATTCCGATAAGCCCGCCACCCGCAGACCCCCACAACCACCGGCCAGGGTTGTGGGGATGAGGCCCTTGTCCTCATCAACATGGGGACAAGGTGTTTTGGGGGGCTACCCCAGAGCACCCTCCCAATGTTGAGGGCATGTGGCCTGGTACGGTTCAGGAGGGGGGGCGCTCTCTCATCCCCCCCTCTTTTCCTGCGGCCTTCCAGGTTACGTGCTCGGATAAGGGTCTGGTATGGATTTTTGGGGGGACCCCACGCCATTTTTTTTAAATTTTGGCTGGGGTTCCCCTTAATATCCATACCAGACCTGAAGGGCCTGGTATGGAATTTAGGGGGACCCCCACGTCTTTTTTTTTTAATTGTGGTTCGGGGTTCCCCTGTGGGGAATTCCCATGCCGTTTTTATCAATGAACTTTTATGTGTATTGTCGGACCGGCAATGCAATAGCCGCGAGTAGTTTTAAATGACTTTTTTTCCTTTGAAATGTCATATTGCTGTCAGACTGTTCTAAACATGGGAAACATGCGCCCCTTTACAGGCATACTATAGACACCCCCAGCTACGAAATTTAAAGGGATATTACACTTTTATTGTTTGACTTTAAGCATTATTAAAATCACTGCTCCTGAAAAAACGGCCATTTTTAAAACTTTTTTTTGCATTGATCCATGTCCCCTGGGGCAGGACCCAGGTCCCCAAACACTTTTTATGACAATAACTTGCATATAAGCCTTTAAAATTAGCACTTTTGATTTCTCCCATAGACTTTTAAAGGGTGTTCCGCGGCATTCGAATTTGCCGCGAACACCCCAAATTGTTCGCTGTTTGGCGAACTTGCGAACAGCCGATGTTCGAGTCGAACATGAGTCTGACTCGAACTTGAAGCTCATCCCTACTGGGTACTAACATTTATAGGTAAAGTTGATCCAGGGAAAATCTGATTGCCTCTCGGATTGAAATTGGATCATGCTTTGCTGGGGTTTTTCACCTTCCTCTGGATCAACTGTGGGTATAGGATTGGGTATATGGGATTGTTTGATATTTGTTATTTATTTATTTTTATGGTTGAACTGGATGGACTGGAGTGTCTTTTTTTTTCAACCTGACTATGTAACTATGCAACATTCGATGGTATATTACCAATGGCAATGGTAACAAAATTTTGAATAGTCAATGTTTTTAGCATTTTTCAAAATGTATATATTTCTTTGTATATAAAATATATCACTATTTTAATACGTTGTTAGTTTGGTGCCTAAAGTATATTATCTATCCTTTCTTTCAAATTCCAATATATCGGGGTGTGGCACTTTTGTACCTATCTTCGTATTCTTCGTATCCACAGTACCACTCTGTGATGATATGAACAAAATTTGGGTAACCAATGGCCAGGGCTGTCAGGAAGAGGCTCTTGTCCCCATGTTGAGGGCATGTGGCCTGATGTAGTTGAGGAGCGGGGGGGCGCTTGCTCGTCCACCCCTATCCTGACCTTCAGACTACATGCTCGGATAAGGGTCTGGTATAGATTTTTATTTTTTTTATTTTTGGTGTGGAGTTCCCCTTAAAATCCATAGCAGACCGGAGGGCCTGGTATGGACTGGGAGGGGGGGGAGAGGTGGCGCACGCCATTTTTTCCCCTTGATTTTTCAACCATTACAGCCGGGAGCAAGTTTCCGTTAAATTTTTTCCTTTAGAAATGTAATTTTACTTCTGCACTTTTCTATGCATTGCACAGATGCTCTACTTTTCAAGCAGACTAAGGGGACCCCCTGGCACAATATTTAAAGGAATCTTTCATTTTTATTGTTTCACTTTAAGCGTTATTAAAATCACTGCTCTTGAAAAAATGGTGGATTTAAAACCTTTTTTTGCATTGATATATGTTCCCTTGGGCAGTACCTGGGTCCCTATACACTTTTTATGGCAATAACTTACATATAATCCTTTAAAATTAGCACTTTTGATTTTTTTTTTTTTCAAATATAAAGTTTTTTATTGAAAATTTTTAGGAAAAGAGAAAGGAGTACCATGAGGGTATGGTACAACAATGGTCAATTTCAACATTATAACAGATACAACAGATGTACATGTTTTCAATAAACGGCTCTCATTCTGTTTTCAGCAAAGATAACATACCACATAGAACTATATCATTTGGTCCGCAGGCCACTCCTGGCCACCTATATAGATCTATGTAACATTACTATACTTTTTAATTGGCATACTCCACCAGGCTGACTGAATTCTAGACCACTACTTGAAGAAATGGGTACGTGAAACGAATAGAAAGTATAGAAAGAATAGAGGAGGGGAAGGTGTATATTCAACACGAGCGCGATAGACTGTGCAGGGATTCTGTCCCAAAGTAAATCTGTATTAATGTGACTCTTAGGAATTTAGTAGGGTTTGTCCCTCATCAGACAAAATGAATATATTCCAGGATAACCAGACTTTGGAATGTTTGTCTTGTTTGTGTTGGGCAGTAAATACTAAATCTTCCAGTTTTTTAATGTCTTCCACTCTGCGTTGCCACATTCCCACAGAGGGGGGTACATTTTGTTTCCACAAGGCAGGGATACAAGACTTTGCTGCATTGAGCAAATGTCTAACTACTGATTTATTGTATGACCGAGCTGGGATTGAGGTGGCGTGCAGCAGGAAGCTCGCGGGATCTCTGAGTTATATGGTTTGTGAATTTCTTAACAATTTTCTCGATTGACATCCAAAAATTTTGTAAAAGTGGGCAGGTCCAAAAAATATGCAAAAGTGTCCCTTTGTCTGCATGACACCTCAGATGTGTTAGGGAAAAATTTATGTAGCAATTGAGGTGTATAATACCATCTAGTCAGAATTTTATAATTTGTCTCCTGCATTTTTGTGCAGATGGACGATTTCAGGGAAAATTGAAGTATTTTTTTTTTTTTGTATAGCTGTAAAATTACACTGTAGGTCATTTTCCCATTTAAGCAGAAACTGTAGGACCGGTTGTTCCGCAGGTGTGTTGAGCAGACAGTATGTTTTGGAAAGTATCTGAGACAATGTACCTTCAGCCCTACAATATTCTTCTAGGGTCGTCAATTTCCGTTTAAAGTGTGTAGGGTCTGGTAGAGAGTGAATAAAATGATGTAAACGGATCGCTTTCCAGAATGGTAACTGAAACCCTCCACTATTGTTCATCAGTGATTGAATTGAGATCCAGTGATCACTATCCACATAGTGTAATGCGCAATCTTTACCCGCCGCCCATAACCCCTCATATTCTGAGCGGTCCATTCCTGGTTTGAATGCCGGATTGCCCAGAATAGGAAACAGAGGAGACTGCCTTGATGTCAGAGAAGTATTCTTTAGTATTATTGAGCCCACCGACAACGTGGCTCCTATAATCGGGTGTGAGGTCATGTCCCGAGGAAGCTGATCATAACACCAGACTGCTCCTTTTAGCGGGACACTTCCCTGGGCGCATTCCACCTGAACCCATAATTTGGTTCGTTCATGTCTGTTCTAGTCAATGATCCTTCCTAAGTGTACTGCTTGATAATAGTGTTTGGCATCAGGGAGGGCAAGTCCTCCATGGAGTTTCGGTAGAGTCAGGTAGCGTCTTTGTAGTCTGGGTTTCTCATGTGACCATACAAATTTAGTAAACAGAGAATGCATTTGTCTGAAAAAAATGGCGGGAATCCTAATTGGCAGAGCTTGAAACAAATATAAAAATTTCGGGAGAATGCACATTTTGATGAGATTGCATCTCCTGAACCAAGAGTGAAGACCCTTTCCCCACTCTTCCAGCAGCTCTTTTGCTTTGGATAGCATTGGTGGGAAATTCAGATCAAATGTGCGTTTCAGATTTGTAGGTATATTTGTTCCTAAATAGGTAAAGTGACTGTCGGACCATTTAAAGTTGAAGTTAGTTTTCAGAGGGGTCAATTTTTCCCATCGCTGTAGACTTGTCAAAGTAAATTTTGAGATTAGATATGTTCCCATATCTCTGGAATTCTTTGATTAAGTTAGGAAGGGATATGGTCGGGTTGGTCATAGAAAACAGAAGATCATCTGCATATGCAGAGATCTTATAGTGCCTTTGATCTATAGTGATTCCCGCAATATCCGGATTTCTGCATATCGTATTTAGGAATGGTTCAAGTACCAGGGCAAAGAGAAGGGGTGACAAAGGGCACCCCTGTCTGGTACCATTAGAGATGGTAAAATAGTCAGACAAGACTCCATTAGCTTTGACCCTGGCTGTCGGTATGGAATAGATATTTGAGATCCATATGTCTGCCTAGTCCTATACGTTTAAGGACTGATGTCATAAATTCCCAACTCACCTGGTCAAATGCTTTCTCAGCATCCGTGCTGAGAAAAATGCATGGTGTCTTAGTCACAGTGGCTCTATGTATCAGGTTGAGTACTTTGGTGGTGTTGTCCCAAAACCCACCTGGTCAAGGTGTATCAAATCTGTCATGTGTTTGGATAATCTGTTGGCTAATATTTTAGTGAGGAGTTTAAGATTTATATTTAACAGAGATATAGGCCTGTAACTACCACAGGCAGACAGATCCTTTCCCTCCTTGGGTATGAGGGAAATTTGAGCACTTAAGGTGTCTCTCTGTAAATGCCCCCCCTCTGTGAGGTTGTTAAAGAGTTTTAACATGTATGGACCTAAAACCAGGAGAAGTGTCTGATAATATTGGAGGGTAAGTCCATCTGCCCAAGGCGCTTTACCCGGTTTCATACTTTTAATAGTGCACTGCAATTCTGTCAATGTGATAGGTTCTTCTAGGGTAGCTATACTTTCCTCTGAAAGTTTGGGAAGATTGGATTGAGAAAGATAGTCCTCTACTGCGGTGTCATTCGTATGTGGTTTCAGGAGGTTATATAAGGAGGAGTAGAAAGTTTTAAATTCATTGGCAATTTGAGTGGGTAATACCGCTCTCTGTCCTGATGAGGAAATGATTTGGGGGATATATGCACGAAGTCTCTGCTGCCTAACTGCTCTAGCAAGAAGTTTCCCACATTTATTCCCCGACTCATATGTAATTTTCCTACAGGATTGTAGTGCTGCTTTTGCCTGATATTGTAACAGATCAACTGTCTGCCTACGTACAACCAGAAGTTCTGCTTCTAGTGTTGATGTCGGGTTTCTCTTATGTGCTCTTTCCAAGTCATGAGTTTTCTGTAACAATAATTGTTTCTCCCGTTCCTTTTTAATATATGCTCCATGTTTAATCAGGACCCCTCTAATCACAGCCTTGTGAGCTTCCCAAAGTATCCCAGGGTCACAGTTGTCGATATTATTAGTCAGAAAGTATTGGTTAAGTTCTTTGGTGACGTCAGATAGTACCGTGGGATTCTGTAGTAAACTTTCATTCAGTCGCCAAAATTTCGCTTTAGTCATCGCGGTCTGTGAGAGGGAGTAGTGTAAAGTGATGGGTGCATGGTCTGACCATGTTATGGTACCTATGGTAGCCGCGCCCGCTGCCTCTAGTTGGCTATGTGGTAACAAGAAAAAGTCAATGCGCGAGTATGTTTTGTGTGGGGGCGAGAAGAACGTGTAGTCCCTTTCCCCCGCGTGCAAAAGCCTCCACACGTCTATCAGTCTGGCCTCATGGAGAGCCCGAGTGATGCGGTTAATGTAAGCCTGCCCGCAGAGAAGAGGCACCAGAGGAAGTGTCTACCGTCGGATTCAAGGGGACACTAAAATCGCCACCCAGAATCAGTTGTCCTTCAGTAAAGTTCATCAGATCAGTCAGTGTTTTGCATATCAAGGTGTCTTGTCAGTCATTTGGGACGTAGACTGTAGCTAAAGTCACTAACACGTCGCCTATAAGCCCTTTGAGGAACACATACTGTACCTCCCTTCAGTGTTGATTCTAGTGTCCCGGCAAGTTCATGGCACTTTCCCTGCAAGGAGTATAGAAACTCCATTGGATTTGGCTGAAGGGTTTGTGGCATGATAAGTGAGTGGAAAGTATCGGTTTTTCAGACACATCGGTGCACTTGTTTTAAAATGGGTTTCCTGAATAGGGATGAGCTTCGTGTTCGAGTCGAACCCATGTTCGACTCGAACATCGGCTGTTCGGTCGTTCGCCGAATTGCGAACGATATGGGCCATTCGCGCCAAATTCGTGTGGCGCGTCACGGCCCATAATTCACTGCGGCATCGCAGTGCATTGCTTGCTGATGATTGGCCAAGCATGCACTATGACCTGCATGCTTGGCCAATCACAGCGCCGCCTGAACAGAGAGCCGTAATTGGCCAAAGCCAAGGAGGCTTTGGCCAATTATAGCTCAGGGGATTTAGTACACGCCCCACACTATATAAGGCCGCCTGCACGGCGGCCCTGTGTAGTGTGTGTTCTGGCGTTGAAAGAGATAGACAGAGAGACAGTGTCATTTGATTTGAGTTAGATAGATTAGGCAGAACAGTCAGTCAGTTAGCTGCACTTACAGTGTATTGTGTATATATATGCATCCCAGGTGTTGCATATATATATATATATATATACACTGTATTCAGTTTAGCTAGATCCGTTACTGTTATCTTCTAGACTATTTACATTTAGTGCAGTGCGTCCTGCTCACAGTGTTCAGCTAGATCCGTTCCTGTTATCTTCTAGACTATTCACATTTAGTGCAGTGCGTCCTGCTCACAGTGTTCAGCTAGATCCGTTCCTGTTAAATTCTAGACTATTTACATTTAGTGCAGTGCGTCCTGCTCACAGTGTTCAGCTAGATCCATTCCTGTTATCTTCTAGACTATTTACATTTAGTGCAGTGCGTCCTGCTCACAGTGTTCAGCTAGATTCGTTCCTGTTATCTTCTAGACTATTTACATTTAGTGCAGTGCGTCCTGCTCACAGTGTTCAGCTAGATCCGTTCCTGTTATCTTCCTACTGACAGGCAGGCTTGTCTTGTTACAGTATTAACAGCTACCTAAAGAAAATTACTGGTGTTCTTTTGATCCTATTAGTACCACGGTCAGGCAGCTAGACTATTTACATTTAGTAAAGTGCGTCCTGCTCACAGTGTTCAGCTAGATCCATTCCTGTTATCTTCTAGACTATTTACATTTAGTGCAGTGCGTCCTGCTCACAGTATTCAGCTAGATCCGTTCCTGTTATCTTCCTACTGACAGGCAGGCTTGTCTTGTTACAGTATTAACAGCTACCTAAAGAAAATTACTGGTGTTCTTTTGATCCTATTAGTACCACGGTCAGGCAGCTAGACTATTTACAGTTAGTGCAGTGCGTCCTGCTCACAGTGTTCAGCTAGATCCGTTCCTGTTATCTTCCTACTGACAGGCAGGCTTGTCTTGTTACAGTATTAACAGCTACCTAAAGAAAATTACTGGTGTTCTTTTGATCCTATTAGTACCACGGTCAGGCAGCTAGACTATTTACATTTAGTGCAGTGCGTCCTGCTCACAGTGTTCAGCTAGATCCGTTCCTGTTATCTTCCTACTGACAGGCAGGCTTGTCTTGTTACAGTATAAGAAGCTACCTGAAGAAAATTACTGGTGTTCTTTTGATCCTATTAGTACCACGGTCAGGCAGCTAGACTATTTACAGTTAGTGCAGTGCGTCCTGCTCACAGTGTTCAGCTAGATCCATTCCTGTTATCTTCCTACTGACAGGCAGGCTTGTCTTGTTACAGTATATAAAGCTACCTGAAGAAAATTACTGGTGTTCTTTTGATCCTATTAGTACCACGGTCAGGCAGCTAGACTATTTACAGTTAGTGCAGTGCGTCCTGCTCACAGTGTTCAGCTAGATCCGTTCCTGTTATCTTCCTACTGACAGGCAGGCTTGTCTTGTTACAGTATATAAAGCTACCTGAAGAAAATTACTGGTGTTCTTTTGATCCTATTAGTACCACGGTCAGGCAGCTAGACTATTTACATTTAGTGCAGTGCGTCCTGCTCACAGTGTTCAGCTAAACCTACAAATTAGTGGGGTGCGTCCACCTCACAGTGTTCAGCTAAAGCTACCTGTAGAAGGTTGGTGGTGTTCTCATACTACAGGCAGGCAGTTGATTTTGCTAGCTGCAGTATATATATATATATATATATATATATATATATATATATATATATATATATATCCCAGCTTAGTGCAGCTACAGGCCATTAGTATGTCTGGAAGGCCAAGAAGGAGAGGCAGACAGTCACAAGCCAATAAGAGAGGGCAAGCAGGCTCTGTGTCTAGTGCTGGTCGTGGAGACGGTGCATCCTCATCAGCACGTGGCCATAGGGCACGCTTGGCCTTTTTTTCGGCAGCTGGCCGTGTTGAGCCGCAATATGCGGAAGACTTGGTCGAGTGGATGACCAAGTCGTCCTAATCCTCCTCATCCTCTCTCACCCATGCCCAGGGCGCTTTGTCTGGCAAAGCAGCGGCCCCTTCCCTCGGCTCAATGTCATCAGTGACTCCTTCCCTAGCTCCACCATGTCCTCCTGAGGAGTCCCTCGAACTGTTTGACCACAGTGTTGGGTACATGCTCCAGGAGGATGCCCAGCGTTTGGAAGGCTCTGATGATGATACTGAGCTCGATGAAGGCAGTAACATGAGCACGGACAGAGGGGGTGCCCAAGAAGGACAGCAATCTGGCAGTCATGCTCCCCCTGCTGCAGCATACTGCCAGGTTTGCTCCAGTGATGAGGAGGGAGGGGATGATGAGGTCACTGACTCAACGTGGGTGCCTGATAGGAGAGAGGAGGAGGAGGAGGAGGCGGCACATCACCAACGAGGCAGGATGCCCTCCAGGGGCCAGCCTAAGGGCAGCACATTGACTGCATCACATGTGCAGGGCGCTACAGTCTCTGCGCATTATTCAAAAAGTTCTTTGGTGTGGGCCTTTTTTGAGACGAGTGCATCAGATCGCACCGCTGCTATTTGCAACATATGTCTCAAGCGTATTTCACGTGGCCAAAACATCTCCCGCTTGGGTACCACCTGCTTGACCAGACATATGTTGACCTGCCATGCAGTTCGTTGGCAAGCGCATCTAAAAGACCCACACCAAAGAACAAAGAGGACCTCTCCTTGCTCCTCATCAGCTGAGATTTCCAACCCCACTAGACCTTCAGTCCTCTCTGAGACCTGCACTGAGAGGAATGAAGGTGTAGAATTAGGTGTGTCACAGCCAAGTACTTGTGGGCAATCTGCTTTTGGTACACCAACGTCAGATTGTACCAGGCAAATTTCCCTGCCCCAGCTGCTGCACCGCCGAAAGAAGTTTGCTCCCAGCCATCCACATGCCCAGCGGTTGAATGCTAGCTTGGCAAAATTGCTGGCATGTCAACTGCTGCCTTTTCAGTTGGTAGACTCTGCCCCCTTCCGTGAGTTTGTGGAATGTGCGGTTCCTCAGTGGCAGGTACCCAAACGCCACTTTTTCTCACGGAAGGTGATTCCGGCTCTCTACCGGCATGTGGAAGGCAATGTCCATGCCTCGCTGGACAGGGCGGTCAGCGGTAAGGTGCATATTACCACTGACTCATGGTCCAGCAGGCATGGACAGGGACGTTACCTAAGTTTCACGGCGCATTGGGTGACTCTGCTGGCAGCTGGGAAGGATGCAGGACAAGGTGCAGTAGTGTTGGAGGTTGTTCCGCCACCACGCCTCCAAAATGCTAATGATTGTGACACACCTCTCTCCTCCACCCCCTCCTCTTCTTCTTCCTCCATGGCCTCTTCCTCGGAACCAGCGGTGCTCCATAGTCGTTCAAGGGGCTACGCAAGTACGCAGGCCAAAAGATGCCATGCGGTGCTTGAGCTGGTGTGCTTGGGGGACAGGAGCCACACTGGGGCAGAGATTCTGTCAGCTCTGCAGGGGCAGGTTCAGAGGTGGTTGACGCCACGCCAACTTAAGGCAGGAATGGTGGTTTGCGACAATGGCACCAACCTCCTCTCTGCCCTCCGACAGGGACAAATGACCCATATGCCCTGTTTGGCTCACGTCCTTAACTTGGTGGTGCAGCGGTTCTTGGGCAGGTACTGGGGCTTACAGGATGTCCTGAGGCAGGCCAGGAAAGTCTGTGTGCATTTCCGCCAGTCATATAATGCCAGTGCTCGGCTGACGGACCTCCAAAAGGAGTTTAACCTGCCCAAGAACCGCCTAATCTGTGACATGCCCACCAGGTGGAACTCAATGTTGGCCATGCTGCAGCGGCTGCACACGCAGCAGAGGGCCATCAATGAGTACCTGTGCGACTATGGCACCAGGACAGGGTCAGGGGAGCTTGATTTTTTTTCCCCACGCCAGTGGGCCATGATCAGGGATGCATGCACTGTCCTGTCACCATTTGAGGAGGCCACGAGGATGGTGAGCAGTGACAGTGCATGCATCAGTGACACTGTCCCCCTTGTCCACCTGTTGGAGCACACGCTGCGTGGAATAATGGACAAGGCACTTGAGGCAGAACAGAGGCAGGAAGAGGAGGACTTCCTTAGCTCTCAAGGCCCCCTTTATCCAGACAGTGTTCCTGCATGCCCGCCGATCACACAGGAAGAGGACGAGGAGGAGGAGGAGGAGGAGGAAGATTGTGTCAGTATGGAGGTGGAGCCTGGCACTCAGCATCAGCAGCAGTCTTTAAGGGATCAGTCCCAAGAAACACATGGACTTGTACGTGGCTGGGAGGAGGTGGCTGCAGACCATGTCGTCCTTAGTGACCCAGAGGACTCCGGACCGAATGCCTCAGCAAACCTACGCTGCATGGCCTCCCTGATCCTGCAAAGCCTGCGTAAGGATCCTCGTATTCGTGGTATCAAGGAGAAGGACCAATACTGGCTGGCAACCCTCCTTGATCCACGTTACAAGGGTAAGGTTGCGGACCTTATCTTGCCATCGCAGAGGGAGCAGAGGATGAAACATCTTCGGGAGGCCTTGCAGAAAGGTCTGTGCAACGCGTTCCCAGAGACTGGGAGGTTACAAACTCCTGTTTCTGGACAACGTGTTGCTGAGGCTTCGGTCAGTCAAAGAAGGAGCGGTGGAGAAGGTGGCCGTCTGACCGATGCGTTCAGACAATTTTTTGGTCCGCAGCCCCAAGGTATGATCGGTTCCAGCAACCATCGCCAGCGTCTGTTTTACATGGTGCAGGAATACCTAGGGGCAAGATCAGACTTGGACACCTTTCCCACCGAAAATCCTCTGGGTTACTGGGTCTTGAGGATGGATCACTGGCCAGAGCTTGCACAGTATGCAATTGAGCTACTGGCCTGTCCTGCATCCAGCGTTCTTTCGGAATGCACATTCAGTGCTGCTGGAGGTGTGGTAACCGATCACAGGGTGCGTCTGTCCACCGACTCGGTCGATCGACTGACCTTCATAAAAATGAATCAGTCTTGGATCACCACCAGCTACCAAGCACCTGATGCTGATGTAACCGAATAATTTTTTTTGAAATCTCAGATGCCTTCAAAGACTGCCTATGCTGATGCTGAGTGACTATCCCTGAGTAATTATCCTCTTCCTCCTCAATCATCACGCTGATAGCTTGTAAGAACATTTTTGGTTCTGGGTGCCACCACCAGTGCCTAAGGCACAATTTTTCAGCCCCTGTTTAACAGGGGCGTGTAATTACAATTTTTGATGTAATACTTTGCAGCAGGGCTCGTTCCTGCATTCCAACTAGAGTGTCTGTGAGGGGTTGCAGTGTTGTGGCACCAGCACCAGTGCCCAAGGCCCAATTTTTCTTCTCCTGTCTAACAGGGGCGTGTAATTACAATTTTTGATGAAATACTTTGCAGCAGGGCTCGTTCCTGCATTCCAACTAGAGTGTCTGTGAGGGGTTGCAGTGTTGTGGCACCAGCACCAGTGCCCAAGGCCCAATTTTTCTTCTCCTGTCTAACAGGGGCATGTAATTACAATTTTTGATGCAATACTTTGCAGCAGGGCTCGTTCAGGCATTCCAACTAGAGTGTCTGTGAGGGGTTGCAGTGTTGTGGCACCAGCACCAGTGCCCAAGGCCCAATTTTTCTTCTCCTGTCTAACAGGGGCGTGTAATTACAATTTTTGATGAAATACTTTGCAGCAGGGCTCGTTCCTGCATTCCAACTAGAGTGTCTGTGAGGGGTTGCAGTGTTGTGGCACCAGCACCAGTGCCCAAGGCCCAATTTTTCTTCTCCTGTCTAACAGGGGCGTGTAATTACAATTTTTGATGCAATACTTTGCAGCAGGGCTCGTTCCTGCATTCCAACTAGAGTGTCTGTGAGGGGTTGCAGTGTTGTGGCACCAGCACCAGTGCCCAAGGCCCAATTTTTCTTCTCCTGTCTAACAGGGGCATGTAATTACAATTTTTGATGCAATACTTTGCAGCAGGGCTCGTTCCTGCATTCCAACTAGAGTGTCTGTGAGGGGTTGCAGTGTTGTGGCACCAGCACCAGTGCCTAAGGCCCATTTTTTCTGCCCCTGTCTAACAGGGGCGTGTAATTACAATTTTTGATGAAATACTTTGCAGCAGGGCTCGTTCCTGCATTCCAACTAGAGTGTCTGTGAGGGGTTGCAGTGTTGTGGCACCAGCACCAGTGCCCAAGGCCCAATTTTTCTGCTCCTGTCTAACAGGGGCGTGTAATTACAATTTTTGATGCAATACTTTGCAGCAGGGCTCGTTCCTGCGTTCCAACTAGAGTGTCTGTAAGGGGTTGCAGTGTTGTGGCACCAGCACCAGTGCCTAAGGCCTAATTTTTCAGCTCCTGTTCAACAGGGGCATGTAATTACAATTCTTGATCTAATATTTCACAGCAGGGCCCTGTGAGGGCTTACAGTGTTGTGGCCACAGCAACACCTAAGGCCCAAATTTCTGCTGAGTATATAGGGCAGGACCCTACTTTCAAACATCTAACTTACAAACGACTCCTACTTGCAAACGGAAGGAGACAACAGGAAGTGAGATGAAATCTACCCCTAGGAAGGGAAATTCTCTCCTGTAAGAGTTAATATGGGGAAAAAAATTCTCCTTTCCACTGATGCTTTCCAATCCTTGTTCCACAAAAAAACCCAAATTTTCAAAAAACATTTTTCATTGGGACAAAAAGTGAGGTGAAATCTTCTGAAGAGGAGGAAAGACAGCAAAACAAATGTCACAGGGGTGATAACCCTTCCCTATGTTTTCCAAAAAGCTTAAAAAAGATTTTTTGGCTGGAGCTAAACACATTAAAAATGTACCCGTTCAAAATTACAAAGAGATTCTACTTAACAACAAACCTACAGTCCCTGTCTTGTTTGCACCGCCTGTATACTGCTGTTCAGAGTATATAGGGCCTGGTGGCCCCACACCTTTCCTTATTTTAATTTGGGTGCGGGGTTCCCCTTAATATCCATACAAGACCCAAAGGGCCTGGTAATGGACTGGGGGGTACCCATGCCGTTTGTCTCACTGATTTTCATCCATATTGCCATGACCCGACATTACATTAAACCCGCAAGCAGTTTTAAATGAGATTTTTTCCTTTAAAAATGACATTTGGTGCAGGGACTGTTCTAAACACGGGAAACACGCGTCACTTTACAGGCATACTATAGACACCCCCCAGGTACGATATTTAAAGGAATATTTCACTTTTTTTTTTTTTACTTTAAGCATCATTAAAATCACTGCTCCCGAAAAAACGGCCGTTTTTAAAAGTTTTTTTTGCATTGATACATGTCCCCTGGGGTAGGCCCCGGGTCCCCAAACCCTTTTTAAGACAATACCATGCAAATTAGCCTTTAAAATGAGCACTTTTGATTTCGAACGTTCGAGTCCCATAGACGTCAATGGGGTTCTAACGTTCGTGCGAACTTTCGGTCCGTTCGCAGGTTCTGGTGCGAACCGAACCGGGGGGTGTTCGGCTCATCCCTATTCCTGAATAAACGCTATGTCTGCTCTAGCTCTTTTGAGATCATTCAAGAGCATGCGCCGTTTCTCAGGTACATTCAACCCCTTAGTGTTCAACGAAAAAATAGTGATTTGGTCCATCACGCCCGTGTCAAAAAAACCCCAAAAAAACAAACAAAAAAAAAAACTAGGTTGTAAGGGAGAGGGGAAGTGGATACGATAGGGAGGGATTTAGTATCGAAGAATAATGACCAAAGATAGCAGTTAGAGGGAAAAAGGGGAGCGAGAAAGAGGAGCAGAAAAAGTTCAAGAAGAAATAGATTTGACAATCGAGACAGTGGATTGTCTTTCCTAGTATTGTCAAGAGACAATTGCGTGCAAATCTTTGCAATGAAACACACTCTGGTTATCACTGGGAAGGTGTTTCAGCCTATTGGGGGTGAGGTTAGACTATGACCATGAGAGCTAACCCAGATCCGCCCCACCCACCCACCCTAAGGTATAGTTTTGGCATGTAACATGTCAAATATATAAAAACGTAACAAAAAACATAGTCAAGCAATAAGTAACCATCTATACATGTCCCTGGTGTAATCCATCCTAGCCCCAGCGCTAAAACTTAAAACCTGAGCTAATTAACTGAAAACCTCAAACGGGGCCCCCTAGCGTAACATGAGTATCATTCCCACCCTCTCCTGAACCCGTCTGATCTCAATTGAAGCAGATATTTATTGCCATCTACATCTGCCAGAAATATATTGAGATGTGGACTCAAGCTTAGTGTACATTCCCCTCAATATTGACACCCCACAGTTGACTGTTGAGGGGTCTATAGAACATATTAAATATCCTCTGATTAATTTCCCCCAACTGACGGATAGATATGTTGGGTATCTGTTCCATAGAGAGGGCAAACAGGGTTCAAAGATTCTGACCATGATGTACTGACATGTCCTGAGGTCTCATCTCCCAGCATTGGCCTAACCTTTCCCCCTAAATACCGTAGTTCAACAGACAGACCAACCTTGATATAACACTTAAAAAAAAAAAAAAAGGGGAGGGGAGGGGGTGGGAAATATTATGACTGAGTGACATTTTCATGTATGCCTATATATTCACAGGGCCCAGTGGCCCCAATGTCTCCATCAGAGCAGGTAAATATTCTCTTCACGATTGCTGTCCCGTATCTCTAAGACTCCCGGTTAAACGGCCTTCTTGGATCCTGCTCGTTCTGTCACATCTGTAGTCAGCTTGTATAGGGATCTCCTGCAAAGTGTCTCTGCCGTATGGAGGAATGGTGTATAAATCCATAGGGGGGGCTGCCATATAGGACCCCAGCAGGGGTTTATGCCAGATGCCCATTACACTAGGCAGAGAGACATCATAGCTATTTACATTTAAGTGGGCGTCCCTGATCTCTGCATATCGGAGATCCAACCGGTAGTTCCCTCTCAGTGTCTACACCCCCATCTGTATGCAGCATTACTAGTTCAGCTAAATCTAGGGGAGCAATGAGGAAGGTGGGTCATTGTCTCTCATAATTCACCGAGGGGGGTGGCGGCAGCTACCCATAACAAAGTGTCACGAGGGCCCAACAGGGAGACCACTGAGAGTGGTATAACTAGGATTGCACTGGGGGTAGGGTATAAAGACATGTGATTTAGTGCAGAAACTCTCACCACCATGACGACCACCACTAGGTTTCCCTGATTTCTTCTGGTGAAGTAATGCGGGATCTACGACGGCTCCTTTGTGGTCTTGGCGAGCGTAGTCTCCGTTGATTTGTCCCCCCTGAATGCAGGGCGAATCTCAGAATCAATTGGAGCCAGTCTGGAACCTCTACCGCGTCTGCCTCCAGGAAATCGAACAGTGCAGGGAGCTCCGCAGGTGATCGCAGGGTAAAAAATTGTGATTGCTTTTTGAAAGTCACCGCTATAGGGAAACCCCAGCGATAAGTGATGCACGCATGTTGGGCCAGTTCAAGTACCGGTTTCAGCATTGCTCTGCGCTGTAAGGTGGCTCTTGAGAGATCTGGCATAATCTGGATAGTAGCTCCGTCAAATTCTACCTCTCTCACCTCCCAAGCTTTTCTCAAAATGACTTCTTTGTGGATATACTGGTGAATCCTGCAGATCACGTCCCTCGGGCGATTTGGATCGGTCGATCGTGGTCCCAGAGCCCTGTGGATCCGATCGAACGACATGTTGGCTGGGAAGTCAGATCTAGCTATGTCCCTGAATATGGCTAAAGCAGTAGCTGCTAGGTTTTCTGTGCCAGTGGCTTCAGGTAAACTCCGAATTCGCAGGTTGTTCCTCCTGCTGCGATCCTCAATCTCCTCCAAATTCAGTTGTTGGGTTAATACTGACACAGCCTGAGTAGTTTGTGTATCTTCCACTCGTTTTAAGCGCTTCGCTAGATCAGTCACAGTCGCTTCCCCTGTTTCCATGCGCTCAGTCAGGGCAGTAATATCTGTACGCACTGCTGCTATGTCCCTGCGGTGGGAGGCTTCCAATCTGTTGGCCAGAGATTCAAAGTCAGCTCTGGTCAGCAGGGCCTGCAGCAGTGCTCTCGGCTCCGCATCTGCATGCAGGGTAAGGGGTGTAGTGTGTAAGTCCTGCATCTCTTGTGAGTCACAGTGGAACACCTCAGGAGTGTCTATGTCCTTATCCAGATTGCTGTGGGCCATGGATGGTGTCTGAGAGCAGCGCTGTGCCGTACTCACTTGTCCGCCGGGCCTCGTGGCGTCCGCCATCTTAGGAGCAGGGGATGGGTCTCGGGAACCAGGGAAGTACTGGTGTATTGCTCCGTTCTGCTGTGATTTGGGAGATGGTCTCTTGTGCTGCTTGCCGCTCTTCCCTCTGCGTCTTCCAGCAGAGTACATGCCGCTATTCACTGGTGAATATGCTGATTTAAGGGCAGGATAGGCCGGGACGGACCGGGAGCTCCTCAGCAACACGTCCTTACACGGCCATGTCCAGACCACGCCCCCACTTGATTTTTAATGCTTGTGTCCCATAGACTTTATTAGGGTTTGCATGTTCGCTAGAATTTTTTGCCTGTTCGCGGTGTTCTGGTGCGAACCGAACCGGGGGGGTGTTCGGCCCATCCTTACCGATCAAGTGGACATCCCATATTCCCCATCCCCATCCAAGTTTAATCCCCTAAATAAAACAAAAAACAAAGCTGCTCGGACTGTTTCCTGACTCTGGGTGCTGTGGAAAATGTGGTGTGCCTGGCTGTGCAGGGTGGGGGATCCCATTCACCAGCAGCTCCTGCAGGGGTAGCGCTACACATACAACATAGCGTTTACAGCGCAGTGCTCAGGAGGATAATGTACAACATAGTGTAAACAGTACAGGAAACAGGAGTGTAATGTACAACATAGTGCATACAGTGCAAGGGTCAGGAGTATAATGTACAACATAGTGAATGCAGAGCAGGGGTCATGACTATGTATGTTACAGTACTGTGTATAGAATGCAGTGGCAAGTAATATTGGGGTCGATTTTACTAAAGGCAAAAAGACTGTGCAGTTGCACACTGCAAGAGCAGTTGCTCCAAAGCTTATTAAATGTGCAGAAGCTCTGCTGACTTTCATCAACCAATCATGTGCAAGCAAAAATTCAGTTTTTATATTTTCCTTGCATGTGATTGGGTATTCTTTGCAAAGTGAAGCTTTACTCGTTTACTAAGCAACTACCCTTGCAAAGTGCAATTGCACTTTGCAAGATGCACAGTCTATTGGCCTTTAGTAAATCAACCCCATTGTGTCCCTTACTGCTGGTCACTACCTCTATTCCAAAATAGCTAATCCCTCTCTACCTCCACCCACAGATGACCCCCAGTGCCCAGATGTCTGTGTAGGTACACATTGTAGCACTCTGTTCCCTCCCTCACCCTGCTTCCTCCTCTCAGCACTTTCCAGCATCAGAAAAGGATCCTGTTTTGCCCCCTAAGGAGGCACTGTCCTTCATCTGTCCCCCACCACAAACAAGCATATACTGAGCTATGTGCTGATATGTTTTGGAGCAGTGGCGGCCCATCCATTGGGGGCACAGGGGCGCCGCCCCCCATCCATGTGCTGGACGCATTAATTCCAATGGGGGATATTTTTTTTTTTTAAGCACGTTATTAGAACCAGAAGCTCTAATCGGCTTCAAGAAAGGGTGGGCTCTGAGGGAAAAAGCACTGCGCCCTGAGCCCACCTACTTGTGTGACAATTGCGAATGATTATTCACTGTTTTCACACTGATTCTCCTCCTGGCCAATCAGGAAGCGGGTCTGAGACCTGTTTCCTGATTGGCCAAAAGGAGAACCACTCTGGTTGGTCACGAAGGAGGAGGGAATAGACATCACGCAGGGAAAGCCCGACCCATTGACCCACCAACCATCATGGAGGAGCACTCTATAGGCTGTCATCTCCCTCCAGCCAGAGCTCAGTATGGAGCCGGGGATGCCTGTGTGCTGTGCCCATAGTACCCATCCCCTGCCAGGGTAGGCTTCAAGGCGAAGTGGGGAGACAAGGAGGCCGGGACATGAAGGGGCACCAGCACAAGGTAAGAGAGCTGGCGACCGGTGGGGGGGCTGTATGGTGCGCGGTGGCAGGCTGGAGCTGGGGGGGGGGGCACCAGCCGCCACTGTTCTGGAGTGAGGGAAAAATTTGAATATGAATTAGTCACAATATTTACATATGAATGAGCTGTGGGAACAATCCAACAGAGGTAGTAAGAGACAAACTGACTGAGCTTCACATTGTGATTCCCTTGTCAAAAGATTTTATTGAATATACAACAATCAGCAAAACGTATATGTTGAATAATCGCATATGAACAGATAGAGTCTAATTTTGCTTTTACATAGGAAAATTAAAGATAAGTAGAAAAAAATAAACAAGAGAAAACAAATCATATGCAAAGATTACATTGTACATATAAAGGAACTAGTGTGGGGAGTCTAAAGACTGTAAGTTATTGCTGAATTAATCAAGAAGAAAACAAACGTGCGCTCATAATGAACATTCATATTAAACTAATCATAATCTGTGTGAAGAATCAATAAAAATTCATATATATAAAAAAATGAAAATATACATCAAAAATAATATTGATAATTATTGAGTAGTGAAAAACTGTGAAGAGCATGCTTGAAACATAAATCATAACACTTTAGAGAAATTTTCACAACCCAAATGGATAAATAATAGTCCTTAGATGGAAAAAAATTTCCGGGAAAAGATGGTTCATATAATGAACAATAGGAAAGGAAGTCCCATAAACAAACAGCTACTTCACAGAAGCGGGAGGAAACATCCACGTTCCGACCGGTCAGACACCGCACATGTATATGGGGAGGGAGAGAAGTGAAGATGGGAGCTCTCATACAATCCCACAGTATTAAAAGGTGGACCCTTACCCTCAATGATGGACCTTCTCTCTGGCGAGGTCTTACACGCGAGCAGACTTTGCCCTCTGTAGGGACTGTGGATAGATGGTGTCCGGATCCAACTCGTGTAGTGTGCGTCTCCAACTTGGCTTGTACCAACTCATCCACCTGGGGGGGGGGATGACAAGCCCACTGATCCCAAAGGGAGGTGGATAAAAAACAAAGAAGGGGCTCCGATGGTGTAGTAGAGTTTTAAAATGTATTGCTCATTAAACAATAGAGTCACAGCAAGTAAACTCCGTAAAATACAATGTAAAAAAGCCGACATAAAAATAGCAAGCACCCGTGCAGATCATGGGGCGGACTGAGTGATGGCTTACGATGCGTAGCCACGCACTACTAGTTTTGTTACATCTAACGTCTTCAAAGGGGCCAATCAGCCAATCTAAAGCTAAAGATTTAAGATATACAATGAGAGCAATTCATTACATTATAAAAAGAACAATGAACTTAAATAGTACCATGTTCACAAGCAATAGAGAAAAAAGAAAGGTAGGGGACAGAAAAGAAGAGAGTAGGAATAAACAGGAATATAGAAGAAGAGAGAGGAGAGGGGGAGAAGGAGTTCACCAGAGAGCCATATGGAAATGAGTAAAGACTAAGACCAGTCAATTTTAACCACTACCATGGCAATAGGACTTTTTCATCCATAGATGATGCAGTGAAAAATTTAATCCATGGGTTCCATATTTTCTCAAATTTTGGTATAAGATTATTTTCTATAGCAGCCATTTTATAGTGAATCATGAAATTATTCATTCTATTTTTTGTCTCAGCCACTCCTAGTGAAGGGGATTTCCAGGCTTTCGCAATTGTTTGTCTAGCGGCTGTCATTAATTGAATCAAATTGTATATGTGTTAGGTATACCGGTCTTAAGTTGAGAAAAGCCATGATTGTATCAGGGTGAATTTTAAATTTGAACATTTCAGAGGCTATGCAAAAAGGTTTCTTCCAAAAGATCTGGGCTACCAGGCAGGTCCACCAGACATGTGTGCCCAGGTCTGGGCAGCCACGAAAGCAAAGATCTGAGCAAGTTGGAACATATTTTGCAATTCCAGAAGGTACTAAGTACCAACGAGTCAGAGCTTTGTAATTTGTTTCCATCGCTAAAATATTATCAGAAGATGTTTTAGTGGCCAGCCAGATACTTGACCATTCCATATCCTCAAGAGTTCGTCCTAGGTCCTCCTCCCATTTCTGAACATGGGATGGTTTATCTAAATTAATATTAGTCAGTAAATGGGAGTAGATTGAAGAAATTTGTTTCTTGGCATGTGGATCTTTTATACAAGTGGATTCAAACTTAGTAAATTGGTGTAAAAGAGTGTCTGTATTTGTGAAAGGTGTGAACATTTTTTTGATCTGAAGGTATCGGAATGTTTCTGATTGAGGTATTCTGAATGTTTCAGGTAATTCTGGAAATGGGATAATGTTGGAAGGTGTGACGAATTTATGTCGTTTCGAGATTTCCATGGAGTCCCATATTTTAAACGATTTAGGGGAAACCCATGCTCGGTAAAAGGCCAGGTTTTTGAGGAAGGAGAGGCTTATGAGGAGACTGCAACTGATGCTTAATTTTAGGCTTGTCCCAAAGGGTTATAAAGTGCTTTGTGATGGGGTTGCGTAAGCCTTGACGATCCTTGGGGTTAAGCCACAATAAATTTGAGACCGATAGAGGGTCTCATTCAGCCGCTTTTATCTTTACCCACAGGGGTGTGTCATGAGTTGTGTGATACAGTACCTGACCGTGAAATTGTGTTTCCAGCGCAATCCCATCGCGCTGGTTCTCGGCGACAGGGTACTGTGCATTTCGCGCTGGCTCGCTCATCGGGAAAGAAAAACGTTTTTTTCCTTTCGCGATGAGCGACAGGCAGTGCTGACAGCTGTCTGGTATGAATCATGAGGGGGAACGCTGCGCCAAATTTTAAATAAAAAAACGGCGTGGGTTCACCCCCAGGGGTATACCAGGCCCTTAGGTCTGCTATGGATTTTAAGGGGAACCCCCTACGCCAAAAAATCGGCATGGGGTCCCCCCCAAAATCCATACCAGATCCTTATCCGAGCACGCAGCCCGGCCAGTCAGGAAAGGGGGTGGGGACGAGTGAGTGCCCCACCCTCCTGATCTGTACCAGGCGCATGCCCTCAAAATGGGGGGTGGGCGCTTTGGGGCAGGGGGGCGCCCTGCGGGCCCCCCCACCCCAAAGCACCTTGTCCCTATGTTGATGAGGACAAGAGCCTCTTCCCAACAATCCTGGCCGTTGGTTGTCGGGGTCTGCGGGCAGAGGGCTTATTGGAATCTGGGAGCCCCCTTTAATAAGGGGGCCCCCAGATTCTGGCCCCCCGCCCTATGTGAATGAGTATGGGGTACATTGTACCCCTACCCATTCACCTGGGGGAAAAAGTGTTAATAAAAAAACACACTACACAGGTTTTAAAAGTAATTTATTAGGCAGCTTCCGGGGTCTTCTTCCGACTTCGGGGGTCTTCTTCCAACTTCGGGGGTGGTCTTCCGACTTCGGGGGTCTTCTTCTGACTTCTCTGCTCTCTCCGGCCTCTTCTCCCAGTGTCAGGTTCTTCTCCCGCTCTCCGGCCTCTTCTCCCGGTGTCCGGTTCTTCTGCCAGGCTCCTCCGCTATTTTCTGCTCTTTTGCCGCTCTCTTGCTAGCGGTGGCCCGGTCTTCGCCGTCTTGTTCCTTCTTCTCTTCTTCCGATGTTGATACGACGCTGTCTCCTGCTGTTATGCTTTGTGAGCGGTGCGCGATCACTTATTTAGGCATGGGGTGTGGTCACTGAGTGCTGTCACCCGGTGACCCCGCCCCTTATGATGTCACAGTCCCGGGCAGTGATGTATTTAGGTTTTGTGCTGCCCTAGGCCTGACTAAACTTGTGCACCCCCTAATTTAAATACGACCCACCCTTTCCTGTCAATACCATGCCCCTTCCTGTTTAAGACCCGCCCTGTCATCTGTAAGCCACACCCTTTCCTCTTTAGGCCCCACCTTTTCTTCTTAGAGCTCCACCTCTTTCTCTCTGTACATTAACCACCTCCCACCCGGCCACTGCACATAAACGGCCGGGTGGTCATTTCCTTGTCCTGAGTGGACGTTCAGGAACGTCCCTCAGAGTGAGTGTTCACAGCATGGCCACAAGGCGCGCTGTAGCTTGATCCTGTGATCATTATTATCACAGAATCCAGCTGAGCAGAGATCGGGATATGGGCACTGTGATCGGCCCTCCTGATCACGTGACGGCTGTGTCCAATCACAGCCGTCACAATGTAAAAACAGAGACGCATCACAGCCGTCACAATGTAAACCCTGCCGAGCTCAGTTGGGGGGATCTGCAGATCTGTGACAGCGCTCTGTGCAAGAATGATTTTACACAGAGAGCTGTTACAGATCACCCCACAAACAGTACACCAAGCACCACTGTCACCCCTGTCCCCATACACATGTCTGTGTCCTCATAAAACATCTGTCTGTCCCTCATCACTGCCAACACCAAATAAACACTGATTTGGGTTATTTTTACCAAAGAAATGTAGCAGCATAATTTTTAGTCAAAGTTTATCAACAGGAATTACTTATGTGCAAAATTTTATGACAGAAACTAAGAAAAATGCTTTTTAAAAAAAAAAAATCAGTCTTTTTTTTATTTGTAGCGTAAAAAATAAAAACCCCAGCAGTGATTAAATACCACCAAAGAAAAGCTCTATTTGTGTGAAAAAAATTATAAAAATGTAATTTGGGTACAGTGTAGCATGACCGCGCAATTGTCATTCAAAGTGTGACAGCGCTGAAAGCTAAAAATTGGTCTTGGAAGGTGCCCAGTTTTGAAGTGGTTAAAAGTGAGTACCAAGTGCAGCCTCATCAGTGCCCATCAGCGCAGCATCATCAGTGCCCATCAGTGCAGCCTCATTAGTGCCCATCAGTGCAGCCTCATTAGTGCCCATCAGTGTAGCCTCATTAGTGCCCATCAAAGCAGCCTCATCAGTGCCCATTAAAGCAGCCTCATCAGTGCCCATCAATGCAGCCTTACCAGTGCCCATCAATGCAGCCTCACCAGTGCCCATCAATGCAGCCTCACCAGTGCCCATCAACGCAGCCTCACCAGTGCCCAGCAATGCAGCCCCACCAGTGCCCATCAATGCAGCCTGATCAGTGTCCATCAATGCAGACTTACCAGTGCCCATCAGCACAGCCTCATCAGTGCCCCATAAGGGTCTCCAATTGCATTCTAATAATACCAAATTATGTGCGCAGACTGCAGTTCCTATTTAAGCACCCATTCACATTGGGCCGATTTGGCATGCGATTTGACATGTGAAATCGCATGCCAAATCAGCTGCTGTTGCCAGCAATGGCACTGTCTGAATTGGTGCGACACTGACTTTGCGGCACCGGACCGATTACCGAAAGTAGTTCCTGTGCTACTTTTGGCGACTTAGGGGGTGATTTGAATAGACATCTGTGCATGAACCCACACAGATGTCTGTCAAATCGCCCCCCAAAGTCGGACTGCATTGCTGGTTTGAAATGGTGTGAGTTCAGCTAAACTTGCACAGTTTCTAACCTGCATCAGTGTGAACCTGGCCTGAATGTAGTCAGCAGGATGGGTAATAAAATTCAGACTGATCTATGATAAGAAATTACACTTTTCTTCATATGTCAGAAGACAGCATTAGGCTGGGTTCACACCTATGTGAATTGGATGTGGGTTTACCCGCATCCAATTCACATAGCAGTAGAATGTAATTCACATATCTCTGGGGGCAGCTGTGGAGTACACTGCACAGAAACGCTGTGTTTCTTTGGCTCTGTTTCAATGCGGAATTCAGACAAAGATTCGGTCCCTGAAATGGAGAACAGGGATGCACAGCGTTCCTGTGCAATCCGAGGCCGGTTCCAGTGTGAACTGAGCCTAAGCCTAGGTTCACATTGGAGCGCTTTGTCATGCAATTTGAGAGATCAAATTGCATGACAAGTCGCAGGCTATTGGAGGCAATGGCATTGTTCCAATCGGTGCGATACTGATTTTGCAGAGTCGCACCAATTTGCAAAAGTAGTTTCTGTACTACTTTTCCCAATTTAAGGTGCGACTTCAATAGACATCTGTGAATGAAGCCACACAGATCAAGTAGCACCTGAAATCGCGCTGACCTTGCTACTTTGAAATAGTCCTACTTCAAGTGAAATAGTGTGATTTCAAAGTAGCATCAATTTGAACCAGGGCTTAGAGATACAAGGAGCTATGAAAGGTTAACCACATATACAAACAGACACTAAGGTGTTAAATGCCATTGATTCCAGAAGCACCAGCCTGCAGATATTGAGCTGTAAAGAGTTAACCATAAAAGTAAGCAGCAGTTTACATGTGTCCATTGAAGCAGAGTAGTAAAGCACAGCAAGGACACAGAGGGTTAATTATCAGAGTCCGTATTTCAGAAAACAGGGAGATAGGAGAAACAAAGTTGGAGCACAGATAAGCCCTGTGTGAGGTTTTCAAGGAGAGACAGTGAAGAGGATAGGGATTTTACTCTCACCCTCCTGGATATGCAGAGATAGGTCCAAGACACTGAGTCAAAGGTTTTCCTAATATCCAATGAGAGGAAACATGAGAGGATACTTCTTGGCAATGTGTGCCAATAGAACTGCTCTGCGTACATTGTCTCCCGCTTGACGATTAGGCATAAAACCTACCTGATCTCTATGGATAAGGTTACCTATAATTTTATTAAGTCGAGTTGCCAGGATTTTTGCTAATATTTTTATATCTAAGTTTAAGAGAGATATGGGGCGATAATTATTATAAGATGTGTGATCAGCATTAGGTTTGGGTATCATACAGATAATTGCCATAAGCGACTCTTGTCTAAATGATTTACCTTTTAGTATTGTATTAGATTTGGTAAGTAGTGGGGATAAGATTTCTGCAAATGTGCGGTAATATAAAGCTGAAAAGCCATCCGGGCCAGATCTTTTGTTTAACTTTAGTTCTTTGATTGTGAAACTTACTTCTTCTGATGAAATGGGTTCTTCAAGAAGAGCTTGTTGGGCGCGTGTTAACTCTGGGAGTTTTATTTGAGAAAAGAAGGCTTCCGCCTCTACTGGATTAAAATCATTTGTTGCCCATTATAAGGATGCTAAGTGGGATCTAAATTTGTGAACTATTTTAAGGGTGTTGCATGTGTAATTATCTTTGGATATTTTGAGTCTTATTGGTTTTGTTTGTTTAAATTGGGAGTTAAGGGCTCGTGCTAGAAATGTTTTTGGCTTGTTGCACTTCATATAAAAGGCATACCTAGATCGGCGTAAAGATTTATCTTCATTTTCTGTGAGGAATAGGTCATATATTAGGCGTGCTTTTTCTAAACGGGCTTTAGAAGTCAAGGAGGGGTTATCTTGAAAATTTTAAAATAAATGATTATATTCCAATTCAAGCTTTCGTGTCAAATTTTTACGTACTCTTGAACAATGCATGTTTTTGTAGTATACCTCTTCCCACTGGTTTATGGGCTTCCCAGAGATATTTCAGGGCATGTATTATATAACAAATATTCTTTTAAAGCTTCTTTGACCTGTATACAGTGAGATGGATTTTTGAGCAGAATATTGGGAAGGTAACAGGTACAATCATGGGATTTGGGAATGGCGGAGGCTATACTGGTAAAAAAAGCATTGTGATCTGACCATGGTATTGGGATTATATTTGAATTGAGAATCTCCGGAATCATGCCTATGGTTAAAAATATATGGTGAATGCGTGAAAGAGTTTGATGTGGGTTTGAATAGTATGTATAACCTCTCTTAACCAGGTTAGTTTCCCTCCAAGAGTCAATTAAGTTGTATCTCAAAAGAAGCTGTGAAAAGGATTGATTAGATGGACTTCTCGTGGGCGTGTAGGGGGTTTTAAAGAGGAACAGGGAAGGAAGGGCTGTGAGGATAGTGTAGTAAGCAGGACCTAAAACTTCGATCTAGGTGAAAAATAGGTCAAACTTAAAAAAGGAGAAACTGCACACAGGTATTAAGAGCCAACACTTACCCCTACAGCATTGATCAGTGAGGGGGGATGAAATGAAGTAAAAGAGGAACATATAGTGATGGGGATGGTGATATGAAATAGTTTAAACCATCCAAGCGTTCATGGGCTAATGATGAGAGCTCCCCAGGGCTGGAGCCAATGGTCCCCTGTGCTTTTTCCTGTGTGTGGGGGGTTGGGATATCTGCCGACAGAAGCAGCTAACTGCGGCTTTCCCTACTCCCTGCCTCCCTTTGTATGAAAAAATATACTGTTGAATAAATTAGTCCAATATGAGATCCAAGAATTATCCTTGAGGAGGGAAAATTTCCCCCATCAAGGGATACGGGGCCATCGTCAATCGACCACATGATAATAATGGTCAGTTGAGGAAGGCACAGTGGGGCACATGGAACTACCGTGTAAAGAGGGAAAAACCCTATAACAGAGCATCACTAAGATGCTTTGAGTCTTAGCCCACTCGGCTAATTGAATAAAGTAAATGAACAATTCATTTCAATCGTAACTGAGGACGATTGTAACATTTTTAAACAAGAATAATTAATTATTAAAACTGAGGAAATAAGTATCATTAATATTTTGTTCAGATATTGAATTAATAAAGATGTAATTTAATGCTATGGAAGGGGAAATGAAGGGATGACCTGGGATGTAGTTGCATATATAATAACTTGTGAACCTACAAATCCCATATTAATGTAACTGATGAAGGGTGGGGAAAGATAAATTCTTATTCCTAAGTTAAACTCAAAGATAGCAGAAGAGCTAACTAGCGACTGTTATATACAAGTAGAAGTATTGAACATGTTGGACCATAGTTTAAGCTAATAAAGAGGTGAAAGATAGCAATGGATTAGAGTTGAATAAATAACTAAACTGATAGAAAACTGGTCTATCAGGGGCTGTGTGATTGGAGCGGGTATCCTCTCATGTCATATATATATATATATATATATATATATATATATATATATATGTATATATATACAGGTATATAAAAAAAAATTTAATATTAAATGAGATTTCACAAGTTTGGGTGTGAAGTGATAAAGCTTAAATACTTAAACATGTTTCTGCTTGAACTAAGATTTAACTATTAATACTAAGGGGTCCTTTAGGAAATGTTATAACTTCAGAACATAAAGGAAAATCCGTTAAATATGCCATTAATGGTTATGGCTCACGTATTCAGTGTTAATACTCAAAATATATGAGACAAGGACTGTGAAGACCAAATGGGGTCTATGTGACACCGTCTCTTATTATCAGTCCATAGAGTCTTCCTTTTCCAGCAGAGGTGAGGCAATGCGGCTCCTCTTGTTAGCCTGATGGTTTCCAGGAGTGTTGGATGTAGATCTTCTACATTGTAAGGTTAGTAGATTGTGATTTATCTACTAGGTGTAGATCTTGTAAAGTCAGCTGCAATTCTTCAGGAGATCTGCAGGTAAATGTAGAACCTTGATGTGTGAATCTGATGGAGAACAGGATACTCCATTGGTAAATGATATGGTGATTCTGTAGTACTGTCAATTGGGGCTTCATCGATCACCTCTTATTGATGGTCAGCTGGGACAGGTCAGTAAATAACTGATAGTCATGACCTTGAAAGGATAGGTTATGTTTTTCTCTGGCTGCTGACGTCAATTGTTCCTTTGTGCAATAGTCATGAAGTTTCGCTATAATATAGCGTGAAGGGCCATCTATTTTCTTTTGCGCCAATGCTCCATGGACCCTATCCATCTCGAGGCGCTCGATAGGTAATGTCAGTTGTAGCTCCTGAAATGGGGCTGTTATTGTCGAAGGTAAATCAGTTACCGTCTCAGGAATTCCTCTAATAGGAATGTTTGAACGCCTGGCCCTATTCTCAATCTTCTAATCTGGATTGAAGTGTGGAATTCTCCTCTTTAAGGTTTTCTATTTCTTTCATAGTATCTTGTACAGAAAGTTCAATTTCTTCAAATTTTATTTTCCAATACATCAGTACGTGTGCCCAGTTCTCTAATTTCTTTTGTGAGGCTACTTGTAATATGTTCTGCTGTTTAAGTGCCTTTTGTAACATTCTCTCAAATTATTTCAAAGGCACAGGTGAAGCAGATACATTCTTTGAAGAATCTTGTGAGGGGAAAAGTTCTATGTCAGAATCATCTGGTGATGTTATCTGTACAGAAGGCTCCTTTTCCTTGTGTGAGCGCTCTGAGGTGTTCTGTGAGGCAGAGGCTGATGCTGCTCTGGCTGCAACCCGTGACTGAGACTCCTTCATGGAGCACATTTTAAGCTTGTTTCTTCCATCTCCTAGCACCATTCTACCTGAGTCAGTTCAGTCCCCGGGGTCACGGGAATAAGCCCACGGTAGTGGTGGAAGTTATACCGGCAGGTTCAGGCTGTATTGGGGGTTTTTTCCCTCAGTCACGGAGCAGAGCTGTAACGGCACATTACCACTCAGTTAGACTCCGCGCATGCGCCCCCCACATTGTGATTCCCACACATACAGTAGCAAGAGCCAGATTAAGAGCATTATGGGTCTGGTGCTGACGAATTTGGTTGGCCTTAAGGGCTGTGCATCGGCGTGCGCCCTGAGGTGAAAGGGTGCACCGGCACAGGCCCAATGCTATGGAAGTCCCAGGCTTCCATAAGATCCCTGCATTGGCATGCATGGTTCGCCCTGAGGTTGAAGGGCACAGCTGTACAACACCACAGAAGCTGAATAACTGGCTTCCACTAGGACTGCCCACGGTGCCCATTATTAATCCCACCACCCAGCCCAGGTGGCGCATGCGGAA